>NW_004624736.1:19589303-19612907 GCF_000247695.1 Heterocephalus glaber | reverse complement strand
AGAGAGACTGAAGTATCTCTGAAGGAGTCTACAGTGGATAACTAGGTTGATTGATATACAGTACCTGGATTACAAAGAACAATTGAGAAGTTTGTAATAGTTTTCATTTGAAACATTTAGACTGCTGAAAGTTTTAAATTTTTATAAGCATAGGTTTTGATGTTTAAAACTTGAGGGGAAAAAATCCCTTTATCTTTGTTTAAAAGTTATTAAACATTATTGCTAATTGTACTTGTGCAGTATTAACAGCTATATTACCCAGTAAATGTGGAGTGAAGTCCACTTAGAAAATGTTAAACTGCTTTTCCAGACATGGTTGTAGCATATTTTCAGTTAGTGTGTGTATGTTATTAATGTATAATTGGTAGAACAAAGTTACATTTTTAAAACTTCTACTTGTATAAATATTTCCCTTTTCTCAGATTCTGTGGGTTTTGTGCATAGTTTTTACAAATCTTGGATTTACCAGACTGTCTTTTCACTGTGGGTTTTGTAGAAGTCGAGCATTTTTATGGTTGATAAAGTGTTACTTCTATACAAGTACTCACTCCTTCCTTCTTATCAAAAGTTAGTTTTACTCTCACATTGTGCTACATTCTCCTGCTTCTCTGTAACACTGTGTGGCCTGACACCCTTTTGTATGATAACTAGACAGTCAGTGGACATTGAACTGGTAGTTCTATACGGTCCAAAGCACACATTAACTTTTGAAGGCGATGTGCTAGGTGTTCAGTGGAGACATCTAACTTCCCTGTGGGAACGGACTGGGTACACCTGAGAATGAGTAAGTCTAGGGCTCTGCAGTAGGAGACCCTTCATAAGGCACTAGAAACTCAACCTGAAAACGAAGCATTTATTTTTGAGAAATGTCTTGAGTCACACTCATTAAGTCGCAAATGGTATTTTTTTAATTGGAAAAAATTAATGTGTGATGCTTATGTGGTAAATATGAATAAAGGGTATATGAAAAAGTTAACGTATTTGAAAACATGGCTATATTAGAAGGGAATTTGTATCATTTATCATACATGTAACAGGATTACAAAAAAGTAGAAACATGAATTGTTCCAAGGCAATGCTAGTCTGTATTTTGATGTATATGGACTATATCAGGGTGAACCAACATTAACACAAAATTTAGAGTTTATTAACTAAAGGGTAACATTTCTAAGATCTTAAATTTTAGGTCAGTTGGTGGTTTTTCAATAGGTAGATTTGTCCTTATGTTTTAAAATTACATGAATATGGAAAAATGACTTATTACCAGTGCTTGTGTGTGACAGGAATTGTATGTCTTGACCTCTCAGACAGTTGTTTTCATCTGTACATAAAAAATCTGAATTATTTCAGTAACTGGATTTTTGCTTTTGCAAGGTCTTAAAATAGAGCTGTTTTGAGGGAACTCTGCTATATCACTCGTATGTTTTGTCCATAATAGAGTTTTGGACTGATTTATTCTAGTTAAGCTGTAAGTGTTGATGTGTAAACTTGTTTTGATTAAAGAATTTTTCTATCAAACTCTACTAAATTACTTCCTTATTCTTTTTAGAAGAGTAAAAGGAATTCTGGATTTCCTGCTGAGGAAATTAATTTCTTTGTTAATTTAGTCATTGAGATGCTGTTTGGGGATAGATACAGGATTAACTAAATACTAAGCTCAAGATGGTAAAAACAGGAAATGCTATTTCCTTTTTTTCCTGTGACCCAAGAAACCACAAACTAGACCACTTCTGGGTATATTGGCAGCATTGTGGTAATTTATGACTGCTTGCATCAGATGACTGATGTTCTCTTAAAGCATAGCTGCCTTTAATCTTAATTTTTCCTTGTCATAAGCTAATTTAGATACCAGAACTCATAAAATTTCTTATGAATTATCAACTTTAGGGCATATTGGCTCAATTGCTATATTTGGTTATGAATTCACATCTGAACAAATCAGTGAAATATAGCTAGTTCCCCCCAAAAATATATACAAGTATATAATATGAATGCATGAGCACACTTTTTTAGTGCACTTTGATGTTTGGGTAGTGGGTTTGTTTTTTTTTAAGAGAAGTTTTGATTGATTGAAGACCACCTGAACCTGAGAACCTGGCTGGGAACAATTCGGCCAGAGTACCTAAAGCCTTCCAATTGCTGTTATAGCTAGTGATTTCAAGTAGTGTTCCCAATTTTTGGTTATGCAGTGATAACATCATATGTGTACGAAGTGTGCTCCTACTCACAGCCACTTACCTGGTTGAAGGTCTGAGGTCTGCCATTGGATCCATGCAGAGCTGAGGCTCCCTAGCTCTGGGAGGCATCCTGAACAAGTTTTGCCCTCTCTACTGAAAATAGCGAACCTGTTTCTTAACATTCCTAAGGAATGGAGCTACTATAACAGAAGGAATGTGCTTGTATTTGTGTTGTATAACAGATGGTGGTAGAGATGCCTGACCGTGCTACAGGAAAACTGGAATTTCTAATTATCCTTAAAGGATTCTGATCTTGTGCGTGCATCTACTGTTAACATCAACATTAATTCATTTCTAACTACACAGGATGTTCATGGAGACATTTGTGATGACACTTTCATATCTGCTTTTCTTCATTGGATAAAATGATACAAGTAATTTTACAGTTCTAGTGTAATAAATTTAAATGGGTGTTTAAGAAACTGTCTGGGATCAGGAATTTCCTAGCTCCAAAACATACAAAGTTGGGAATTTCTTCACATTGGTGGGATACCCAAGTAACTGATGAGTAACACACTAGCAAATTGTGGTGGTCATCTGGTTAGCCTTTCCTCTCAGGTTCACCAGGATACAATAAGAGAATGGTATCTGAGGTTTTGGCAGAAAAGTTGACCTAAAGAACTAGCAGAGTAACATTCTCAGTGATGAAACAAGAATCCCAGCGCAGTGCTGCTTCACTGATGTTTGTCTTTGTCCACTACAGTAACTTGAGCAGAAGCATACATGAGATCATTCTTTATGAGAAACAGCTTTCTGGGATGTTCTGCTGTGATAGCATGAAATGAAAGTGAATCAAAGTAAACAGATCTTTGCATATTAATGCCAGATATAACAGTATTACAATGCAGTATAAAAAATAAAGGAAACAAAAGTGAGTTTTACCTGTGGACTTTTAGGAACTGGGTAAATCACTCTCTTAAGTCTGATTTTGTGGCAGGATTTTGAGAACTAGGGCACAATGTAAGGCAGTCCTGGAGGGGCCTCTTATCCTAGCTCCGTATGCTGATCGTTGTACTAAATTGGTGAATTAAAATATCACTAGACATACCAGAAACTGAGACTTGTAATTTCCATGTCAATCGACTTAATTGGACATGTGCCATGTTAAGTCCATGAGACGTCCTTCACTGTCAATCTTTTAAACAAACAGTCTTACAGGCTTCTTAAGTTTTTTTTTATTGACATGGTAAGTGTCTGTTCTTAGGCATCCAGAGAGATACGGAATTCAGTTGAATTTCAAAAATAACCTAGGAGAGAGAGAGTGAAATTTAAAATTATTTTATAGCATTGCTAAAACCTTTAACAGCCAGGCATGGTGATTCACACCAGTAATCCCAGCATTTGGGAAGCCGAGGCAGGATTACTGTGAGTTCAAGACCAGCCTGAACTACATAGCGACACCCTGGCTCCAAAACAAAGGTTTCCAGAAAATATTTCCATAAGGAAATTTATTAAAAATTAGAACTTTGGGCTGGGGATTTAGCTCAGTGGTTCTGGCACCTGCCTCAAAAGTGCAAGGTCCCAAGTTTGATCCCCGGTGCCAAAAAGAAAAAAAAAAAAATTGAAACTTTCCTTTTTTTCTCTGGTCGAGAAGGAAGAGTATAGCTAGGGTGATGATAGTAAGAGGACCAGACGAACAGAGCAGCTGGGTCAGCACACAGCATTTCCCTTTCTGCTTATAGAACATGGTTACATACTCAGCAGGTTAATACCCAAGAATAAGTGATCGGGAGCTAGCAGTCTGTAGGATCTTGATTTTTCCACATTTTGTAATATATAAAATGTTTTCTTTTAATCATATTGACATTTTAAATTTGGTATGTGTGATACATAAAGTTTTGTCAGTGAGGCTTCATTTTAAGTATAATTTTTGTGAAGGTAGATGTATATACTCAAGATCTTTTTACATCCATTAAGAATGTCTTGGATGTCTAGGTTCTATCAAAACAAAACCTAAATTACAAAAGATCCCACTATAAGATTAAATTATACAACAGCTATTCTTAATCTTACTCATGAAATAATTTACTGCTGTTTACATATTCTCCCTAATTTTTATTACAGCCATTTGAAGGATCTTTACCTTAGGAAGAAGCGTCATAGTAGAAGGTGTAGCTCTCACTCTTCAAACATTTTTTTCAAAACACTTCCACCACCACTTGACGAGTCATTAATTGAACTGTCATTAGCAAAAATCACTTAGGATACAGAATCAACATATAAAATGACGTATATTTCATTTCCATAACTCTATAAATTAATTCACTTAAAATGAGCAAAAAGCAAATAAAAATAAAGTGGAATAAATAACTAAATTTAATATACTTATGTTGGGCCAGGGATTAGCTCAGTGGTGCCGCCGTGTGCCTCGAAAGCGCACAAGGTCCAGAGCTCGATCCCCGGTACCCCCCCCCCATAAAAATATATATATATATATATATATTTACACACACTTATGAATTGTTGGACCTTTTTTAATTAAAAGTTCCAGGATCAACATAAGGATAAGCAAGGAATTCCCCTAGTTTGTTGCCTTCTGAATCATAATGGAGCATTCGGAAGCAAACATCACAAAAGAAACATGGATCCTCTGGTGCAAAACTGTCATTGTTCGTCACCCATCTGTAGTTTTTAAGAAAAGAAGTACATCATTACAATTAAGTTTTTCCATGCTGCTATTATCCACAACCTGTAGCAATAGGTTACACAGCATTCACACTTCCATCCTATCGGTGTGCATTAATACATGGTAACAGTACACTGTGGAACACTGTAAGACTGCCTTCCTCTTAAATACAGTATAAGTAATCTAAATCTGTACCTGACAGCAACCTACCTACATTTGCCATGGCATAACTGACCTCCAAGTAGGATATAGTTATTTTCTTCTAATAGGCAATCTTGAAAACTCCTAATAAAAGTAATTGCTATAGGCCTAATACACTTCTAATACAGGCCTAATACAGGTTTTTATAAAATTTCATTCATTTGATGGATAATATTCACATTTATAGGGTATAATACATAAAATACAATATTCTAATACATGTATCAGTGCATAATGAGCAAGCGAGAGTACTGTTTGTATCTCAAACGGTCATTTCCCAAATGTGTTAAGGAATCTTCAGACTTCTAGTTATTTTGAAATATATCAAATTGTTCTAAAACTAGTTGCCTTACTGTGCTGTGGAAAAACATTTGGAACACTTCAAAAAATGTCAATGTCATTCTCATGCAGGGACCATGCTGACCTCGGTAACGGCTTGCACTTAGTATACGTGCTGCCAAAGTGAGCACTAATCATCTGGCTCTAGTGGTTAACTTGAAACACATCTGTTTTAAACATGCAGAGCTGAGACTAAAATCTTAGAACCTACAGTGTGAATGGAACTATAGGCAATGTTTTTCATCTGAGATTGTTTTGGACCCAAGATGATGTCATAGTAAGTTGAAAATATTTTCCAGTCTAACTGAATGAACTCTGTTATTTCATGGGAGGTTTGCTTTTAGCATCCCTTGATTTTCATTTTGAAAGGCTTGACCCTACGGAAAAGTATACTGTGGTAGGGAGCCCAAAACAAACTGAAGACACTAAACTCCTTCCTATTCCACTGAGTAGTTTCCAAAAACTTTTTGTCTCTGACCTACAGTAAGAAAAACTTTATAATCTAAACATGCAGAATTATATAAAGGAAAAACTTTCTTAAAATATCCTGACCTCATTGCATATGATGTGGTAGGTTATTCTTGCACTGAGGAAAAGCTGTGGGAAAGCTGGTTTTGTAAATCACAGGCAAGAAGCACAATGAACATGGCTCCCTAAGCACCATTTCAGCCCTTTAGTCCGACCTAGCCTTAGATTTCTGTGTATGTATTTCCTTGCTTAAAAAGAGTAATTTGGCTGGGCATGGTGGTGTATAACTAATCCCAGCACTCAGGAAGCTGAGGCAGGAGGATCTCCGTGAGTTCAAGGACAGCCTAAACTATACAGTGAGATCGTCTCAAAAAAAAAAACACAAAACACCCCACTAATTTGGCAGGAATGAATGCTTAGTATGTGGAAAGCCCCTGGGTGGGGGGGGTGTTTCAGTCACAAAGCCAAATCAAAACCCACTAGCTTTACCCCACTGAACACTTTGCAGCACTATGCTACTATTTACAAACCAAAGTACAAGTCCTTAGATCCAAAATGGAAAACAAATGCCAAAATACTTAATAACCAAAAACCAATACTTCTCACGGAAAAAATAAATATCACTTACCTAGCTGTGTACATTTTACAAACAAAACATTTTCTAGTCCACAACCAGTGTTTCTTGATAAGAAGAGGATACAGTGTTCTATCCAAGCAGTCGTCATGATGCACAAGCCTTTTGTTCAAGAGAAAATAAAATTTAGATTATTATGGTGCAAATTTCTATGATATATAAAGAATTAAACACATATTTAACATTAAGAACATAGTATATATTATTTTCAATTTTTGCTCATAAAAAATTTAGGTAAGGGCCAGCCACACGTGGTGGTACAAATCTGTAATCCCAGCATTTGGGAGGCCAAGGCAGGATGATCCCTGCAAGTTCAAGGCCAGCCTGGGCTACACGGTGAGTTCGAGGCCAGCCTGAAGTACATAGTGAGACCTGTCTCAACAAAACAAAGCCAGATTTAAGTAAACTGACTTGTCAGGTAAGGTTTTGCCAAACTGTGTTCCCAAATTCTTTCTACAAAGAACATTTAGGATTAAACAAAGACTTCCTGGTTCCCTTTATGGTGTGGGCACTGTGACCTAAGAGTATTCAGTGTTTATTGATGTAATCCATCAGAAAATCCTTGCTTTACTGAACACTTAGTACCATGTGGAACACAGTCTGAGCAAGACTACTCAGTGATATTTCACCTAGATTGACTAGTGGTTACATGGATCTTGCTTTTCTTGTCACCTTTACTAAAAACCTAAATCTAGTTTCTCATGAATTTGTAGGGCTTTAATTGGAGATGTCAGAATTACAAAACAAGTTTTAAGAAACAAGTGAAAGTCACTCTCCACTCCCACTCATCAGCTGCAGGTTTTGGGGTAAATTCCTTAAACCATGAGAGGACTGCACAAGTTGATCCTAAAGGGCCCTGTCGAGCCTATACTTTGGTTTCTTTTTTTATAAGAAAGGGTAGCAGGGGCCGGGCATTTAGCTCAGTGGTTCTGCCGCCTGCCTCGCAAGCACAAGGTCCTGAGTTTGATCCCCAGTACCAAAAATAAAATAGAGAAAGGGTAGCAATACACAAAACATTAAAAAAATGATTAAACTTTTGACAGTTGGTACTATAGGGTGGCATTGAATCATCAAATTTACCTAAAAGATGAAAATGACTTAAAACATTGCAAATTCTTTAACAAGTACAAGCTGCTTTTTCTTTAGCACTGACAGATAATTGTTTCTTTTGTTTACCACTGTATTAAGTTGTTTCCTCTTAAAGACTATGTTATATCCTTTAGCTTAACCAAGACCATCAGAGAAAAATGGATTATGCTCCTTTTTAAAACATTTTTTAACGGTGCCTTTTAAAGTAAAAACGTTCTTAAACTTACGTCCCGCTGTTGTTAATCTCTAGTGTCACACTGTCACCTCTTTAGTCCTAGCTTCCATTTCAGCAAATAACTCCCTATACTGTAGATTTTTTGGGGGGGGATACCAGGGATTGAACTAGGGATCTTGCGCTTTCGAGGCAGGCGCCAGAACCACTGAGGTAAACAACTCCCTATACTAACTTCCTTCTGGCTTAAGAACTACAGGTTTTTATTTGGGTGAGGTACATTCCACCTGTGTCTAATCTGCCAAGAGTCCCTATCACGAGGGGAGGCTGAATTTCATCTAGTGCACTGTATGTGTCTGTTGAGAGGTTAGTATGGTTTCATCCATTTATGTACATTGGATTATCCTTGCGTCCTTAGTGTGACTCTCGCTTGGCTGTGGTAAGTGATTTTATTAATGTGCTGTTGAATTTGCATTGATAATGTTTTGTTGAGGATTTCTGCAGCTGTGGTATGTTCATCAGGGACACTGCCTTACAGTTTTTTTGTTGTTGTTGTTACTGCTGTGTCCTTATCTGGCTTTGATATCAGTGTATTACCGGCATGATAGAATGAGTTTGGAAGGATTCCTTCCTCTTCAGTCTTTTGAACAGTTTGAGAACTGGTATTAATTCTTCTTTAAATTTTGGTAGAGAACAGCAGTGAAGCCACTTAGGTTCTGGGCTTTACTTTAAGGGAGACTTTTTAGTTTTATTTTTTGTGGGTGCTAGAGACCAAACCTAGGATCTCAGTCATGCTAGATAAGCTACTGCTGAGCTATAGCCCCACCCCCAGCCCCCTTCCACACTGTTTGTGACACAGGCACGTTCTTCTTCATTTCAATGGAAAAACAGGCAGAATGGATTATATAAAATGTAGTAACATTACAGAGACATCAATGTACTATAGATGGTCTTAAAGGTCATATAAACCTGAGATTTATCAGCTCTCCTGGTTCTTGCCTCACCATTCTTCTCAGTAAGTAGCCCAGGCTGGCCTTGAACTTGTAATCCTTCTGCCTCATGCTCCTCAAGGGTTGGGCTTAGGTGCATGCATGACCAGGCCCAGCTTGTTTTTAACTTTACAAAACAAAAAAACTTATTCAACTTCCTTCTATAGAATAATTTTGATTGAATGTTTAATGTTTAAATTATGACAAATTAATTCTTCCACCTAAGCCATACTATTGAGTACTCTTTCCTTTTACTGTGTAACATTTTCTTTTTTTAGCTATTAATCTCTCCGGTTTGCAGTTACTTAATTTGCAGCGCACCTGTCAATGGTTCAGCTATTTTCTGACTGAACAGCCATAGGGGTTAAACATGGGCAGGAGGCCTTGGCTCTGACTTTCTCCCCAGATATTCTTTCCAAGTCTGTCTGTACATGTTGTCTGGGTCTGATAAATAGCCTTCATATCGGGACTTCACTTTCCCATCATTCTGAGAGGGCTTGTCCTATTGCCTCTTCTGCATCACACCATCTTCATCACAATTTGCTCTGTGTGTGAAGTACTTCCTGTGGTAGCTTCCTAACAATAATTGTATAGAGGATATAAAAGTTTCGAGACTGGCCATAAAGAACCAAAAATGAAAGTTAAGGACTTTCTAAAAGCATCAGTTTCTATTACTGGTATAATAAAAACATTGTTGTATCACTAAAAACTTCTAATGGTGGGCCGGAGATTTAGCTCAGTGGTTTCGCCGCCTGCTGCGCAAGCGCAAGCACCCAAGTTCGATCCCCGGTACCAAAAAAACAAACTTCTAATGGTCTTTCAGAACGAATCCAGAAATAACAGCAGAGTTTATTCCTACATATTGGTCCTTCTTAAATGAAGATTTCCTAATAAGGGAATGAATAGAGCCTTACTAGTGAAAAAGAGCTATTACCTCTACAAAATATTGAGCTAACAACCAAAACCTGTTACACTATTTATCCCCTTCCCAATTTTAACCTTTATCAAAGCATTTAAGAATTCACATTTGTCAAACATTAATTTTCTTTCTTCAGTTCTCAGTGCTGCCACCTACCTTATGTCTGTAATGACAACAACATGTTCACAGTCTCCCTGGTGACAGTATAAATAAGGAAAACCCAGTTTAATGTTCAGGTCATTGAAGGTAAAATCTTCCATTCTAGCCGTCTGAAACTTTCCATAGCCTCTATCATGAGCCTCTGACCACTCAATGATAGTTCTGAGGGGAGAAAAAGGCAAGATCTGTCACTGCACCACAAAAACTTATGTAAAAATCAGAGTTTGTGACTGCAGTATTTTACATAATCTGGCTGGCCTAACCTGCTAAGTACTGTCTTGATGGGAACACCATATTGGTTTGTGCATTCTGCAATTGGGAACACTGAATTTTTCTTCATATATCAGAGTAGCAGTTCTCAAAGTGTGGTCCTTGACATCAAAATTATCTTTGCAATACTATCCTGCCCCTTCCAACTCTGATCACAATAAATCTGTTTTTCGTGCCTAGTTAGCTTGAATGCAAAATATTTAACAATACACTCATTTTACTTTGGACATTTTTCACAAAGATGTTAATGTCCTGAGATTAAACAAATATATTTGTGTTAATTACTAATATGACAAGTATTAACAACTAAATCCCACATAAGGCGTCCTCAGAGTCTTCTATTATACTATTAAAGAGGTCAAGACCAAGTAAAAAACAGCTGGATTAGAATATAAATTTTAAATGGCCATAAAGAAAACATTTTTATATAAGCACTCAAAAATATATATGTGTGTATATACTCCTTGTGAGGCCACTTTTCTATGTGATCCACCTAAACAACACTGTATGTCCATTCACCCAGGAAAACAATTGCATACACCAAACAAGCAGAAAAAACAGTGAAAAATTAATTTACCACTATCACCTAAATATAAAGACCAGAGATTAATAAGTATTTAATTTTTTAGATGCATGTAATTCCTTGGCAAAGATCTTTAATAATAATGATATTTGTGGAGATATCACTACCTTAAGAAACAGAAATATTAAATACTTTGGGAAATTTTCTGGAAACTATACCTGCTCAAATCTCTGCATTCTGGGTATCTTTTATCATTGTAAAATGCTCCTTCAAAATAAAAGAAGGCAGATTTGTATAGGTCCTACAACAAAACATACAATATTGAGAGACAGTCTGCTCTTAACAATTAGGAAATTACTCTTAACCATTCAAAATTTATAACAGCATAAAATCACAGTAGTATTGTTCTAGTCACTCTGTGGAACTTCAGAGAATCTACACAGCCCATAAATATATAATTTTGCCAGGTGTGCTGGTGGATGCCTGTAATCCTGGCACCTCCAGTCACAGCCACCTGGAGCTACATAAGGCCAGCCTCAACTACAAAGTGAGACCCTGTCTCCAAAAAAAGTCTAGGGCCAGGGATTTAGCTCAGTGGTTCCGCCAACCACTGCGCAAGCGTGAGGACCCAAGTTTGATCCCTGGTACCAAAAAAAAAAAAGTCTAAAATTCAATAAGCACCTACTATATGCCACGTGTTATAAAGACAAAGACATGACATCTGTGACTATTTTCAATTTTATACTCTTTCTTCCCTCCCCCCTCGTGTGTGTGTTTGGTTTATTTTTTTGATGGTACCAGGGATTGACCTCGGGACCTTGTGCTTTCGAGGCAGGTGACAGAACCACTGAGCTAAATGCCCAACCCTCTCTCTCTCTCTTTTTTTTGGAGGGGTACTGGGGATGGAACTCAGGTCCTTATGCATGCAGGGCAGGTGGTGGCACCACTGAGCTAAATCCCTGGCCCTACTATTTCTTTTAATCACTAGGTTGAATTTAAATCTGTTCTGAGATTTATGAAAGGAATTCAATTACAATTCAAATAAACATCAGTGTTATTTTATAATATGTATGGAGAGTAACTGTCACAGTTACTTTGTGTACAGAACTAAAAACAAAGTCATATCTTTGATGTTTCTACAGTAATAATAAAGATAACTGAGTTATTTATTTTGGCATTTCAAAAAAACTTCTTTCACCCCCCATAGTACAGGACATTGGACCTCCCAGGCACCTACTTCTGAACTGTCCACCCCACCCAGCCCTCACATGTGTACAGAATTTGTCTTTAATTTTCAGTAACTCTCAGGCAGACAGAACTTAAGCAGTTTTACCCCAGGTATCACAGTAGTAGGCACAACTGGTCTCAATCTTCAGACTTTCCATCAATCAACACTCACTGCAGCACAGAGTCACACAACACCAAGCACCTACTCTCATCTCAGACTAAATCAGAACCTCTGCGGACGTGACCCAAGCCTTTAATATTTTCTCAAATCTCTATAGGAAAAGTATGCAACTAGACTCGAGAACTATTCTGTTGGACTTCTCCTTCACTCCTTTTTAATAGCAGAACATTTATTGGTACATTTAAGCATACGTAATGATAACACTCATCACTGGGAATCTGCACCTGTACACAGGATATCCCGCCCTTTTCCCCATCCCCGCTCCATTGTGTACACGGTGTTGAATACAGCACAAAGAAACTGACTTTCACCCTGATGACACGTTTTATACCACTTAAATGAGTAGTCAAATCAAAAAAATGCAAAACTGGTGAGGAATTTCTCACCTTCGGTTCCTCAATTCCATAAGTGACAGTATGATCTCACAATTCAGTCTTTTCAGCACTTTACTCCAGTTTGGCCACCTCATTTCAGAAAAGTGAATGCTGTCCCCATAATCAGCACCCTTACTCTTAAGGACCTCGTGGAATTAGCGATGATTCGATCCCCAGAACTTCATGAAATTCACAGCTTTGATGATTGGCATAACATCCTTTTGTTGCTGTTTTTATGAGACAGGGTCTCTCTACATAGTTCAGGCTAGTCTTCAACTCACTATTTGAACTCATGGCGATTCTCCTGCCTCAACCTCCTGAGTGCTAGAATTATGGGTATGCACCACCACACCTACCTCCCACCACATCCATTTTTAAAGCTTTCTCACATAAATTTCCTTGATATATGATGCAGCACTATTTTATTAAATGTGACTTGCCAGCAACAAATGCATCATCTCTTATTAATTTATAAATCCCTCTTTTTTTCTTTCTTTTTTTTTTTTTGAGGCAAGGTTTCACTCTGTAGTTCAAGCTGGCCTTGAACTCACTATGTAGCCCAGGCTAGCCTGGATCTCGAAGAGATCCTCCTGCCTCAGCCTCCTGAGTGCTGGGATTATAGGCATGTGCCACCATACCCAGTTTAAATCCCTCTTCTTTACCAACCATCACAGGGTACCACTGTAGCTATACCAGATATGTTGACAAAGTCTGAAGAAAATCACTGTTATTTTTACTGCTTCATACAAATGAAGAGATTTAGTTGTATTTTAACAGCATCAAAGAAGCCATTTCTTCAGTGATAACTATATTCATAATCTGTAATACTGCTAATTAAAAACAAGTTGAACCACATCTGTCACGTCAGCACTTTCATCTATTGCCAAAGAATAAAGTTTGAAATTAGCAGTTTCACTCTTAAAATCTTTTTCAGTAGATTTCCCCATTTCCTCAATTCATCTGGCTATAGCCTGGTGAGACAAACTGATTTAGAAAATTAAGCAAGGGTGCCTTATTTCTCTCAACAAAAAAAGCACTCATCCATTTTTCACTGGACTCTTCCTTCTTCCATTTTTCTTTTTTTGAGTTGTTTTAAGATGATGATGAAACCATTCTGTGATTCCAGCATGCTGAAAGGCTGAAGCAGGAGGATCACAAGTTCAAGACCAGCCTGGGCAACTCAGCAAGATCCCGAGGGCTTGTTCTTTACCTATGTGAGGGAAAACTCTGCAGCTGCCACATGCCTCACCTCAGCACCTGCCTGTAGTCTGGAGAACTATCCCAGTGAAGGCTGCTTTAAAATCAGGAAATTAAATAAATAAAATCAGGAAATAAGCCAGTGTGGAGGCACACACCTATAGTCCCAGCACTCGGGAGGCTGAGGCAGGAGGATCACCAAGCATTCAAGACCAGCTTGGACGGCACAGCGAGGCCCTGCTGGATGTCCGGAGTTCGAGTTCGTGTTCTCTAAAATCGAAGAATGAATTCTAGGAGCAATGGAGGTTAAGAGTACGAAAAATGTATCGAGAGAAAGACAGCTTCTAAGAGAGACAGAAGGGGACTGGAAAGTGGGCTACCTGTCCTTCTCTCTTTAGAAACAGACTCCTGAATGAGGGTCAGAAATGTGCTTTCTCTTCCTTAACCTTCAGCTTACTAGCTATTTTGTTGGTGGCAGTGGGAATCTACTTAGGGCCTTCACAGTGAATTACACCCCAAACCTTTTAAAATTTATTTTGAGATAGTCTCACTATGTTGCTCAGGCAAGGCTTGAACTTGTTGTGCTCTTCCTGCCTCAGCCTCCCAGAGTGCTGTGATTACAGGCTTGAGCCACCAGTCCCACCCAGTTAACTAGCTTTGGCTCTGAGTATGTAACAATTTTTTTCTCAGACCTGTTTCCCCACCTGGAAAGTGAGAATACCATATCCACCATGGTACCTTAGAGGACTGCAGTGAAAATAAAAAACAATGATTTATTTTTTTAAAATCTTAAGTTTCAGATATCAAATAATTTTTCCATAATATTATAATTTCTCTCTTCTTTGAAGCTATTTTTCTTTCTTATCTTTTTTCTTATATTTACAAATTATCTTATGTCTTACTCCTGTAAGACAGTTGTGCTGTTCACCTTGGACAGGTCACTGTATCTCACTAAACTGTTTCCTCACATAAATATGAGGAAAGCCATTACATTCTGCACAGGTGGTTGTGGAGATAAAGATATAATGGCCAGGCATGGTGGCACACACCTGTAATCCCAGCACTCAGGAGGCTGAGGCAGGAAGATCACTGAGAGTTTGAGGCCAGTCTGGGATACACAGTGAGTTCAAGACCAGCCTGAACTACACAGTGAAACCCTGACTCAAAACAAACAAATAAAAGATATAATGTACTTATTAACGCCACATATGGCTGCTACAACACAAGAACTATCACTCAATATACTTCTAAACCTTTAAAGTAGTAAGCTGGAGTCTTAAAATAGAGATTTGTGAAGAATACTGCCTTAATTGGGGGGAGGGGTAGTGTATATAAAATTTTGTTCATTCAAAACACTTCTATAGCACATCATATTAAGTGATTTAAGCAACTTAATGCTTATTGACATCATTATTACAAAGTGAAGTCTAAAAGAATAAAAATGGGTTATCTAAATGGCATCCATTAGTAACAGCATAGAAATGGGTAATATAGAAGATATGACTGATCTCAGTGACAGTTTTAATTTCCAATGCTAACTAGAGACTAGTTTCCCTATTTTATCAGTAACTCTGCTAGTTGAGCTGATCGACTTCCAGGAGAGAAAATAACCAACCAACATGGAAAATTAGTGAAGAAAGTTACTCCTGTTATTAATCTAATGTAATCAGAGTCTATGGTTACTATGTTCACTGTTTAAACAAAGTAACTACTAATCACTAGAATCATTTGACAGTCATTACTTACATGCAATTTACTGCACCTGCTAGTTACTTGCTTGAAAATACTCAAATCAGCTGTAACAGAACTTACCAGACATTTCTACCATCTGCTGTGATGCAAATGGCCCTCAGAGTCAAGTGCTGAAGAGGACTGCTTAATGGCATCTCTACAGCTTAGATTTATGTTACCTTTACCGAGGCTTTATAATAAGTAATAGAATACATGTGTTTTTTTCCTTAGGATTCCTCTAAGACCCTTAAGAGGTTGATAAAATAAAGGCTGAATAATTTGAGCAAAATAAAAACAATAGATCGATCAGACATTATAGCATGAAGGGCCATTAAAATATGTAATGTTTGAGACAGGGGTGGTGACTCATGCCTGTAATTCCAGTACTAAGGAGGATGCAGCAGAGGAACATAAGTTTGAAGCTAGTCTGGGCAACATAGCAAGACACTGTGTCAGAAACTAAAAAGAGCTCAGGGGTGGTGCACTTCTGGGCTCAGTCACTGGTACTGAGTACTGTGGGTCAGGGTGTGTGTGTACAGACAGACAGAGTGGAGGGAGGGAGACAGGGCAAACACCAGGATGCCACATATTTATGTTAAAAACACATTCCACTTTCTTCAGCCATGCCAAATATGGGTTCATTGACACCAGCTGCCTCCACCATGCCACCTGAGTTAGACCCCAGTAAGACCAAGGCAGGAGAATTGCAAGTTTGAGCCAGGCCAGGCAACTTGACTTCATGAGACCTTGTCTCAAAACAAAAACAAACAAAAAACCCAAAAAACACTGCATAAGGGCTGGGGATGTAGCTTACTATAAAGGGCCTGGGTTGACTCCCCAGTACTTACAAGAAAAAAAATCTGCAGAAGATTGCTTTTCCTTTGAAGCAAAGCTAAATTTATTTCTGCCGGGGTATAGTGGCACATGCCTTTGATCCCAGCACTCAGAAGGATGAGGCAGGAGGACGGCTGCAAGTTCAAGGCCAACCTGAGCTACATAGTTCAAGGCCACCCTAGACTACACAGTGAGCCCCATCTCAGAAAACCAAGACACACACACACAAAAATCTATTTCCTGGTCTGCATATAGTCTTGAAATTGCTTATTTATCATCTTGATTTCAAAAGCACTGAGATGGCAGCTCTAAAG
Organism: Heterocephalus glaber; assembly: GCF_000247695.1. The sequence continues at coordinate 19,596,423 of NW_004624736.1, read as the reverse complement.
AACCTAAATATCTTTTTCTTTGGTACTGGGAATCAAACTCGGGACCTTCTGCTCGCAAGGCAGGTGGTGGCACCACTGAGCTAAATCCCTGGCCCTAAAGAACCTAAATATCTTAACACCATTCTGAACATAACTGAAAAAATTTAAGTGAAATATGTGCCCGAGTAATGAAGCCAGGGTCTGTGTCAGTCTCGGATAAGACAAGAACAGCCAGCCTGTGGGCCAGACACTTGTCACACAGGGCCAGCCCCACTGCAGCATGGACTGTAACCTACACACAAAAGGCACCAGGGAAGCAAAGAGAGTACACTGAGCAACACTGTAGTAAGTAAGTTTTGAGCTGGGTTTGGAATGAATATGAACTCACCAGATCCATGAAGGAAGGAGAAGGGTGTCTGACTACACTGAAATCCCCAGAGGTAAAGTGTGGAATGTTTGAGGAAGATAACCACACAAATTCACTGTGACTCAAGCGTAAGGTGTAGAAGTGGGGGTGAGTAGTGTGGCGTGTTAACCTGGAAATCATTACAGAAGGCCTATATGTCAGACTAAGAAGGAAAATTTACCAGCCCTAAGAAAGGAACTAGCAAAAAAGGAGATTCTGTGGGTTTCTGTCTAAACTCTATCTTAGTTGCGCTAAACACCCTTTCACATATCTATAGGAAAGACAGCCCCTCTCCTGCTGTGGGTCAGACTCTGGGGTCCTCTGCCAGGACTGCATCAGGTAACACAACTACTCCAACCTTCCCTCAGCTGAGACTCGGAAGGATCAGGGCCTTCTGTTTGCACAGGGAAGCATCCTTTCTGACAGCTCTGGGCAGCAAGCCTGCCACTCTGCTCCTTCCCAAAGATATCACTGTACTGTAGAGAGCACCACACACCTGCAAAGGCCATCTCCATGCATAAGCTCCTTGTACTGTTTGGTCCTGGTCATGGTACTTCCTGCTCTTTCTATGCACAGTGAAAGGTGATGGAAGGGGGCTAACTTTACTGAGTATGTTGACTGACTCCAATCTTTTGCTGGTGGTAGTTTTGATAGAGTCTGAGAAAGGAGAGTGAACAATAAAGTCAAGAACTACAGTGAGGCTGGGGTGCAGCACAGTGGTAGAGCTCCTGCTCAGTATATGAAGCCTTGGGCTCAACCCCAGAACCCACTCTCCCAACTCCTCCAGTAAAGGTACAGTGAGGTCAGACTGTACGAAAATGGAAGAGACCAAGTAGACAGACAATTAGCTGGTCACCATTACCTAGGAAGGAGCAGAGTCCATAGAATGAGAAATAAATGAGAGGGGAAATGAAAATGGAGTACCGCCTCTGCCAAAAGCTGACTATAAAGGCGAGGAAGGCCAACAGTTTCGATGGACTTACAGGGAAGAGGCATGGACTGGAACCTGGTACACCTGCTTGCGTTACCACTATCTCCTTAGTTATTTCTTCCTTTCGTTTTATTTGGGGAGGGCCACCTTACCCTGCTGATGTGCTCAGGAGCTTGGTCAGGAGTGTTGCTGAATTCACCACCAATCTGGAGATCGCTGACGCAGCAAATGGCATCCCTCAGTTCTGTGAGCTTTTGGCTTCCCAATACCAGCACTGTCTGGTACGGCTTATGTTCTTTATGCTAAAAGTCAAACAGTAAATCAGTAAGTGTGTCCACTTCCAGACAAAGCAGTTAAACCGGAAATTCTATCAAGACCAGATCTAAATGAAGTTATTGATTTTATTAATAAATTGCCCTCATAATCGGTTGTTCTGTGTTGTTTTCCCAACATACAGTCAAACTGACCTAACATCCAGCTAACATACAACCACAGACAGACCTCATAAAGTGGCAGCAACTGCAGCACGATGCCACAGAGCGCATCTGTATCACTGAGAGCTCCAAAAGGCTCGCCAGCACTGCCATATGCCCTGACCCACGGGAATCATTCCGACTGAGCAGTCCTAACTGTTTACCCTGTCCCGCACTGCCTTTCCTGTTGGACCCTCCAAAAGGGTGTCGTCTTGTGTCTTTCCCTCTCCTCTCTGCTTCCACACTGAGACTGTGCATGTCCCCAGGGCCCTGTGCGGGGTGGCATGCACGCTCCTCTCAGGAACCCAAGTACAGTGATAACAACTATGGTGGCATTGACTTCTGTATCACTACTTGATCACCCTCACAAATTAAAATTCCATGGGCCGGGGATTTAGCTCAGTGGTTCTGCTGCCTGCCTCACAAGTGCAAGGTCCTGAGTTTGGATCCCTGATAACAAAAAAAAAGAAAATTCCATACATATAACTGAGATACTTGGTAAAAGAACCTTCGTAGTTTAAAGTGTACAATATGATGCCACTAAACTGACACTAGGACTAAGAGCTTTTGGGATATAACTTCACCCAGCAGCACTGACTTCTAAGGTTTCCTGAAAGTTACATCATCAAAGTCCACCAATCTATATCACATCCTAATGGTATGTACTCAAAGGTTCTTTTTCTGGCTTTTTTTTTTGATTGGTAATTTGAGATCTGAAACAAGGTAGTTAGTAGTAAGTAGGCCCCCAGAAAATTCATTAGTCTATTTACATGTAAATGGAATTTATGTATAGTAATGTTTCAGTCAGACCTCCTCAAAATTTAGGACACATCTGTTTAGGACATATACTTTCGGCTAGGCTATAATTCTTTTCATTTCATACGAAATTCCTGGGTCTGGGGATGTAGCTCAGCATAGAGCACTTCCCCAGCACTGCAAAAAAAACAAAAAAAACACACCTCCCTGGATAACTCTGACTTGTGAACTTTAGGGCACTTCATCTAAGGGCTGTCTTTAGTTAGTTCAGTACTATCCCAAGTACTCCAAATTGATGAACAAAGGTCACTCCATTCCTCTACCAGCCACCCATTTTGAAAAGAAGAAAAAAAAAACCCTAAAAAGTCCATAGAATTAGACTCATTCTGGATTTATATATACTTTCAGCTGCTTCTAGTATAGAAATCAAAGTATGTATTTCAGTATTATAACTGTAATCCTGTTGGTCAAGAGTTTAAAATTTGACCTTATTTCTGATATTCCTATGTAACCAAAGACTGTCAGCTCTAAAAGTTAAGATTTCCGATAGACAGTATATATGTGCATCTAGTTAAGGAATTAAAGCCTTTGGAGAAAGTTATTCATAAGCATTGGGACTTCAGCTCAGTGGTAAAGCATTTGTCTAGCACAGCTTGCATGAGGCCCTGAATTTGACCATAGCCCCCCAAAGATCATCTTATTATCCCGGAAAGCCTGAAGGTTTTACTACTTACCTTATGAAATATAATGGGATACAAGATATTCACAGATAGGATAAGCTCCCCCTCTTCAACCATGTCTGCTGGATTTTCAGGCTTCTTCCCCATTGCATGTGACTCCTGAAGAAAGAAAAATGACACCTTGAAATCAGACACTAATTTAGCTAAGAGGCTCTGTGGTATAATGGCTACTGGCAAGGGCTTGAATCAGACAGCTCTAGATTTGATGTCTAATTCTACCTTAGGAAAATTAAAACTTTCCTAAGCTTTAGCTTTATCTTTAAAAAAAAACAAACAGTGATTTTGTAACTGTTATGGGGAATGGGTACATGTATCATCTAATGAGGGATGGGTATACAGCTCAGTGGTAGAGCATTTCCCTAGCATGGGCAAGGCCTTGGATTTGATCCCTAGCACTTCAGATTCTGGGCTCTGAATAACACTAATTGGCTCCTTTTAAAAATGCTGTAGGGTTGGGGGCTGGGGATTTATTTAGCTCAGTGGTTCCGCCGCCTGCCTTATAAGCACAAGGACCTGAGTTCAATCCCTGGTACCAAAAAAAAAAGTTGCAGGGCCAGAGATTTAGCTCAGTGGTTTCGTCACCTGCTGCGCAACTGCAAGGATCCGAGTTTGATCCCTGAAGGACCCGAGTTCGATCCCTGGTACCAAAAAAAAATAAAAATGTTGCACCATCATTTATCCTGATAAGGTCCTTGGAGCTTGGCAGATACTGCCAAGTGCTGAGAGTACAGAGGTGTTCAGCAGTGTAAACACAGACTAACTGCAATTACTTCACCTATTTAGGAAGGCAGTACTTTCAGTGTTTTATCTCAGTTCATGTACAGCTGCCCCAATTATACCCTTCAGAGTCATGTGTACCGCACCTTGGATGACCCAAGGAACTTATGCATTAACAAATAAGTGTTCTGGGCCGGACATTTAGCTCAGTGGTTTCGTTGCCTGCTGTGCAAGCGCAAGGACCTGAGTTTGATCCCCGGTACCAAAAACAAAACAAAACAAAACAAATAAGTGTTCTATATGTATATAGTGACTGCTCTGTACTGAGAGAACATTTGGACTTTCAGGTGTGCTTAAATAAACTTATGACTCTGGGGGAAACAGGTGTGCTTAATTGCTAGAAAAGCTGAGCATAGTTTTTTACCTTTTATTCTTAAGATTTAAATTATAATTTCAAAAAGTTTTAAAACAGAACATTCGAGTATGTAAAAAAAGTATGAATAACTTGAAATGCCAGTGTATGTCATTATTAGTCAATTGTTCCTGTTTTATCCTCAGTGGCTAAGCACTTCATGCTGATTATCCCATTAGATTTTTTTTTTCCAGTGCTGGGGATCAAATCCAAGGCCTTGTCCATGCTAGGCAAATGCTCCACCACTGAGCTACACACCCATCCCTCATTAGATGATATATGTACACATTCCCTGCAAGTTACAAAATCAGTAATTTGTTGTTTTTTGTTTTTTTTTTACAGAAGTTGAAGCTAAAGCTTAGAGAAGTAAAAGTCTGGAACAGGCACAGGCAGTGCTAACCCTCAGCAAGAAAAGCACACTTGCAATGTTCCAACAAAACCTATAAAACAGCAGACAGGAAATTATGGCCCATTCATAGGAAAATAAGAATTTGACAGAAACTCACACTGAAGAAGCCCAAACACTGAAATTACTAGTAAAAGAGGTTCATTAATTATTCCTAATTATTCCTACTTGTTTGCAAAAGCGAGATTCACAAATTACTCTCAACTCTTTCAATGTGTTCAGTGAGCTCAAAGAAACCATAAATAACTACAGGAAATCAGATTCCTCAACAAACTTACGAGCATATTTCTTATCAGAAATCAAGAGACAAGAAATGAGTGAGATGACACACATAAAGCCATGAAAGAGAACACTGTTGTCCCAGAAATGTGGCAAAGGCATGGTGGCACACACCTGTAATCCCAGCATTCTGGGAGGATCACTACAAGTTCAAGGCTAGCCTGGGCTACAAAGTGAGTTTAAGGCCAGCCTGGATGAATTCTGGCAAAACTATCTTTCAAGAATGAAAGAGAAATTGAGACATTTTCAGATAAACAAAAGCTGGAAGGAGCTGAGCATGATGTAATCTCAAATTGGGAGGCTGAGGCAGGGAGATCACTGCAAGTTCAAGGCCAGCCTATGCTTCTCAGTGAGTTCAGGGCCAGCCTAGCTTGAACTACATAGCAAGACCTTGTCTCAAAAGAAAAAAAGAAAAAAAAATACCTGAATGAGTTCATTACCAACCAATGTGCCTTATAAGAAATGGTAGTGGGCCGGGGATTTAGCTCAGAGGTTTCGCCACCTGCTGCGCAAGCGCAAGGACCCGAGTTCGATATCCGATACCAAAAAAAAAAAAAGAAATGGTAGAGTTCTTCCCAATAACTTGAAGCCAAAAGAAGAAATAAAGAACACCAATAAATGTAATTACATAACATGTATAAATATCAGGTTTTTTTGGTTCATAACTCCTCCATTTTTTCTATATATTAAAAACAAATGGATAAAACAGTGTTTATAACAGACGTATGCTAAGGAACCCACAATAAATAAAGATGTAATCTGTAATAACAATATATAGAGGGAGCTAGACATGGTGGCGCATGTCTATCATCCCAGCTTTCAGGAGGCTGAAGCATACAAACTGGAGGTCAGCCTGGGCTACACAGTGTGAGTTCAAGGCCAGCCTGAACTATATAGCGAGACCCTGTCTCAAAAAAAATATAAAATGAGAAAGACAATAAAGGAGTAGAGAGTCTGTATACTACTGAAATAAACTTGAGCCAGATGTGGTGTCCTGTGCCTGTTATGCCAGCACTTTGGAGGCTGAAGCAGGAAGATCAGGAATTTGAGGTCAGCCTGGACCACACAGCAAGCTCACAGTTAGCCTGTACTACAAGATGAGACACTGTCTCAAACAAGGAGGGGGGAAAGAAGAAAGGAAAGGAGGGAGGAAGGGAATGAGGAGGACGAGGAGGAGGAGGGGGAAAGAGGAGAAAAGGAAGAACAGGAGGGGGAGGAGAAGTGGCAGCAGCAACACTTAAGAGATAAATTTAACTGCTATGGCTTGGATATGGTCCACATGTCTCCCAAACGTGCATCTGCTGGAAACTTGGTCCCTTGGGTGACAGCACTGGGAAGTGCTGTGGAGCCATTACAAGGTGGGGTTAAGAGGAGGTCCTTAAGGCAGCTGAGGGTGTGATGTGGAAAGGGATTAGAGTATCTCTTGTGGGACCCTGGATAGCGTTCGTGAGAGGATTGTTAGAAATCCCTGAGCTTGCCCCATTCAGCCTCGCTCTTGCTTCCTGTCTGGAGAAGTAAACACTTACTCTAGCACATGCTCCCACCCCTGTATTCAACCATTATGAGATCCAGCCAAAAGGGCCCACTCTAGAACCCAGCCATGCCCTCGACCCTCCATTTCTGCAAGCTAAACAGAATTCATTTCTTTGTAACATTAGTTTGTCTCAAGTATACTTCTATGGAAATGAAAAGCCAAATAATGCACTGGCCAAGCAAATAAAAGATTTGAACACCAAAAACTATAAAACACTGCTGAAACAAAGTAAAGACCTAAATAAAGGGATAGACATCTCCTCCTTGTTCCTAGATTAGAAGACTCAGTATCGTTAAGATGTCAATACCAGGTTTTTCCCTGGTTTCCACCCCCGCCAGGGAAAGACACAACCCAAAAAGAACTACAGGCCAATCTCCCTAATGAACATAGATGCAAAAATCCTCAACAAGTTACTGGAAAACAGAATACCGAGGATCATCAAGAAGATCATACACCCTGACCAAGTCAGATTTATCCCAGGGATGCA
>NW_004624736.1:19563223-19580063 GCF_000247695.1 Heterocephalus glaber | reverse complement strand
CAAAAAAAAAAAAAAATCAAGAGCAGAACAAAAAGATCAGGAACAGGGAGGCCAGAAAACATAAACACAGCCTAATACTGAGAGGGTAAGACCAAACTAAAACCAAAATAGAGCAGAGGTGAATCAAATACATGGTGCCGTGAGTTCTGTGGGTCCTTTTCTCTAACTAGTTCCCAGTCCCAGCAGTTTCTTTTTCAACTAAGCATATCTAATATAAGCTACCACACAATTATCACTAACAGCCAATAACAGAGTTTACTGCTTCATGGAAAACAAGGGTGAAACACGAGAATCTTACCATCTCATAAGCAAATGTTTCTTGTCTGCAGGCACGATCTATCGTTATGGTTTCTTCTCGATGTTCTAAGAACCTTTTTCTAGCCCTGTTGAAGACACATGAAAAATCAAAGTTGGACATTCTTTCCTGGGGCTTCAAATATTTAACATCTTTAATATTTAACTTTTCATTTCAGACCAATTGTAGGATTAAAGTTGAAAAACTAATACAAAGATATATATTATATATTAATATATATCAAAATATATTAATAACATATATTTATAACATACATATTTTATATATTATATATTAAAGTTGAAAAACTAATACAAAGATATATATTTTATCTCTTGCCCAATTTTCCTTAAATTAACATCCTATATTATCGCAGATTAAGAAGAGGAAATTAACATGAATACAATTTTTAATTTAATGCCTTTTTTTAATCTTGAGCTTATTTTTCCTTTATACTCTCCAATCTGTCACAGTTCCCCAGGCTACCTGTGTTTCAAGTTCTTGACACTGGAAAAGCTCTCATCAGTTTGTAGAATGTCCCTTAATTTGGGTTTCATTTTGGTTTACTCATGACTGGAGTAAACTTGGCATTTGTAGCAAGAATACCACAAGAATGTTTTCCTTCTCATTAAGGATTTTGAGAGGTTCATGAGATGTTAATATGTTAAGTTCCTGTTAAGTTAAATTAAGTTTCTGTCCAACAGGTTTGCCCACTAAACAATACTTTCTTCTATCTAAATGTGAAAATACTTTAGGGGAGATAACACCGAGACAAGGAAAGTCTCGTTTCTCCTCAAACTTTTCACCCAGGAATTTTGTCTTCAACATTACTATGGTATATGCCTAATGATGATTCTCTATCTCCCTCCTCCTCCATTTATTCACTGGAATTCTATTATGAGGAAGACCTTCTCTACCTGTTTATTTACTTTACCATTTATGTTAGTACAAACCCACAGATACATACTCTACTCTATGAGTTAAATAAACATGATTTTGTTCCTCATACTATCCCAGCTTTGGTCATTAGGAGTTCCTTCAGGTTGGCTTCTGTTCATTCAATAGGACCTCATTTTACTTTTGAGCATTTCCTTACTTTTGGAACCACAAAATGTCCAAGGTTCATCCTGTATTTTTCCTGTTTTGAACTTGGAGTCAACTAGTTCCTTTACTGGAGAGGGGTATTTAGAGACCAGTGTCTGGGTGCTAGGTACTCTCATTATTGTGGTCATTGCTTCTACACCTCTCAGCCAAGAAAGGCAGGAAATATACATACGTATGCTAGCCCATGTATGTGCAAATATCTGTATTTTTATTATATATTTAAAATGAGTTTATATTGGTACTTCTAATCTCAAACTAAAATCACAGGATTCAACTGACGCCTTCAACCTTTCCCTTGTTTATAACTTCTTTTTCCACAAATGAGAAACCCAACTTTCGTATGACTGGCAACTTTAATTGTTCAATTCTAGAAAATACATAAAACCAGTCGCACAGTTGCTAACCTATACTCCTGTGAGGAATACCAACTTATGAAGAATTCTTTTAGTCTTCAGCCTTACAACATTATTATCAAGACATGCTTATCTAGACTTAGGTTAGTTCCTTCTTTCCATCCTCTTCAGGGTACTGTCATTCATTTGTAATACACAGGCTCATCTGTTAGTCCCCACCATGACCCCTACACTGAGGCAGCTGCCAGTTCCTGTGCTGGGGATCAAATTCAGGGCCTCAAGCATGCTAAGCACACATTCTCTTCTGCGCTACATCCCCACCCCTCATTTATTAGTTTTTGTATGATATTTTCAGTTCCCCTACACACATGCTGGTTGATTTTGTCTGATTAGTTTTAGAGTACGTGGAAGATGTGCACAACATTACTCGGGCTCTAAAGAGTCTAAAGTATCCTGCTCTTGGTCCCTACTAACTTGTTCCAGTTCCCTCCCTTCTTCCTACCTGTTCCCACTCACTGCCCCCCACCCCACAGTCAGCCAATCACTATACTTCTGCTTTATCCTTCACTTCTTTTATTCAAATAATACAGATATCTGTGTATTTTACCCCCTTCTGTTATCAGTCTGAGTTCAATTAGGAGGAAAACACTGAACAGTAATTTTAACAGAGAAAGCTTGATCTAAAGTATTACTCATTTTAACAGAGGACTAGAGTAATGTAGCATTAGCAGAGAAGTAAAGGAAGCTGGGCATGATGGCACACACCTGTAATCCCAGCACTCTGGAAGGGTGTAACAAGATGAAAAGTTCAAGTCCATCTGGGAAAATTAGGGAGCCCTAATTAAAAATTACACACATACACACATACACACACATATATATATTGGGGGGGAGGGAGAGAGGTGTGGTGACACACGCCTCTATTCCCAACACTTGGAAGGGTGAGGCAGGACCACCACAAATTCAGGCCAGCCTGGGCTACAATGGTGATTTCAAGGCCAATTTTAACTAAACAGTGAGATCTGTCTCCAAAACAAAAAAAAGTGGCTGGAGATCTAGCTCAGGGATGAAAGAGAAATAACCTATGATAAGGTTCATCCTACCCCTACGGGAAAATGCTCAAGGAAGTCTATCCATTCTCTTCCCAGGACTGAGTTTTAGTTCTGGAAGAGCCTGGCTGACTCAGTGATAGAAAAGTTGCCAGGTGCTGTATCAGTGGAACTAGCACCCAGAAAAGCTGTTCAGAGGAGCAGGTGGTGGGAAAGGTGCTGGGTGCAGAGTCTGCGGACTGCAGAGCCAGCCTGTCAGGCCAGGAAACACAAACCCCTCCCTGCACTGCTAGGTCTCTCCATTGGCCTTCACCCGCACAGCTAACAACGTGCCAACTGGCCAAGGAAAAATATCTAGACTCGAGGTCCATTTTTACAAAATGGCAAATTTGTAGATGAAAGTCAATGAATTATAGCTAGCCTAACTTTTTTTTGATAGCAGGGATTGGACTTGGGACCTTGCGTTTGTGCAGCAGGCGCCAGAACCACTGAGCTAAATCCCCGGCCCACTAACTTCTTTTTTACATGAAAGCTAGCATGTGCTTTGGGACTCTGCTTACTTTACTACGTCAGGGAAGTCACTCTCTCTGTGTTCACCTTTCCTCATACTTTGTTATAGCTACAGGATATTCTACTGTGTGGATTTCCCAGTGTTTCACTACTCTATGTATGTGAATTTTCAAATGGTTTCCAGCTGCAAACACTACTGCAAGGAATAAGCTCTTACTTTTCTTACTGGAGAAGTGCAGACTGCTACAAATGGGAGTGCCGAGTGAAGAGGTAATTGTATATGCAGTTTTTTATTACCTATTACCAAATTTCCCCAAGACAGGGTTTACAGTCTCATTAGTGATATCTGAAAGCACCTGTTTCCCAAAGCTTTTTCAAAAAAATAGTGAGACCCTGTCTCAAAAAAAGAAGTTGGAGGTGAAGATTAGTTGGAAGGGAGGATTGGTTATTCTTCTTTTTGTTCTGGTGGTTATTCTGTTGTTATTATTGTTTTTTAATGCCCTTATTTACCCTTTGTTTTATGGTACTGGGGATTGAACGTAAGGCCTTCACAATGAACTACATTCCCAAAACTTTTTAAATTTTTTTATTATTTTGAGACAAGGTCTAACTGCTAAACAGCCCAAGCTAGGCTTGAACTTGTAAGCCTCCTGCCTCAGCCTCCCAGAGTGCTGAGATTCCAGGCATAAGCCACGATGCCCAAAAGCCACTTTCTTATTTTACTTTTTTACTATCTAGTTTGCCAGGGTTATTATTTAAAACCCTCCGACTGCCTACAAATTCTCCTCCCATCTTTTTAGCTGTAATATTACTTTGTTATAACATACAACCTTTGTACCTTAAGATGGTGTGCTAGAAATTTCAGAGCCATCAATTGGTTGAATGAAGTTCACCCTCTAGTCTTCCCTCAGAAATGGTGGCAGGTGCAGGAATTATCCCACATTTTCTTGCATGTTTAAAGGTGTTGTTTTTTCCTATAGCTTTGATATCTGAAGGATATGTCAACTGGATATAAAATCCTTGTTGACACTTTCATTGAGTTTTCTTTTTTTTGTTGTTGTTTTTTTTTGGTACCTCATTGAGTTTTCTAAAAGATGATGCTACATTGTAGCCCTGCTTTGTATGCCAGCTTTGCAACAATACTTTGTGTAAATTTTTCTTTAGGTTATCTATTCTTTCTGCTTCAAAGCCTGGATGACTTCACCTTTATTTCTGAAATATGACAGCTTCATTAAGCTATATCTCAGAGTAGAAAAGTCTGTTCATTTTTGCAGGTACCCAGGGAGCCTTCTGAGTTTTAGATTTAGTTTTTTCTACTTCTAGAATTTTTTTTTGACAGGGTCTCCCTACATAGTTCAGGCTGACCTAGAACTGTGGCAATCCTCTTGCCTCAGCCTCCCAAGTGCTGGGATTAAAGGCATGCACCACCACATCTAGCTTTGGAAACTTGATTGCATTTTAAAGTATTAATTCAGTTCTACTTCTTCATTTTCCTTATTGAGGGACTCCAAATATGAATATTGTATCTTCTTTTCCTGTTTTCCATTCCAAATACTTTCTCTCATTTTACTTTTTTATGTCACTTTCAATTCTTTTAGTTATCTTCATGCCTTCTTTCACTGCCTATTAAATTTCCATTTGAATCTATCTTATAATTTATTCATGTATAATTTTCTTTTTTCCTAGTTCTTTCCTACATTCCATCAATTTTATTTTCATTTCTCCTATTATTCGTTTCCAGTTTGTTTTAAAATTTCTAATTCAAGGTGTTCTTATACCCTCAAATGTTTGTTTGCCTATAGTCAATTCTGTCTGGAGTATAAACATAATTTCCTTGTTTCCTGGTTATTTTCTGGGGGCAGGGAAATAGTCTTCCAAGCTGATCTGTATAAACAGTTGCTTCCTAGTTTTCTGCAATAAGTTCTCCTTGGATTTTATTTTCACTTGTTTATTATCGTGATACTTGGGTGTGGTGGTAGTAAGTTACAAGATTTTCAATTTATGGTACTCTGTCATTCTAGCAAAGTCCAGATACAGTATTAAGAGTTTAGTTTTTTAAAAAACTGTGGAGTTTTCATTATGAGATAAGAATTGTGGGGGTCAGGGATTTAGCTCAGTGGTTTCACTGCCTGCTGCACAAGCACAAGGACCCAAGTTCAGTTCCCAGTACCAAAGAATTGTGGGGCCAGGGATTTAGCTCAGTGGTTCCAGTGCCTGCCTCAAAAGCACAAGGTCCTGAATTCGATCCCCGGTACAAAAAAAACAAAAACAAAAAGAGAGTTGTGAATTCTCTAATTTTGTAGTTCTCTTTTACTTGGCTACAGAAATGAGTAGAATGAGCAAAATAATCTAACTAAAATTGCTATACATTAAAAGTAAGGGAGCTAAAGCTTTTGGGAAACAGGTATAAGGGTTTAGTATTATGCACAGTTGTTAACAATTTACTATTAAAAAAATTTACTATGAGTCCCAGGATCAAGAAATTTCAAGTGTTGAATCAGTTATCTAGTTTGCTATGAAGTAAGGAGAGTGGTATGTACCAAAGAATCAGTATTCAACGACCACCTTTCTTTTCCTTTCCATACGTGAGTCAAGTAGCTCCTTTAGACAGAGGCAGAGAAAGAAAAAGCATGGAGATATAAATTTAGGCTACTGCCACAAGTCTAATGTTTTACCAAATTATTAATAGTAAATCACATTTTAAATCTTGGCTGGGGATTTAGCTCAGTGGTTCCACTGCCTGCTTCGCAAGCGCAAGGACCCGAGTTCGATCCCCGGTACCAAAAAAAAAAAAATCAAAAAAATAAATCTAATTGGTTCACAGTACATCAAAATAATCCCAGCTGAGGAAATACACCAGTGACTTGTTTTACATTGGAATATATACATACAATTTGTTCCACATATCCTAAATTTGGAAAGATTAGAAGACAACCAAGGAGATTTGACTAACCAAGGAGTAGAAAGCAGTCAGGGGGAAGTGCATATTACCTTTTTTGTTAGTCTCTCTCTAAAAACCACTTTCTTAAGTCTTACAAAAGTTTCATTTATTCCACTCATTCTACAAATTATTGGCTCCCTATTATGTGCCATAGTTCTAGGAACTGGGGTTCTAGCAGTTAAGTGTAACAGATACAGCTTATGGGACTTTTTTCTTAGTGCTGGAGACTGAACCCAGCGAAATGAGCAGGTTAAGCATGTGCTCTACCACTTAGCTACATCCCTATCCCCACTTAGGGAAAACTTTTTGCTGTTGTTTAGAGACAGTCTCAATGCGAAGCCCACACTATCCTCAAATTCCTCTAAGTCTCAACATTCCATGTGCTAGGATTACAGTGTGAGCTACCATGCCCAGCTGTAGAACTTCCAAGCATAAGGAAGATATAAAACCTTTAAAGCATATTATAAATGTGGTAAGTATTTTAACAGAGAAGCAGGGGGTTGCTATATGAACACACAAGGAACCTAAATGGAATCCTTCATCCTTTAGCTAAGCCTTGAAGGATAGGAAGGCAGGAGAATAAGAGTATGCCAGATAAACAACTGGAGTGGGAAACACATTCCAGGAACTGAAACAGAGTGCAGTATGGCTGGACCACTTCAGAGACAAAGCTAAAATCATTAACAAAATCCATCCACAGAGGCCTTTGTGAGCCACTTAAGGACTCAGGACTTTAGTGAAAGAGATATTAGAGGATTTTAGGCAAGAAAGTAACAAAATCAGATTTACATCTTAAGCAAATCCAACTAATCAACAACAGTTACAAAGCACCAATTGATAGGCTGGGGATGTAGCTCAGTGGTGCTGCACCTGACCGGCAATGGCAAGGTCCTGAGTTCGATTCCCAGTACTGGGCGGGGGGGTAGTTGAGCTAAGGCACTACAGTAGACTTCAGAGCAAGGAGTATGGACTTTCAGTGAGCCTACCAAAACTTTAGACATGTTAGAGCTGAAGGCAATATCAGTGAGCCTCTTTCCTAAGGGTAATCTGGAAAGCAATCTTAAGAGCTTAAAGATGGGGAAGGTTTCAGATGGTACAGAGTACATGCATATTCTGAGACACTTGAAAGAGAAAGTGGTTGAAAATCAATCTGGAAAAGCATACTTGGGATATATGTAGGGGGCTTCGAAAGTCTCCCTACCAAAAAAAAAAGGCCTCCCTAAAAAGTTTGAAATTCTTCCAAACAGGAGATGTACTCACTGACAATTTCTAAACAAAATATACTCAAACAATTACATTATAGATAAATTAGAAAGGGAAAGATTGGACTTAGGAAGACAGGAGCTTTTCATAGCACTCAAGGTGTTGCTAATGTTAATGTTTACAGTGGAAATCAGGAACAATTTCAGTAGTTGTTACAAAAGAAAACCAAGGTCACATTGAGATGACTGCCTGAATAGTTGAAGGGGACAGGAGAAAGGGTAGGATCAAGGATGACAGAACACAACTCAGGTCATATAAAATCAGTAGACTGTAAAGTGGAAGTTATATATTTCATTACTATATACATAATTTCTCTATAATACTACCATACAGTTGGGCTGGGGATTTAGCTCAGTGGTTTCATCGCCTGACCCACACGTGCAAGGACCTGAGTTCGATCCCTGGTACAGAAAAAAGAAAGCAAATACTACCATACAGCAACCCTTCTCAAAATGTGGCTGGCAGACTAGTATTGATCTATGAGCTATTTGTTATCCAATATTCGCAAAAAATGAGAGTAAGCATTTAGAAACTTTCTTTATAAATTGACAATATCTTATGCCTGTTGAATTTCATAACAACAAAATATTTGGACTTACACTGTCTTTTTAAAATTCCGCTTTTTCTAGTAATTCAATTTTATATTATTGTACAAAAATATGGAACTGTCGATTAAAAATTAAAAAGAACAAAAGCAACTGATTCTTTCCCATATACTGAGAAACACTATCAGAATATTTAGCTTTCACCCCAAATCTAAGCAGATTAACTCTACCTGTGTAAATATTCAAAAGTAAACACAAGCCAGGCATGGTGGCATACGCCTATAATCCCAGCACTCTGGGAGACTGAGCAGGAGGACAGCAAGTTCAAGTCCAGCCTGGACAATTTAATGACTTAGCAAGACCCTGTCTCAAAATAAACAACAAATGGCCCGGGATTTAGCTCAGTAGCATTTCGCCTGCCTTGCAAGTGTAAGGTCCTGAGTTTGATCCCCGATACCAAAAATAAAAATAAAAAGGGCTGGAAATGTACTTTATGCAAAGACCTTGGGTTCAATCCTTAGTAACCCCTCTCCCCAAAAATGTAAGCACAAATTTGAATATGGATTGGATACCAGAGGTTGAAAATATTTAATTTTCTTATGTCTAGTAATACCATTCTTACTATGCAGCAAAGCACTTTTAGGAGCTGTATATTGGAGTACTTAGGAGTAAATTGTTATGCTTGCAATTTACTGAAGAGTATAGCAAGAAAAAAAAGACACAGTTGCATCTAATACTCATCCAGATAAGCCAAATAAGGCCAAATATTAACAATAGTTGAATTGAAGGGGTGGTGGGCATATGGATAAGAATACTGTACTTTCAACTTTTCAAACTATAATGTTCAAAACCAAGTTTAAACAAATACCACAAGGGCTGGCAATGTAGCTCAGTGGTGGTGAAGTGCTTAGCGTGTACAGGGCGCTGGTTTCAATCCCAGCACCAAAAATTAAATTAATTAAGTAAGTAATATACAACTAGCAGGGATTGGTGGTGCAGGCCTGTGATCCCAGCACTGGGGAGGCTGAGGAAGGAGGATCACCACAAGTTTGAGGCCAGCCTGGGCTACAAAGTGAGTTCAAGACCAGCCTGAACTGCTTGGTGAGACCCTGTCTCAAAACAACAACAACAAAAATAAATAAATGAGTAATATATGACCAAAGCAAAGTCATCCATACCTCAAAGTCACCAGATCAGTATCCTCTGGGATGACTTCTGGATCTTCACCTTCCTCAAGGCATTTCAGTTTATCGAGGCTAAAACAGAAAGTGGGAAAACAGTATCTTAAGGTCAGCCATACATCTTGTCCACAGAGTACAAGCTGTGTCCGGAATACACCACTGAGTCACTAAGAAGTCAGACAAAACCCAGTAGGCTACTTTGAGAAAATACAAGGCAATGATTCTGTACAGATAATTTTTATGGCCAATTGAAAGCGGCTAGTGCAGTTAAATGGTGAAAGATCAAAGTTATTTTTATGCTTTCACCGCAAATGGGGCATTTTGGAGGAAATTCTCAGTAATAGCATACTCGGAGGGCCCCTAAAGAGACCATAGTTAATCAAGGTTTTAATGCTTCTCGGATTAAGTGCCCTGCAGCTTCATTACTCAGGTTCTCCATTATCAAAGTGCCTGTCAGTGGCAGATTTTCGTCGCTGTTCCCCGCCGCTTTTCTTTATTAACATGCATCTTAGAAAATAACGAACGGAAAAATTAGTCTCTTATGCAGCTGTCTGGTCCCTTTCACTCGCAGGAATTGTGCGTTGGATCCTAGGACTTCTCCGGCGGAGCGAGCGGCTGGAAAGAGCGGCCCGAACCGGAGTGTGAGGCACAGGCCCCGCCAGGGCGAGATGCGGGGAGAGCTGGACGAGCGGCACCCTTCCGGCCAAGCTGCCGGCGCCTGGGCCTGCACTCACCTGCACACCGTGCTCAGCTCGGCCGCTGCCTCCAGACTGCAGCCCAGATCCCTGGCCACTGCGACATGGTCCCGACCGGAGTCCGCGACCCCTGGGTTCCCGGACAGCGCGGGTGCTGAGGGATCCCTCAGAGACAGGTCCGCGGCCCCGCGCAGCCGGCCCCGCCACAGCTCCCCGAAGGCGCCCACGTGGAACACGCAAGTGCTCAGCTCGGGAAGCTCGTACTCTGGGAAGTTGCGGCGGCTGGGGGTGTGGGCCAGGTATTGCGGGCCGCCAGCCCGGCCGCACGCTAAGCCGCCACGACTGTCTTCAGCCATGTTCGCTGCACTCCCTCCCTGGCGAGAGCCGGATGCTCCAACCGCGCGGGGCGTGACGGGACTTGTGGTTGCGCGCGCGCCGCTGGCCAGCGGGCGGGGCGTGACGCGAAGGGCCCGGCACACTACATCTCCCGGCAGGCATCTAGGCCACCCGGGTGCGGCCGGCCACTCCCCGCGGAGAAGGGCCGAGCGCATTGTTCTCCGCTGGCTGGCCGTGCGCGTTGGGTCGCAGTCCCCGGGCGCCCCGCCCCGGCGGGTCCTGCTGAGTACCGGCTCTCTGTTGGGCGGGGCGGGCTTGTCCTGGGCCGCAATCCCTTCTCGGCCGGCCTCGGGGATTGCCGCACTTATGAACTCCGGGGTTCGTGGGCTACGCCACTCCCCACTGTCTTAGAGTCTGAGAGATAAAGGGTGAGACCACTGCAACGGACCCGACACCATCGTATCTCCTGCTCGGGTTTTCTCACAACCTCTTCAGTGAACTGCCTCGTATTCGACTGTATAGATTTCATTACTGTCCTCATGCGCGGTAGTATGTATGGGGTGTCAACTAGGCATCCTAAGCTTCTCATTATTAATGTAATGCAGGTTTTTAAAAGTCACAAGCTGGGTGGAGTCTCGAACGCCTATAATCCTAGCATTTAGAAGGCTGAAGAAGGAGCATTGCTGCACTTTTGAGGCCACCCAAGGCTACCTGGTAGGTTCAAGGCCAGGCTGAACTAAATCGTGAGACCCTGTATCAAAAAACAAACAAATAAAAATTGGAACAATCAGCCAGATGTGGTGGTGGAAACCTGTATGCCCAGCACTCAAGAGTCTGAAGCAAGAGGATCTCGAGTTTGGTGCTAGCCTGGGTTACCAAGTCACAAAAATCACAACCTTCCCAGGCAGAGATTGTCAAATGCATGTTGCTGTTACAGAAGGAGTTACTGCTAGCAAATAGAAGCAGGGTTGCAATTCAATGGGTCTAGCTTAAATGGGGCTTTTGGTATCTCTGAAAGCCACCCCCCCCAAGCCCCAGGAGGTCTTCCAGAACCAGCTCTAGTTATTTATTATGATTTAATCACATACTGTTATGCCTTGTGTCTAGATGTCCTCCCAAAGCCACATGCAGTCATAGGTGGGGCTTTTTGGAGGTGGCTGGATCTAGGTTGTGTGATGGTAGGATTAAGGCTGCCCTACCATGGGTGTGAGTGCTACCAGGGCTAAGGGTGGGTAGCCTGGATAAGATATAAGGGACAGAAAGAGGGTTGCTGTTTGTAGCTTGCTGCTTGCTGCCTTGCTGCTTTCTCCCTGCCATGAACTGTTTCTCCTCCCCACTGCCCCTCTGCCATGCCAACAACCAGACTTGGAGCCAGCCAGCATGTGAGATATCTAGACATAGTGTGTGAGGCATCTGGGGATAACAGTTAACACACCCAAGGCTCTTAAAAAGGGGGGCAAGGCATTCCTGGAGAAGGAACAAAGGGAGACCAAGACTGGATTGTTATTAACCTGTAACCCCGAAGGTCAGTGGAGGACGCCATAATTCAGGAAAGAAATTTAGTTGGAACCACATGTCCTTGACCACAGTGTTATCTCAAATAGAGCCTTGCAGCTTCACTCACCAGGATTTAGGCCTCTCCTAAAGCCATGGGGGGAGGGGCTATGCATCCCTGTGTACCATCTGACATGCCCACATGAGTCACATGGGCTTTAGTCGGACTCCTAATATAATGCAGCTGAATTATGAGGAAGCAAGAAGCCTGTACCACTTATAGCCTGCCAGTAAACTGGGCAGGGGGGTTAGATACAGGAGGGTTGCTTCCTTTTTTTTTTTTCAGGTACTGGGATCAAACTCAGGACCTTGCACTTGGGAGGCAGGTGTGGCACCATTGAGCTAAATCTCTGGCCCTACTTCCTTTTTAATAGCATTTAATAGCATTAATCTCTTTAGCAGTCACATATCCTTTGATCTCAGTTTTACACAAGGTTCCTGCTGGCCAAAATTTAAGTTTTTCCATTTTTTTCCAGCTTTTTGCTCTTGGTCCATACTATAAACCTGACTAAACGTAGCCAGCAGTACCCATACCATACCCTGTATGTTGGGCTGCACTGAAATTTTCTCTGCCAGATCACTTAGTCTATGGCCTTAATTTCAGACTGAGCCAGGCATGGTGGTACACACTATAATCCCAGCACTCAGCAGGCTGAATCAGGAGGATGACTGTGAATTTGAGGCCAGCCTGGGCTACATAGTGAGCCTGAACAATATATCAAGACCTTATCTCAAAACAAACAAAACATTGGGGACTCTTTTTTTTGGGGGGGGGGACCAGGGATCGAACTCGGGTCCTTGCACTTGCACAGCAGGCAGCAAAACCATTGAGCTAAATCCCTGGCCCAAATGTTAGTGTGTTTGAGGTGTTTTTTTTTTTTTTGTACCAAGGCTTGAGCTCGGGTCCTTGAGCTTGCACAGCAGGCGGCCAAACCACTGAGCTAAATCGCCAGCCCCTGGGAACTCTAAAGATACAAAGTGGAGATCTTCACTTGATATTTCTTCTGAAGCCAGAGGGCCATGTAGAAGTTCCTATCCACCAAAGAAAGTTGAGGTACAGAAGGAGAACTGAAGGAAAGAGAGCTGAAGAGCTACTATTCATAAAGGCAGTTGGTAGAATAATCCTATCCATTCTAGTACAGTTAGAAACAATGAAGCTAAGGAAGTCACTCCCCTACACCCATTTAATTTTAAATAGCATCCTAGGTCCATTCCTCCTTCCATTTTCCTGAGAGGTTGAAAATCATACAATAACTTAGGAGATCTCTGATGTTCTGTGTGAAAGCACAAGTGCATTGGATCTTCTAGCCAGACCTTTAGTCACCATTACCCTACTCAAACCTCATTAAGGGCTCATAAATATGTACTATATGTCATGCATGCAAAAGATCAGAGTGAATTCTGGGATAGGTATGCATGTTGAGAGGCCCTGAAATAACACAGCACCCTGTCAATCAGTCCTGGCAATCATGCCTAGAGATTCCGGGAGGAACCTGGGCTGAGGTGCATATCTTTTACTTAATTATATCTTCTTTCATTTGGTTGTCTGATCAAAGTTTATAGTAATTAGATGGCATGGAATGTCTAAAAAGGGACTATTGTTCTTCTTTTAAAGAGGAGTACATATAGTTTTGGAAGAATGAAAAAATAGTGCAAAACAAAATCAAATAAAACTAACCCTGTCCCTGTCTAATAACATTCATAGACCTATTACTTGAGGAAAGTAAAGATTTTCCAGCTTGTATGCTTTGTGGTGGTAGGGATTGAACCCAGGGACTCATGCATGCTAGGCAAGTACTCTACCTCTGAGCTATACCCTCAGCCAAATCTTGCACTGTACACTCTATAAGGGAAGCATCTAAAATTCAAAATTTCAGAGGACTTTTCTTAAACTGGAAGATGACTATAGGGTGTGCAGTTGCTATGGTATTAATGTTTGTGTCCTTCCCGAATTCATATGTCAAAGCCCACCAATGTGATTCTAGGAAATGGGGCTCTGGGGAGGTGATTAAACCAAGAGAGCAGAGACTTCATAAATGGGATTAGTGTCTGTTTTAATTGCTTTCTCATCACTGGGATACAATACCTGACACCTACAACTTGAGGGAGGAAAGGTTTATTTTTTTGTTTTGTTTTGTTTTGGTTTTGGTACCAGGGATCGAACTTGGGTCCTTGCGCTTGTGCAGCAGGCGACGAAACCACTGAGCTAAATCCCCGGCCCGAAAGGTTTATTTTTGTTCACAGTTTCCCAATTGTTATGGTTTGAATGAGTTCCCTAAAGTTTATGTGTTGGAAATGCAATCCCAGTGCAACCATGCTGGGAGGTGGGCCCTAATGATCAATGGTTAGGTCATGAGGTTTCTGCCTTCATGACGGAGTAACAGTCGATATTGTGGGAGTGGGTTAGTTATTGTGAGAATGGACTTGCTATAAAAGCAAGTTTCGCACCTCTTTCTCTTTTGCTGTCTCAGGCTCTCTTACCCTCCTATATCAGTCAGTGCTTATAGAGAAACAGATTTAATGCAAGATATAAAAATATATAAGAATTTACAAGATTGGCTTACAATGGCTGCCTGCAGAGTCAGATGTGAAAGAGGGCAAAAGGTCTGTGTACTGAGGATCTGAAGGATCCAGTTGAAGGCCTGGAGCTCAGGGTGGTGTCCCGTATGAGTCTGTATCAGGAGGCCAAAGGATCTGTGATGAAAGACTGAAGGGTCGGTGCTGGAAGCCAGGAGACGATGTCCAAGGTGAAGCAGCCATCTTTGTTTCTCTTTTATACCATTCTGGTGACAAGCCTCCCTAGGGCACGTCTTCCACACCCAGAACTATGCTAAGCCAGTCTAGTTGGGCATTTCTTACTCAAGTTGACACAATCAATCAACCATCACACCTCCCATTTCTATTGTGAACTTCCTAACCTCCAGAAATGTGAGAAATAAATTTCCTTTCCTTATTATCTGGTCTCTTGCATTGTTATAGCAACTTCAAACAGACTAAGACACCAATGTTCCCAGAGGCTGGGTAATCTATATCAGTTGTTACTCACCTCCAACTTCCTTGTCTGCTATCTGTTCAACTCTACCTATTTTAGGATTTGCCAGTAGGCTGCCCCTTCCCAGTGTAAAGACACACTCTGGACCTAGTTCCTATTTGGATAGTAGCTAGCAGCATTCAAGTCCTGAGTTTTGTTTCCATAATACCAGATTGCCAGATTCAGGTTTCTGTCAATGCGCTGACTCTTTAATTTGTTCCTAAGTTCATACCTAAACTTCTTTGGTTTTCTTTGGTTTTCAGCCAATTACCACCCACAGTCCATTTACAACATAACCAGCCTATACTCTGAAGACTGCAGGTGGGGACAGGAATGTGCTTGTGCTTGGCTAGGAGGATCTGGTAGGTGGAAAACAGGAGCAGAGCCAGATAATGAGACTAAAACTAGTAGGCTGAAAAATAGGGAAGAGATCATAGGGTGGGAAAACATAAATTACAATCAGAATGTCAGGAAGCTGCTCCTCTCATGGTGGCTGGGGAATGAGGGAGAGAAAGAGATCAAAAGAGACCAACTTTCCAGTCTCCTTGGAGGGCACACCCCCAATACTGAGGACCTCCCAGTGAGTCCCACCATTTAAAGATCCCACCACCTTCCAACAGTGGCAAGCTGAAGACCAAACATGCAACGGTGAGTTGGGGAGACATTCTAGATTCAAACCATAGCACTACTCCAGGCATGAGTCTTAGCTCCTTATTCATTAAGGTATTTTGTGTTCTCTCTCTTAAACATGCAACCTACACTCCTCCACACATGCACCCATAACCATTTTCCCAAGGTCCAAGACACCTTCAGGGTCGTTGAATTGGGGAGGTTTTTTAGTCTCAGTCACTGTGGTGCCTGGAGCCCACTCTTTCCCCAATCTGTACATCACCACAAAACACAGAAAAGATTATTTTCTTGTTATAAAATCTTATGCATTTCTTGGATCAGGATGAGTGTTATTTCTTTGTTTAAAAGTGGATTATCCAAAGAGTTTCTTCTATACTGAGCTCAGCATAAGCACACAATTTCTTCCAACAGTATCTATATTACATACTTATGGATTAAACAAAAAAAGAATAAAAGAATAGTTTCTTTTGAAAAAAAGTTCTGAGTGTTTTGGACTTCCACATTCAGGTCCACAGGAATAACTGGTTTGAAGTTTATCCAGAACAAAGGAGGAAAAGTTAAATCTCAATAGGTACAGAAAAAGCCATTCACAAAATTAAAGTTACTGTAAAAATTTCATTAAATTACAAAAAGAAGGGAATTACCTCAATCTGATCAAGAACACCTGCAAAAATTATATCTGACATTATACTTAATGATGAAAGAGCAAATGCTTTCCCTTACAGCTGTGAGAAGACAAGGATATCCACTCCTACCACTTCTATGCAGCATTGTATTAGGGTCTTAGCTACTTTAATAAAGCAAGGAAAAGGAGTAGAATGTATAAAATGGAAAAGAAGAATAACAGTGCCTCAAACATGATTGTATACATAGGAATTCCTAAGGAATCTACAAAGAAAGCTACGATAGCTGGGCATGGTGGTACATGCATATCTGTAATCTCAAGACTCTGGGAGGCTGAAACAGAAGGGTCACAAGTTCAAATCCAGTCTGGTCAATTTAGTGACTTAATGAGAGTCTATCTTGAAATTTTAAAAAGGGCAGAAGATGGGCTGGGGATTTAGTTCAGTGATTTTGCCACCTGCCTCACAAGCACAAGGTCCTGAGTTCAATCCCTGGTACCAAAAAAAAAAAAAAAGAAAGAAAGGGCAGAAGATGTAGCTCAGTGCGAAGGACCTGAGTCTAACCCCTAGTTTTGAAAAAAAAAGCTACTAGGAATAGCAAATGAATTAGCAACTTTGTAAGACAAAAGATAAATAATAAAAAAGAAATTGTATTTTTATATTATAGTAAAGAACAATTACAGTTTACATTTTAAAAATCAATATAACTGGGCTGGGGATTTAGCTCAGT
>NW_004624736.1:19502819-19548623 GCF_000247695.1 Heterocephalus glaber | reverse complement strand
CATTATATAAAGGTACAATTCCCAATGAGAAATGTAATTGTGTTGTATACCTACAATGTACCAATAAAAGAATTTAATACAAAAAAACCCCCAAACAAACAACAAAAAAAGATAATCCACATCACATAAAGCTAGCTGATGACAAGCATTACTTACCTTCACAAATACCTTAACAGCAGCATGTAGACTAGCCTTTGACCAAACAATAGCCTACAACCATTTAGGGTTGGGGTGCAGTTCAGTGGAGGAGTGCTTATCTGGTATGCATGAGGCCCTGGATTTGATTCCCCCATATTGGGGAGGAAAAAGATATGTATGATTATAGTGTTTAATAATTCTCACAGAAATAAGTGAGTATATATGTCTAATATATGTTCTAGAACTTTGGAAAGCAATAAGATTTGGCATGGATTTCTGAACTTATAATGTACTTGGCAAGTAATAGAATAATCTTATTCTGTTCATTGAGCAAATAGCCATCAGAACACCAGGAAAGGGAGAGGGAAAGAGAGAGGGAGAGGGAGAGGAGAGGAGGGAGGGAAAAGGGAGAGGGGAGGTGATTCTGACCAAGTAGCTGCCTAACATTTAAAAAGTTTTCTGAGACAGTGAGTGACCATGTCCTGTAGCACGTAGCTAGGAGCAGTCCTGACTAGTTGACAGTCTTGTGTATGGGTCAGCTTTCCCATTGCTGGGACCAAATACTGTACCTGATACCAATTTAAAGAGGAAGTGGTTTATTTGATGCATAGTTTTATGTTTGTTTGTTTGTTGATTTATGTGGTACTAAGGATTGAATCCAGGGCCTTCACTCTGAGCTACATCCATTCCCCAGACCTTTTTGTTTTTAATTTAAAAAAAAGAACAACTTTTTTTGTTCACTAAGTTGCAAAGTTGCCCAGGCTAGGCTCAAACTTGCACTCTTCCTCCCTCAGCCTCCCTGTTCTAGGATTACAGGTGATTTCATCACACCCAGCTCTGGCTCATGGTTTCAGAAGATTCAGTCCATGGTCAACTGGCTCCAAGGCAGGAACATCTTGGTAAAAGGGCATGTTGGAGAAAAGCTTACTTCATGGTTGCTGGGAAGCAGAGCCAGGGAAGAGTATCAGAGAGGAAAGGGACAAGGACCAGATATAGACCTCAAGGTTATATTCCCATGAGCCCCCCAGACACACTCAGAAGTGTGCTTTATTAATCTAGGTGACTTCATGCCAATTGAGTTGACAATTAAACTTAACAGGCACAATTGGCTACAGAAAGCTCTTGTTACTTCTTCAGAGAAAAGAGACTACTACTGACGGTGAGTCATGGATCTCCTCCCATCCATTTAAAGGGCAGAGAGATGCTGAAGGTGAATATCATAAACAGGGGCCTAATTCTACTCATTTCTGTCAGGGTCATGCTAATGGTCCCTCTGCCCCCAGCCTTTGTGGGTATGTTAGTCACTAAGATCTTTCTTGGGGAATATTATTTTATTTCTGATGCAAATGTGGTAGCACTCTTCTATCAGTGAATGCAGGCCAAACTTCCTAGAGTACAAACAAAGGATGGTGTTACCATGGTAATAAATGTTCAGCTGAGCTTGGAGCTAAGCACATTTCTATAGAAGGGCAGATAGTATTATTATTCCTTATTCCATATTCATACCTGATGAGTCATAGCTGATTTAAGTAAGTTAATCACTCACTAGAAGTGGACATTTGTTTGTTTTGTTTTGCTTTTTGAGACAAGTTCTTGCTATGTAGTCCAGGCTGGCCTTGAATTCACTATATGGCCCAGGGTGGCCTGGAACTCTCCGAGGCGGTCCTCTTGCCTCCTGAGTGCTGGGTTTACAGGTGTGTGCCACTACACCTGGCCTAGAAGTGGACATTTTAAATCTCCACTTTACACTGTAATAATTTCATACCATAGATAAATTATAGAAGAATTAAATAACTATTTCTAAATGCAAAACTTCAAAAAGTTAGCAGTTAATATAGTTTACATTATGTTCTCAGAGCAAGAAAGGCTATCTTAGATAAAATACAGTAAATGTTACCCGAGTCCTGAGCAGAGGTCTGAGTCTGAGGGGTCAGATCTGGTTACCTGATGCCTCCACAGCAGTGTGATTAACAGAGAAAAGTGGTGGTGAAGGAGAAAGGAATTTATGTTCAGTTTGGCCACACAGGGAAGACAGCTAGTCCAGGAATCTGGCTTCTCTGGACTGACAACAGCTTTAGGAATATAGATGGGAAGAGAAAGGGTGGGAAGCCAAGAGTTCCACACAGCATGGCAGTTAGGTAGGATGTGGGATCCTGAGTACCTGGAGGTGAGAATACACGTGTGTAAGTCCTCTTCTGCTGCTCCCATGGGTGTCAGAGCTGGGGAGGCTTGGGGGACACTCTCTGGTCCAAGCATGAGATGAGGTGGGGAGGAAAAAAATCTTAAAGAGAACAGATTAGAAAAATGCAGTCCCTGTTTGGAGGCGAGAGAGCAGGCTTGCTCCTAGCTTGGTGTCCCTCCCTTTTGTTTTTTAACCTCCGACTCCTCCTCCACGAAAAAGCTGTTGCTTCAGGCAGGCTTGTCTGGGAGCTCCGGACCCCCAGGCACAGGTAAGGCGGCCGGTGGCTTCTCTATTGAGCCGTTTTCCCTAGCACCCCTCCCGCTGCGGTCCGCCCACTCGGCAGGTTCACTCTTCTGGACTTCTCACCGCCACTACTCAGCTCGCCCCCAGCCCCTGGGCGCTCCCCAGGACTCACAGATACTCAACTTGGGTGTCCTCCCTCGACTTTCTCTCTTTTGACCTGGTCTGTACTGTCACTAGCTCCATCGCCGCTCGAACCTGTCCCGTTTTCTCTGGGACTGTCATCGCCCACCGCTGCCCCCCTTCCCCCAAGGCCTGCTAGTTCTTCAGGTGAATTCTGTAGCCGCACATCCATTAGGCCTTGGACATGATATTTATTCGCTGTCTTGACCATCTTTAGCTTCTTTTCCCCCTTTTTCATCTCTCATTAAAAAACATGAATGTAAAAAAAAAAAAGAAAAGAAAAATGCAATCAATCAGGATAATGACTGGGTACATCTTTAAATTCCCCAATTCTCTTTATTTGGTTATTTATTTAGCGATAGGGTCTTCCTAAGTTGTCCAGGTTGACCATGAACTTTCGATCCTCTGCCTCGGCCTCCCAGAGTGCTAGGATTACAGGCCTGCACTATCCAGCTTGATAAATTGCTCAATTTTAAAGGTGCCCTTGTTACATAAGTATAAAGCAAACATATAGAAAAAGACTGAACATTTTGAATACATTAAAGTTAAACTTTCTGCACAAAAAAGACCCAAATATAAAGTAAAAATGTGTCACTTTAAGGAGGACAAAGAGATTTACAACTCAGATGCAACTGAGAAAGTAATAGTATCTGGAATATATATTGAATTTCTAGAAATTAACTTTAAAAAGAAAAGAAATCTCATGTAAAAATGGGCAAAACATGTGAACATGACATTCTTGAAAAAGGAAGTGAGATGCAAATTAACACTTGAAAAAAGGACCATGTTATAAACGGCATATATGAGGCCACTCGGAGACAGGCTTTGTGAGAAATAAAGGTTTATTCCAGTGAACAGAGACTGAAATTGGGGAGCAGATTTCAGCAGCTAGGCTGGGAAGAGCTGCATTAATTACATCCTTGTGTGGATGGGCTGACATTGAGAGAGAGAGAGAGAGAGAGAGAGAGATCAGCAGCTATCTGTGAAGGGGATTAGGGCTTGAAAAGGGGGCTATGATCATAAGGAATGTTTATGACTGAGAGTCCAAGGACAGTCAGTACAGGTACCCAGACAATCACTGGACTTCTCAGCATCGGGGAAACTGTTTATTCCATCTAAAATTTTCTTTATGGTTGTCAGTCTTGTTTATTGAGAATAGCTTGTTGTTTTCTAAGACTGTCCTGTTTGCTTGTGAAGGTTTCGTTTAGGCCAGGCAAGGCAGAACAGTCTCATTGGTAGACAGGAAAGTGCAAATTATAAAAACAAACTGATACCATTTCACAGGGTAAGTTTTTAATAAGGAAAATTAGAGGAAATTTTAGGAGATTAGTAACTTGTATTGAGGCAGTAAGTGCTCCAGTATGTGTTAAATTACACACTGGTGGCTGTGTATGTTTTCTGTCATGTTAGTCTGGTTGTTAATCAGTAGTATGATAACTAACTTTATAAAGTCTTACAAATAAATGAATCTGATGCTGGCAAAATGTGGTGGGGGGGTAGAGAGGAGGGAAAAATAAGAATTGAGATGTGTTATGTACATATACCAATTCCCCACAATGAATATAATCATTATGTACTGCAAACATGCACTAATACAAATTAAAAGTTTAAAAAAAAAATTACACTGGTGGTTCTCTAGAGCATCCCGTTTAGACACTGTCCTACCCAACTTTATTTAAAATAACACTGAGGAGGGAAACAACATTGTACTAATTGATTTTGCCAAAAAGGACAGATGGTTAAGATGACTCTTAAATGGTGGGATCATCAACCAAGTCTTTTCCTTCCCAAGTCAAGAGATACTCTGTTCCATGTGTTGTTCTCAGCCCCAGGTGCCCCTGAATATTTTAATATATATGTGTGTTAATTTGCTTCATTTATACTCTTAATTTATCTTAGTTCATTGAAAAGAAGGTTTTGTGCTATTATCTGTTTCTTCTTTGTAAGGATCTTTTTGGTTAAAGTCTTGTACTCTGAGCAACTACTTTGAAGATAATGATAGTCTATTAACTGTTGTTATTCTCTTATTATTTTGTTATGAAATTTTATTTTATTTTTTAATTTAATTTTATTTTTGTCATAAAATAAAAGTCAAGAGAGTGGCAAAAAAAGTTGAAAAAAACCCACTTGAAACGGAGTTCTGGAATAAGGCCAACTGTACATTTTTATACCCATAACAGATTCCTCTTTCCCTTCACATTGCCCCACAGAGCTTACAAAATACAAATTGATAATATATTTGAAGCTGGACAGGTAGCCTTCCTATCTTACAGCAGTACTCGCTATCTTGATTTACTTATTGGTACTGGGGATCCAACTCAGGACCTTGCACTTGTGAGGCAGGAGGTGGAACCACTGAGCTAAATCCCTGGCCCTTGATTTACTTTATTTAACTTAAGAACTACTATAGGGTTTTTGACTTATCAGTTTGACTTATGAGTCTTGTTCCCTTCTTTGTCACCCTCCAATCACACCTATTAATGCTCCAAAACAAAGTAGATATGTAGTTATTTCCTTGGGCCTGCAAAATGATAACTGTAATTGGGGGCTGTTGATCCTACCAAAATTTGCTTACAAATAAATTTGTTATATGCAAATTCACACCAGGCTGGACTTGTCATCTTATCCTTCATAACTATTTTTAGCCTATAAAATTGTGATAAATAAACTTGACTTGATCTTGCCTCTATATTTTGTTTTTAGTAAATAAAATGCCACCTAAGTTAGTAAGGAAACAAGTGAAAGCCTAAGTAGAAGTATACTTTTGTAACAAATAGCTAAAGTCTCAGCCAATCACAGTAGCCAGGCATTTGTCAACCACAGGTCATCAACTGATCAGACCAACTTCAAGTTGGACAGAGACCTAACACATGAAGCTGCTTCTGTACTTCATGTCTGCTTTCTGTCTATAAATTCTCAGTATCCACATTGGCAGTGGAGTTCTGAACATCAGGTGCTGAGGGCTGGTCAACCTGAGAATTGTTCTTCACTCAAACTGTTTTAATTTGTGTATAATTTTTCTTAATCACTTGTTGTGTAGCAGGAATGAAATTGGAAGTAGGTATTTTGAAGGTAAATAAAGGTCACTGGAAGTTGCTGCCATAGTTTGGAGTTTTGCAACTGAGGGTATAACACTAAAGAAATAAACTCCCGACGTGGTTTATGGAAATCAAGGGGGTGTGGTCCCACTTGGTTTTGAAATCCCCTCTTAGCAAAATTCTTCCATAGCCCGGGGCTAAGAGAGGTACATGTTCCAGGAGAAATTGTTACTTGGACTAAGTAAAAAGCCATCTGTGACATTAACTGCAAGGGAAATGCCAGACTTTTTAAAAGAAGGTAAGAAGAACAGCACACTGGGGTGTAGCTCAGTGGCAGAGCAGTTGCTTAACACACTCAAGATACTGTGAAAAACACAACAAACCCAGCAAAGGTTTGTAAGAGACACAAATGAGTGGAAGAAAATAGGGAACTTCTTTTGAAAAAGTGTGAGAAAGGTGTCCTTGTTATCGTAGCAGTTGTCTAGTATGGTCAAGAAAATGAGAGACTAGGGAAGCACAGGCTAAAGAACTGATTTGATGAATTGCAAGCGCTAAATTTAACCACAGATTTTTTTTCTTTCTGGAAAACACAACAAAACTTGAGTGGGAACTTATTTCTGTGAATTTGGCTGAATGATGAAAAGAGCTGCCAAGAATACCCTTCTCTTCTTTCAAAGGAAACAGGAAAAAGTAGTTTTTATTGTTGTTAATGTTTTTTTTATAGTAGGTAGGTTTTGGGGTTTTTTTTCCTATGCTAGGCAGTAGGCTTGGATTTTCTTTCATGACCTGAAAAATATATATAGTACTTAAGCCTGTGGCAGAACACTGATATATATTCTGAATTTGGTCACGTGTAGATGTTTTTTGTTTTGTTTTTTATTTAATCACTTGAGTCCCTACTGACCTATTAGCAGGGACTCCAATTACCTCAGGAGTAATTTTCTATTCTCTTTGCTCATCTGCCTTTTCAGACTTTTCTATAATGGAAAGCATTGCTTTTGTAGTAGTAAATAAAGTTACTTTAATTTTTAAAAGGTAAATGAGAAAGGCCAGCTTTAAATTTGCTTGACAGTGGCATTTAAATTCATTAAACCAGGGAAAGGACCCTACAAAAAGAATTGTAAAGGGGTTCTAATTTCTAGAATACAGTGCTTTATCTGTATCCATGAGTTTACTTGTTTCCATAGAAGCAACCTAGATCAACTGAGAACAGATGGGTCAACTTTTCTGTTGAATATGCACTCTTACTTTCTTATAAATTAAGTGCTTGCCCTGTATGGCTGCAGGAGAGTAATGTCAGGGAAAATATAAACCAAAATAATACTCAAAGAAGAAAAACACAAAGCAAAAATATGAAAAAGTTCATTTAAAAATCCCTCATCAATAAGGATTATGGAAGCCTGGGGATGCAGGTGCAAGTTATCAGACTGTGTGCTGCTGTTTTTTTTTTTTGGTACCAGGGATCGAACTCGGATCCTTGCGCTTGCAAGGCAGGCACTGGAACCACTGAGCTAAATCCCCAGCTGCATGCTGCTGTTTAGAATGTGTCTTCATGGACCTAGAACTTACACTGCCACCTGATTGATCACCAAGTCCGGCTTGCCCATGACAAAAGCAGTCCCTGTTTGTCCTTTGCTGGGGTCTGCGGTATTCTGCATTAGTTCTGTTTTCAGTTACGGCTGAGTGCAACATATGTACGGTAAGGTATCTTTTCTACTGTTAGCTGAATAATAATAAAACAAAGTACCTCTGCAGACAGCACCGTGGTACATGCCTGTAATCCCATTGACTTGGAATGCTGAGGCAGGAGGATTATAGGCAGCTAATTTAGATAGAAATTAACAGACACTCAGAGAGGGACTGGGCACTCTAAGAAGTCAGCACAAAAATAGACATCAGAATTGTGACTGGAGGTCCATCTTAGGACCAGGCCTCACGATACAGATGCAATGGCCAGGCCTCCAGGCCTCCCTAGGGGAAAACAATAACTTGAGATTATGTTGTAATTAGCACCACCTGGTTCAATAAGTCCAGCTGGGTGACCAGAGCATCTGGACCTATCCTTTCTCAAAATGCCTTTGCTCTTTCCATGTACCCTTGCTATGTGACTCGTTTCCCTATTGGATCAACATTAGCTTAGTGAATATACCTGTAATCCTATAGGTTGCTTGTAGTTTAACCCACTTTGTATCCACATTGTGACTTTGCTGTATAACTCACCCCTGACAAAGGGCCTCTGCGACCACCCCATTGGAGACCTTGCCTGGAAATACAGGAGCTGTTCTTCTCTCCTTATTTCCAATAAAACTCTCCTAACTTCTTCGTTTGGTTCACAACTTTATTCCTCGATGTTGTGGGACCATGAATTTGGTACATTTGACATCTAACAGTTGGGAGTTATATTTCTCCTCTATCAGGAGGATCTGAGTTACAGGAGACCCAAGGCAATTTGGTAAGATCCTGCCTCACAAAATGAAAAAGGAATAGGGATGTAACCCACTGGTAGAGTATCCCTAGGTTGATACCCACTATTGCCAATAAAGAAATACATTTAAGTAAATAAATAAAATAACAAGGGCTGGGGATGTAGGTCAGGGCTAGAAAACTTGCCTAACATGTCTGAGGCCCTGGTCCAAACCCCAGTAACACACACATACACACACATACACACACATACACACTCACACACACTCACACACACTCACACTCTGCAGGGCTAGGATATGGTTCAGCGGCAGAATGCTTGTCTAGCAGGCACAAGGTCTGCATCTGATTCACGGCACCACTAAATAAATAAAAATAAAACATCCCTCTGCAAATAAATACATATTTTCAAATTTGGTGAGCTGAACAGAGTAACAAAGTATTTTCATGAATAATATTTCTCAAGTTCCTGAGAGGATCCTATTGCATCTTGTTCTTTATTAGTTTATGAAATAAGAAATGATCTGCTAATGTCGAATGGGTCTTGTACTGTTGAAATTTAAATGATTCCTCAAGGCTTTAAGGAAGTTCATAAAATACTAGTTTACACTCAGCTTTTAGGAATGCCAATAAGGGAAGTAAGTATGTGGATTTGGTTTGATAAATCCATTTAATTTGAAAATGTGCCTTCCTGCTACTAGTGTATACATTCCCCCAGGGAAGTTGGAAGTTTTGTTTTTTGTCTTCTTGTTGTTGTTGTTCATTCATTTATTCAACGTTATTAACAAGGAGCTTACATTTTTCCTTTTTTGTGTGGCTAAGGATTGACCCAGGGCCGCACAAGTGTGGGGCAAGAGCTCTACCAATGCTAAACCCTCAGCCCAGGAGATTCCTAAATGTGATTCCTGTTGATCACTATTGCTAAAAATTATGTGAGCACTGTATTCTTTGTGCTGATGAACCTGAAAGCACATGGGGGGAGCAGCAGCACACACCTATAATCCCTGCAATCTGGGAGGCTGAGGCAGGAGGATCACAAGTTTCAGCCCAGTCTGGGCAACTTAGTGACTTAGAGAGACCCTGTCTCAAAATAACAAAAAATACAAAAAACATGGTATGTAGCTCAGGGCAAAGTCCCTGGGTTCAATGCCCAGTACGATAAAACAAACAAACAAAAACAAAAAAAACCCTGAAAACAGGTCAAGGGAATTTGATTCAACTTTACCAGTGTATGCTTAGCCAATTTAGAACATTTCCTAATAAAAGTGAATCATATATGCTTAGCTTCATTTAGTAAAAAGAATGAAAGTATTATAGACAGTAAATTAGGTAGAGGTATTATAGACAGGCACACACAGGCCTAGGTCCTCAAGGGAGCCCTTGCAGAAGATGAGAACACATTGTAACTGTGGCTGGAGGCGCATCTGTCAAAGGCCAGGCCTCAAGGTAAAGATGGAATAACCAGTTGGAGAGATGCAAATGAAGACAACCTCACTGCAGAGAGAATGGCTGCTATCAAGAAATCACCCAATAACAAATCAACCAATAACCAATGCTGGCAGGGCTGTGGGGAGAAAGGAACCCTTCTCCACTGTTGGTGGGAGTGCAGACTGGTGCAAC
Organism: Heterocephalus glaber; assembly: GCF_000247695.1. The sequence goes on along the minus strand of NW_004624736.1, from coordinate 19,538,798 downwards.
CACCGTGGAAATCAGTATGGAGGTTCCTCAAAAAACTAGGATTAGAGGTCCCATTTGACCCAGCTATTCCCCTGCTGGGTATCTTCCCAAAAGAATTAAAAGCACCAGGCTGGGGATTTAGCTCAGTGGTTTCACTGCCTGCTGCACAAGTGCAAGGACCTGAGTTCGATCCCTGGTACCAAAAAAAAAAAAAAAAGAAAAGAATTAAAAGCATCATACCACAACGATATATGTGCATCCATGTTTATAGTGGCACAGTTGTAAAGGCTAAATCTTGGAAATAGCCCAAATACCCATCATACTCGAGACTGGATAAAGATGTAGTTTTTTAATAAAATGGAATACTACTCACCCATAAAGAATGAGAACTAGAGACAGTTATAGCTAAATGAATTCACATTGAGGCCATACTCTTAAGTGAAATAAATAGGACACACATGTAAATACCAAATAGTTTCTCTGGTGTGAGAAACTGAAAGTGTAAATGATGACCAAAATGAGAAGAAAAATGAGAAGAAAAAGTCCAAAGGGGAAAGGGGAAGTAGGAAGGTGGGGTAGGAGAAAGGAAAGAAGGGAAAGCAAAAAATGATGAGAAAAGAAGGAAAAAACAGAAACAAAGTCATTTGTAAATAGGGAGGGGTGGGGGGTGGAAAGGAGGCAAGGGGAATGGGAAAAAAAGAAGAACAAATATATGTCATGTACAGGTACAAATTCCCAATGATGAATGTGATCATAACGTATACCTAAATTGTACCAATAAACTTAATAATAAAAAAAGAATGACCAGACCTACATGCCTCCCCAAGGAATAAGCAATAAATTGAAGATTATACCATAATTGGTATCACCTAGTCCAATAAAGTCTAGCTAGACATCAGTCACCCAGGTGCGTGGCCAGGACCTCCTAATCCATCCCTTCCTAAGAAGGTCTTTGTTCTTTCCACACACACTTGATATGTAACCTGCTTCCCCATTGGATCAATATTACCTAAGGGGCTATACTTATACTCTTATTGGTTGATCATAGTTTTGACCCATGTTGTACCCACCTCATGATTTTGCTCTATAAAACTTCCTTTGAGAAGTGGGATTATTGATGATTCACTTTCGGGTCCCTTCCTGTCTCTCAGGAGCTATTTCTCTCAATAAATTTTTCCTACTCTTGACCTCCATTATTCCTTAGAATTCATTCTTCAGTTTTAGGGAACACAAACTTGGCATATCTGACATCTAGCGGGTTGAGAGTTATATTATCTCCCCTATATCAAAAGGATATCAGCTTTTTCTTTAAAATTTACCTTTACTGTTTCTTTCTATGGAAAAGGTGTCTTGTTTTTCTCTTGTTGGAGCCTAATCCCTGCCACTGTTACAAAAACAGGTTGTATTAAACAAGATTCTCCAGGGCTGGGGATTTAGCTCAGTGGTTCTGCCGCCTGCCTCGCAAACGCAAGGTCCCAAGTTTGATCTCTGGTACCAAAAACAAACAAACATACAAAAAACCCCCACAAGATTCTCCAGAAAAATAGACACCCCCCCTTCATTACAGGGATTGGCTTACATGATTATGGAGGCAGAAGCGTACCACGCAATGCCTTCGGTAAGCTGGAGAACAAGGAAAGCGTTTCAGTCTGACATGAAGGCCTGAAAAGTGGTAGAGCCAATGGTGTCACTCAGTCCAAGGCCAAAGGAATCAGCTGGGAACCCCAAGGCAGAAGATGAATGTTCTGGTTATGAAAGAGCACATTTGCCCTCCTTACACCTTTTATTTTTATCTGGATCCTCAGTAGACTCAGTGTTCCCCTTTCTTTTTTTTAAATTTTTAAATTTTTATTTATTTTTATTATTTATTTATTTATTTATTTTTGCCCTTTCTTACCGGTGAGGCAGGTCTTCTTTTCTCAGCACTGTGATTCAAATGCTAATCTCCTCTGGACACACCTTCACAGACACACCCAGAGATGTCTCACTGAAGGTCTGAAAATCACTCAAGCCTGTCAAGTTGAGAGCTACAATTAATCATCATGCAATTTTCATGTATTCATCCATCAAAATGTACTTAATACTGTGCATGCTATGTACTACACACTGTGGCTGCAGTGTGATACAAAGACGAAGACAGAGCCTCAGACCTTAAGGAGTTCAAACCGAAGTTTCATTCTTTTGATGATAAAGCTAAATCAGAACTAAATAGAAAGGGGAAGAAGACGTGGCAGAAGGGATCTCAGGGAAAGCTCCCTATAGAAAGACTGGATGGGCTACACGTCCACCTGAACGGTAGAAAAATGTTTCCAAATGAATACATCTAAGACTGATTGGATTATCTTCCTCCCACTGGAGGAGCCACAGTCTATGGTAACCTCTACCCACCTAGTCTTCCCAGACAGAAACGGAGTCCCTTTCTCTCTCGCCTCAACTTCTTAAGAACATGGGGCCAGCCAGGTCGGATCTCCACAGGTGAGAGCGGCTCCAGGATGGGTGGATTTCAGGCCGATTCAAAGCAGGAAGGGTGTTTTCCTCTGACAAATAGTGCAGTGGAGAAACAAACTGTCAGGTGAAGTGGAGTCTACAGCTAGAAAAACAAGATGGAGCACGGGGGCTGGAATGCTGGGTAGTGACAGACACAAACCAAGGCAGTCTAAAAAGTGAGCAGCAGGTTAGGAAGACTGCAGTGGAGTGGGTTATTAACGGTGAGTGAGTGATAAAGTTAAGTAAAGGGAAATTAAACTCTTTTCTTTTCGGTTTTTTGAGGCAGGGTCTCCTTTTATAGTTCAGGCTGGCCCTGAACTCACTATATAGCCCAGGCTGGCCTCAAACTCACAGTGATCCTCCAGCCTCAGCCTCCCGAGTGCTGGGATTACAGGCATGCAGAACACCCGGCTCTGGAAATTATACTCTTGAGGGTAGCGTGGTTCCATAAAGGTGCCGCCACATCCTACCTGTGTTATTGCAAAGAAATTCAGTGCCTGGTCTGTGATGGATCTGTGAACACAAAAACTTTGTTTAGATTGATAATTTTAAAAATATGCACAATATATACAAATCAACCCATCACATGATACCCCATACATATGTATATTTGTTTTTATGTATCATTTAAATATATTTAAAAGGCACAAGTGAAATTTTATATTTCATCTAAGTTAAAACATAATTTTTTTTTTTTTGGTACCAGGGATCGAACTTGGAACCTTGAGCTTGCGAGGCAGGCGCCGGAACCACTGAGCTAAATCCCCAGCCTGTTAAAACATATTTTAATCATATATTGGTTTCTCAACTTTTTTTTTTTTTTAGATGGGGTCTCACTAATCATTAAGTTACCCAAATTTGGCAAAAACCTGTGATCCTCCTGCCTCAGCCTCCCAGAGTACTGGGATTACAGGCATGCACCACCACATCTGGTTGATTTCTCAAACTCTAGATGTAGGTCCAGGGCCTTCCCTTTGAGTTTAGGTCTGCTCTTGCAATTCCCATCCTCTTTCTTGCTTGAACCACTCCCTTCATTTCCATCGACACAGAAAGCTCCATGGGACAGTGTCAGCTGTCATTACACCAAACTGCCACACAAAAGCCTGGTTCTTCTCCTTTCAGCTCTTCTTTCTGTAGCCCATCATGTTCACCTCTGGCTTTAGTCACACTAATAGCTCACTTCCAGACCTCACCATAATAGCTGCTTCACATGGCAGAGCCTGTGTGAACTCAGTTCCCTTGGTGGAACACCCTTTTGGCTAGAGGGGGTTTGATGAATTCCTACTCAATCCTTTATGATCCAGCATATCTGACAGCTTTTACCATCTTCATGATTCTCTCAGACATAGACAATTGCAGTGCTCTCTTTTCCCAGCAGCCCTATGGACCTAGTCTACAAATGCACCTACTTCATTCTCTCTTCTCCAGAAGACAGGATTCATGGAGGCCAGGAAACACACATTGTCCATCTTGGACTGGGATGGGCTGATGGGTGCTGGCATTTTTGATCTCTAGTTTTCAAGGCTGATTATTTTCCAGCCAGGTCTCATTTTCAGGGAAACACATTATAGCACTTTGGGCAAGTTCCCTGATATCATAGCTTTGAGTTTACCCCATGTTAAATAAAGAATGGAAGCAGGGAATAGCATAGTAGGTATTTAGTAAATGTTAGTACCATCTTTCTCCTTTCAATATATTGTGAAATTAGATAATTAAAATAAGCTACTGGTACACAAATCCAGCTATCGAAATTATTCTTGGAGTTTAAAAAAAAGAGAGAGAGGCCGGGGATTTAGCTCAGTGGTTTCGCCGCCTGCTGTGCAAGTGCAAGGACCCAAGTTCGATCCCCGGTACCAAAAGAAATAAAGAAATAAAAAATATTTAAAAATAAATAAAAGAGAGAGAAAGCAACTAATAAATCAGAATGTAAATGTGTGCACACGTGTGTGTGTATGTGTGTGTGTGAGAGAGTTGAGAACTACTGGACTAGATGATCTATGAAATTTTGACCTTATAAAGAAATTATGACTTAGGCTTAATTTTAAATTATTTACTTTCCTTTTTCTAGAAATTCTTTGATTGCATTACAGCAAAAATGAATACATATGTAAGAATCAGGGAAGTGTGGAAGGCTGCTGGGAGGGTAGAATGTGGCTATTGTTTTCCGGACAACTGGCTCGACTACAGCTCTTCTTAAACATCACTTTTTAAACCAGGTTTGGAAAAGCAGTGGGCACCTGACAGCCAGGGTCTGTGGAACACAAGTGTACTGCGTTACTGACCATTGATGGCAGGAGGAAGTCTCAGGAGTGGAGGAAAAGGACTTTTCAGAGGAAGGGACAACATTCGTAGGAGTACCCAGGTTCTGGCTCGTGTCTCCGGTGCTCAGGGAGATTGGCCTGAGTGGTGCAGGTGCTGAGAAGTCAGGTCAAATGACAGAGGTCTCAAAGGCAAGTGGAAATGCAGACTAGGATGGGAACTGGTAAAGTTTCAGTCACTGACTTTACAGCTATGGACCCTTCTTATACAGAGGTCCTGTAAGGATGCTGTGTATGTCCAAAGCAATATGGAGGACATCTACCTAAGAGCTGGGAAAAACACAACACTAGAAGGTGGGCTAATCTTTGTTTTCTTCTGGGGAAAGAAGGTAAAAAGAAAGTGTTTGGCCAGCATTCATCTCCAACACAATGTGTACCTCTAAAAGGTAAGATGCAAATTATCAGTCATACCACACTGACATTCGTGTGAACAAGCCCTATGACTCACCCCCAATCCACAGAGTCAGACATCCACAGCTTGCTAATGATGCCACGGTGCCTGCTATCAGGCAAAAGATATCTGAGTCATCATAGCTTATTTTAAGCAAATGATTGGAAAGTTTTACTGCTTCATCCAGGAACCCTTTGCAACTAGTATCACACTGGCCCAACTGTTCTTATTTTTAAAATGAAATCATTTCTAGTTATGTACCGTGGTGCACAGTTGTAATTCCAACTTGAGGCAGGAGGATCACAATTTTGAGGCCAGTCTGAGCAACTTAGTGAGACATCCCTCCCCCGCATATTGAAATAAAATTAAAAAGGGCTGGGAATGCATGTCCATGGTAGAGTACTTGGCTAGCATGAGCCAGGCCCTGGATCTGATACCTAATACTGAAAAAAAAAAAAAAATCCTCTTATAGTTTTGGAACCCCGTTTATTTGCAAATGACTTATAGTCTTTATCCACACCCCAGGGACAGAACTAGAGGAATGTCTGCTGGGGTCTCTCCTTCCCCGTTTTGTTACTGGGGACTAGTTAAAGGCCGGATCCTGGTTCCTAACTATCTATCTGGATTCTATCACCTGACTGCCAATAAGAGAAAAGTGATAAAAAAAGAAAAAAAAGAGTCTATTCACAATTTGGCCAAACTGGGGAGACAGCTAATCTGCCCTCCTCCAACATATGGAAGCAGTTGGACTTCTAGGATGAGTAGATCAAAAGTCAGAAAATAGGCATGTGTAGATCCAGCAGACTCTGAGTGCACCCGGCCAGGGCCTGACATAAGCTTCGAGTCTGCTTTGGTTGAAAGTTTCTTCGTGCCGAGAACTTTCAGGGAGGGGTGGGACTTTTACTCCCTGCTTCAGACAAGGGTAGGAAACTAGAAAAATGGCTTAGCTTGAAAACCCCATTTTTTTTTTTTTTTTTTTGGTACTGGGGATCAAACTCAGGACATTTCACTTTTGAGGCAGGCGGTGGCACCACTGAGCTAAATCCCCGGCCCTGGAAGGAGCCACTACTTTTAAGGGGGCTCCATTTCACTTTGGTTTCGCAGCTCTTCATCAGAGTTGGAGACCCTGGAGCGCAGGACTGGCCTTCATTGCCCTTTCTCTGCTGTCACACTTGGTCCAGCTGGTGCAGAGACTGCGTCTCCTTGAGAAGAAATTGTAATGGGGGTGTGAATTCACCCAGGGCACACGTGCAGCCTTGAGCCTGACAGTGGGCACTGAGGTGTTTGTCCACAGAGGGTGACTACATCTGAATCAGCAGCCAAACCCTGACTCCCACATGCTAATGCTTGCATTTTTTTTTTTGCTATTCCAAATCCTACCCACAAAGCTGCCTGGAAATCTTAAAACAAAACAATGAGTAAGTATATAAACGTGTGTGTGTGGTATTCTAAGTTTCTTGGTTAAGATTTTATGAATATGCTGATATTCTTTTTCTTTAATTACTAGAGATTCAACTCAGGACTTTCGCACTGAGCTATATTACCAGACCACCCCCTCCCCCTTGTTTTCTAATTTTGAAACAAGGCCTCAGTAAGTTGCCCAGGTTGGGCTTGAACTTGTAATCGTCCTGCCTCAGCCTCCCAGAGTGCTGGGGTTAAAGGCATGTACCATCATTCCCAGCTTTTGCTGGTATTGTTTGAGTGTAATTGGAAATATTCTTAGTTGGGAAGTTTTGGGATTTTTGTTTGATTGTTTTGAGACTGGGTCTTGCTGTATTGCCCAGGCTGGTCTCAAATGTGGGCTCAAATGATGCCCTCTTGTGTCAACCTTCTTAGTAGCTGGGGTGCATGCACCATGACACCTGGCTCTCTAGGCCAGGTTTTGCAATCTCTAATATTGGCGGTATCTGCTTTTGTATGTGATATAGTCTTAGACATGTGTTTATAAATTGAGTATCTGAAAGTCAAGTAACTAACTTATAAAGAGCATTCTATTTCTAGAGAGGTGAAAACATCAGTGGACCCCTTGCCCTGGGGTAAGGAGAAGGGAAGCAGGAAGGTGAAAAGGAGATGCTGGGCTCTGCCAAGTCATGTCAAATGGACTTCCCAGGGTGAGGTGGGTTGATGGTAAGCTCCAGGGCCCCAGGGACAGGAACAGGATCATGAGAAGACTGACCGGGAGGAGGGAGGGCAGTGCCACCACAGGAGAAGGCAAGCAACTTTCCCTGCCACCTTGGCTGATGCTAACATTCCACCGTGATATTAGGTTGCAGATGTGGCTGTCATATAAAAGCTTAAAATGAACACTGGCCAAGTTAAGAAGACTAAAATCTACACAAAGTGTGTTAGGAACATGAAATAAGATGTGTATTAATGTTGAAAGCATCCTATTGTGGAGTAATTGAACGTCAGTCTTAACACAGGTAAATGAGTAAACAAACAAATATATTCTATGGTTCACAACATTTTGTTTCTATAGATGCCTGAACTAAATTGCACAGGAAAGTTCCCAGAACATTGCAACCCAAAGGCAAACACGTGAAGTCACTCAGGGAAAGGATGCATAATCAAGAACCTCATGATGACATGCGATCGACAATGGACTGCAGATATGGAATTATACTGCCTGGAGATGCTGTAGCTGTCTTAGTTTGTCTGAATTGCACTATGATGTTTGCACAATGAGAAAAATCCCTTAACAATGAATTTCTCAGGAAGTTCACCAATCATTCAGGGATACATGACTGTGTTGTCCTCGCCGCCCCTTGTAGGTGTGCTTCACTTAAGCAATGGATACTCACCAAGTTAGTCAGATGTTCAATTTTAAAAATTAGTCATATGTTATGAGTGATAAATAGGCTTTTATTTAAAATAATAATAATTCACTTTTGGTGAATGTTTGCTTCATGTGCATCTTCATTCTTTGTTTGGCTTTCCAGGAATTTTTAATTCTCAACTATTGGGTTTAGTAGCCAACTACAAGATGATTCTTAATGATTTTTACCTGAGGTGGAGCAGCAAACAAAGAATGCATTTCACTTTTGTGGGGTCTCGTCTTTCTCCTTTGATTAATCAGTTGCTTTCTTTCTGCCTCTTTTCACACAAAAGTACAGCTGCCTGCCTGTTTTCAATCAGGTGGAACTTCGTGTTCTATTAGTCTCCTGTCTCACGGTGAGTCTCAGACAAAACCCAGGTCACTGCAGCTGCAGCTTGAATGTGATGCAACCTCTTGGGACTGCATCAACTCTGCCTAGTGAGCTACTTCTGAACTCCTGACTCTGAGCCTGTGTAAGAAAACGCAGCTACTAGGGTCTTCAGTCATAAGTTTGGGAGTAATTGTTAATTAGCAACAAATAATTAATATATTATGCTTCTGAAAGTAAAGAATATCTATATTATTTAGTAAAACCAGGAGGAGGTTTAAATTTTATTTGTTTTGCAGTGTTAGGAATCGAAATCAAGACCTTGCTCATGTTCAGCAAGCATTCTACCACTGAGCTACATCCCTAGCTTAAAGTTGTTTGTTTTTCTTGTTTTGTTTTGTATTTTTGGTACCAGGGATCAAACTCAAGACCTTTTGCTTGCAAGGCAGGTGCTATGCCACTGAGCTAAATCCCCAGCCTTTTTTTTTTTTTTTAAATTGGGGTCAATCAAGCTGCTTGGATCTATGGTTTTATAGTTTTTGGTAAATTTAGATAAACATTGACAATTTTCTTCAAATACTTTTTCTGTTTTCTCTCTTCTTTCATCAAATTCAATTATACATACATTAGGTGTTTGCAGTTGCAATACAACTCACAGATACAGTGTTTATCATATTTTTGTCCTTTTCTTTTTGTGTTTGTTTCTATTTCAGATAATTTCTATCACTAGATCTTTAAGTTTATTATACATTATTCTGCAGTATTCAATATGTTGTCACTACTTTCTAGTGTGGTTTTTAACTTAAACACAGTGTTTTTCATCTTCAGAAATTCAGGAATTCTGGGCTTTGTGGCACTTGTAATTCCAGCACTCAGAAGGCTGAACCAGGAGGATGGCTACGAGTTTGACACCAGCTTGGGCTACACAGTGAGTTCAAAGCCATCCTGAACTATATAGCAAGACCTTGTTTTTAAAAAAATTCAAATGGGGCCAGGGATTTAGTTTAGTGGTTCCGCCATCTGCTTTGCAAGACAAGGTCCTTTTTTTAGTACCCCCCAAAAATAAAATTCAAATTTCCCATGATAACTATTTTAATGTCCTTGTCTATCAATTTGTATATGTCATTTCTGGGTCAGTGTCTATTGACATATTTTTTTCCTCATTAAGGGTTATTGTATTTTTTCTCTTAATATTGTTATTAATATAAATACAAAGTAAATTTATTCATCATGGGGAATTGGTACATATGCATATCACATCTCAATCTTTTTTACTTTCCCTTCCTCTCTCCTCTCTCCCATCCCTTCCATCCCCAGATTCCTTTCCCAGCCTTTCAAAGAACCAACTCTTTGATTTTTTTTTTTTTTTTTGGTATCAGGGATCGAACTCAGGACCTTGCACTTTCAAGGCAGGCACGGCACCACTGAGCTAAATTCCCAGCCCATTTTGTATAGTTTTAATAATATAAATTTCATTAATTTTTGCTCTGATCTTTATAAATTCTTTCCTTCAATTAGTTTCAGATTTGGATTGTTTTTGTCTTTCTTGGACCTCAATATGTGTCAATATGTTATTTATTTGGGATCAGTCTTATTTTTTTTTATTTATTTTGATACTGGGGATCAAACTCAGGACCTTGTGCTTTCGAGGCAGGTGGCAGAACCACTGAGCTAAATCTGTGGCCCATCAGTCTGATTTTTTTATGTGTGCATTTATAGTTATAAACATCCCTCCTTGGACTGTTTTGTGTCTCATAGGTTTTGGTAGGCTGTCCTTCCATTGTCATTTCATTCTAGGAAATTTTTATTTCTTCTCTGATTTCTTCTGTGATCCACTGATTATTTAATAGTGCATTGATAATGTATTAATAATATATTAATGCTTACATAGTTCCTGTGGCTTCTTTTGATTTCTAGCTTCTTTCCACTAAGATCTGATAGTATGCAGGGGATTATTTCAATTTTTTTTTTTATTTAAAGATGCTTTGTGGCCTAAGGTATGGTCTATTTTGGAAAAGGTTCCATGTATTATTGAGAAAAATGTGTATTCTGTTGTTGGATAAAACACTCTGTAGATATCTGTTAAATTCGTTTGTTCCATAGTTAGCTCTGATGTTTTTTGGTTGAATTTTTTGTCTGATTGACTTAAATTGTGAGAGAGGGGTATTGAATTCCCCCATTATGGCTGCATTACTGTCCTTTTAAGTCCAGTAATTTTTGCTTTATGAAGTTGAGTATACTGACAGTTGGCACAGAAATGTTTATAATTGTTATCTCATCCTGTTGAATTGTTCCCTTTACCAGTATATAATGACCATCTTTGTTCCTTCAGATCAGTTTTGGCTTGAAGTCTGCTGCATCTGAAAGTAAAATAGCTATTCCCTCTGGTTTTCAGGCCCCAGTTGATTTGAGTATCATTTTCCATCCTTTCACTTTCAGTCTGTGAACTTCCTTTTGTATGAGGCGTGTCTCTTGTAGGCATTATATGGTTGCATTTTAGTTTTTTGATCAAATCTGCCAGTCTGGATCTTTTGATTGAGGAGCTGAGATCATTGTCATTGAGAGTTAAAGTGTTTATTGAATCCTGTCATTATATTATTTTACCAGTGCAGATTCCTTAACTTTACCTTTGGTTTAACTTACAGTACTGTCCCAGTTTGATGTATACTTTTCTTTGATACCAGTGGCCTTCCCCTCTGTCTAGGATTCCCTGAAGTGTTTTCTGCAATGCTGGTTTAATGGTCATGTATTTTTTAGGTTTTCTTTGTCATGGAAAGATTTTACTTCTTTATCAATTTGGGGTTTGTTTTTTTTTGGTACCAGGGATCCAACTCAGGTCCTTGTGCTTGTGCAGCAGGCAGTGAAACCACTGAGCTAAATCCCCAGCCCTTGTTCGTTTGTTTTTTGAGACTACACTGTGTAGTTTACGCTGGCCTTGAACTCACTATGTAGCACAGACTGGGCTCAAACTCACAGTGCTCTTCCTGCCTCAGTCTCCTTAGAGCTGGGAATAGAAATGAACACAATTTCGAAGGCTAATTTTGCAGGATACAAATTTCTGGGCTGTCAATTGTTTTCTTTTAAGGCTTAAAAATCTTTAACCCCTCTGGGCCTTAAGGCTTATGCTGAGGCATCTGTCTACTAATTCATGTGTGTCATTTCTGGGTCAGTGTCTATTGACAGATTTTTTTTTTCCTCATTACATGTTATTGTATTTATCAGGGTTCTCCAGAGGAAGATAACTGTGAGAATGAGTTCACTTATTCACACCCAAAGAATGGACCTCAGAGGTAGGAAGGACTGCATATCAGAGTTGTTTATTCAGACTTGTAAGGTTAGGTGTCTGATGGACAGGCATACCCAGAGTGGCCACAACAAGCAGTTTATCCCCACACACAGGTTTCTTTTCCAGGTTCCTCACTGACTGAGAACTGTGCAGGGTACAACTTTCCCAGGTTGATGCCTATACCCTTGACCTGCACCCTTTATACACATTTTGTGGGTTATAAAAACAAATGATTAGCTGGGTGTGGTGGTGCATACCTGTAATCCCAGTGCTCGGGAGGCTAAGGCAGGAAGATTGCTTCAAGGCCAGCCTGGGCTACACACTGAGTTCCAGGCCAGCCTGGACTACATAGTTAGACCTTGTCTCAAACAAACAAACAAGAAAATGATAAAACTACAGGGGGAAACTTCTTTACTGCCAGTGCTTTTCCAGTCAGAGTTTGCACAGTGAACACCATACTTTATTGACTATCTACCTTCCCCTTCTCTTTAGAGACCCTCTCAGATGCATTACCTCAGTAACAGTTGCAGGCTAATAGTTTTTACTCAGAGTTAAAGACCTTATCTGGAAAATAGACCACTTTAAGTTTTTATTTCTTACAGGTTTAATTATGGGTTAACTGATTGATTAAATTGAGTCATGCAATTTTAGAGGTAGAAGAGTCTCAAGAGCTTCAGCTGTCCAGCTTCAGGCCCAGGAAGCCTGGTGGTATAGAGGTAGGAGAGAAGAAATAAAGATGGGTAAAAAGGAGACAAGGAAAATCAGAATTTTATAATTATGCTCTTTTAAAAACCTGCAGTTTCAAGTCACAATCAAAGTCATTGTATTTGTTCTTGGCCAAAAGGGCAAGAAGTGACAGGAACCAGTCACACATCCAAGGTTATCCTGCTCTTTGTCTCTTTCAGGAAACTCACTCTAAGGAATTCCTAAGAGTCCTAAAGATACAATAAGCCTAAATAGGCCCCTTTTCTTCCTTCACCTGTAAGATGGGCCATTGCTTATCACTGTAAGTTGAGCCTTTGCTTCCTATGGATTCACAAATCCCACAGATCTCCAACCCCCCAAACTTGTAAACGCCTCAGCCCCAGACTGTAATGCGTCTCTCTCTTTTGAGGGCCTGCACTCTTTCCTGAGTGTGTACTCCTCAAATCCTATGTAACAGATCTGTCTGTGCCTCTCACTGCCGCAGCCTGCAATGATTTTCTGTGACAATGGCCTGCTTGACAGGTGTGGTGAATCAAAGTCTCCATCCCTCTTTTGGCAGGCCCTCACCCAGTGACAGTATCGTTCCAGTTTAAATCTAAAGGGCTGAAAGCAAGAGGAGATCATGGCATAAATTCTAAGCCCAGTCTGCACCCAGACTTGAGAGAACACTGATGCCCCAACTCAAAGCCAATGAGACAGTGAGGCCTGCTTAGTTTTACACGAGATGTAAACAAAGAATCAAATATGGCACTTTTCTGACAGATCTAGCAGGATTCTTGAGCTGTACAGCTATCCTGATTCAGTGTTCTGTGCACATTCTCTGTGACTGACAGGTCACACCCACTTGTTTGGCCAGACCTTTCCCCCAGCCCCAATCTCCTACCTCCCTATGAGTTAATGTCTGATGAGCACGGGAACTACTATCAGAGCTGTGCGGCCTCCCTGGGCCTTCCCTTAATCACTCAAGTACTCATAAGCAACTAGGTGAGGACTTCAGGGGCTCTTCTTCAGATCCTCAGATTTCTCTCTTCTCCAGTTGTTTCCTGTCTAGTCCTCTGCCCTGTGAATTCTGTTTGCCAGAGACTTCCCCCGTCTCCTCAATTCATGGAGACACAGGCCTCATCTTGTTTTTCTCACCCCAAGCCACTGCAGCCTGAAAACTCTAGACAGGAAGCTTGGGTGATCATGGGTTCAGTTGGTCTTTTCCTATCACTCAGGAGCCACCATCTTGTACAGCCTGATGCTCAGTGGTGGAAAACCATTGTCTATACACACATAATTGTTACTAACACAATTTTCAGGCATTTCAAGCAGATGGATAAGTCTGGACCTTATTAAGCAGATGTCATTTGCTTATATTATTTAAATTTAAATTGTAGTACATGTTTACAGTACATAATGGTTACATTAATCATAGATAAGTGCCGGGGATTTAGCTCAGTGGTTCTGCCACCTGCCTGGAAAGCGCAAGGACCCAAGTTCTATCCTCAGTACTAAAAAAACCCAAAAAACAAACTACATTAATCATAGATAGTTGGAACATGTACATAACACATCTCAATTCTTTCTTGTTTATTATTTTTGACATTGGCATTAAAGGATGCCAGAATAAGCCACCTGAAAATATGCTTGACATGAATAATTCTGAGCTAAAAGCAACTGAAAATAAATAGCTGAATGAAAAGCTCTTCACCTCCCCCTTTTGTAAAGAAATTTACATTTATAAAGAAAATTTCCATTTGTAAAGGTATCACTGTTCCAATGCTATAGGCAGCTAAATTAGGTAGAAATTAATAGGCAATCAGACAGGGCTGAGCCTTTGAGAGAGTCAGTGCAAAACAAGAACACACTAGAACTGTGGCTGGAGGTGTATCATATCCATTGAAGGCCAGGCCTCAAGGTAAAGATGCAATGACCAGGGCTGCATGCTTGTCTGAGGGAAAAACAGTAACTTGAGATTGTACTGTGATTCCAGTAAAGTCCAGATAGACATCAGTCACCCAGGTGGGTGACAGGAGCATCTGGACCCATCCCTTCCCCAGAATGCCTTTATTCTGGGGAATAATTCTTTATTTATATTATCCATATACCCTGGATACATGACCTGCTTCCCCACTGGATCAATATTAGCTAAGCAGCTACAGTTGAAATCTTATTGGTTGATCATAGTTTGACTCACATTGAACTTACTTCCTCACCCCGTGATTTTTCTAAGAGTGTTTTATAGACATTCTTAGAGAAACGACCTTGGTGGTAACCCACTTTCAGGTTCCCTCCTGCTCTCAGGAGCTTTCTCTCAATAAATTTTTCCTACTCTTAACCTCCATTGTTTCTTGAAATTCATTCTTCAGTTTTGGGGGATACAAACTCTGTGTATCTGACATCTAGCAGGTTGGGAGTTGTTTATCCTAAATCACCAGGAAGAAAGCTACTCTAGGAGACAACTCTTTTCACTTGAAAGACATAGCAAGACAGCCCTTATTTACTGTTTCCTTCCCTCCTCTTTTCCAGAGTTTGCCTTCCCCACCCAGAAGCCCCAAACTTATTTTGTTTATCCTAAAATGATATATAAGCCTCAATCATCTGTCTCATTTCCTTGCGAAACTCAAGTGCATGGAGGGGAAAGGGCCAAAACAATTTCTTTCCTCCTCTACCACATAGTTAATAGACTGGTCCACGTAACGGGGGGATGGATGAGTGTCTGTGACAAGGAGAGGCCGGGGTAGGGATACAGGGAATAATGTCATTTGTTTCTTTTTTTATATAAATTTTTTTTTTTTTTGGTACCAGGGATTGAACTTGGGACTTTGCGGTTGCAAGGCAAGTAGCAGAACCACTGAGCTAAATCCCTGGCCCCTTTATATAAATTTTTAAATTAATTTCATTGGTACATTTTAGGTATGCAATATAATGACATTCATCATTGGAAATTTGCACCTTTACGTAATCTACCTTGGTTCTTATTTTTTCCCCATTCCCCTGCTCTCTTCAACCCCTCCTCCCCGCCCTATTTACAAAGACTTTGTTTCTGTTTTTTTATTTTCTCATATTAATTTCATTCCCTCATTTTTTTAACAAGATCTCCAAGTGAATTATGAAAATAATTTCAAAAGATACGAAATGATACATGTTCAAGTAAACAATATTGATATAATGCAGTTATCCAATCCTATCTTTTTTTTTTCCTGTTCTGGGATTGAACTCAGAGCCTTCAAACTGAGCTATATCCCTAGCCCTTTTTTATTTTTTATTTTTTATTTTGAGACAGGGTTTCACCATACCTGGCTCCAATTCTATCTTTTTGTTTTGTTTTTAAATTTTTTTGAGATAGTCTCAATGTAGTTAGGCTGGCCTTGAACTCATGGTGATCCTCCTGCTTCAGCCTCCTGAGTGCATAGATATACACTACCACACCGTGCCTGTCCATCCAATCCTATCTTACTCCAGAATGAATCAGTTTCATTTTTGTACTTATTTATGAAAGTATTTCTAAATTGAAATACGTTTTCATGAAAATACAATTCAGTTCAATTCATTCTGATGCTACTGATTGTAGGGACGGGGTCCTAGGCAGGAAAAAGGATAAAATAGGATCTCATTAAGCTTAATTAAAAAATTAATAGGAGGGCCAGGGATTTAGCTCAGTGGTTCCGCCACCTGCCTCGCAAGTGCAAGGTCCCAAGTTCAATCCCCAGTATCAAAAAACAAAACAAAACAAACAAAAAAATTAATAGGAAATCTTACTAAATGCAGATTTTCCTCAACAGGCTCCAGCAATGAGAAAGACAAAGGCAAAGAAAGAGAGAGAAGCCAGACCCAGGAAGGTGCCAGGTAACACAATTAACATAAGAACTTAGCAGAAAAAGTCCACAAAACAAGGATGTAGCCAGGAACATGGAAGACCAAGGTACTTAGCCTCCTACTCACCCAATAAAATACAAAGGAGACAAGGGCAGCCACCCTTATTCTTGTTTGATATATAAAAGACACACACACACAACTATATATTTATATCTATATTCTCACTTTGACATCACTGTACCACCACACTAGATACATACATGTCCCCTTTATTTAATTTCTAACTCTAAGCTGCCCTTCTCTGGGGTTCCCTCTCTCCATCACAAAAGGGCAGGAGAATGTAGACAGAGGTGCCAGGCTAGGGTCAAAGACAGCTGGAAAGCCATTCAGACTGTTACAAGTTCTACCTGCCCAATGTGAGGCAGGGATACTAGTCTTAATAAAAAGGAGCTGAGGGGGCTGGGGATGTAGCTCAGTGGCACTGCACCTACCTGGCAAGCACAAGGTCCTAAGTTTGATCCTGGGGGCGAGGGGAAGTGGAGGGGTCAGGACAAAAATCCACAGATATTCGCTTTCTGATGCCTCCTACTCTTCTCTTTTTCCACCCTTTTCCAAATAAACCACTGTAGCCCAGCCTCAGTCTCAAGTTCCTGTTCCAGGTGCCAACTGTAGCTGACCCATCCTTGACAGCCTTGTTCCAGGACGCAGACCAGTACTTTGTTCTCCCTGACCCAGGTGCGAATGAGGATGAATGATAGAGATGGAGTCCATTTAACATGTGGGCAGCCAGGGGCTCTTGCCTCTTAGTAAGCAGAGGAGCCCCCTGATCAAAGTAACACAAGAGTCATCTGCTTTCCAATACCCATCAGGACATCTCAGGTAAACAACTTAGCCTCAGACGTCTTGGGTTTTCCCTGCAATGTGCAGTCACCCCGAGTGCAGCCTTTCTCCTTTGTGCTCAGAGGAGGCCAGTGAGGCCTCAGTGCTCCTCTGGTCTCCCACAAACCATCTTCCTTTATTTTAAACCCTGCCTCTTTCATTCATTGCTGGTGCCGAGTTTGCTGTCCAGGTAGGATCCTGGTATCTGCATGTACCAGCAGAGCAGGGTCATGACAGTGTACACCCCCCGATGGGACATGATCATTAGGGATATAATTTATTTTTTTGTTTGTTTATTTATTTTTTGGTACCAGAGATCGAACTCAGGTCCTTGCGCTTGCACAGCAGGCAGCGAAATCACTGAGCTAAATCCCCGGCCCCAGGGATATAATTTAAATTCTTAATATTCTAGCATTACTTGAAGATGAGTGTATTCAACAGAATCTCTAGTGGCTAAGTTGCCCAGGCAGACCTGAACTTGCAATCCTCCCACCTCAGCTTCTGGAGTGGTTGGGACTACAGGGACCAGTGGGCACCACGACACCTGACTGGTTAGATCTTTTGAAGTTTGCTATGTCTAATTTTGAAGAAAGGTCAATGAAGCTGAGGTGGGAGATTAGGGCAGGGGCAAAGCCAGTCAAACAGAATCTATGGCAGTCAGAGTCCGGGTCACGTGTGCAGAACACAGGATCCAGAGTGACACTGCAGCCTGAGGACTGGAAAGGGAATCAATCGGAAAAGCACTATTTTCAGTTCTTCATTTCCATCTGGCAGGAAACCATGCCAGTCTTCCACAAGACAGTTTAAATGTGGCACCAGGCCAGTGAGTTTTTGATAGGACATCCATCCCAGTACTTAATTTGATGAGGAGGAAATCCAGGAATTCTAGATATAAAAGACCCCTTCCCTTATCCTTGTGGCCGATGTGAGTCTGCTCACCAGCTGCTCTCTCCCTGCAGAGTGAACTTCTTTTCCACCTTCAGTAAATGTGTGTGCCGCAACCTTTTCTCTGCATCCTGTGCAGTCCTTTGTTCAGGACGCTATGCACCTGGAAGGAATTCCCCCTGGCCCCACCAGCCAGTGACAAAGTGAGAACATTTCCTAAGAGTTCTCCATGGTGTTTTTATTATATTAAAAGAGTAATATGTGCTCATTTTATGGTTTTTTTCCTTTCTTTTTGGGGGGAATGGAACCCAGGGCCTCCAGAAGGCCATTCAAGTGCTCTACTACCGATCTAAATCCCCAGCTTTCATTTAACAAAATTTGGAAAAGAATACAGAAACATAAAAAAGAAAATAAAAATTATTCGATTCCTATTACTTGGAGATGACTTTGAGCACTATAAGTATTATAAGTATAGTAATTTTTTTCTAATTAAATGAGCAGGGCCAGTGATGTAGCTTAGCAGCACAGTGCCTGCCTGGCAAGCACAAGGTCCTGAGTTCAATCCCTGGTACCAAAGAAAAAAAAATTATCAGGTGACATCCTTAGCCCTAATAAAATTATATGACACAGCATATAAGGATTGTTTTGGCCTATGTAATATGTACCTAATAAGCATTTGCTATTAATTTTTCTCTTATATATAGTATCTTGCTGTTACTCTCCATCTCTTAATTAGGATTGCTCTGATAAGGTACATGCACATATAATATTCAGTTAAATACATACTGGCAAACTAAGTAAGTTAACTTCATTTATTTATTCAAAATATATTTTTTAAGGCCTGGGGCATGGTGGCACACCCTTGTAATCCTAGCACTTGGGAAGCTGAGGCAGGAGGATCACCTTGAATTTGAGACTACATAGTGAAACCCTATCTCAAAAAAAAGAAAATATATATATATATATATATTTGAGCAAAATAGATATAGTCTCTACATTCATGAAGCTTGTACAGTGTTAGAATATATTACTATTAATAAAGTAATCATACAAATAAATATACATCTACAAATGATGATAAATGTTGTGAAGGAAAAGGGAGGCTATGGAAGAGCAAAACATAGTCCGAGATAACAGTTCAGGAAGCTTCTGGGGCAGTGGCGGGGCAGTGGCCGGGCAGTGGAAGGAGCCATCCTGGCCAAGGGGTGGGTAGGAAATTGTGGGCATCATGCACACCAAGGCTCCAAGGTGCATCCCTGCAATGAAATGGCTGAGATATCTGGCTCCGGGCCTTGTGGAGGTTCTGTCCATGAGCCATCGGCCCCCTTGCTGTGGATCTGTGTCAAGGCAGCACAATGTGTCGGGGTACAGTAGACCGGAACCCTCCCCTCTTGGCCAGGATCCAGAAGGGAGCAAAGGGAAGGGAAATAGGTCTCACAAACTCCTCCAAAGGCAAACCCCAGTTACAGACATCCCACTGGGCCTTGTCACTTGAAGCAGTCCACTTGGAGAACACATCTTTACACATGGGCCTTCAGCACACACTCAACACCCAGACTCTAGCAAGGCTTGTGTGATGGAGCCCAGGGAGTGGTCTTAGCAGCTGTAAGAGGTGGAGAGATTCCATCACACTGGGCCTTGTAGACCACATAAGGGACATAAGCGCTTTTATTTGGGAGTGCACAAAAGACCACTGAAGGATTATTAAGAAAAGAAACATCAAAATTAAATTTTTGTTTTGAAAACATATTTGACTGCTGTGTGGAGAATGGTTAGATGGCAACAAAAAATTAAAACAGAGTACTGGTTAGAAGGCTGCCAAAGTAGAAGAGGTGAGCAAGATGGGGCTTCACCCTGAGGGCTGTGGTAGAAATAAAGGGAAAAAGCCGAGGGTTTAGCTCAGTGGTTCCGCCGCCTGCGTCACAGGTGCAAGGTCCCAAGTACGATCCCCAGTACCGAAAAAACAAAAAACAAATATTCTGGCATTTGAATAAACCTGTTGTTTAAAAAAAAAAAAGAAAGGGAAAATCACAAGTTCCGAAAGGTCCTGGGATACAAGATCAACAACAACAATAACAAGAATAACAAGTCACATTTCTATATACTAATAGTGAATGTGCAAAAACCGAATATTAAAATGTAACACCACTTACATTTTCTCTAAAGAAAATATTTTTCCTCTAAATATTAGTATGATGAAAATTATACACAATATTTACAAGATCTGTGTGAAAACTAAAAAATACTAATTGTCTAAGTTACTTTTCATGTTGGTGGGACAAAATACCTGACATCCACAAGTTAAGAGAGAAAAGGTTTACTTTGGCTCACAGTTTGCAGAGGTTTCAGTCCATAGTCAGCTGGCTCCAAGGCAGGGTGGCATGGTACAAGGACATGGCAGAGGAGAAACAGCCCATGGCAGGGTAGGCAGGAAGCAATAAGCAGCAGCAGCAAGCAGTGAGCAGCAGGTTTGCCTTCCCTCTCTACCTTATATTCCATCCAGGCTGTACACCTATCAATTGGTGCCACCCACACCCAGGCTGAGGCTTCCTTTATCCACACCAAGAACTATGCTAACATGGTGGGGGACATCATACAAGCCATAGCATTCTGGCCCACTCTAAGTGTTGGTATGATGAAAATGGTACACACTTAATATTTACAAGATCTGTGTGAAAACTAAATGCCACCAATATTTAAAGATCAAAAACATTTAAACCAGTGAGAAATGCCCTATGTTATATATCGGAAGAGTAAACATTATAAAGATATCTGTTTTCCTTAAGTTGATCTATAGGTTTAATGTAATTTCTATCAAAATCTTTGGAACTTTTCTTTCTTTCCTTTTTTTTTATGCCGGGGATTGTTTGCAAAGCAGGCAGTGGAACTGCTGAGCTAAATCCCCGGCCCAGAACTTTTCTGAAGTTATAGATGAAGTTATTTCAAAATGTATATGGAAGCCAGGTGTGGTGGTGCATGCCTATAATCCCAGCATGCAGGAAGCTGAGGCAGAAGGATCTCTGTGAGTTCCAGGCCATTTTGGACTATATTGTGAGTTTAAGGTCAGCCTGAACTATATGGCGAGACCCTGCCTCAAAAAATGTATATGGGGAAAAAAACCCAGGTGTAGTGGCGTATGCCTCTAATCCTAGCTACCTGGGAGACTGAGGCAGGTGGATCTTGAGTTTGAGGCCAGCTTGGGCAACTTAGCAATTTAGTGAAACCCTGTCTCAAAAAATAATAAAAGGTCTGGAAATGTTTCCCAGAGCAACCTTGGGTTTGATTCCCAGTATTGTGAAAAACAAACAAATAAAAATTTACCCAGGTGTTTGCTTTGGCAGCACATATACTAAAATTGGAACGATACAGAGAAGATTAGCATGGCCCCTGGATAAGGATGACATGCAAATTCATGAAGTGTTCCATATTTTTAGACCAAAATCATAAATTTTGATGATGCAAAGACATTAGTAATACATTTTCATATTAAAAAAATTTATATGGAAAAACCATACACCTTCAAATATCTAAATCCTAAAAAGGAAGAATAAAGTTCAAGGAATCACTCTACCTAACATTAAGGCTTATTGTATAAGCCTTATATAAGATATATGAATATCTTTAGAATATAACTCTGATAAGAATTTTAATAAGGATCAGTAAAATGAAGCAGGTGTGGTGACACACACTTGTAACCCCAGCACTGAGGAGGCTGAGGCAGAAGGAGCACTATGAGTTCCAGGCTGTCCTGGGCTACGTAGTGAGTCCAAAGCCAGCCTGAACTACATAGCGAGACCCTGTCTCTAAAAAAACAAAAAACCCAGGTAAAATGTACTAAGTACTTATGTGTACTAGACATTTTACATATATTTTATGTACTCCTTACAACAACTTCACAAGTCATAATGGCCCCTATTTTCTCAGGTGTGTTCAACCTGTGTCCTGGTCCATAATTAGTAATGCAGCCCAAAGGATAGTAAATGTTTAACATTATTATGTATTCCCCCCCCCCCAGTACTAGGGATTGAATCTAAGGGCGCTCTACCACAGAACTACATCCCTTTTTTTTTGGTACCGGGGATCGAACTCAGGACCTTGTACTTGCAAGGCAGGTGCAGTGTCACTGAGCTAAATCCCCAGCCTATCCATTTCTTATTTTTAATTTTAAGACAGAGTCTCACTAAATTACCTAGATGGGACTTAGACTTGTAATCCTCCTGCCTCAGCCTTCTTCAGGGCTGAGAATACAGGCTTGTCCCACCATGCCCATCTATTATGTGACTTTTTAACAATGTTATTCATGATTTGATTGTGTGGTGCTTGAGCTCGGGCTGTGTAGGCAATGATGGAACACTGTTTAGAAGGGGATAGTGTGCTCTACTAACTCTGCCTTCCATGCCCTTCAGTCAGTACAATCCAGACCTGTGGCAGATGTTACATGCCCTTGAGAGTAAAGCCCAGCAATCACCAATAATTCAACCTACCAATACAAGTGTGCCTGTGAAGAAGACAGGTGCTTACTGGTATTAAGTAGACATGCAAATTTTCTTACTCATTAAACTTGGGCTTGTTTTGTTATTTTGTAAAATAACTTCAAATGCTAAAATAAGTCAAAATAGTTTTCTTATACACATTAACTATTTTATATATGTTATATGCACCCCAAGACAATTCCTGCCTTAATTACTTTTCTATTACTGAGACAAAAAAACCTGTCACCCAAAGTTAAAGGAGGAAAGGTTTAATTAGCTCACAGTTTATAGAGGTTTTAGTCCATCGTTAGCTGGCTCCAAGGCAGGGTGGCATGGCAAAGGGATATCTCAGAGAAACAGTCCATGGCAGGCAGCCAGAGGACACTGAAGCAGCAAACAGTGAAACAGAAGCAGCAGCAGCAAGCCTGCCTCTCCCCTTTATCCCATCCAGGCTACACACCTTTTGATTGGTGCCACCCACACCCCAGGCTGGGCACCCTTAATCCTAGCATCATACCCTTAATCCACATTCACTTACCCCAATCCAGCCACCTTCAAAACTCCCCACCTTGGCCACATGAGGCCATAACATTTCCTCCTTACTCAGTGCAACTGAGGTAAGCAGAGGTTGGACCCTCATGTTCTGCATGAAGAAGTTGAAGCTACATTTGGCAGGGTCACAAAGCTAATTGGACTCAGCTGCTTACTTTGTGCCATAGCAGTTCCTAATGAGATTCTTTTTTTTTTTTCTTCTGGGAACTCATGACACTTTACATGGGGCTCCTGGGAAGAGAAAAATACCCTTTTGGTCCCTTTACCTTGGGACTTGTCCCTAAGACTATAGGGGAAACAGTCATGTCTTGGAACAAGATTCCCTGCTATGCAAGAACACAACTCCTAGGAAGCCCCCAAAGTGTGCACAGATAAACCTTTGGCAAGGTCCACATAGCACGTGAATGGCAAAGCTTGGAGCATTTGGCAAAGTTGAGGAGTCTCAGCAAAAGCACAGGACTCTGGAGTCTGCCCCTTTCGGACTATGGAGGCAGAATCAAACCAGAAACAGCTTATTTTACACAGGCCTAAAGCAAGGAATTGGAGATCAGTTAAAAATTCTGTTGTGAGTAGCCTGATCCTAGGCTGACAAAGAGGAGAAACATTCCAAAGGTGCAGAGCTAGAACATGGTCGAGGAAATGTGGGAGTGAAGCAGAGGATGAGCTGGCAATGACTCCGAGCCCTCTCAGGCTGACTGGGTGGGGTTGGGTGCACCTTGAGAAGTATGGGGGGTGGGGTCAAACTGGCAGATGGAAAGAGGTTTGGAATCAGGCTGCAGGGCTGGCGGGACCTGTCATTTTGAGAATCCTGCACTTAGATGACAGTTATGGGAGTTGCACATGAGGTTGGGTATAGCTCAGGGTAGTGCATTTGTCCAGCGTGTGCTTGTTATCTTTTGTCTTTTTTGTAATAGCTACTCTGATAGGTAATAGGTGGTATCTTATTGTGGTTAGCTTTGTGTTTGTGTGGATTTTTTTTTAGCAAAACACTTATTGGTACATTTTAGATACATGTAATGATAACATTCATCATAGAGAATTTGTACCAGTACATGATATATCTTGCTGCTTTTTTCCCCATCCCCCCGTATACACAAAAGCTTTGTTTCCATTTTTTCCTTCAATTTACTTTTTTTCTTCTGTGTTTCTGTAAATTTTAAAGATTTGACTAAGAAAACAAAATAAAGATTTCATCTTCTAATTAATCCATGGTCTCTTTTGTGTGTGTATGCTAGGAATTAAAACCAGGACCCATGTGCTCTATCGCTGAGCTACAACCTGGCCGCTTCAGTCCTTTACATTATTTTCTGCATTAATTCAGGTCTTTCAAAATTCTCTCATTGTTGATGTATAGTTTTCATGTAATAGTTTTATACATTTTTTAAAAAGATTATTTCTTTTTTATTATTGATAAATTTTACTTTATCCCATTCCCCCTTAAGGCCCCTCCCCTTTCCTCTCTATGTACAAAAGCTTTGTTTCCATTTTTTTCTTCTATTTTCACTTTTTTTCTTGTCCCTTCCTTCCTTTACCCCTCCCCTTCTCCCTTGTTCCTCTTCCCACTTGAACACTTTCTTCCCATCTCCCAACATCCATTATACATTTCCATCCTTATTTCTACATTCAGTTTCTCATACCAGAGAAACAATGCGGTATTTACACATGTGTGTCCAATTTATTTCACTTAAGAGTATGGTCTCAAGGTCCATCCATTTAGCTATAAATGTCTCATCCTTTATGGCCGAGTAGTACTCTATTGTATTAAAAAAAAAATCCACATCATCTTTATCCACTTGTCAGTTGATGGGTATTTGGGCTGTTTCCAAGATGTAACTGTTACAAACTGTGCTGCTATAAACATAGGTGTGCATATATCACTGTGGTATGATTCTTTTAATTCTTTTGGGAAGATACCAAGAAGAGGAATAGCTGAATCAAATGGAACTTCTACTTTTAGCTTTTTGAGAAATCTCCACACTTATTTCCACAGTGGAAATCAGTTGACACTCCCACAAGCAGTGGAGAAGGTTTCCTTTTTCCCCACAGCCCCCTCTAGCATTTGTTATTGGTTGATTTCTTGATAGCAGCGATTCTTTCTGGAGTGAGATAAAATCTGTGTTGTTTTAATTTGCATCTCTCTAATGACCAAAGATGTTGAACATTTTTTCATATATTTATTAGCCATTCTAATTCTTTATCTGAGAGGTGTCTTTTTATTTCAGATGCCCATTTATTGGGTCTTTAAATTTGGGGAGTCTGATTTTTTTGAGTTCTTTATATATTCTAGGTAATAGTCCTTTATCTGAATAGCTGGTAAAAAATTTTTTCCCACTCTAGGTTGTCTCTTCACACTGTTGGTGGTTTCTCTTGCCGTGCAAAAGCTTTTTAATGAGATCCCAGTTGTTGATTCTTTGTAGTATTTCTCATGCAGTCTGGGTTTTGTTCATGAAGTCTTTGCCTGCTCCTATGTCCTCAAGCATTCTACCTATTCTCTTTTCCGGCAGATCTAGTGTTTCTGTTTTAGTATTTAGATCTTTGATCCATTTCGATTTTAGGTTATGGCTCTAGTTTCAATCTTTAGCATGTGGAAAGCTAGTTTTTCCATTACCATTTATTAAAGAGGCTATCTTTCCTCCAGTGAGGGTGTTTGACTCCTTTGTCAAAAATAAGGTGGTTGAGTATGTCTGGAGTTGTTTCTGCATCCTCTAGTCTGTTCCATTGATCCTCAGGTCTGTTCTTTTGCCAGTACCATGCTATTTTTATCACCATAGCTTTGTAGTATAATTTAAAGTCAGGGATTGTGATACCCTCTGCTTTGCTTTTGTTGCCCAGAATTGCCTTTGCTATTCTAGGTCTCTTCTGGTTCCAAATGAATTTTAGAATGGATTTTTCTAATTCTGTGAGATATTTTGTTGGGATTTTGATTAAGATTGTATAACAATTTTTGAAGTATGATCACTGTATTGGTTCTGCCTATCCAAGAACAATACCTTTCCATTTTCTGATTTCCTCTTCAATCTGCTTTTTCAGAATGCTGTGATTTTCTTTCTTTCTTTTTTTTTTTTTCTGCAGTTTTCAGTGTAGAGGTCTTTTGCTTCCTTAATTAGATTGATTCCTAGGTATTTAGTTTTTTGGGATGCTATTGTGAAAGGGATTATTTTTCTATTTTTTCTCTTAGTGTCTGATGTGTACAGGAAGGCTATTGACTTTTCAGTGATGACTTTGTATCAAGTTACACCACTGAATTTAGTTATCAAATCTAGAAGTCTTTTGGTGGAGTTTTGGGGGTCGTCTATGTAGAGTATCATGTCATCCGCAAATAATGATAACTTCTTCCTTTCCTATCCTTATTCTTTTTATTTTGGTCTCTTGTCTGATTGCTCTGGCTAATGTTTCCAGAACTATATTGAACAAAAGTGGTGCCAGTGGGCATCCTTGTCTTGTTTCTGACTTTAGAGTGAAAACTAAAAAAAGATTATTTCTATGTATTTGATATATTTAATGTCATTACAAATTGTATTTTTAGAATTAAAAGTAGATAAAAATGCCACTAAGATAAGATGAGAAACATTGAGGAACATAAGTTTGAGTTAATTGAAAGTTATACTCTTTTCAAGTCTAGACATACTTGGGTTAGAGAAAAAATTTTATTAAAAAAAAGTATAAAAAGAAGATTAAGCTTGATGCCGGGAATTTAGCTCAGTGGCACTGCACCCACCTCGAAAATGCAAGGTCCTGAGTTTGATCCCCAATACCAAAAAAAAAAAATTAGCCTTGGCATGATGGTACATGCTGTAATCCCAGAGCTCTTGGGAGGCTGAGGCAAGAGGATCACCTTGAGTTCAAGGTCCAGCCTGGGGCACATAGTGAGTTCTAGGCCAGCCTGAAGTATTAGTGAGACTCTTGTCTCAGAAAACAAAAAACAGAGCTGGGGATTTAGCTCAGTGGTTCTGCAGCCCGCCTTGTAAGAAAACAAAAAACAAACAAAAACCAAAAAGATTCAAGAAAAATGGCATATTTTGTGTTCCGTACTATTGCATTCAATTTTCATGATTTATAGTAAATAAATATTTAAATAAATGTATGTCTCTATTTCCTGTGTGAATCCTTATTGGCTTTGGAGTGAGAAGTAGCCTGTCATTTTGAGATCTGATTACTCTGGAAGTATATGATGATGTTAGTTTTATTTTATTTGAGATGGAGAAAAGTCACAGAGTAGAATTTTGGCAACATTTGGAGGAGGAAGGATTAATTCTCTCTTTTTATCCTGAGAAAAACTGAGAGGACTGTCAAGCTCCAAATAGACACTCTTCCTACGAAGTTCTCAGCGGGGAATGTCTTCTCCTAGATCTTCCAGAACTTAATGTAGGACATAATCTATTACAATACAGTGGCCAAAGGCACTGGTGTTATTTTGTTTCCAATCTCATCACTTACTGGCTGAATGAGTGGGGCCAAGTGATCTTTGATGCTTGTTAGGGTTCATCTGCATCCACAGAAAAACCCAAATTAGCAGCACTTAAACAAGACAGAGATTTATTTCTCTTTGACATAAAAGAAATCCAGATACAGGTAGTAGAGGGCTGATATGGTGGCTGATGAATAGTGATCAGGAGGGACCTTGGTTCTTTACATTTTGCAAGCACAACATCTGTAGGTGTAACTGCATAGTGCGGGAAAAGTACTTGAGCTCTGCGTGACAACACATTGAAGGAGAAAAAGGGCGAAGGCCAGTGTAGAATGCATAGAGGTCAACTATCTTTTAAGAGAGTTTCAGAAGGCCTGGGGATTTAGCTCAGTGGTACCGTGCCTGCCTTGCAAGTGCAAGGTCCTGAGTTCAATCCCTGTACAAAAAAAAAAAAAAAAAGGAGAGAGTTTCAGAAACAACTACACAATGATTATGCTTATAAACCATTGGCTACATATCAGTTTAGTCATTGTCACAGCTTGGACAAATTAAGTCTGAAAGATGTAAATATCTTGGGTGGCTTGTGCCCTGATAAAAATTGAGTTTTCTACTGTTAAGGATGAGGAGGAGAATGGATATAGAAGTAGCAACTGCACGTTCTGTTGTGTTTTTCTAAGCTCAGGTTAATTATTTATAAAATGAGAATCCAAGACATTTCTACAATACAGGGTCAATCAGATAATGTGCAAGAACTACTGGGTACTTCGCCCATGTGCCACAAATGCTAACAGCTGTGATCAGTGGGGACATGTTCTGAGAAATGCAGGGTTAGGCAATTTCATCATCGTACAAACATCATGGAGTGTACCTGCACAAACCTACATGACATAGGTCAATCATTTGATGTGGCCTTTTGATGCAATCAAGAAATGGGGTAAACACAGGGTATTTGGGCTGCTGCCTGTATAACTTAGCAAATGTTTTTGCAGCAAAAAACTTTTTAAAACAAACAGAGTACACTCTAAAGTAATGATAAAAATATAGTCGTTAATAAAGTAGCAAGAGTCATTTATTATCAAGTATTATGTACTGTACATAACTTTATGTGCTATGTTTTTATATCACTGGCAGTACAATAGGTTTGTTCACATAATGTTAATAAACATTAACAAATGAGTATATCTTGGGCTATGACATTATGATAGCTATGAAGTCACTAGACACCAAGAAGTTTTCAGTCCCATTAAAATCTTAAGGAACCACTACGGTATATGTATATGTGGTTTGTCATTGATCAAAATGTTACACAATGCATAACTGTATTTATGGATTATAAATATATAATCAAGACTTCATGCCCCCATATCCATTCCAACTTCTTGCTTTTATACAACCCTTTGAATTTTGCTGTGCATATAGCTACCCAGAAAAAACTGAATTTCTCATTTTCCTTTGAATGTAGCTAAATTATGGCTAATGAGATGTGAGAACTAATGTGCATAATTTCTAGGTCATGTGCTTAAAAGAATACTGTTTGCTTTCCATGTTCTCTGGCCCAATTTTGCAGTCTGAAATCCAGATATTTTACTATCTTTGACTGTGTGGACTAGGACAACCCCCTTGAGCAGTGATGGTGAATCTCTTAGAGCTTTCAATGATATCAACAGCCCACTGAGGCACATGTGCCGTAGGTTTGCCACCACTGCCCTCAAGTATGGGGAAGCAACAAATTGGAAGTACTCAGGTTGTAGTGACCTTGAGAATCTGCACCACTCAAACTTGCTGGACTAATTTCCAACCTTGGCGCCTTCAGTCAGAAAATAGCAAATCTTCCTGGGGAAGTGGCTCAGTGCGGGACTCTGTGTTTATATACATAAGGACCTGAGTTCAACCCACAGCACCAAGAAAAAATAAAAATAAAAAGGAAAAGAAAATGGAGAATATTCTATATTATTTAGAATTTTATGATTTTAAAATTAGAAATTTTGCTGTACATCAGATTATCTGAAATAATATCTAGGACAGCAATCATTCACACACACACACACACACACACACACAAATAACTGACAAATGTCTACTCTAGTGGCTCCTATTTTCACTAGGTAACCTTCAAATAGAATTTCACTATAGGATTGAGAAAAAATTCTTTGTATGACTGTAAGCATGTCATTCAGAAAAGCAAGTGACAGCAAGAAAGAATGTTAATTAAGTATATAAATAGGCACTTAGTTTGCTGTTAGGCATTTATTGATGAAAAAGATACCACCTCCTGTCTTCTAAAATCCAGAGTCAATGGTTATCATAGTTGCTTTCTCGTTGTTGGGAGAAAAATATTGGGCACCCACAAGTTAAAAGAGGAAAGGTTTATTTTAACTCACAGTTTGTAGCAGGTTTAGTCCAAGACTGGTTGCAAGGCAGGGCAACTTGGCAGAAGGACATGGCAGAGGAGAAATGGTCCACAGCACGGCAGGTAGAAAGCAGCCAGCAGTGAGTCTCCCTTTCCCTTTTTATTTTACCCAGGCTACAAGCCTATTGGTTGGTGCCACCCACACCTAGGGTGGGTCTTCCCATTATCCACACCCAAAATCATGCTAAACCAATCAGTGGACTAATCCAACTATCATTTCCATAATCCAGTATTGCACACCTATGACCTAACTACCTGCCAAAAGTCCCACGTATTGCTATAGGAGAAATATAATGCCCAACCTGCTAGATGTCAGACGTGCCAAGTTCGTGTCCCCTGAAATCAAAGAATGAATTCCAAAGGACATATGAGGTTAAAAGTTGGAAAGTTTTATTGAGAGATAACCCCTGAGAGATAAGAGATTTCCCAGAAGTGGGTTGCCATCGAAGCCCTTTGTCAGGGGTGATTTATACAGCAAAGTGAGAATGTGGGTACAACATGGGTCAAACTATAATCAACCAAGCTGCTTAGCTAATATCGGTCCAAGAGGGAAATGGGTCACATAGCAAGGGTTCATGGACAGAACAAAGGGATTTTTTAGAAGGAATGGGTTCAGATGCCCTGGTCACCCACCTGGGTAGCTGATGTCTATCTGGACTTCTGGGACCTGGTGGTGTTAATTACAGTATAATTCCAGTTAC
Organism: Heterocephalus glaber; assembly: GCF_000247695.1. The sequence goes on along the minus strand of NW_004624736.1, from coordinate 19,508,381 downwards.
TGCTTAACTTACTTACATGCCTCAGGGAGGCATGGAGACCTGGCCATTGCATCTTTAGCTTGGGGCCTGGCCTCCTTCAGATGCACCTCCTGACACAATTCTGATGTCTTTATTCTTTCTGTTGACCAGCCCTTGAGTCTTTGTTTACAACCACACAAGTGGCTGGCATTTGAGTCATAACTCAAGACTGTTTGTAAGTTAAAACTAAAATTCTGGTCATAACCCAAGTTGTTCATCTGTCAGGCCAGTTGTAACTTGAGGTTCCACTCTATATAGCCCAGGCTGGTCTCCAACTCACAGCAATCTTTCTGCCTCAGCTTCCTGATTGCTGTGATTATGGGCAGGCACCACCATGCCTGGCCTTGCTATCCTTCATTTTGTACATATATCTTTGCACACCTGTCTGTTTATCTCTAAAAGATAAGATCCATTATTGGATTAAAAGGTATACAAACTTTTAAACTCTTGATATTTGGCTGCCAACCTCTTCCAGGAGGATGTGCTCATCTTCCCATTCCTATTAAAAAAGTTTGAGAAGAGACTGCTAGAGACTGTGAGGAGGTACAAAGAGCAGCAGGTGGGAAAGTGGCCTTTGCACACCGAGACTGATTTGGATTCTTTCAGATCCTCTTATCACTGGATGTGGTCTGAGGAGGTCCCCCAAAGAGGAGATGGGGACAGCTCACCCCACACGTGGAGCAGTTTGACTGCAGTGACAGGAAAGTGACCCATCAGTGGAGGCATCAGAAGTGAAGAAGTACACACTCAGGGAGAGTAGCATGCAGGGCCCAGAGAGCACACCATGGTCTGGGGCTGGGGTTCAATGTGCTTTTGGGGGTGTCTTGGTGACCCAGGATGTGCATTCATGCAGTTTGTCAGATTACACATGTGGTGGGTGAGGTTACAGTGCAGACATTTGCATGTGTCTGAAGTTTAGGAATTTGCTGCCCACTTAATAGTGCTGCTTCCTTAAGGTTGGAAGTCTTTGCGGGAAGAGCACAGACTCAATTTACAGGTAGAAACATGGGCCTTATTCACAGGCTTATTGTGTCTTTAAAACCCTAAAAAATTTATTCTAGGCCTGGCATGGTGGTGCATGCCTGTAACCCCAACTCTGGGAAGGCTGAGGCAGGAGGATTGTTATGACTTTGAGGCCAGCCTGAACTACCTAGTGAGATACTGTCTCAAAGGAAAAGAATTACTCTGGCCTGAGTTTCCTAGAAGGGAAAAAAGCAATGTATCCTAGTGTCCTGAAGCTGCAGTTTTTCTTAAATGTACAATTTTTAAATTATGATTTTCCTTGTCTCCTTTTTTTTTTCTGGAACCGGGGATCTAACTCGGAACCTTGCACTTGCGAGGCAGACGGTGGAACCACTAAGCTAAATACCCAGCCCTGTCTCCTTTTTCTCTTTTCTCTTTTTTTTTTGTTTTGTTTTTTTGAGACAGGGTCTTGCTATGTAGCCCATGCTGGGCTAGTGCTCAGGCCTTGGCTTCCTCGTCTCCTTTATATCTATCTTTATTTCTTCTATCCTAGTGCACTCTGAAGAGTATTGAATTTTAAAATATCAGCTGGTTAACTTGGCGGGACACAGATAGTAAAGATAGCACTGTTTACCGTGCTGTGAGCAGAAGCTTCAATGTCACTTTGCCTCTCTTAACCTTTGCTGGGCAGCATGGAGTTGGCCTCTTGTGTGGGTGGCACAGGCCACCCACAGGTCTGGGCAGGAGCTTCCCCCAAGTTTGGAGCTCCGTTTCCAGCGGCTGAGGTTGGCCTGAGCTCCATCCTTTGTTTCTCTGAGCCAGTTAAACTCTACATGTTCCATGCTTAGCTCTGCTGCAAACTAGGATCTCCAAAAAAGCTAAAAGTCCCTCCACTTTTGGAATCTACCTTTTTTTGTTTTTTTACAGAACCTTCAGGTAGGTTCTGAGTTGTTTCCTTACCCTCGCCTCCAACCCTGGTCTGGTCAGAGTTTATCATGTTACCTGCAGCAGGGCCAGTTTCATAGGAGTTCTTCAGCTATGACTGGAAATACAATTTCCAACACCTCTTATCCCCCTTCTACTTTCTCTTCATAGTGCCTCTTCTATAGCCTACATATCATAATTACATTTTGAACCATTTCTCCCCCGGAATGCAAATTTAAACTCCATGAAGATGGGGCACTTGTCTGATTTGTTCACTGGTCCATTCTTAGTGCTCAGAATAGTGCCTGACAGAGTGGCAGAGGTGATATAAAAAACGTATTTAACAACTGGTATGATTAAGGCATAAAAAGAGATCTAGGCAGGAGGGGACATCTGCCACCAACACCAGTGCCTCCATAACTCACTGAGCCGAATGTCAGCCCCACCTAATAGTATCAAGTGAAAGAGCTGAGCCAAGTCCTTTTTTCAAACTTTTTATTTTGTAACAGGATCTCGCTAGGTTGCCAAATTGCCCAGGCTGGGCTTGAACTTGTGATACTCTGCCTCAACCTCCTATAACGCTGGGATTACAAGCGTATGCCACCATGCCTGGCATTGCCAAGTGTTTTGTTTTGTTTTTTCTGAGAGCACAGAGGTGCCATATGATGCTATGTTCCTATTACTGAATCTGGAAAAAGGACAGTTGTCTTTTTGAAAATATTGAATCTTTCCTGTTTTCTTTTAAAATCTGAGGTTAAATTCACATAACATAAACCATTTAAAAATGCACAGTGGCATTTAGACATTTTCAGTGCTGCGTATTCACCATGTTTGTCTAGTCCCAGAGCATTTTCATCCCCTGTGCTAAGAGGTCACTCACTGTTCTCCTCTTCTCCTGCCCAGGTAAGCACTGATCTGATTCCTGTCTTTGTGGGTTTATCTGTTCTGGACACTTCATTTAAATGGAATTGTATAACACAAGTTCTTTCTCTTAACATTATGTCTTCAAGGTCCATCCAGGTTGTAGCAATATCCATTCTTTATTCCATTTTACAGCTCAATAATTTGTCATTATATGAATATATAGCATTTATTTATCCATCCTTTCATTCAGTGACATTTGAGTTGTTTTCTCCTTTTGGCTATTGTAATAGTTATCATGAACATTTGTGTACCATAGCTGTTTGAACATCTGTATTCAATTTGCTTTTTTTTTTTTTTGGTACCAGGGATCAAGCTTGGGACCTCGCACTTGTGAGGCAGGCAGCAGCACCACTTAGTTAGATCCCCAGCCCTGCATTCAATTTTTAATTTTTTTAATTTTTTGGTACCAGGGATCAAACTCAGGACCTTGTGCTTTCGAGGCAGGTGGTGGAACCACTGAGCTAAATCCCTGGCCCTGTATTCAAATTTTTCTTTTTCATACTGGGGATTGAACTTGGGTCCTTAGCTTGCGAGGCAGGCAGTGGAACCACTGAGCTGAATCCCGGCCCTGTATTCAATTTTTTGTTTACTTAGGAGTGGAATTGCTAAGTCATTTGTTACCTTTCTGTTTAATTTATTAAAGAACTACCAAACTGATTTATTAAAGAAGTGCCAACTGATTTCCACAGTGGCTATATCATTTTACATTCCCACAAGCAGTGTATGACAGTTTTAATTTCCCTATGTCCTTGCCAACATTTTCTTCTTTTTAAAAATTATGGTCATTCTTGTGGGTGTGAAATGCTCTTCATTATGGCTTTAATTTGCATTTTTCTAGTGATGAATGATGTAGACCACCTTGCCATGTACTTGTTAGCTATTTGTGTATCTCAGCAGTCCCCAACCTTTTAGCATCTGCAGCTGCTGCTAGTGGAAGACAGTTTTTCCACAGAACAGGGGAGGGTGATTTAAGGATGATTCAAGCAAATTACATTTACTGTGCACTTTATTTCTATTATTACATTGTAATATATAATGAAATAATTATATAACTCACCCAATACACAATCAGTGGGAGTCCTGAGCTTGTTTTCCTGCGATTAAGTGGTCCCATCTGGGACTGACGGGAGACAGTGACACCTGAAGTGTGTTCTTATGTGCGGTCTACTCCATGATCTTGTTTTGGTTCTTGTCACTGTAGGAAACCCTGCTTCACAAAGATAAGATGTTGGAAATGGAAGCAAGCTGTTGATTGTTTTTGTGGCCATATTTCATATTGTGTCTTGACTTTAATGAAGAACATATGGAGATTGAAGTTGTCTCAAACATAATTTTTTTTCCTCAATTTTTTTATTAGTATATGTTTGTGATACATAGTATATACATTCATCTTGGGGAACTGGTATGTACATATACCACATCTTGGCCATTTTTACTTCTCCTTTCTTTCCCTTCCCTCCCATCTCCACACCCTCTCCCAAGGTCTCCTCCTCATCTTTTCAAAGAACCAACTCTTTAGATGGGTATTGTGGTGCACGCCTATAATTCCAGCACTTGGGAGACTGAGGTAGGAGGATGGCTGTGAGTTTGAGGCCAGCCTGAATTTTATACTGACACCCTGTCTCAAAAAAACCATACACACACACACACACACACACACACACACACCCCAACTCTGATTCATTGATTCTCTGTATTTTTTAGTATCAATTTCATTACTTCTGATTTTTATAATTTCTTTCCTTCTCTTAATTTCAGATTTGGATTGTTCTAGTCTTTCTAGGACCTTGACATACATCATTAAGTTATTTATTTTGTGTTATGCTATTCTTTTTATGTGTGCATTTCATTGTGTCCCATGGGTTTTGATATGTTGTGCTTACATTGTCATTTGATTCTAGGATTTAAAAAAATTTCTCCTCTGATTTCTTTTGTGATTTATTGATTATCCAATAATGTATTATTTCATCTCCATGTATTTGCATAGTTTCTGTGGCATCTTTTGTTACTGATTTTTAGTTTTTCCCCCACTATGATCCAATAGTATGCCAGGGATTATTTCAATTCTTTTGTATTTATTTAAGCATGCTTTATGGCCTAAGATATGGTCTATTTTTTGAAAAGTTCCAGGTGCTGTTAAGAAGTGCATTCCTGTTGGATGAATCACTCTGTAGATATCTGTTAACCCCATTTGATCAGTGGTTAGTTTAACTCTGATGTTTCTTGGTTGAATTTTTTATCTGATTGACCTAATTGTGAGAGCGGGGCATTGATGTCCCCCACTGTGATTGTATTGGTGTCTATCCTTTTAAGTCCAGTAGTTTTTGTTTTATGAAGTTGGGGGTGTTGCACAAGTGATTTGGGTTTACATTTTTATCTCTTCCTGTTGAATTATTCCCTCTACCAGAATCTAGTGGCCATCTTTGTCTCTTCTGATCAGTTTTGGCTTGAAGACTGCTATGTCTCAAAACAAGACAGCCAGTCCTGGTTGTATTTGGGTTCTGGTTGAGTGGAGTATCATTTTCCATTATTTCACTTAAATCTATGTACTTGCTTTTAGTTGCAGTGTGTCTCCTGCAGGCAATACGTGAATGTTTTGTTTTTTGATCACATTTGCCAGTCTGTATCTTTTTTTTTCTCTATTAAGTTTATTGGTACATTTTAGGTATAAAATACAGTTACATTCATCATTGGGATCTTGTACCATTACATGAGTATCTTGGTTCTTATTTT
>NW_004624736.1:19451681-19491970 GCF_000247695.1 Heterocephalus glaber | reverse complement strand
ACTGGGGATCAAACTCAGGAACTTGCACTTGCGAGCCAGGCACCGGAACCACTGAGCTAAATCCCTGGCCTTAGACTCTATATTAAACTGTCTCCTGATCTTTATTTCTTTCCGCTTATAGTCTACCTGGTTCCAGATGACCCTGCATTGTCCTGATCTCCATATCTATGTAGGACCCCTGACTTACTCTCCAAACCTGAAAGTCACCAAGAGTGGCACCTTAACTTCCTTCCCTGAACACCTGCTCTGAGCAGGAAGTAGCCAGAATGACACAATGAGTTTAGGGTTCCACTGCTCGGGAGGAAATGTCAGGCAGAAAGTTAGTCATTTAGCAGGCTGGAGTCAGGTGGCTGGGGGCTAATTAAAAAGTCAAAAATTGTCCCCCCTTCTCTTTCTCAATTATTAGCTATAGATAAAATCCTCACAAGCTTGTGGATTCAAACTTTAGTGTAAGAGAATGTAGCATCCCAGCCAGATGTGATGTCACATGCCTCTAATCCCAGCACTCGAGAGGCTGAGGCAGGAGGATTGCCATGAGTTCGAGGCCAGCCTGGGATACATAGTGAGTTAAAAGCCAGTCTGAACTATATAGCAAAACTCTGACTCAAAAAACAAACAAAACAGGACAGAACAAAACAAAGAAACAAAAATTTAAAAAACAAAGAAAAGGGGGCATCCTCTAAGTGTATGTGTGAGGGTGGAAAAACCTCAAGGTCTCAAAACAAAATAAATGGGAGATATAAAGTAGGCATGGTGGCCCACACCTATAATCCCAGCCTTTGGGGGCTGGGGATTTAGCTCAGTGGTTTCGCGGCCTGCTGTGCAAGTGCAAGGACCCGAGTTCAATTCCTGGTACCAAAAAAAAAAAAAAAAATCCCAGCCTTTGGGAGGCTGAGACAGGAGGATGGCTGTGAGCTGGAGGGTAGCCTGAACTATATAATGAGTTCAAGACCAGCCTGAACTACATAGTGAGACCCTGCCTCAAAAAACCAAAACAACTATAATCCCAGTACTTGAGAGGCTGAGGCAGGAGGATTGCCATGAGTCTGAGGCCAGCCTGGGGTACAGAGAGATACTCTATCTCAAAACAAAACAAAACAAAAAAATCACAAAAAAGGGCCAGGGATTTAGCTCAGTGGCACAATACCTGCCTTGCAAGCACAAGGTCCTGAGTTCGATCCCCAGTATTGGGGGGGCGGATCAAACCAAACAAATAAAATAAAACAAAACAATAATGTTTTGTCTTACCATTCTGGTTGTATAAACTACTACTATATGTGGTATTATTATAGACAGCTAAGCTAGATAAAAATATTATAGGCAGTCAGACAGGGACAGGCCCTCAAAGAAGGCAGCACAGAAGATGAGAACACATTACAACTGTGAGTGGAGGCACATTTGTTGAAGGCTAAGTCTCAAGACAAAGATGAAATGACTACTCCTATTTCCCCAGGGATAAACAATAATAACTGATATTCTAAATAGGCATTAATCACCTGGGTTGGGGACCAAGACCTTAGCCCATCCCCTCCAGGAAAGGTCCTTGTTCTTTCCATGTCCACTTGCTACATGACTTGCTTCATCTCTACTTATAATCTTATTAGTTGACCATAGTTTTGTCCCACCTTATACTTACATTATGATTTCATGCCCACCTCATTTTGCTCTATAAATTCTCCCCTGTAGTGGACTCCAAGCAACCCACTTTCTGGGTCTCCTTCTGTCTCTCTTAGACAGAAGTTATCTTTCCCTCAATAATTATTTCCTACTCTTAACCTCCATTGTTCCTAGAATTCATTCTTTGATTTTAAAGAACACAAACTTGGCGTATAAAACATCTAACAGGTTGGGGGTCATAACATTTCCCTTATATCCTTTGGAGTTGCTACATTATCCCAAGATCATTTGGAGGTTCCACTGAGATAATTGGGTGGAGGTAAGAGTTCGCTTTTGTTTCACAGATTCTGAATTGTGACTCCCTTAGGTAACTGAAAATTGTCATCCTTGTTTGTCAATTGCTTATGTCTTGAATTTTTATGTCTCAGTTCTCTTTTATGTGTTGTCTATTGTTAAAATGATTTAAATTTAAATCGAGAACGTGGGAAGATTATGATGTTTCTTTGATGGGACATTTTATTCCTGTTTTGTACATGTTGTATTTGGATTTAGCTGCTGAACTTCCTACTGTTCCTTGTTTGACCTGTTTGTTGTGGTTTGTTATCTTAGGCAGCAATGCCAGGCAAAAATAACTTTAGAGTGTCCACTAGTAAACTCTGATAAGAAATGCTCTAAAATGGGTCTTTTAATGAAATCTAGTTCATATTTAGAAAATATACATGCATATTAATAAATCATGGGACCCCATCTGCTAGTTAAAAGGTAATAGCCCAGCATCTGTTCTTAAGACTTTGGGGACAGGTTTCATGGGGACAAACTGGCCCCAATCACCCCTCAATACCCTAGAGGGAATGTTGAGCCTGCTCTGCCTCAGTTTCCTTTCGGTCTGATCTTCCACTGGTAAGGAGGCAATCTTAGCTCTTGAGATTCCCCATTCTTCCCTTTCCATGTTCAGAGTGATGACTCATGAGCAAATTGTCTCAATAATGCACCATGAGCATGAGAAGGAAAGTCTTTCTTTTTCTGATCTCATTTCTGATCATCTTTCCCTGCCACTTTGTATTTTCCTTTTTTTGGAAGCATGTAAGATTAGAGACAAAGGAGTCCTAATGTGTCCCAACTTTCTCCTCCAAAGAGCCTTTAAATTGAGTCCATAGAAAATGACTGTTAATGCTGAAGACAGGGAAGTCATCTTAGATGAAGACAGCTCAGCCGTTTATCTGTTCCTTAGTGAACTCTAACAAACACTTGGATTCCTTTCTGGAGATAGATCACTGGTTGGAACCAGTGAAAGCTGAGAGGACAACTGAGGGTCATGGCCAGTTCGACTCTCTGGCGGATACCCAAAGATTCTTCAGTGGAAGCTGGGTCAGGACAGCTCAACTGGATGACCAGCAGAAATCTCCACTTACCCATTGTCCCCACCTGCACTCCTCAGTGAGGTGAGAGGTAACTCTCTCAGTGACCTTCTGGTATCCTCTGTCCCAGAGTGACCAGACCCAACACTGTTAGAGCCCTCTCTTAAGCCTCCGTTAAGAGTTGAGCTACATGCCAGGGATTTAGCTCAGTGGTTCTGCTGCCTGCCTTGCAAATGCAAGGACCTGAGTTTGATCCCCGCTACCAAAAAAAAAAAAGAGTTGAGCTACAAGTTTAGACTTTTCTCTCTGCTAGTAAGTTAGAACTCTCCACTAGGTTTTTCTCCAACTTGCTGAGAGTTAACTTTAGAACATCTTGATTAGCTAAACCACCTTGTAGCTAATCTACCCCTCCCTCCAGGAAGTCAAGCTGAGACAGCTTGCCTTTCACTGAGAACAGCTATCAGCTGGCAGTTTACACTTACGTCTTGTATATGCTAACTAGAATAAAAAAGGTATTTTAGTCAGCCTTTCTCTTCTTTCAGTGCATGTAGGAAACTGATAAATATGCCTCTACTAACATGTAAAAATTGTGGTTGCTAGGCAATGGGTATAAATTTAACCTGTCAGTTTCAGAGACAGAAATTTTAGGGTGGGTTTTGAGTAAAACTTAGCCTTGTCTTGCTGCTAAGTGAGATTGCCTAGTGACGGGTACCACTTCTGATTAGCAAAGCCCAGGTGTCTGAGGACACCTATAATACAACCCTCCACTGGTTAGTGCAGGCTCACAATGGGACTTCATTATATAACAATGAATCAGCATAGACAACCACACATGCACCACAGGGCCCTGCTAGGTCACCCAGGTGTTTTGTCCCACCATGTCCCAGCACACCCACAATATTTACTGTAACTGCTGTAAACTAAAGAACAATGTAGCTGTTTTTGATTTAAAAAAAAAAAAAAAAAAAAGACAAACAGCTCTTGAGTTCTTGTACTAAGGTGGTCTTTTTTTTTCCACTCCAGAAATTTTTATTTGACCCTTTTCATAAGTTACTAAGTTTACAACCTGCTAAACATTTTACCTAATATGGGAACTAGAGATGAAAAGCTCACCAAAATAATTATGTATATGAAAAGGACAAACAAACAAACAAGCTACCTGTTAAAAGAAAGTTACTGTAGCTGGCAGCACTTAAAATTGCTAATTGTATTTTCAAAAAGTTGCATAGCTGCAAGATGATTTGCTGCTAACTATTGAGCAGTTTCATTGAGAAGGAAACAATATATTTCATAAACTGCAACTCTATATTTAATTACTAAGGTGGTCTTAAACTAATGGTCTCCCTGCCTCACTTTCCTGAGTAGCTGCACCATGACACTTGGCTTTCTACTTGCAGTTTTGGTAGTTTGTGTTTCTAGGAACTTTTCTATTTCATTTAGTTTATTTAATTTGTTGGTATAGCATTATTCATAGTATTCTTTTTTTTTGGTACCGGGGATCGAACTCGGGTCCTTGTGCTTGCGAGGTAGGTGTCAGAACCACTGAGCTAAGTCCCCGGCCCTCATAGTATTCTTTTATAGTCTTTTTTTTTTGGTACCAGGGATTGAACTCAGGACCTTGTGCTTGTGAGGCAGACCTGGTGCTACAGTCTTTTTTATTTCTATGAAGTCAGAAGCAATGTTCACATTTTCACTTTTGTTTTCAGTAATTTCAGTTGTCTTTTTTAGGCAATCTGGAGGTTTGTCACTTTTCTTGATCTTTTCAAAGAATCAACTCTTTATATTTATATCCTCTTTTTTACCTATCCCTTCTCTAATCTTTTGTTGTTTCCTTCCCTTTGCTAACTTTATCTTTATCTTTTTCTATCTCTTCAAGGCATAAAGCTAGGTTACCAGTTTGAGCTCTTTCTTCTCTTTAATATAGATATCTTATTATTTTTGCCCAGAATAAGGACTTTCTCCTTTAATTATTCCTCCTGAAGAATCCTGTAGTTTTTTACTATCTTTTCTGGAATTATTTCAACAGTACAAATCAAATATTTTTGATTCTTAAAGATTCCTTGTACATGAACAGTGCCATTAAAATACATTATGAGCCAGGTGTGGTTGCACACACCTGTATTCCCAGCCCTCGGGAGGCTGAGGCAGGGGGATTGCTTCAGGTTCAAAGCCAACCTGGTTTACATAGTGAGTTCAAGGCCACCCTGAACTACACAGCAAGATCCTGCTTCAAACAAACAAACCCGAATCAAAACAAAACAAAAAACCCCACACAACATTATGAGATCTGGGCCTGAAATCCCAGCACTCTGGAAGCTGAGGAAGGAGGATATTTATATTTCTCCTAATCTCTCCCTCTCTCACCAACAAACGAAAAAAACAAAAACCCCCCTGCACATGGTGGTTATACTCTTCATAAAATATCCTTCAGTAGGTGAGTTGCCCTTCAGGAAGTCACCTAACATCTTGAGGCCTCAGTTTCTACATCTGTAAGATGGAAGTCTGGCCTGGCTCGCAAGGGTCCCATGATGGGCTCAGGAAACACTGATTAAAACAGCTTGTGAATCTGGACAGAATCCTGTGCTGCCCAAGCTGGCAGGCCCACTGAGCCACTTGGAGGCTCCCAGCTGCACCTGAGCCCCGAAGGCCTGGATCCTGTTTCCAACACCAAAGTTTGTTTACAGATGGAGCTCTCTGCTAGGAACCAAGGGGGATGCCAAGTTGGTTGGAAACTTCCAGAAAGGTAAACAGGCAAATGTATATACACAGTGTAAAATATATAGGATAACATAAATTATGTTATTTTAAAATTCTTTAACCCTCTAGCACATTAGCTAGTATGTCATTCTGGTGAAATTATTTGAGATAAATTGGGAATGTGTAAAATCATGTGCAGTACTTGTCTACTTCCAGTTACTATAATGTCACTCTCCACTATGTCTGTATTAAGGAAGTCTTACTTCACTTCAATTTATAATCTTTTAGATATGGAAGGTTATACTTTAACTCATCTTTTTTTTTTAATGGTGCTAGGGACTAAACCCAGGACTAGGAAAGGATTCTAACACTGAGCTATACCCTAGCCTCCAAGGCTGTATTCTATACTTGATATAAACACACAAAGGTAAAGGTCAGAGTGTTAATTACTGTAATAAAATACCCAAGGCAGGCTTCTCCTTTTCCTCCTCCTTTGTTTTTTGAGATAGAGTCTCACTATATAGTCAGGGGTGGCCTTGAACTTGCTATGTACCCTAACCTAGCCTTGAACTTGTCATCCTCCTGCCTTAGCCTTCCAAGTGCCGGGATTACAGGGGGTGCCACCATGCCTGGCTGACGCAGGCTTCCTTAGGAAGAAAAGATGTTTATTTTGGCTCGAAGTTCTGGAGGTGCAGTCTATGGCTCTCATCTGGTCACGGCCTTCTTGTTGGCAGAGTCTCAAGATGGCCCATATCATCACGTGGCATGAGATAGGCAACACTTGTGTATGTATTTCTTTCCTCTTCCTCATTCCTTTTTGCAGTACTAGGGTTACCAAGGCTTTGTGCACCCTGGGTAAGTGCCCTACCACTGAGCTACATCCTTGGCTCTTTTCAGTTTTTAATTTTGAGACAAAGTCTTGCTACATTGCTGTTTTGGCTTATAGATGTTCCCCTAAAGCCTCATGAGCTCATAGGTGGGGGGTTCGGGGAGATGACTGGATTGTGGATGTGTGACACTGGATTGTGGGTGTGTGATACTGGATCAGGCCACTGATGGGATAATAGCTGGATGTTGGAAGGTGAAGCCTGGTGGGAAGAGGTGGGTCACTGGTGGTGCAGCCTGGAAATATATATCAGTCCTACTCCCTTGATCCCTCTGCTTTTTGCTGCCGTGTCATGAACATTTCTCCTCTGTCATGTATCTCCCTCTGCCATGCCACCCTGCTTTGGAACCAGTAGACTATGGACTGACACCTCTATAAACTGTGAGTGAAAATAAACCTCGCCCCTTTAACCTGTGGGTGCTGGGTATTTTGTCCCAGTAACGAGAAAGTAACTGAGACAGTTGCCATGGCTGGGTTTGAATTCGTAATTCTCCTGCCTCAGTCTCCCAAGTAGCTGGGCTTACAGGTATGTTCCATCCGTACTACCCACTTCTTTCGTTCCCTCTTCTTATAAAGCTACAAAGATCCAGTCATGGGGGTTCTATTCTTATCTAATCTTAATCACCCCACAAAGTTTCTACTCACTTAAAACCTCACAAGCCAGGTGTACTTTTGTCTTGTTCTGTGGTCTGAATGTTGGGATGGTGTTCAGGTAGAATGTCAACTTGATTGCTTTTGGGATCCGGCCCAGGGAGGGTGGAGCACCCTCCTGTATGTCCCAGTGGGTCATGGAGGTGTGGCCTTGGGCTCTGTGTATGGTGCCTAGACCCTTCCTCTCTGGTGTTGCTCCCCTGCTCTGCTTCCTGGACCCCATGAACTGAGCAGCTTTGTTCCACCACGCCCCTCTGCTTTGATATTCCTGTCTTGGAGCCAGCCAACCACGACTGAATCCCCCCAAACATGAGCTAAATTAGATCTGTCCTCCTTTTGGTTGTATCAAGTATTGTGTCTCAGCAACAGGAAACCTGAGTAATACAGTTGGTGCCTCCCAAATCCATATGCTAGAACCCCATTCTCATTATAATGGCACGGAGAGGTGGGACCTTTCAGGAGATGATAAGGTCATTAGGCCCTGCCCTCACACATGGGGTCATCTCCTGAATAAAACACAGCAGAGGACCTGTCTTGCCCCTCTGCCACATGAAAGCCTGGCAAGTATGCCATGTACAGAGCAGAGAGTGAGCAGTCACCAAACACTGAGTCCACCAGTACCTTGACAGTGGGCTTCCAGGCTTCCAAAAAGGTAATAAATGGCTATTATTTATAAATTACCTAGTCTAAGGTACTTTGTTATAACAGCCCTAACACACTATGATATGCTGCTACTTAGCACATAGGTCTAATGTTAATATTCGATCTAAATGAAAGGCTGTGACAATCTTCTCTGATATTCTTCCCACAATAAGGAAAGCAATCTAAATGGTAAGAATGTATCTCTTCTTATGCAACTCAGAAATACCACTTAATTTCATTTTTGTCAATTTTTTTTTTTGGTACCAGGGATGGAACTCGGGACCTTGCGCTTGTAAGGCAGGCGGTGGAACCACTGAGTTAAATCCCCGGTCCCATTTTTGTAAATTTTTATTTTGCCCAGTTGAGCAGTGTGGGAAAAAGGCTATATTCTAACCACTTCAAATCACAGTCTGACTCCCACAGACACTAGAATACCAGATAACAGTAGCAAAGCCTCATTTCCTAGCTCCTGGAGAACCATGCCTCTGACTGCTATGGTTTCAGTGTCCGACAAGGTTTCTTGGGTTGAAATTTAATTCCTACTGAGAAATTTTTGTTTGTTTGTTTTTGAGACAGGGTCTCCCTATGTAGTGCTGGCTGGCTTTGAACTTGTGACAATCCTCCTGCCTCTGCCTCCCAAGTGCTGGGATTACAGAGTCCTGTGTTTTTGTTCAGTTATTCTAGATCATGGTTTCCATTCTCAGGGTGTTTCCTCATGGCCCAATACGGTGGCAGCAGCTCCTATCATCATAACTATTTTAGGCTATGGGAAGGAGGGGTGGCAGGAGAGCACCAGGGCACAAGGACACATGGCCTAGTTGGGTCATTTCCCTCAGATAGCCTTCCTGGAAGTCAAATACAACATAACACATTCTATTGGCCTGCATTTGGCTATATTGGCTTTCCTTAATTGTAAAGGAGTCCTTGGAAACAAACAGTCCTTCGCTGGGCACTATGTTGCTGTATATAAAATCAGGTTCTCTTCCTAATGGAGCAAGGGGTGAATGAACAGCAGGTGACAATGGACAGCCTCTGCTACAGAGTCCCTATGTATTCTTTTTTTGTTTTTGTACTGGGAATCAAACTCGGACCTTGGATATGGGGAAGAAAGAGAGGGTAGGTTGGGGTAGAGGACACAGTAAATATGATCAAGATGTGACAGGTATATGTGTCAGATTCCAAGCTGAATGTAAATACTGTGTATTGCAAACATGTACTAATAAAAAAAAGACTAATCTCACAATAAAATAACTAAAGAAATGTTAAACGACGTTATTAAAAACATGAAACAATTCTGATACTACTCTTTGCTTAATCCCAATGCTAGTTACTTTTGGGACATAGGACATCTGAGTAATAATCTCACTTGACTATGTAGAGTATAAGGATTTCAGGAAACTGCCAAGGAAAATTAAAAATAAGTCTATTCTAATTGCTCTTTGAAGAAAGTTGTTTTATACTTGTGATTCTTTTTTGTTTGTTTTTTGAGGCAGGGTCTCCCTTTGTAGTTCAGGCTGGCCCTGAACTCACTATGTAGCCCAGGCTGGCTTCGAACTCACAGCAATCCTCCTGACTCAGCCTCCCGAGTGCTAGGATTACAGGTGTGCACCACCACACCCGGCACTTGTGGTCCTTGATCTTGTAAAATCACACATACAGGGGAAAAGAAAGTTGACATCTCCCAGGAGCAGAGCAAATCTGATTAGATGTTCAGTGGCTAGAACATGTTTACTCATCCAGTGGTTATAATTAAAACAAGCGTGTTGGCCATACAGTGACATGAATTTACAACATACAGGGCTTCAGATTTGATCCCTGATATAAAAAAAAATGACCAAGGGCCGGGGATTTAGCTCAGTGGTTTTGCCACCTGCTGTACAAGCGCAGGGACCCGAGTTCGATCCCTGGTACCAAAACAACAACAACAACAACAAAAACCAACCAAAACCCTATCAATCTCCATCGATAAGCATAGACTTTTGAAAAATCAAATTTGATTATTATAACATATTATCATGTAACTAATTAGAGTCAAGTTTTCCCCCTCTTGAAAATCTGAAAAGTTGAAATTCACCAGACAGAATAACAAAGCATATGGGAAGGAAGTCACTAACAAGATAACTGGTGTGAATTTAGGAACCAATGAACTTAAAAAAAAAATGGCACCAAGCATGAGTAATACAGGGTAGAATCTGGACCTAGACAGGAAATCTGGGCTCAGAGTGGAGCATAAACAAGATGGGGTGGGGGATATGACAGAAAATATCAGGGGTATTAGAATTAAACAACTTCTACCTTCCCTATAGTACCATATATCTGGTTTTGAAGCACCCAAAGAATGTGTCAAGATTTAAACAACAGATCGGCCTGGGGATGTAGCTCAGTGGCTGAGAGCTTGACTAGCATGCCCAAAGGCCTTGGTTTGATTCCCCAGCACCTTTATTGAGATATAATGACATAATCACAAAATTCCACTGTAAGTGTACAGTTCAGTAATTTTTTAGTAAATTCAGAAAGCTGTGCAGCCGTCACCACAGTATAACCCATTTTTTCTGTTTTGTTTCTGGGTGGAGACCATTTATCTTTCTTGTACAAAGGTACATGGTGACTCAACAAAATCCTAGAGCACTTACCAAGGCTGCAAAGGTGACTCATTGAAAATGTGCAGGAAGCTGTTTTCCAAAATCCCCGGGGAGAAAGGTGGAGGGTGGGGAGGTACTAAGCCTTGGCTGTCAGTCAGGCCCTCCTCAGACTGCTCCGACTGCTGGAAATTGCTCACTTTATAGCCATGTGACCTCAGGAAAGTTGCTCAATACTGTTTCAGTTTACTCATCCGTAAGACGAAAGGACCGTACTTCACGGGGTTATGAAGAGTAAATAATATATGTAAGGGCTCTCCTAGTCCTGGCATACGGTAAATACTCGATCAAAACAACGCAGCCATTTTTATTTTATTTATTTATTTTTTTGGTACTGGGGATTGAGTTCGACCTGGCACTTGCGAGGCAGGTGGCAGAACCACTGAGCTAAATCCCCGGCCCAACGTAGCCATTTTTATATTTTTCACTGGATGACTATTAGAAAGTATTTCATAAACCAGACACAAAAGATGACATAATTCTACGGTCCAATTTATGTGAAATTCTAGAATAGAGGAACCTGTGACAGATCAATGGTTTCCAGGAAAAAGGGAAGGAAACGGACAGCAATGGGTCACAGGGAATCTTTTGTTTTGTAAACATTTGTCATAAAATTACTTAAACTTGGTCAACTTTATTGTACGTAAAATAAAGCTGGCCCTCGCCCACCCAAGCCCTAACAAGTTTTAAATTTTTTACTTCGATAGTTCTTTCACAGGTCAGAGCAGGAAACAATTTCTGAACAACCCACAAATATTTGTTGAGTGGAATGTTTGCACGATGCGGGGCGCGCTCCGGTCCCGGGGGTGCGGTCTCAGGAGCGGGTTCCAGTCTGGAAGAGAAAAGAGACGGGTGCAGGGCCGCCGCAGGAAGAACGCGGGCGAGAGGCGGGGGAGCTCTAGGTGGCACAAACTCCAGCACACCCAGAGGTGCGGTCCGGCGTTCGACGAGGATGTTCTCCACCTGGGCCCGAGCTGCCTCTGCCCGCCCTCTGAGACGTGGCGCCCGCCGGCTTCAGAGGCGGTCTTGGGCCTCGGTGTAGCCAGCTCCACTCCGGGAGTGTCGGCCCTCGGGAACCGCCGGAGCCCAAGCCATGCCGGCGGACACCCCGCCCAGCGAGTCAGCGCGCACAATGCGCGGGCCGGGCGGCGGGCGCGGAACGCTTATTGGCTGGCGCGGCAAGGCCGCCCGCGGAGGGCGGGGCGAGGTGGGGCGGAGCCTGCGGCGGGCGTGAGCCGAGGAAATGGAAGCTCCGCTGGCCGCCGGCGCCGGGGGCGTGGACAGTGCTCTCTCTGCTGCGCTCGGGCCCCGCCTGGGCCCCGACGGGCGCGCGGGGCCGCCCCTTTCCTCCTTCGCCCTGCTGGCCTGAGCCCGAGGAGTAGAAGTCGTCGCGTCCCAGTTCCCCGCGTGGCTTTTTGGTGGCGGCAGGAGGAGGAGGAACATGGCGCTCGTGGGCAACCAAGTGGACCTGGAAGCGGACGAGGTAGGGGCCTGGCGCGGGGGGGTCGGGGGGGGACGGACGCGGGGTCCCCCCCCGGGGCGGCTAGCGGGCGCGGACCTGAGTCCCACGCCGTTCCTCCGGTTCCGTGGACCCGTTCTGGCCCGGAACCGCGCCTTCCGTGGGAGTCTCCCTGTGGTGAGGAGGGGCCGCGGGAGGAAGCGGCCCGGGGGCAGGAGCGTCCTCTCGGTCCGGGGCTCCGCGGTCTGCTCCCGCTGCCGCGCCCGGGGCGGACCTGTTGCTTTGCCGACGGGTCCTCTCTGCGCTTGCCACTACGCGACCAGAGCCACTGTCACGGCGGCGGCCGCCGCTCTGCCGTCTCAACTGACGGATTCAGTCGCTGCTGCAGAAGACTTGGGTTTCAAGTGATGCAACAGTGCAGGATGTGGAGGAGGCGGGTTAGGATTCCGGTCCGTCTGTTTAATGCTAGGAGGCTCCTGATAACAAGCATTAATTGTACTTTAAACGTGGGGCTTAAAATAAAAACAAAACAAAAACCGAATTACAGCTCCCTTCTACGCCTGTCCCTTGCAGTAAGAACTCCAAGACCACAGACCAGCGAACTAGAGCTTGCTCAGATGCATCTGTGTATTGCTGAAACTTCTAAATTGCACGTACGGGCACACGATGAAATAGCATATTGTTGCTCTTTTCCTCTGTGACAATTTTTTTTTATAGCTGTAGGCTCTCTTTGGTGTGACCTGGGGCCAGCTGCTTTTCTTCGTTCTTCTTGTGGTCTTCCCTGTAATCAAGGTAATCGCCCTTTCCCAGTGCTTGTACATTCACCTTTTTACGGCTCCCTGTTGTATAGTATTAAAGATCCATGTTCTTGTCATGCAAGGGTCTGTAGAATGAGATCAGTCTCATGTTCTAGGGTTGTCCCCGACTGCTTTCTTATATATACCCATTTAATTTAATCACATGTGATTAAACTAGCTTTTTTTTTTTAGTACCGGGGATTGAACTCGGATCCTTGCGCCTGTGCAGCAGTTGGTGAAACCACTGAGCTAAATCCCCAGCCCATAGTATTTACAAACCAGACTGAGAGTCGTTTGTAAATGTGCAGTGAAATTTCTGAATCCAAGTTCTGCTTGTTGAAAAAGGTTTTTTATGCCTGTGGCTGGACTATGGCACTGATGAGATGCTGTTACTCACACTAACTGGTACAGTAGTTATGAAGTGGGACTTGGTGACATACTGAGATGTGTGGTCGCTCTGGCCGTGATCTCATCTCCAGGAGGTACTGAGCTTTGAGATGTATTTGATGGTGAGGAGGGCTCTGCCTCTGTGGGGGTAATTAGGTTCAGAGCAGTAGACAGCCTGGCACAAAGACACTTGATAAATACATCTTTGTTGAATGAATGGAAAACTGCCGAAGAGAAGATGTTGCTTGATAACATCTTGGTTTTTGCCCTATTGTCTATTCACTAACTTTATTATATGTCAGGTACTATGCCATCCATAGGAGATGAGCAAAGTACAGATAGCGCTTTGCATGGCATGTCCATTCATGGAGTAGCATATCTGATGGTATAAATTGAGCATGCATTTATGGAGCATTTGTTCTGTGCTCAGACTTGGTAGGTTCTTTTAGAAAGATTAGGCAGTTTTGACTCTCTAGGTTTTACATTCTGGGTAGGGAGGTACAACATGTGAACAAGAGCTCTAGAAAATAGCTCGGGATGGTTAGGGTGAAGGTTAGAGCTCATGGAAGATGTACAGAATGTATGCAAGGTCAGTAGAAGTCTGTAAGAAATCCTATGTGGCTAGGATTGGAAGATGTTCAATCAGTTTCTTGGCCTTAAAGTTGTGTCTCAGTCAGTGTGGTAGTGTACTCATGAGCTGCCATTGATGGCCCTCAGTGCTTTTATAAGCATGAACTTGAGAGGATTAAATGAAAGGTAGTCTATATTTTACTGTTTCATTAAAATCAGTCGACATTTTCTTTTTTAGCACTCAACAACAATTATGTCAAGTGATGAAAAGAGGCAATATTGACAGTACTTGAATGAATACCTTGTAGCTAAGTTAAAAATTATTTTCTCATGTGAAACAAAAAGTTAACTTACTAAAATTGTTTTTGTGATACTGGGGATCAGTCCAAGGACCTGTTTTATAATAGGCAGGCACTCTACCGTTGAGTTGTATTCTTGGCCTCTAAAAATAACTTAGATAAATAATTTTTAAAACTTTTTGCTGGGAAAATAAGTTTTAAATGTTTTGAAAAATTTGCTTATGTTGCTAGTATATAGTTATACCAATTAGTAATTTTATATATATTTGTTATATTTTAAATTAAAAGTTACTCAGTAAATACAATTATAGGTTAAATGCTAATAGCTTTAATATCTTGAATTTAACTTTTATACTTTTCTTTCTAGTTCTGAACCTATTATTGAATTTAAAAAGTAAGCTGTAGGGTCGGGGATTTAGCTCAGTGGTTTTGGCGCCTGCCTCGAAAGCACAAGGTTCCGAGTTCGATCCCTGGTACCAAAAAAAAAAAAAAAAAAAGTAAGCTGCACTTGTTATATGCATAAAACACATATATGTATGTATGTCTGTATCTGTGGGATTAAAATTTCTTGAGGAAGTACAATTAGGAGTAAAAATCTAAGAGACTCCTCAGGGCAGTGGCAATGAAAAAAGTTTTTCTCAGCTTTTTTTCATTGAGTAAGGAAAGAAGTAGTTTATGTAACAGATGTCTGTCATGGCCTGCTTTTTTATTTTTTTATTTTTTTGAGATAGGGGTCTTGCCATGTTCCCTCGGCTGGTCTTGAACTCATGGATGTAAGTGACCCTCTGGCCTCAGTGTCTGGACTAGCTAGGACTGCAGGCTTTGTCACTGCCTGTAACAGTAACAAGATAGTTACTGTCATTGAATATACAGTTTAGCAAAAGACAGTTACACAAGTAATGAGTTCCCTCTGGGGCAGGGTGCACTTCCTGTAGGAGGGCCACATGACTTAGGGTCCAAAACAGGGGACTGTGAGTCTGTGTGGTGCTTCCCGTAATGGTGACAGCACTGTAGGTGTGAAAAGGGTGGCTGCCCAGGCTAGTGTAGGGCTAGTCCAGAGTTTAAGGAGGAGATGTATTTGGAGTGGGTCTTGAAGGAGGATTGGGAGTGTGCTGGGCAGAGCACGTGGACGAGGAGCAGGCTTGGTGGCAGCTGGGGGTGGGCTGTGAGGGGGCAGAGCGAATAGCCCTGTGGGAAGGCAGCTTGAGGGCTGGTACTGAGAAGGCAGCATGGGCCGTGTGGCGCAGGGTCTAGGATTGATGCCTAGGAGTTTGGGTTTTCTCTGCTAAACAGTGGGAATCCAGAAAGTTTTTAACTAGACAAGTATGATTAGATTGTTCATTTTAGGAAGATAAATCTGGTGATGTTGATGTAGCCACTTTGTCAAGTTGGCAGCAGGTGTGGTGAGGGCCTAGTTGCATCAGTTCACGTGGGAGGTGATGAGGATTGAAATAGAGCAAAGGCTCTGGGGTTGAAGTAGAGAGTCTAGATTTGGAGAACTGTGAGAACGCAGAGAACGACGCGGTTCGATGGCTAGTCTCCTAGCTTTCGGGTCCATGGTGTAGGGAGGGAAGGAGAATCCCTGTAGTGGTAATTCTGGGTTCCTGAGTGACCACAGGTTTGGGTGGTGGTTATGTCAGCTAAGGAGGGACAGAAGGGTTAATCCTGTCCCCTTGGGTGGGTGCAGAGGACCGGGAGGAATGCAGGCGAGCAGAGTAACCCCTGTAGCTCCCTAGAGTTTTCTTACTGAGGGAACTCGGGTCACTATTGTATGAGAGTAAAGCTAGGAAGGATGTTTGTAAATTGGTAATGCAAACTAGTGGGGGGAAACAGCATCAGTTTACAGTTAGTCTCAACTCCAGCTCAGGAGTTAAAAACAGACAGTTTTGCTGAAATGTCCAGTCTTGAATTTCTTTTGAAATTGCATCTATTATTTTTGAATTTTTTTTGTGGTACTGTGGATTGCACCAAGCTATGTTCAAAGCCCTTTTTTAAATTTTTTTTTTTTGGTACCGAGGATCGAACTTGGGTCCTTGTGCTTGCACAGCAGTCAGGGAAACCACTGAGCTAAATCCCCAGCCCGCTTTTTTAAAATTTTGAGACAGGGTTTCATTACATTGTGAAATTGCCTCGGCTGGGCTCAAACTTGGTATTCTCCTGCCTCTGCCTCCTGTAGTGCTAGGGTTATAGGTATATGCCACCATGCCTGCCTCTCATTCTTGGGATATTATTTTCTCAGCAAAACTTTCACTTATGTTTTCTTCCCCTCCTCTTGTACCTAGATCTCCCCTTTCTTTGTTTGAAGTTGGGTAGAGTACTAGGCAGCTCTCAGGTCTGTGGTAGCTGTCTGTCACATCTCATTCCCTAATCACCTGCAGCTGAGTCTGACACATGGTGAGGCTTCTGGTTTCCGTCTGTGGACAGCCCCCGTTAATCTGCACTGCCAGTTTCCCAGCACCTCATCTTGACCCTGCCAGATCTGAATCTCATATACCAGTGGCCCATGCTCCAGGTGATGAGGAAACTCTCCGTGAGCCACTGAGGTTCTCTCAGGTGTTCTTTGCACCTGTGCGGCTTTCTGGGGTGGGAGGAGGCTTCCTGTTGCTCCCCCGCTCTGTCAGAACTTTCCACTTTTACCCTGTGTTCCCTCCTGATGCATCAAATCTGTTTTCACCCTGGGCCACTGTGACCACATGGCCACATTGGTGAGGACACCTCTCTAAAGGGACTGCTGGGCATTCATAGTGCCGTCATAGTCCTGAGCTGTTTATTTAGGGAAGTGTGTGTGCGTGTGGGTGTGTGTATGTGTAGTAAGCACTTTTTTGCTGTGTTTTCTGGACATAGCCCCTTGGCATTGCTCATATTATACTGACATATACTTAAGGGCAAAGTAGTTTAAAATATTCCAGTAAAATAGTACCTCGTCTATATTTGTTGGGTCTGATGGTAACTGGTATAGGAGAATGATTCAGTTTGATTTAGTGTGTTGATTATTGTGTCAGGTGCTGGGAGGAGTGGGGCAGGAGTGTGCTGAGAACTGTAGAGGTGTGCTTTGGGAGCAGAGAAGGGCATCTCACTGGGGGAAGGGGAGTGGAGAGGGTTTCCTGGAGGAGGCCATTTCGTGGGAATAGGACCTCACTGAGTAGAAGCAACTTGAAGATGAGGGGAGCTGCAGGACACAGGTTGACGGGGAGCACCTGGACTTCGGGTGCCTGGTGTGGCAGGAAATGAGGTTGGAGGGGTGGTGTGCTAGGGCTCTCCAGGGATGCAGCACTGATGGCGTAGATAGATAAATAACTCGTGCTTAGAAGAGAAGGGGTTTCCTGGGGAACTAGAGGCTGGGAAGTCCCCCATACGCTGTCTCAAGCTGGAGCACCAGGGAAATTGGTAGTGTGGCTCAGTCAAGGCTGGAGCCCTCAGGGTCAGGGGTAGCTGGTGCGGTGCTCTCAGTTGGAGGCAGGAGGCCAGAGCCTAGGGGCCATGGTGTGAGTCTTGGAGTCTGAAAGCTTTGGAACCTCGGTTCTGACATCTAGTGGCAAGAGAAGGCGGGTGTCTCAAAGATTTGAGTTTCCCCACCTTCTTGCTGTGTCCTGGACCTCAGCTAATTGGGTAGTTCCCATCCGCCCTGGTGAGGGTGTATCTAATCTACTCAGTCACTGACTCAGAAGCCAGCCTCATCAGGAGCACCTCACAGATGTGCCCAGAAATGCTGCTCTACCAGCTCTGAACATCTCTTCATCCAGCCATGTCAACCCTGAGAGTGAAGGCCTTTCAGTGTTTCTCATGCTGGACTGTAGAGATCACGAGTGAGGAGGCAGCAGGGAGACAAGGGCAGAGGTGGGCAGGTGGTTTTCTGGTCTTTTGTTTGTTGTGTGGCCATTTGGATACACTGAAGGCCCAGTCTGTGCCAGGGCAGCTATTTTAAGTACTGACTGGTGCAGGATGGGTAAGGTGTGATTTTGACCCCTCTAGAGAAGAGTTGGAAATGTGGAGATGTGTGAACAACTCGGATAACATGGTGACATGGGGAGCCCAGAGAGTGGGAGTGGCCCGTGTCCGACGGAGAAAGAAAGAGGGCTCCGTGGGGCATCCAGCCAGCACATCACCAAGAGGGTGATGCTCCTGCCCATGGGAGGCCAGGCCAGCTGACTTGACTTCCGGACCCGATGCTGACTGATCAGCTGGGGCTCAGAGCAAGTCTGTTCATCCTGGGGGCTTTGGTATCTTCTTGGGCAGGAGGAAGGAGTTGAAATCGATGATCTGTTGTAAGGTTCCTTTCAGCTGTGACATCTCTCATCTAGGAGGTGACTTTTTTTTTTTGGTACTGGGGATCGAACTCGGGTCCTTGTGCTTGTGCAGCAGGTGGCGAAACCACTGAGCTAAATCCCCGGCCCCATAGAAGGTGACATTTGATCTGGGCATTAGGTGGGATTTCAGTGGCAGTGATCCTCAGGCAGAGAGAACACAGGAGTGAGGTTGCCCCAGAGGTGAGGTGAGAGCTTCAGTGTGTGTTCCCGCAAGACCTGGATAGTCCTGAACTAGTTTTGCTAAGGTGTTTGTATGTTTTTTCTTCCTGTTTTCTTTCTTGACAGTGGAGAGATGTGTATATCCAGTGGTATCTGGAGAATATTCTTTTTGATAAAGGAAACAAGTATGATCCTATTTAGTTTCACTTCTTTCTCAACCACATTTCTCAATCACAGTTGAAAACTGATGACCGTAAACTAAAATGCAGTGGGTAAGGAGATGTGTGTGGTCAGACACAGCTGAGGAATTCCATAGGCCCCTGTCATCACACAGACTCTGGAGTTCTGGAGAAGAAGGAGCTCAGGCACACTGTACAGCTGTGCTCAGCAGAGCCACTCGCTGGTTCCCTGAGGCTGTGCTCAGCCCCCTGTCCTCCTGCCCTGCTTCCTGCCCTTCTAGGGTTCCTGGTCTTGTTCAATGAAGTCCTTCCACTCAGAACTAAAGTAACAAACTTCAGGTTCTTACATTAGTTTTCAGGCAAAATGTAGATAAGGTAGATGAGAATAGAGTGAGAGCCCTCAGGAGGGAAGTGAGTCCTGGCTGCAGATTCCCTCCCAGAAGCCTTTCTCTCACCGTGTGGATTGGATGCTTGCTGCCCTGGCAGAGCAGCACTGACCTGAGGGAGCAGCCACCAGGATCCAGGGTCTGGCTTCCTGTTTGCTGTTGACCTTGGGCTCGTTATGTAACTTCTCTGACCTCTCATTTATGAAGGAGGACATCAGACTATGCTTTCCAGAGCACTTGGCACATGGAAATACTCCTAAAATGTTAGTTCTCTTTTCTCTTAGGGTTTAGTATTTTCACCACTGTTTTATTTACAGATTTAATAGTCTGCAGCTAATGTTTTGGTGCATTAAAATAGATTTTTACTTTTATTTTTTTGCAGATTGATTGCAGATTTTTTTGTTTTTTTTTGTTTTTTTTGAGACAGGGTCTCATTATGTAGTTCAGGCTGGCCTTGAACTCACAGAAGTCCCAGTGCTGGGATTACAGGTGTGTGCCACCATGCCTGGCCAATAAGGAACTTCTGTAGGGACTTACAACTCAGAAACAGAAAGGAAGTGACTGGCCCAAGGTCACTCAGCTGCTTAAACATGAGTCAGGGTTAGAGGCCACATGCTGGAGCTCTAAATTCTGAGTCCTTTGTGCTAGACGAGGGGGCTGAAAACTCCTAGAAGGCCAAGTGCACTGCCCCCATTTTTGTCAGTTTGTTGGAACACAGTCCCACCCGTTTGTTTAGGTGCTGCAGTGGTTGCTTTTGCATCTTAGTGGTATGGCTGAACAGCTGGGGCATAGCCTGTGTGGTTCATAATGTCTAAAGGCTGGTAGTCCTCTGAAGTTGCTAACTCTTAAGTAGGTGATTTCTAGAGGTGTATATAAGTTTGTTTATTATGGGTTGTAAGCCTTATTAATTAAATTTGCTTATTTCCTCAATACAGGACTTATATGGGTATCAAAATCCAGGAAAAATAAAGTCTGTTTGACACATCCCATGAAGTGTTTTGGAGTCAGACATGGGTTTGGGCCCTTGCTTCTCCTTTACAGAGTTGGATATTTTACTTATTCTAAGTGTCAATTTCTTTGTCCTCAAAGTGTAGACAATGGGACCTACTTCACGTGGTTATTGTGAAGATTAAAGGACTGGATGCTGCTTGGCATATGGGGCTTAAGTACTGGCTCTCAGCACGGTTGTTAAGCCTCTCTGTGCAGCTACTTGGCGTTGTTTCTCCAACCCTGTAAAGGTCACCCTGTCCCAGTCCTCCTCCCCTGGGTGAGTCCTGTGGGACAAATGCATTTACCTCTTGGGCAGATACCCAGGCAACCGGCTGGGTCAGTGCTGAATCTGCAGCCCCCACTTGTCCTTCCCTGCTGGGAGAGGGGAAACCATAAAACACAAGAGACTCACGGGGCCATCTCCTCTAGCCCCTTCTACAGCTAGGCAGCTTTCATGTTTACCAGCAAGGGAAGTGGCAGTGAAAATAGTCTGGAAATGGCATTTGTCTATAACACAAATGTTATAACCACTGGTTTTTCTAAACATTTTTCTGTGTGCTCTTCTCTCTGCAGTGGTGTCAGTGTTCTTAAAGGATTTTCATGACTTGTAAGAGGCATATTATGTTTGGTCACTGGATTAGTCCATTTTGTGCCACTCTAACAGAAGACCCAAGCCTGGGTAACTTATGAATAACAGATTTATTTCTTATAGTAGATGGCAGGGACATTTAAGATCAAGCGCCTGCATCTGGTGAGGATCTTCTTGCCAGGCCATAATGTGGCATCACATGGTGAGAGCATGCCTGAGAATGAAGAGGGCGGAGCAGCCCACTTTAGTCAGGAACTACTTCCGTGATGATTAACCCACTCTTGTGATAATGTCATCACTCTTTAATGATCTATTTACCACTTCAGAAACCCACCTCTCCACACTGTAACACTAGGAATTAGGCTGCCAATACATCCACTCTGGGGGCACATCTTAAGCTGAGAAGGTGAAGGAAGTGACTGTATAGG
Source organism: Heterocephalus glaber (assembly GCF_000247695.1). The sequence goes on along the minus strand of NW_004624736.1, from coordinate 19,470,930 downwards.
TCCCCCCAGCTCTGGAGAGGATTCTTGGGTCTTGCTGTATGGCAGAGCGCTGTGCTGTGCTGGGCTGCTCTTTCTGAAGTCTGATCCAGTCTTACCTCATTTCTTAAAATCTCTCCACAGCTTCTCATTTTCCTGGAGGTAAAATGCAGTCCTAGTTGGCACACATACAGGTCTTACTTAGGTCTAGCTCAGGGGTTCTTACACTTCAGTGTGCATGGAATTCATTGGCTGGGGACGAGTGTCTTATGAAGATGCACATCCCTTATGGGCCGGGGATTTAGCTCAATGGTTTCACTGCCTGCTGTGGAAGCACAAGGACCTGAGTTCGATCCCTGGTACCAAAAAAAAAAAGATGCACATCCCTGACTCCTGCTCCCTGCAGCTCCTTCTTGGCAGGTGTGGGGTGAGTTCCTGACGTGAATCTTCACATCAGCCACTCTGAAATGCTTGTGGTTTCTGTTCTCACCCCCAGGCTCCTGCAAAGGTGACACATTATTCCCAGCCCCTCTGTCTACGATTTTCTCACCTGGGTAGTCCCTTTCTCATTAAGATCCGAAGATACCAGTCCTCTACACTTTTCAGATTTTACTTCCTTTCGTCCCTTCTAGGTGCTCAAAAACTATTTAGCATCTCTGGCTGCCCCTCCTTGGCATTTATGCTGTGGCATCCACCTGGGATAGAATGTAGCCTTATTCAGCCAGAAATGATGGCCCTTCTTCTGCAGCAAAGGAACTCCCTATAGTGCTTTTTAACACTGATTTTTTATATTCTCTTTATTTATGTATGTATGTATGTATGTATGTATGTATGTATGTATTTGGTACCAGGGATCGAACTCAGGTCCTTGCGCTTGCAGGGCAGGCGGCAGAACCACTGAGCTAAATCCCCAGCCCCTATTTTTTATATTCTCTACAAGGAGAGAGAATTTACTTTCATAGTCCACCAGTGTTATCGCGGTATATTTACAAAACTCCAGCTTTATTGAAGTATGTTTTAAACACCATAAAGTTCAGGCCTCCCCCCTGCCTGTGGTTTGTTTTTGTAGTGCTGGGGATGACCCTGAGCCTGACACCTGCTAGGCAAGGGCTGCACCGCTGAGCTGCACCCCGGCCCGAAGTCCACTTTTTTTAATTGCTAGATGATTTTCAGTCAGTTTGCAGAGTTGTGTAACCATCACCACAATCCAACAGGAACATTTCCATCACCCTAGAATAATCCCTGTGCTCTTTCCTTCCCACCTTAGTTCAGATATCACTAGGAGAAAGTAAAATCTAGTGATAAAAAATAACAATTTGCATCTGTTGTATAATGAGAGAAATAAAAAATTGCACCTATTATATAGTGACAAGAATAAAGCACAAGTGTTAGGTACCAGCAAGCAAGATTGGAGAACAGGGCACATTTGGGTCAGTGGTTGGCTTGAGGGCTTTCTGAATTACTCCTGCCCATAAGAATAATTTGTTTCCGGGTGTGGTGGCACACACTGGTAATCCCAGTACTTGAGAGGCTGAGGTAGGAGGATTGTGAGTTCAAGGCCAGCCTGAGCTACGTAGCAAGACGCTCTCTAAGCAGGGTATCGTTCATGTGGATTATGCTTTTTCCCCTCTGACTTTTTAAAACTCAAGGCAGCTCCTTCATCTAGCATGTTTAGGTTCCTGTTAGAAGGGTGTACAGACAGTTGGATTTCTAAGTCAATGCTGGTTTAATTAAAGGAGCTGGATTAGGGACTGTCACTGTATCCCTTCTCAGGAGGACAGTGAATCAGCTGTCAGCCTTTGTGCCACCTGGACACCTGAATTTCAGATTTGTTGTATCTTTTCCAAGCTAGAAATGTGGGAGAAAGAAAAGAGATGGACCAGCACACGTGGGTGGAGTGCTGCCATTTGCTGTCCTTGTGACAAATTCCGTAGGTTCCTTAGCCTGTTGGTGAATGTCAGTTTCCTCATGTCAGCTGGGACTCCCCTGCCCACCTCAGCGTTGCTGTGTGCAGCTCTGGCACTTCACTCAGTGCCTGGCACACTTAAGTTGCAGCCATTAACTTGATTAGCAGGTATAGATTTTGTTTTTTTCCCCTTCCTTTTCTGGAGATTGAACCCAGGGCCTTGAGTATGCTAGGTAGGTGTTCTACAACTGAGCTGCATCCCCAGGTCCCTTTTTAAAGATATTTAAAAATTTTTTGACACAGGTCTTGCTAAGTTGCCCAGGCTAGCCTCAAACTTGTGGTCCTCCTGCCTCAGCCTCCTGAGGCTGTAGCTGGACTATAGTTGTATATATCCCCATCCAGGGGGAGTTTTGTTTTTTATAAGTGCGTTCATATGAGAAGGATTTTATAGAGCAGAAAGGAATCAGTATGGTTGTTTCAAACACTGCAACTATATATTAAATATTAATTTGCTGATATGATTTAAGATCTACTTTGAGAAGGAAAGGCTTTGTTTTCTTTTTATTTTTAAATATGAACATTGGTGAATGACCCAAGCCTGGAACCAAGAGCAAGGGTATTTGGGCCACAGCCTCGGGACTCACTACCTGGGGTGAAGTGAGGTAGTGTGTGACGCCTGCTGCTGGGGGAGAGGTGGAGCACTTACCCAGTGAGCCAGTGAGGGTGACTACACTTTATCCTAACCTTGCTTTCCTGAGCATTGTCCAAATGTTCACTTTCTGACAGTTTGCACATTTAGTAGTAAGAGCATATGTGTTTGTTTCTCACAACTTTTCAGGATAGAAAACATTGAAAGTTTTTGAAATTCTTTTTCATCTAAGATAAAGCAAACCTAGTTTGATTTTATGTATCATACTAGAGATGAATTCATTAAGGTCTGAGGTGCTACATGTCTAATCATATAGCCAAGTAAGTTTGAAATGTAAAAAGTAAAGCTACTATCTTAGAAAGAATTATTTTTTTTCTTCTGTAGGTTTCCCTGTTTGATTTCCTTTAGTTTATGGAGAAGAAGGTTACATTTTAACTTAGGTCAGAGTGCTCTGTTTGAAGTATACAAGCTCAGTGCAAGTGATAATTTGAGACCTCTCTGTTTGCAGAAGCAGTGCTAGGATTTAGTTCTCGATGTGCCCCCAACCCCCTGCGCACGCACATTGGTGGAGCTTTTGGGGAAGATGGTTTTGTGCCGTGTGATGCTCATCAGTGAATTCCTCCTCTATGTTTTACAGCTGACCTGGAGTGGAGGTGGGGTCTGCTCTGAAGAGGTGGTCACTGGGGCGGGGCCTGCAGGGGTTTCTCCCTTACTGCTCTTCCCTTCCTGCTCTCCAAGTTCCCAGTGCTGAGCTCTGAGAAGCTCTTCTCCCCTCTCCTCTGCCAGGCCCCCTGCCGTGGCGTCAGAAGATGGACTGAAACCTCTGCAAACTGCACCAAAATAAGCCTCTCCTCTTTTAAGTTGGTGCTGGGTATTGTGTCTTGGTGATGAGAAAGTGACTAAGACAAACAGGTATCACATGGTGATGGATTACACTGGGACGTTTTAAGACTGATTTAATTAATGAACTCTTGTCTGTTAAAGACAATTCCAGTTCAGTTGTGGCAACTGGAGACAGTCGACCTTCTATAACATTTCAGGAGCAAACGGCTTCAAAGGTCGATCCAAAACAGTATTGTTTAAAACAAAAAAATTCCCTCTTCCTGGCCTCTCCTTTTCTATTCCTTTCAGCTTACCCTTCCTTTGCCACCACGTGTTGGCCTGTAGCTGGTTCTGTCAAGTCTACTTTTGGAACACAGCTCCATTCTGCCTTCTTTTTCCATCGCCACAGCTCTGCACCACCGTCTTTTCCTGCTCACACTCTTGGGAGAGTGTCCTGCTGGTGTCCCATTTTTCCTTCCTTTTTTCTTTTTTTAATGAGACAGGCTCATGTCATGTAGTCTGGGTTGACCTTGAATTCTCTAAATTGCCCACACTGGCCTGTAACAGTGATCCTCCTGCTTCACCACCTCAGTGCTAGGATTACAGGCGTGTGCCACCATGCCCAGCCTTCCGCTTCCTCTCTGCCCTCTGCAATTCAGTGTCCACTCTGCAGTCCAAGTGCTCTTTTTCAGACATTAATTACTGTTATTCCCTTGTTTACAGCTTTTCAGTAGTTATCCATAGCATTTAGAAGAAAACCCATGGTCTTCCCTGTGACCAGAATAGTCTGGCTCTTGCCTTCCTTCCTGCTTGTTTTCTGCCCCTTCTTTCCTTTTCTTTCTGCTGTAGCTGCCTCGCTCCCATTCAATTTTCTGAACATGACAAATTCATTCCCCCTTTTTGCCTGGATTTTTCCTGGCCTGGCTGACTCCATTCCACTCAACTCCTCAACTTCTCATCCTCACTATGAAGGTCAGGTTCACCGGGAAGCCCTTCTCTGATTCTATCTTCAAAGCAATCTTTCCCTTTTCTCTACTGTGTGTCTTGTTTGTTTCCTCTTAGCTACTGATCACTCTCTGTAGGACCTTGTTTGTTTGTAGTCTTCTCTGTCATCTGTCCCTTTCTGTGGAGTTGCAGTTGTTGGGGAGCCATCTATCTAGGTAGTTTAAGGAAGAAGAGTTTAAGAAGGGAATTAGGTGCTTACAACAAAAAGTGTGCAGAAGGATGGAAGGAGCGGTTGGTTCTGGGCTGGTGATCAAGCTGGTGTCTAGGAGGGAGTAAATTATGAGAATTAAAAAAAAAGTTACATAATAGTTTGGGACAGTTTGAGTAGTGCAATAATTAAGAACTGCAGGTGTATAAATACCGAATAGTGTCTCTGGTGTGAGAAACTGAAAGTGTAAATAAGGACTAAGTGTATAATAGGTAATGTGAAACAGGAAGAAAAGGGGCAAAGGGGAAGAAAGTGGGAGGGGTAGGGGAAAGGATAGAAGGGAATGGGATTAATATGAGAAAATGGAAAAATAGGAACAAAATCTTTGTAAATAGGGAGGAATGGAGGGGTTGAAGGGAGGGCTGGGCAAGGGTGAAAAATAAGAACCAAGAGAGACTATGTAAAGGTGCAAATTTCCAATGATGGAATGTCATTATATTGTATACCTACAATGTACCAATGATTAGAATGAACAATCGATAATGCAAAATAGGAAGAAAAGGTCCAAAGGGGTAGGTGTAGTGGGAGGGGCAGGGGAAAGGAAAGAAGGGAAAGGAAGAATGCTGAGAAATGGAAAAAAATGGAAATAAAGTCTTTGTAAATAGGGAAGGGTAGAGGGGGTGAAGGGAGCGCTAGGAATGGGGAAAAAATAAGAACCAAGAAGCATTATGTAAAGGTACAATTCCCAATGAGAAATGTAATTGTGTTGTATACCTACAATGTACCAATAAAAGAATTTAATTAAAAAGAAAAAGAACTGTAGGGCCGGGAATTTAGCTCAGTGGCACTGTGCCTGCTTCAAAAGTGCAAGGTCCTGAGTTCGATCCCTGGTACCAAAAAAAAAAAAAAAAGAACTGTAGTGTACGTGGTATAAAAAATACAGTGAGTGTTTAATTAAAAATTTTATTACAGTAAAAGACACGTTGCTATTACTCCCCCTCAAAATATTCCCTCTCTCTTCAAACATACTGATCCCATCATTTTTGCCACCTTATGAAGGAGTTGGGGAAATTCTTTTTCATGACTATCTTTAATTGTGCTGTCATGCCTGCCTCGATGTCCTGAATTGATTCTAAATATTTATCTTTTATGGTCATTTTGACTTTGAGAAAGAGCCAGAAGACATGGTGCTGATCCAGTGGATAAGATGGGTGATGATCCTAATGTTGTTATACTCATTCCCTGAATCCTTCCTTAGCCAAAGACTGCCCCTCACTCCCCTCAGGCTGATTTGCTGGAATCCCTTCTGCTCTGGGCAGAACACCTCCTTTTCCCCCACCCTCAGATCGATTTCCCACATTTAGTTCCTCCACTGGATCGAGGACCTATTCCAGGAAACCCTCTGTGACTTCTCCCGACACAAAATCTACCTTTAGACCCTTCTCCTGATCCTCTTTCTAGCCACACTGGCAGCCTAACTCCCTTATGTATTGCCATCTTCCCTTCCTGCTCACGTATATACCCCTGGTCCTCACATTTGCTGCCAGCTTAGCTTCACCAGCCCCCCAGGATCAAGCCATCAGGTACAGAAAACAGGCAAAAGGTGGTCCTATCCATGGTTAGGAAAGTCTTTTCCGAGCAGGCTGGGTGTCCTGGCTTCTCCCCATGTTAGGGTCCCTTGTCCTAATCTTTCTACTGTTATTGATTGGACCCTACATAATAAATTTTTTGACAGATTTTATCCAGGAACAGATCTGATCCATGATATCCAGACAACTCCGCCTGACTGCCCACTACACTGCTGTTCCATGAAAGCCTCCAGCTGACCCCTAAAAAGAGCCAGAAGGTCATCATGACCCTGACACCTCTGCTGCCTCATTCCGGGACTGAACCCCCCCCCCCCCAACAGGAGGCTCATGCTGTCCCCAGTCACGCTAGAAGAAGTCATGAGAAACTATGCCTCTACTCTTTTTTTTTCTTCTTCTTTATAACATAGCAGGCAGGGATGACAGGTCCCCCAAGTTGGACCCTTGCCCAAGCAGACCCACTGCCAGCATCCACGGGAGCACAGAGATTACAAGCCAGCAGCCCCTCTGCTGCTCTCACCACCACCCTGTTTATCTGCCAGCCCCAGGGCCACCAAATGTAAGGTCAGACCGAGGCACGATTGAGACTACTGAGGCAGGCGAAGTCTAAGCAACATGTGAAGAGTTTATTGCCATCTGGGTGCAAATAGGCCAAGGGCGAGAAGGCTGTTGGCACTGAGGGGAGGGTGCTCTTGTTTAATCCGGGGCATTTTAGGTAGGGAGGGGGCACTGGTCAAGAGAGGAAAATTTTAGAGTCCCATGGGTGATGGGCCTGGGGGCTGGCTGATAAACTGGGCTGTGGTGGGAGCAGCAGGGCTGGGGGCTGGCTGATAAACAGGGCTGTGGTAGGAGCAGCGGGGCGGCTGCTGGCTTTTTGTTATCTCTGTGCTCCTGTGCATGTGGGTAGCAGGTCTGCTTGGGTGGGGGTCCGACTTGGGGTACCTGTCAGTTATATGCCCACCGTTCCATTGGATGGCACTCAGCAGCAGTATTCACAATATTTTTATCATGTCTTATAAACACTCATGAAAGAGGACTTCCAAAATGGCTTCCAAAAGTGGCAAGAATGATGGGATAAGTGTGTTTGAAGTGAGGGGGAGTGTTTTGAGCAAGATTAATGGCAGTGTTTCTTTTACATTGTGTGTAATGCATAAAAAAAAAATTTTAAGCATTCACTGTATATTTTGATCACACCTTGTAGAGCACTAAAAGTAGTAAGAATGCTTGAGTACATCTTGATGAGAAATAACTAGATAAATGAGGGAGACAGAGGGCTTTTGTTTTTAATAGAATGCGAAAGGCATTTAGTAGAAGGAGGAAACGCTAGAGTTGGAGTGTCAGTTTTTAGCTAATACACACTCCTATCCCAATTCCATAGTTTTGATTTGCTTTGTCAAGACAAGTCCTATAAATCTTTTTTCCTTCCAGAAAACTTTAGAACTATGTGTCAGGTTCACTGAAAATAATGTTTTGACTTGGATGGGAGCTCAGGCTATGGAGTAAACCATGGGATAATTGCTCCTAGCTTAGAGAATTGTCAGCTTTATATGTGACAGTAAATAACATGCAAAAGTGTAATGCTTGGTTCATAGGTATGCTGAGGAATATTCTACATGTTCCCACAGTGACAGAGCAGTGATATGTTCAGTAACAGTTTTATAACTTATTAATCAGAATAGCCTCTGCATTCAAGAAGCAGTAATGTATACTTGTATACACATACGTACACAATTTCTATCAATGGAAACTTGGTGTATTAAATAAATGTGCTAGTGAATTTCTGGACACACACTTGTTCCTTATCCTTCCTTCAGGCAGCGTTTTTGGTGCTAGGTATGGGCTTGGTCGTGTGAATGTAGCTGTGGATTTGGCTCCTGTACCTCTGCCTGGAGGGAGAGTGGATCTGGGGAATAACCACACACCTACTTTTGTAATTGTGACTGAGATGCATCCTGTGATGAGAAGTCTCTAGCTCTGGCTCTTTGTGATGAGCTTCGCTTTGTTACACAGCTCACTTTGCTGAATTTACAAATTCTGTTTCTTCAAACCTTTCAGAAGGTGTGAGGGGAGGATTTGAGCTCACAGGCACTGAGGTTGCACTGTGTCAGAGACTGAGTCCTGTCTGTCACTCAGTTGTGGTTTGTGGTCTTGGCAGAGTAACAGTGAGTTTTTCCTTATGCCCTGGTTTCATCATCTGTAAACTGGGGGTAACACCAAGCCCCTTCAGAGGGGTGTTATGAAGAACTAAAGAGTTAGTAGATACACGAACATGTAGAGTAATGCCTGGCACATAGAATGCTGTACAAGTGATAGCCATTTTTGTAATACCATCAATATCTGCATTTTTATTTTGGCATAATTAAAAATTTATTTTTTTTTGCTTTTTGAGATAAGGTCTCAGTATGTAGCTCAGGTTGGCCTTGAACTCACTATGTATCCCAGAGTAGACTCAAACTCACTGTGATTCTCCTGCCTCAGCTTCCTGGGTGGTGGGGTTATAGGCATGTACTACCATGCCTAGCTGTCATAATTTTAAAAATTTTATATGGAAAAATTCAATATTTATTTTTCTTATATAAATATAAATAATATTTATTACTCTTTTTAAAACTAACTTTTTTTTAAAGTAAAAAATATTTAATACCAGATAAAAACAATGACGATGACAGTTTTACATGGCTCATTTCATACGTAATGAAAAGGGTAAAACATTACTGGGAAAGAAATTAGTAGTTGTGTTGGCAAATAATTTATTGACCACATAAAAGCAGTTAACAGGTGATGACATACACTTAAATTATTACAAAACTTTTAGAGACAACAGTATTAAATATCTCTCATGTGTTCTAAGGGAAAAGAAATCACGTATCTTTTTAATTAATAAGAGGTTCAAAGTCAACATTGATACTGTGATAAAGCTGTCACTGTTTTTCTAATGATCTAGAAGTTTTAAATACCTTTGTCTTCTGCTAATCACTCATTATGACTGGATTTTATTTAACAGTGGGGACTGAAGCTATAGAACACTTTTTAGACCACTGAGTAAAAAAAAAAAAAAAATAATGATAGGCACAAAGTTTAACATCTTATGTTAAACTGTTGGAATATATTGAGTTGAATTGAATATATTTCATGAGGATTGGACACATTGTTGAGTCTAAAAATCTGTTTATGAGGTTTTGTAGGAAAGTATGTGTATACCCTGACTTACTCTGCTTTCTTTGAAATGGAATACATTTGGCAGTAAATGAAACAAATCAAGACAAGTAAAACTATGAGACACAAAACTGTTCCATCAGAGCTACCCATCTTGACTTACAAGTCATACTACCGTATTTCTCAGTTGTGGACCAAACAGGAACAAACAGACCTAACTACGTAGTACTTACATGTATATGAAAATAGAATCTAGAGCCATGATGAGGTTGCTTCAGTGATGAGCATCCCTCACTCTGCCATAATTATTACAAATGTAAAATTCATTCAAGAAATTAATATATCCAACAAATGCTTATAATTTCTCAAGTTTTCTTGCTAGATATGTTCCTGATTATGTGGCCAGCTAAATGATGGTCTAAGAGTTAAGTAAGGAAATCCATGTAAAAGAAATATTTAGCCGGGTGTGGTGGTGCACACCTGTAACCTCAGCTACATAGGAGGCTGAGACAGGAGTATTCCAAGTTGGAGGGAAGTCTGGGCAATGTAGAGACCCTCTCTCAAGATAAAAGAGCTGGAGCTGTAGCTCAGTAGAATACCTCTGGGTTCAATCTCCAAGAGTGGGGAAGGAAGGAGGGATTATGTTATAGGGATCTTACTTCACTCACTTGAAATTTCCTTCACCAAAACACCAAACCAGAACTTTGTAACTAACTCATGGAACAAAGCCCTGGTGGCCATATTTCCAAGTCTTGATGAGTCTTGAAGCCTACTCATTTTTCATGTTTCAAGGGTCTCTTTATTTGCTCCACAAGTATCAACAACACAAATTAAACAACTTGTGACTGGGAAAGCACGGATTTTGGAATTGGCCACCCATTTGTCTGTTTCAGTGTTATATTCGAGGATGTGTCCTAATCAGCCTACACCTTGAAAACCAGCCAAGACATAAACGATGGAGCCAACTGCTGCACACTTCACTGTCATGCCCTTCCATGGCATTGGTGACACCATCTTCCATTCATTTAATTTAATATCATAATACTCCACATTGTCCAGACCACCTAAACCATTCTGACCACCCACAGCAAATATTTTGTCTTTTACAAATACCAGCCCATGATTCTTCCTGGCCTCAATCATTGGACACAGCTCAGTCCATGTTTCTGTGGCAGGATCATAAACTTCACAGGAATTAAGCACTCTCCCAGAAACATTGTTTCCTAAGCTCTCACCACAAACATAGATCAGGCCATTGGCTTCCACCATCCCATGGCTACAGCGCTGAGTCAGCATGCTGGGCTTCGTGTGCCAGCTTTCTGTTCTTGTATCATAGCACTCAAATAAATACAGAGCTGAGTTTCCTACTTCTGAGCCTCCAGAGGTATAAATTTTGCCCTCCGCAGCACAGGCAGCAAGGCTGTCTTGAGGTGTTGGAGGGCCCAGTTTAGAGTACCAGCTGTCCTTTACTACATTGTAGCAGTCCATTCATTTTATGGGGAAAAGCTGAGAGCCACCCAAAATGTACACTACATTGTCCCAAAATACGCATGCTGCATCTGTTCGCTTTTCAAAGGGGCAGCAGATGTCTGTCCAGGTATAATCCTTTGGGTTAAAATATCTACAAGACTGTGCTTGGGAACCTCCAAATAGGGCTATGCGGTAATCATGTTTCTTTCTTCTAGGCCTTGTGCCATCTACAAGTTCTTCTCGATCCTCTGGAGAAAGTAGATGGTACCTCATTCCACTTATCACCATCTTAAGGCATTCAGGATTGTCTTGAATAAGTGGTTCAGCTTGTACCATTTTACTTAAGAAATTCTTTGATATAAGTGGAAACCTGACTTTAGCAAGGATATCAACCATAAATGGCTGGTGATTAGGTTCATCGTATTTCAGCCACCTGACTACAGCATCATAAACCTGATCCTCTGCCCTCACAGTCAAGAGTGTCCTGGTTAAGAAGATGTGTTACTCGCTTGACATCAAATTGTAGAAATTCATCGCTTTTGTAAACTTCAGTAAAATGCTGATGAATAAAGTCATCTGCTGTAGCTTTCAATTCAGGACAATCCAGACACTCTGCAAGCACACATATTCCGTTGGGTAAAAAATCTTAGTCTTGACTAGATCCCCAGGCCTCTCTTATTTCCTTGATTCCACTTTTCTTTGCTCCTTGCTTTCCTAGTATTCCAATCTTCTTCCCTTTTCTTTAAGCCCAAGACAATTTGAAGCATCAACTTGTTCTTTCAAAAAATCAACACACATTTTCTTCACAGGTTCAATCTGATACTGGTTTGCTGCATCTAATGAAAACTGAACATTGTTGCTATTCACAGAAATTCTAGCAGTATAAGCAAATTCCACAAGTTGTTCAATAATATCTGGTTCAGCATCTTTGAGTTCTACTTCAAAAGACTTTGACTCAAGCATGTTAGTTGTGAACATTAAGTTAAAAAAATGACTGGCTGCAGCAAGGACAACACGATGAGCAGGTATCTTTCTCTCCTGGACCATGAGGATCACATCACACAGTGTTTTCCACCTGTCTTAGTTACATTTTTCATTGCTGAGAGAAAATACCCAATACCCAAAGTTAAAGGGTGAAAGGTTTATTTGGCTCACAGTATGTAGAGGTTTCAGTTCACGGTTGGCTCCAAGACTGGGTGGCATGGCAGAGAGGCATACCAAGGAGAAACAGTTCATGGCAGCATAAGGCAGCAAGCACAAAGAACCTTTTTAAAACTAACTTTATTTTTTTTTCAGACAGGGTCTCATTATGTAGTTCAGGCTGGCTTTGAACTCACTATGCAATCTCAAACTCGGGGTGATCTTCCTGCCTCAGGCTCCCGAGTGCTGGGATTACAGTGTGGGCCACCACACCCTGCTAAAAACCAACTTTATCAAGGTATAATTTAGATGCAATAAAATATGCCCATTTTAAGTGCATGGATTAAGTATCATAAATGTATAAACCCACATAACCATCACTACAATCCAGATAAGGGCATTTCCATCAGCCCCAAAGTCCCCCAGTACCTTCAGGTACTCAGTACCTTCTTTTTAATGTGTTTGTTTTATGAGACTTTTTTTCTTTTTTGTGATAGGGCCTGCTATGCAGTTCAGGCTGACCTTGAACTCACTATGTAGCCTATTCTGGTCTTGAACTTGAAGTGACCCTCCTGCCTCAGCCTCCCAAGTGCTGAGATTATAGGCATATATGAACATGCCTGGCTGATTTTTTCTTGTTAGATACCAAAATGTCAGCATTTCACTTGTAATGGTATTGATTCAGTTAATTTGTTTTACTCTATAAAGCTTACTTTTCTAAATGTGGAAGTAAACATTTAGCTTCTTTCTAAAAATTTCTTCTTTTGTGTGTGTGTGTGTGTGTGTGTTTGTGTGGTTTGGTTTTTTGAGGTAAGGTCTCTGTAGTTCAGGCTGGCCTTAAACTCACTATAGCCTAGGCTGGCCTCAACTCGAAGCAGTCCTCCCACCTCAGCCTTCCCAGTGCTGGGTTTCCTGGCATGTGCCACCACACTCGGCTCAAAATTTATTGTTGTTGAGGGGAGAATGTTGGTGGGAGAAGGGAAAAATTCAGTCTTGACACAAAAGAATATAGGAAAGTCTTAGCTCTTTCTTTCTTAGACTGCCTAACAGATTGCATTCTGCAGCTTTTCTGCCTGTCTGACACCCATAATTCCTGCGAGGATAGATACTAGGAGAGGATGTCTAGTGTCTGAACAGGTAACCTTCCTGTAGTGGCTACAGTGAGGATAATAATGTTCAAGAGCTGACACTGCCTGATACTTGCTAGAGGTTGCTGAAAGCTGCCTCTGTCCCATTTATCCTTCAGCCCCACACGTTTGACATTGTTCCTGGGGACAGATGATGGATATTCTCAGGTGGGGGAAGCTGAGAATCTTGCCCAGAGCAGGTAGTTAGTAGTGGTGGAGCCGGTGGTGGGACTTGGCAGTCCCTCTTCTTGGCAGTAGTTTCCCCTTGGATTTAAAGCTTGGAAGCAGGGAAGTATTTTTGGGGTGAATAATTTCTCATATTTGCTAACCCGGAACATTTATAAAGTTTTCACATCTATTTTTCATTCTATCCTCAAAATTACCGGTGGGGTGGGGGAGGATATTGAATGTTTCATCCATTTATTTAAGGGTAGGCAAACATTTTCTGTAGAGGGACGGATAGTAGATGTTTTTGGCTTTGTGGACCATGTGGTCTCAGTTGTAGCTGCCCAACTCTAGGAAAGCAGCCTGGACCAATATGTGACTTGATTGGGTGTGGCTGCATTCCAGTAAAACAATATGTACCAAACTGTCGGCAGGCACGGTTTGGCCTTCTGGTTGTTGCTTGCTGACCTCGGCAGTTGTGATGTTTGTGGGCCACCAGGACGCGTCACCCAGCAGGGCTGGGGGAGTCAAGTCCAGCAGTGACAGTGGTGCTTCTTACTGGGCAGTGTGTTCCCAGTCTGGGACAGCCAGGAGACGAGTGCCTGAGTTGCAGAGCCCAGCCAGCGGGCTGGGATTTGCACCCAGGCGGATGAGCCCATGCAGGGCTCATGTTCTCTTCCGACTCTCCCTGCACTGGTGGCTCTCAGGCTGCAGTCCCTGTTGTAGCCTCCTCTGAGCACACCTGCTGTGTGACTGGGCTCCGTGTTCTCAAGGCAGAGCCCGAGGGGAGGGAATGCTGGCTGCCGTTGGAGCCTTGATCAGTGAATGTAAGAGGGGTCCTATTCATCCCTGGGCTGCACTGGACGCTTTCAGTTCTAGAACCACTTTATGATAGCAATTGAGATTATTTATTGTCTCGTGTCAACACTGGGTTGGGTGCATTAAATATGTTACCTCATTCAAATTCCTCATTTCTAAGGTTCATTTCACAACATGCTGTAAATCAAGTCGTTGTATTCCCATTTGTATAGATGGAAAAACTGAAGCTGGGCCATGAATGAGCTAATTAAATCTGAGTCTCAGTTTCCCCATTTGAACATTATGACACTCTTATTTTAGAGCTTGTGATGGAAATTTAATGAGGAGATGCATGCTAAGGGTTTATAACAGTGCTGTTACTCAGTAGTGTTACCTGTTACTGCTATTTCTATTATCAGAATAGAGGTGAAATGCTTACTTTTTATGATTATTTTTGAATTACAAATAAGCATATAAGTATCCAACAGTGCTCTGGTGTTAATAAATGGAACTTATTAGGCATGGGAAGAAGCTGTATAAACTGTTTTATTTATTTATTTAGGTTCTTGCTGTGTAGTTCAGGCTGGCCTTGAACTCACTGTGTAGCCCAGATTGACCTCAAACTCACAGCAGTCCTCCTGCCTCAGCCTCCAGAGCGCTGGGATTACATATGTATGCCACCACGCTCAGCCCCTTTTAATTTTAAAATACATCGATTAGTAATGGTTTCAATATTAATTTAAAATGCTAAAATTAAGTCTGTTGGTTCGGTTTGTTGTTTGCTTTGTGTAAAATTATTTCCGTGCAAAAATTGTATTTCCTAGATATTCATCTGTCAGCTGTAGATGGGTGATGTGAGCGAGACCGAAGCCATCTTCCACTTCTGTCAGGCGAGTCTACACTGGCGTGTGACTCCTGTGATCAGCATGCAGCCTGTGTGCCCATGTAACCACCTGTGTGGTAACCAGCCTGTGTGCCAAGCTTATCTTGTGAACCCTTTTTGAGAAATTGAGGAAATATGTTTTCTAAAAATAGATTTTTATCATAAAGAAAATATATTTTTACCATCATAGGCTAAGCACATGTTATTTGTACTCTGCTATAAGGCTAGCACAGATTGTTCCTATCAGACCCCGGCTGCACAGACGAAGCCTGGCTGCTTTTCAGCTGGTGCTCTGGCTCAGCACAGTGAACTCTGCAGGGCTGGAGCTCAGCAGCTGTCTGTGCTCACTCTGCATCAGGAGCATGCTGCCTGCTGGGTCCCTGTGGGCCCCGTGCTCGGTGCCCGGATCGAGTGAGTTCCAGCCCCAGCCGTCCCCTTGTCCCAAAGGTCCTGTACCTTTGGCACCCCATCTTCCTTCTGGCTCATGCCATGGGTGAGCTCCCCTCTAATGCTCAGTAAGCCGTTGCATTTGGGACACCGCTTGACTCTTGGGGTCTTCATTTCGCAGATACGAGGCTCCCCCTGAGCCCCTGGGGAGCGGGGGCTTTGGGCTCTGAGTGGCCCCATATCTGCTGGGACAGGAGGTCAGGTAGTGTTAGCACTAGATCCCACACTTTTTTTTTTTGGTACTGGGGATCAAACTTGGGACCTTGCACTTGTGAGGCAGGTGGCGGAACCACTGAGCTAAATCCTCGGCCCTAGTGTTAGCACTAGAAAGCAATGGTGCTTGACACAGTAAGTGATTTATAAGATTCATTTCACAGCCATAAAAACAGTAGCTGAGAATTATGCACAAGGGAGCAAAATAATTTGCTCATTTATGTTAAATAAATTCAACAATGTGCTAGTGTACCAAACTTATATTTTACATATGCACTCTGTATTACATCATACCTCAGTGCATTTTATGTTTATTTTGGGGGGTAGGTCCCAAACTGTGTACTCTGTTATAATGACAACTTAAAGCATTTGTTCATCAAAAACATTAGACTTTCTAATATAAAAGATTTAATCAAAGAACAGGCAACTGAAATGATTGGACACATCACAGAAGTACAAATGGCCAGTAAATACATGAAAAAATTTTAAAACATCTCTGGCTACTGGAGATATGCAAATTAAAACAACACAGATTCCATCTCACTCCAGAAAGAATGGCTACCATCAAGAAATCAAATAATAGCAAATGCTGGCAAGGCTGTAGGAAGAAGGATCCCTTCTACATTGTTGGTGTGAATGTAAACTAAGTACAACCTCTGTGGAAATCAGTATGGAGAGTCCTCAAAAAACTGAAACTAGAAATTCCATTTGACCCTTCTAGGTATCTTCCCAAAAGAGCTAAAGACGTCATATTACAGGGATACATGTGTTCTCATATTTATGGCAGCACAATTCATAATAGCTAAATCTTGAAAGTGGCCTATATGTCCATCAACAGATGGATAAAGAAAACATAGTGTTTACACATAATGGAGTGCTGCCTTAAGAATAAACGAGTAGGGCCGGGGATTTTAGCTCAGTGGTTCCGCTGCCTGCCTAGCAAGCACAAGGTCCCAAGTTCGACCCCTGGTACCAAAAAAAAAAAAAAAAGAGAGAATAAACAAGTCATTTGTGGGAAAATGGATGCATCTTGAGACCATAATTTAAGTGAAATAAAGAAGACACACAAGCTTAAATATCACATGGTTTCTTATATACGAGAAACCCAAAATATAGAGAGTAGAATAAAAGACAGATAGTAGGGAATAGGGAGCTGGGTCTTTTGTAAATGGGAAGGTGACCAGGGGATGGAGGAGGGAGGAAGAGGGAGAGGCAGATGAAAAAAGAACTAAGACATGTTGTGTACATGTACCAGCTCCCCAAGAGGAATGTGACCATTATGTACTGCAAACATGCACTGATGTAGAATAAAAATTGGAAAAAGAAACAGGAATTACCATAAAAAAGTCTTTGCTCAATGTTAATTTTAGCTGTACATAATTTTTAAAAGTAATTGACCTTAGAGCTTAGCTTCTACCTTAAGCTGTAACTTCACTTTATATTTGTACTGAGATGCAAAAGGGAGAAACGATTTTCTCTTTGTAAAATTATAAAATTAACTTTCATTTTTAAAACAACCTTATTTACGTACAGTAGAAATTAAAGCCATGCTACCCAATTCAATTTCTTTGTGAGAGCGACATCTGGTGGTTCTTCTGTTGGTCCATGTCTGGGTGCCCCCTGCCTCTTTGTGTCTCTCAACGTGTTACCCAGGCTTGCCTCGAACTCTAAATCTTAATGCTCCTTTTTTAGCCTCCCAAGTGCTGGGATTAAGGGCATTTGCTTCCATGGCTGGTTTGGTGGTTCATTTTTAATTCTCATGGTTTCTCTGTTCTTGGCTAGAAGTTGTCAGAAATTCCAAAGAATCACTGTGTGAATTGCTCCCTTTGCTTGGTACTTAACCTTGCTGTAGACTTTGGGAACCCCAGCTCTCCATTTGGAATAGTCCCTCTGAAGATAGTCTTCCCTGTGGGATTTTGTTTTGGTATGAGTAATGGATAAAGGGCTACTTTCTTGGGGACATTTTCTCTTTAAATAAAAGCATTTAAGATTTTGAGTAGGGGGTGGAGTCTACGCCAGCCTTCCTGCCTTACTTCTGAGGCGGCCACTCAAAAGGTCTCCGCTGCTCCCTGGTGAGTGGAGTCCTGTGAGGCTTGTGAGAGCCCATGCCCTGAATCACACTGTCTGTGCTGCTCAGGAGTAAGAAGGAGTAAGTGTGTAGAAGAGGCAGCAAGGGCATTATAAGATGGGAGCAGGGAAGACAGTTAATATTTTATGAAATTTTATTGAGAGAATGATAGTTTCTGCCTAAGAGAGATGGGGGCCTGGAAAGTGGGTTACCCGCTCACCCAACTTCTCAAAGGTGTTTTATGGGACAAAGCCATGAGGTGAGGTGGTTTCAAGGTGGGACAAAACTATAGTCAACTAGTAAGATTACAGGTACAGTCTCTTAGGCAGTATTGATCCAATGAGAAATCACAAGGTGGGCAAAACTATGAACAACCAATAAGATTATGACAAGTACAGTCACTTGGGTAATATTCATTAAACGGGGATCCAGTGGGGAAACAAGTCACGTAGCAAGTGCACAAGGAATGAGCAAGGATTTTCAGTGGTGAGGGGTGGGTCAGGGATCTTTCTTGGAAGATCTTCGTCCCCCACTTAGGGGATTGATACCTATTTAGAATATCAATCACTGCTATTCATCCTTAGGGGAAGCACATGGATGTGATAGCGTCTCTCCTTTTACAATGCTGGACTTCAGTGAATGTCCCTTGATTGTCCTTGTTGGTTCCTTCGGAGGTCAGCCCTATCTAACTGCCTATAAGATATCTCATTAATTTAACTATCTACAGTAAGTGTACTACTTTATCCCTTATCTCAGAATTTAACATCATTTTATGGAATTGTATTTAGGGAGCCTGTTTTGAGTCAGACCTGATCCCTTGTAGCAATCCTGGGAAGTGATTAGAATCCCCAACAGGAAATGGAGGATTAAAAGGGTTAGGTCTCAAGGGTGGAGCCAAGGTTCAGAGCCAGACAGATCTACCTTCAAGATCTGAGTTTGTGCATTCCTCTGGGCCACATTGGCAGTGTATATATTACACTTACGGTAATAATGCTTAAGGAGCAGAGGGGTCTGACTGATGTTTGTGTCTGTCCAGCCCAGGACCCAGTGATGGAGGGGACACTGTAATTGATTTTACATTTGCCTTCAGAAAGCATTGAGGCTCCCTCTTTCAATTAAAAAAAATTATAACAGTGCCTAGAAGATGCAACTGGAGGTAGCCCTTGGAATCCAGTTGGAGAATTTAAATGTTCCAGAAGGCAGTGAGCTTCATTGTAAGCATAACAAGTAGATTACAAAGAATTGGATGACAGATGGGAGCAGAATGAAAAATAACCCATCTGGGCGAGGTGGTGCACGCCTCTAATCCCAGCATTCCGGAGGCTGAGGCAGGAGGATCACCTCGTTTGAGGCCAGCCTGGGCTACATAGTGAATTCAGGGCCAGTCTGAGCTACAAAGGGAGACCCTGCCTCTAAAAAACAACAAACAAAACAAAGAATGAAAAAAAATTCCTGACAGAAGAGCTGTGTGTGTGGTTGCTCAATTTTTTAAATTTTTTTTTTTATTAAATTCTTTTATTGGTACATTGTAGATATACAACACAATTACATTTCTCATTGAGAACTTGTACCTTTACATAATGCATCTTGGCTCTTATTTTTTCCCCATTCCTAGCCCTCCCTTCACCCCCTCTACCCTTCCCTATTTACAAAGACTTTATTTCCATTTTTTCCATTTCTCATCATTTTT
>NW_004624736.1:19415618-19446756 GCF_000247695.1 Heterocephalus glaber | reverse complement strand
CTGAGCTCCTCTCTAGATTTATTAATCATGTTGTGCACTAGGGGCACAATTTCTCCTGTTATCTGAGAAAGTATTTCTGATTTCATTTTTTCCAGATCTCCTTTTGTTGCCAGTTCAGTGGGCCCAGGTGGTTGAGTATGAGAGTGTTCCATCTGATTTCCCTTTGGGGTTGCTGTAGGTGATCTGGAAGTCTGGTTTTGAGATTTATTAATGTGTTTTCTTATTTTGACTGGGGGCCGGGGCTGTTGGCGCCTGCACGAATTACCTCCTCTGAGCTGGAAGAGGTGGGACAGGGGCTGGGAGGAGCGGTAGGGATGGTGGCCCAAAAGCCCTTTCCTGTGGGCTGGGAACAGCGGGAGGCATGGTGGCCGGGAAGCCCCTTCCTCTGGTCCAGGAGCAGTGGGATGGCTCCTCAGAAGCCCGTACCTCTGGGACGGGAGCGGTGGGAGGGATGGTGGCTGGGAAGCCCCTTCCTCTGGACCAGCAGCAGTGGGACGGTGGTTCAGAACCCCCTACCTCTGGGCCGGGAGCAGCAGGACTCAGTACCATGGTCTGGTGGTCTGGTGTCCTCTGCATCTTTGTAGTGTGGAACCAGGTGGCTATACAGAGGAGTGGAGACCGGAGTCCAGTGGATTGTTGCCAGGGCGCGGGCTCATTTGGTGTGTTCCACACGACTCGGGACCTTGGTAGGGCATGCGCAGACCTGCCTGTCTGCAGCGGGCTGATTCACCCTGTTCCGCGTGACTCGGAACCTCGGTAGGGTGTGCGCAGACCTGCCTTGGTTGGTCAATTTTTGTAAATGTTACTTCATGGGCACATGATAAAGATGTATTTCAAATTAATCTGGATTTAGATAAATCAGTACTTTATTCAAATTATAATGAGTGATGTCACTTAAATTTACTTTTTTCTTTTGTTCCTTTTTTTTTGTTACTGGTTATCGACCTTGGGATCTTATGCTTGGAAGCAGGCGGTGGAACCACTGAGCTAAATCCCTGGCTCCAAATTTACATATTTCTTATATGGTTCCTTCCTCTAGCAATAGTCCCTCTCTGTTCCTTAGTATTTGAGGAATTGTGTTGTGTCATGATAGTGATAAAGTATAATAACTGACTGATGTCTGGTATCTCTTTTTTTTTTTTTTGGTACTGTTGATCGAACTCGGGTCCTTGTGCTTTCAAGGCATGTGCAGGAACCACTGAGCTAAATCCCTGGCCCTGGCATCTCATTTTGGGTGTCTTGATTCACAGAGGTAAATGCCATAGTGGGGAGTGTTTGGAGTGCGTAGGACTCCAGAGGCCATGGCTCTTAATCCCTGCCCTGTCCCAGGGGAAGCAAGCACATGCTTTCAAGTCTCATCTTCCTGGGAATGATTCACATGTACCCTAAAGTATGTAGAATTTATACTTCTCAAGTTCTCAGCAGCTCTAGAGTTCTGTGGAGCCATGGTACCAGACACCCAGTGTCTTTGTTTGGTAGGACGGGATTTTGGGTGAACATGCCCGGGCAGATGACTGGTTCTGTGGAGGTGGTTTTGGCTGGGTCTCGTGGAGGACAAAGGTGCCTGCAAGCCCCGTCCACCCTCATCATCTCTGCTAAAGAGCATGGTTAGATGAGGACATGTTAGCACCTGTTCATGGGACCATGATGGTAACCATGTGAAAAAGGGGAAAATGGAGGTAGGAACAGATGAAGATGATGAGGAGGAAAAGGTAAGGGAGGGAGGAAGAGAAGATCTTACACCAGCAGTTGAAGTTTGTGGATATGTAGTGATTCAGTTCCTATTTCCTACTCTTTTCTTTCATGGAGTAATATTTGCTCTGAATTCCTATTAACACCACAGAATTAATTAAAAGTATGTAGATCTGAAAAGTTTGTAAATCTGTTTGTTCTCTGGAAATTGATATATACTGTTAGGATATTTGTCATCTTTGCTCTTTTCCCTTAGAGATAAAAATACTGTAAAGATTTTTTTTCATTAGTACCTTTATTAAGATTCTTAAACATTTATTCAGAACTTGCTGTCATTTAAATGAACTTGCATACATTTTTGCTACTCAGAAGATAACAAAGTTAACAAATTAAGATTAAAATTACCATAGAATTTGATGCAGTACCCCCTCTCCCTCACTCTGGGTCAGTGTCTGTGACCAGGTAGGTTTCAGATGACCTTCCAGTAGGGAAGGCCCTGGGTGCTAGTACATCAGCTGGGATCTCTCCCTGGGAATCCTGAACCATTTACTAAAGTGCAAAATGAAACTGCTCAAGGTAAAGACTTTCCACCTTAAGATAAGAGTACTCAGCCACCAGTCAGCCAAGAATTATTTGCTGAGAGTCTTTGAAATAAAGTACTGTGCTGGCCCGTCCAGTGGACGCAGAGTGTATCATGGCCCTTGACCCCAGCCAGGAAGTCACAATAGGCCCTTGAGAAAGGTGGGTACCTGGAGTAAATTAGGAGACAGATCTGGTGGATGGAAGTGTTTGAAGTAGTCTCTCAGGGTTGGTCCCACCATGGAAATGGACAGCCAGATGCAGCTGCCTTCAGGGAAAGAATTAAGACAGGCTTTCCTATGAGCACATCCTGTTTGTCATCAGCTTTGGCCTTCCTGTTTTACTTTTCTTGAACTGGAAGAAAAGTGGGTACATTTTTTGGGGGGTATATATATATTTTTTGGGTATTGGGGATCGAACTCAGGACCTTGTACTTTCGGGACAGGCAGCAGCACTATTGAGCTAAATCCTGGGCCCTGGGGGGTATATCTTTAACTACATGTTTTTCTTTTCTTTTTAGTTTTGGTTCTGGGCATTGAACCCAGGTACTTTTGCATGCTAGGCAAGTGCTCTACTACAGAAGTACACCTTTGGCCCTTTTTAGGTTTTGAGACGAGTGTCAGGTAAAAGGGCCGAAGACCAAGACCAGACCAGGCCACAACAAGCCTTTATTAGGGGAACAGATCTGCCGAGCTGTCTCTGAACAAAGGAGAGACAAAAGCAATATGGCTGGGGCTGGGAGACTGGGGTGGGGTTTGTAGGGTCTGAGGTGGGGTTAAGTGAGGTAGTGACTAGGGAATGGAGGAGCTGGTGATGTCACTAGATGGTAGGAGGTGAGCGAGTATTAGGTTACTTTCTAGGCGGGAACAGGGGCATGCTGGGAAGAAGGGTTTATTCTTTGGTGGGAGCAACCATCTTGGCATGACGTCACACGGTAGGGGGCAAGGCACGATAGGAAGAGGGCAGCTACTATACATAATAGCTGCTGAGGTGGTGGGAAACCTGTCAGGTAAAAGGGCCTAAGACCAAGACCAGACCAGGCCACAACAAGCCTTTATTAGGGGAATAGATCTGCCGGGCTGTCTCTGAACAAAGGAGAGACAAAAAGCAACATGGCCAGGGCAGGGAGAGTCTTTTATAGAGACGGGTGGGGTTTGTAGGGGCTGAGCCGGGGTTGAGTGAGGTAGTGATCAGGGAGTGGAGGAACCGGTGACCTTACTAGGTGGTAGGAGGTAAGCGAGTATTAGGTTACTCTCTAGGTGGGACCAGGGCCATGCTGGGAAGAAGGGTTTGTTCTTTGGTGGGAGCAACCATCTTGGCGTGACGTCACAAAGGGGAGGGGGCAAGGCACCATAGGAAGAGGGCAGCTACTATACATAATAGCTGCTGAGGTAGTGGAAGACCTATCAAAACCTATCAACAAGGTCTCCCTAAAAGTTACCCAGGCGGGGCTCAGACTTGTGATCCTCCACTGGGCTTTCCTAATAGCTGGGGTTGCAGTGTGTGCCCCTGTGCCAGGTGACTGTATGTGTTTTCACTAGTGTGTATACATGGTGAGCCTACCCAGTAGCGAGGTGTTTAAAGAAATCATATTATTAGTCACTGGAAATGAGAAGCTACACTGGAATAGTACTGGAAAGTTGAGTGTGGAGAAGCAGAAAGACTGTAGGTGGAAAAATCTAGTCATGCTCTTTGAAGGGTATATGCAGGGGTTCTCAGTTCTGGGCAGGAGTGTGTGGAATAGCAGTAGGTGCGGACTGAGTGCCAGCTAGGGATCCTGATGGGAGGGAGTCCTGGGGGTGCCCTTCCCTGAGGCAGCCACACAAAAGGGATAGGAGTAGATTTGGATGTGGGGACCATGAGTGACACCCAGGGAACGTGGTATAAGAGGTAAGAGTACATAGCCACTTTGACCTTGCCGTTTCCTCCCTCAGGTCGGATCCACATTATTTTTCCCGAGGAGCTGGGAAACTTGTATTTTCAGGACCCAGGGAGTATTTTGTCACTATTGATATCAAATTATACTTTAACAAAATTAAAAATATGACTCATAAAGATAAATGAGCATGTAAAAAAAATTTTTTTTTTTTGGTACCGGGGATCAAACTCAAGTCCTTGCGCTTGTGCAGAAAATTTTTTTTTTGAGACAGGGTCTCCCTGTGTAGTTCATGCTGGCCTTGAACTCACTATGTAGTCCAGGCTGGCCTCATTCATCGAGATCCTGCCTCAGCCTCCTGAGTGTTGGGATTACAGGTGTGTGTCACCATGCCTGGCCATGAATATGTAAAGTTTTTTTTTTTTTGTATTGGGGCTCAAACTAGGGACCTTGAGCTTGTGAGGCAGGCAGTGGAACCACTGAGCTAAATCCTTGGCCTGAATATGTAAACATTTTAACCTATCAGTGAGGAAACTAGTGACATGGTGAATTTATTCAAAGAGTATGTGAGGAGCTGGTTGTTTATAGGATTTACAGAAAAAGAGAATGTTAGATTAAGATTTCCAGTCCATAAGGCTGGGT
Organism: Heterocephalus glaber; assembly: GCF_000247695.1. Next base: position 19,441,967 of record NW_004624736.1, on the reverse strand, counting down.
AGTATCCTGCAGAGCAATGAAACTATAATCTTTATGGTAAACTTTTCTGTCATTCCGAATTCCATAACTGTACATGTAGGGCTGGGGATTTAGCTCAGTGGTTTCGCTGCCTGCTGCGCAAGCATGAGGACTCGAGTTCGATCTCCAGTACCAAAAAGAAAAAAAAAATGTACATGTAGCTTCATAGTGTTTGGACTGATCAGTTAGTGAATAGCAAGTCAAACACAAGTATACCTTTTTAGAGTGTTAAAAAAGCTTTAGGAAAAAAAGACAACTTTAGGATGGGTTGTTAACATGCTGTACTGTGATGTTGAGAGGATATGCTAATCCCTCCAGTCCTACTTCCTCCCCATTGATGCCTCATTTCCAAGCTTTGAATAGATTTTATTGCCATTATAAAGAATGCTCTGGAGTTGAAGAAACCTGAGATTGAGTCCCAGTTCCTTCACTTGTCAGGGTGTAAAGTTGGGCAGGTAATTACCTACAGTCAAATTTACTTGCTGTAGATTAGGACGAGCACATGACGTAGCTTTTGTAAAGTTCCTGGAACATGATAGCTACTCAGTAAATCTTTGTTCTTTACCTTTCTTTAAAATTAAAAAATTTTCACCTTTTTTTCTAGTTTTCATAGTCAGGTATGCCATAGAACTCTCAGCGTGTGAGTACTGTTTCAACAAAATGGAGAGTGAAGTGCTTAAGTGAAGATTTCTTACTTGATTTTTTGAGTGGGTTTTTTTTTTTGGTACTGGGGATCAAACTTGGGACCTTGAGCTTTTGAGGCAGGTGCCGGAACCACTGAGCTAAATCCCCAGCCCTTTCATGTTTTGAAGGTGGTATTTCTTGTTTTGATAAAAATATTAGTCGTTCCTCCTTTATAGAGAGCTGGTTTCCCTATCTTTTGTGGAGTCCTCTCATGAAGCGTTTGGTGCCTTTGTGTTGAGGTTTGTGAGGAAGGAGGAGAAGCACCTTGACAGTCCAAGCTCAGTTTTTACCCATTGGGCAATAACTATTTATTGAGCAGCCTCTGCAGAGCCCGGGTGACTTTTTCTGGTGTGTGATAAAACAGCCTGCCCTGGCGGAGACAGACAGCAACCAAGGAAACGAGATAAGTAGAGATGAAGATAGAAACGGAATAAGCTGCTGCTCTCAGTACAATTTTAAGTAGGGTGATCAGAGAGGACACCCTTGAGGAAGTGGCTTTCTGAGTTGAAAATCGAGGGGTGAGGAGTCAGTCCTGGGAGGGCTGAGTGAAGAGTATTCTGGGAAGAGTGTCACCACGAGAGGTGTGGGAGGAGGAAGCCTGTCGAGGAACAGCAAGGGAGGTTATGGCCCAGTGAAGTGACATTCGATCAGAGGCCACTGGCTGTGAGGGCCATGGAGATTCCGGGAAGGAATTTGGGTTTACTCTCAAGTGTAGTGCAGAGCTCTCCAAGAGGTCTGGAGCAGAGGACTGGTATGCACTTATTCAGAGAAGAGGCTGTAGCTATCACATGAAGAATTGAACCCAGGTGTCAAGAATAGGAGTAGGGAGCTGGGCTCGGTGGAGCATGCCTGCCATGCCAGCACTCAGGAAGTGCAGGCAGGGGGATTGCTGTGGGTTTGAGGCCAGGCTGAGCTGCATAGTGAGACCCTGACTCAAAAAACACAAGGGTGTAGGAAGCACTCGGTAGGCTGAGTCCCCCGGGATTCCAGGCTAGCCTGACTATGTAGAAGAACCCTGCCTCAAAAACCAAAACAGAGGACCTGGTGGCTTGGTCTTCAGTAATCGTGGGAAGGATGTAGTAAGAAGGGTGCTGGAGCTTAGGCCGGGTTCTGGAGGTTACACACACCCGGGTGAGAAGCTGTGGAAACTGCTGTGTTATGTGTGAGTTTCTGAGTGAGGATGTATGTGTTTGTGTGTATCAGTGTATACGAGTGTGCAGTGCATGTGTGGATTTGTGAGTGCATGTAAATCATGTGCATGTGTGGGTTTGTCTCCTGTTATAGCTTCTGAACTAGTGAGTTGACGTGTAGCACGTGTTCAGCTAGGGGAAGGCTGTGGGAGGAAGGACTGTTCATAGGGTGGTGCAGTTGGGTGTGGAGCGCTGGAGAAAGGAAAGACGGAATTGGGCAGATCCTGCTTTTTATTCATTATATCCTGTGTCTGGGATGAACGGGACTGAGGAGTAAAATGTAACTCTCCTGAAGTAAGCCCACTTTGATTGCAGGCTATTTTTACCAGTCTTAGTGACAATAGAAATAAAACTCATTAAATTCACACAGTGGTTCGAGTGGAGCAATTGTACTGCGTACCTCACCTTCCCACAACAACCCCCATACATATACTTTTCTTTTTTACATTTACAGTTCTTGGTTCTTGAGAAACTCATTGTATTTTTTTATTTCCCACCAGGACATTTTTGAAGATGCCTTGGAAATCATGCCTATGTAAGTAATGATTTAATAAAAAGTATATTGTAGCAAAAATTTGATGGTTCTTGTATATAAAATCTAAATACTTCATTCGTATTTTTTTAGGAGTACTTTTCACTGTCACAATTTTTAAAAAGTCACTGGGAAATTAAAGAGTTTGGATATGATCATGCTTAAAAAGAATCTAATGTTACTCTCAAATACATTTTTGAGTTTATTTCTTGAAACATTAAATTAAAAGAAAATGTTTTCCAACAAATTATTTTAATACTTGTCCGTATTTGTTTAGATGGTTGGCCTCATATTGTAGATTTTCACTTTTGATTTGCACTCAGTTTTATAAGCACTTATGATATAAACTTTATATAGTTTTTGTAATACATTATATTAGATCAATGACGTTTTGCATGGCATTACATTAGATCAAATAGAATACCAGTTTAGTGCTCCATTGTTAGACATTAAGGTTATTACTGGTTTAACAACTTAAAAACTAAATGATACCTTTTTTGGGTGTGTGTAGCCTTGTCATTATTTTTTGAATTATTTCTAAAGGTTAACATTACAGATATAGGATTATTGGGTTAGACTGAATATGTTTATTTTTTATTTTTTTCAGTACCTTGCGTTTGCCAGGTAGGTGTGGCACCAATGAGCTACATCCCTGGCCCATTTATTATTCTTTACATATTTCAAGTTGCCTTTCTGTATTGGTCAGCTTGGGCTGACTGGCTGAAACAATAGTTTGTAATTTTTCGGCATTTTGGAGGCTAGAAGTCTGAGACAAGGGTGCCAGCGTGGTTGGGTTCTGGTGAAGGCTTTCTTCCTGGCTTGTAGAAGGCACCTTCTTGCTGTATCTTCACAGGGGTTGTGGGGAGGGGCAGACAAACTGAAAGTCTGTTTTTGTAAGTGTGCGATCCCAACATTGTGGGCCCATCTTGTGACCTCATCCAGAAGGCCCCATCTTTAAATACTACCGCATTGTGAGATGAGGACTTCAACACTGAATTTATAGGTGGTGGTGAGGACACACAATTCAGTCCATAGCACTTTGCAAAGAGTTTCATTTGTTTACCTGGCTGCCAGTACTATGTAATGAAGTAGATTAAACTGTACCATTGCCATCACTTGAGCATTATTTGAGAAATAGTTCTGCTGGTTAAATGATGCCTCTTTTGTGTTTTAAATTTTTCTTTATTATCATTATTTAGTACATTTCCTTTCATATGACTTCTAGTCTTCTAGCCTGTTTAACTTTTTTCAGTTTCTCTTATGTTCTGATAGTTTTAAATTATGTATACCCTAATCTTTTGTCATATTTACTCAGTATTTTCTTCAAACTGATATGTTTATGTTAGAATTAGGAAGTTTTATTTTGTTCAGAGGTTTTTTGTTTTTGTGTTTTTGGTACCAAAGATCGAACTCGGGACCTTGTGCCTGCAATGCAGGTGGTGGAACTGCTGAGCTAAGTCCCTGGCCCTAGAGGTTTTAGTGTTTATGCTGAATGTTTATGCTCCTACTGTGACGTGGTACCTTACCACAGGCTCAAACGCAGTGGGCCCAACTGACACCTCCCTGGACTGTGAGCTAAAATAAACCTTTCCTCATTTTAGGTTGACCCACCTCTGAAATTTATTACAGTAACAAAAACAGACTAACAGATACATTATTATTAGCTACAGTGCAAACATTATTCAGGTTTCTTTAGTTTCACCTCTTTCTGTCTCAGCATGAAGCACTGCATTTAGTAGTTGTTATGTCTCCTTAGGCTTCTCTTGATGTGACAGTGTCACAAACTTTGTTTTTGATGACCTTAAGACTTTTAAGTGGTGGTGAGTTTTTTGTATGATTTGACTGAGGCTGGGAGTCCCTAGGGGGAGGAAGGAAAGGGAAGGGAAGGGGAGAGAGAGAAAGAGAGACAGAGAGAGAGACAGAGGACAGAGAGAGAGAGAGAGAGAAAGAAAGAGAAAGAAAAATGCACACATCATGGCAGGAGCATGTGGTGTAGCAAAACAACTCACCACATTGCTAGGAGGCAAAGAAGAGGAAGGGGATGGGTTCTTCTGAGCCCAGTGATCTGGTTCCTCTGACCAGGCCCCATCTCCCAGAGCAGTGTTTGGTGGTACAGCCCATCGGTGCCACAGTTGTGCCACCATTGTCCTAGAAGTAGCGCCACCCTGAGACCACACATTAAGCACGTGGGTCTTTGGGGCAATCAGGGTACATATGAAAACATGTACCCTTTCTAGAGTTTGTCTTGCTCTTTTAGGTTTTGGCATGCATTCTTTCTTTCTTTCTTTTTTTTTTTGAAGTTTTATGGTCAGTTTATTAAGTTCAATAGTGAAAGTTATCAGAAGAATAGTCTCCTCAGAGTTATTTTTTCTTAGAAAAAAAAGAAAGGAAAATTAAAAGCCTTTCAGCACCTGTGGAGCTCTCCGGAGATGGTGCATCAGTCCTCTGAGTCACTCCCTGGGCCAGCAGGTTTGTAGTCTGGGTCGTCCTCAACATCCTCCAGCTCCAAGTCATCCAGTTCCTGGTGTAAGACCGAGGGCCTTACCAAATGCTCCGAGGAGCTGACTAGTGAAGCACACCCAGGAATCGAAGCGGTGCCTTCAGAATGTAAGACCAAGAGCCTTACCAAATGCTCCGAGGAGCTGACTAGTGAAGCACACCCAGGAATCCCAGCGGTGCCTTCAGAATGTAAGACCAAGAGCCTTACCAAAGGCTCCGAGGAGCTGACTACAGCGAAGAACACCCGGGAAGGAACACACCGGACAAGTTGGAAAACAGACCTTTATTAGTCTGGCCAGACGGCACTCCCGAAGCAAAATAGCTTAGAGAGGCAACTGGCTCAGAATCCGAGGCTGTTTTTATAGGGGGTTGAGGGGGAAGTTAACATATAGAATTAAAGAAAAGGGGACAAAGGGTAGTGATCACGTATTGATGGTCAGCAGACATTTGCAGCTTGTTCTAAAAATTGTGGTGCCCGGAACATCAGTTCAGGCAAACAAGGAGTTGAGTAGTTTACTCTGGGACTTTAGGTCTGTTACAGATTTTTATCTAGCGTCCCAAAACTAACAAGCATCTTTATCCATTAACTCACATTTAATCACAATGGGGCTGGAGAAAAGGAACAAAGGTTATGCAGTCCCACACTGGAACAAAGACTCATCTACTTCCACATTATTTCCAGCATTCTCCAAGAACTGGATATCAGATGTGTCAAGATTATGATCAGTTTCAAACAGCTGTTTGCCACTTAATTTATTTTTTCCTGCTTGCTCTTCTTTTATCTGTTTCTTTTTAATTTCCAAGAGTTCTGCATCAAACTTGGCTTTCCAGCATAAGAAATTCTCAGTTGTAACAGGGGTGCTGTAGAATAATTGCTTCTCTGCTTCTTCTGCTTCTTTTTCTTTTAGTTTCTTTTCTTCCTCTCTTCTCGTTTTTATCTGATCTACTATTTCATTTAATTTTTCTTGCACTGCTGTCACTAGAGTAAAGATCATGACCATACCAAGATTTTCCTCATCCTGTAATGCTAATAAATTTAAAATGTCTATGACATCATTATCTTCTAGGTTTTCCTGGGAAAATATTTCATAAAGAGGAGCTTCATCTGAGTATTTTTCATTGTATGTAAACTTGAGGGTAGTCTGGACAGTTTCAACATTTTCTCCAGCCTCAGATGTCACAGTGATGGTGAAGCTGGGTGGATTTTCTGATAATACTGTGAAGGAGTCCGGGTAGATAGACTCCAGAGCCTCCAGTTTGTTTTGCTGCTCCTTGCTGTAGTCTGTCATCGCGGCCCTGGCTGCTGCCCATGGAGCACGCCGACGCTCAGGCAGTGCGCCACAGCCGAGTCCCGAGGCCTCCGGCCAGGCCCGGCCTGCTGAGCCACAGCCCCGCACCGCTCTCGGCGGATCGCTAGTTCTCTGGCATGCATTATTTCTTAATGTTCTTTAAAATTGTCTCTGAAACACTTTTGTGTTTCCCTTTTCATGTTGTGGAAATGTCCCCAGTAGAGAGAGAGTTTTTACTTTGGCTGTAGCAGTACCTTGTAGTAGCATTTGACTTAATAGAGCCTGGAGCAGCAGAAGGGGCAGCCAAGTTAGGCAGGATAGCCCACGCTGTGACCTAACACTTCACTTCTTCTCTTTTTTTTCTTTTTTTGGTAACAGGGATTGAACTCAGGATCTCATGCTTTCCAGCCAGGTGCTGTGCCACTGAGCTAATCCCTGGGCCAACACTTTACCTCTGTAGAGATGTCTGCCTGAGTCTGTTTACAGCTGGTTTCATCTGATTCTAATCTAATGTTATCATACAGAGTTCTGGGAGGTGTTGTGAGGGGTGGTTTTAGAGGCCAGTTTATTGGTAATGGTAAGATATGGCAGCGAAAGAATAAAGTAAAATTACACACAACCATAGCACCCCAAAGCACACAGTGTGGCTTCACTGCGTGACAGGACTACTTGAGCTCTAGTCCCAGTCTGCCGTTTACTGGCTGAGGGCCCTGGAGCAGATTCTGTGAGCCTTAGGTTTCTCAGCTTGTCATAGATTTATTGGGAAGATGATATAAATTTTCACTTACGTTTGATAATGGGGGAGGGAGGTGAGAAGATATAAAAAGAATTAAGATGTGCTGCACACATGCACCAACTCCCCATGATGAGTATCACACATGGACTAATAAAGATACTGGTCGGTGCCACTCACACCCAGGCGGGTCTTCTGTCTTCAGTAAATCCCTTCAGCCACGCTCAGAACTAAGCTAATCCAATTAGTTGGGCATTTCTTACTCAAATTGACACAATCGCTTAACTATCACAGGAGGTATCCGTGAATGATATTTGGAAAAATATTTAGTTACTACTTTTCTTCATACGAGTTAAATTATGAATGACAAGTACAGACAGCATTGGATTTCAGTTTTCCTTGCTATTTTTGGCCCCAACTCTTCCCTCCAGATCTGAGCAGGGACTTTTCCCCTCCTCCCTACTGTGATCTTCATAACCAGGTCGACAGTTATTTTGTTAGCTCCAAGATGGTATTGATATTATCTTATATATCACTAAGAAAGGAAAAGATACAATGGGAAATTTTATGTAAGACTTTACAGAAGGGAAAGAAAAAGTAAAACTGTATAGGAAGGTACATTAAAGAAATGTAGTGGGGGATGGTGGTGCACACCTGTAACCCTAGCATTCTGGGAGGCTGAGGCAGGAGGATCACAAATTTGAGCCCAGCCTGGATAGCCTAACGACTTAATGAGACCTTGTCTCAAAATAAAAAAATATAGAAAAGGACTAGGGATGTAGCTCAATGTGGAGACCCTGGGTTTGTTCTCTAATACTGCCAAAAACAAAAGAAAAGAAAAGAACAAAAAAACCCTTGATTTCAACCTTGGTACAAGGTGGGGAGGAAAAATAAATTTCCTATGCCATTTTCCTTACCGAAAAATTTTAAAGAATAGCTCTATTATACTAACAGAACTATTATAATAATATTAATTTATATCCCATAAATATCCCTTCAGTATATAATTGAATGAATTTTGTTACATCTTCAGAACTATACAGCAGTCACTGCATTGTAATTTTAAAATGTTTTTATTGATCTAAAAAGATAACTTGCCCTTTCTGCTGTCTCTCCCCATCCCCACTCTGCTGACGACTACCACTGGTCAGTTTCTGTCTGTAAATTTGTCTGTAGACGTTTCACATAGGTGCAGTCACCCAGTGTGCGCTCTTTTGTGTCTGCCTTTTGAGGCCCATCCATGTGGTAGTGTGTAGCAGTACTTCATTTCATTTTATGGCTGAATAATTATTTGTACGGATAAATCATATCTTGTTCATAAGATGGATTTTCATGGATTTTTGGCTGTTCTCACATTTCCCTGTCTCATATATTTCCTAATAGTGCATTTGAACTAGGACAAAGTGACCCTTTCAGCGAGCTGGATGATATCACCCCTGTTTAAAACCTGTCCCTGGTTTGCATTCTCGGAGGATGAAGGCCCTATGCCCTAATCTCTGCAGGCTTGAGTTGGGCTAGCACGTCCCTGTCCCTGGTCTGGGTAGCCCTCCCCCTGCTCACTGCCTTCCATCCTTGGCCTCATCCAGTTTCTGACTGACAGTCCCCTTGGTGCTCTGGACTTGAGCTTGCAGGTCTCCTGCCTCCAGCGTGTGTACTCCTCCCCTTCCAGGCCTTCTTCCTGCTGGCTACACTTTGGTGTTTCTTCCCTCTTTCTTAATGACGGCACTGAAATACGTGACTTCTTCCCCATGCCCCTGTCTTGGGACCCTGTCTGTCTCACTCTGTTTCAAGGTTGTAATTAATTGTTACTTGTTTTTTGCTTGTCTGTTCCTCTGGGTTCCGACCTCCATCGGGATGGGCCTGGTTTGCTTTGCCCATCATGGTGTAGTCTGCACTGAAGCACCAGGCTTGGTGCACAGCAGGTGTTCAATATGTACTTGTTAAATTAATATACTGTCAGTCTGTTTGGGCTGGTATAACAGAATTCCTGGTAATTTATAAATAACAGATCTCTCACCTTTTGGGAGGCCAGGAAGTCCAAGATCAAGGAACCTGGAGATCTGGTGTCTGAGGAGGGTCTGTTCCTCACAGTCAGGACTGAGGGCTTCGGTCCCTTGTACAGCCTCATCACCTCCCACACGTCCCACCTCTTGTACAGCACCTTAGGAGCTAGGTGTCAACATAGGAATTTTAAAGGGCCCAGCTGTACAGACGATAGCATGCACTATTCAGAAAATAAAGTCAAAGCAGAATTCGAGGTCTTGCAGTGGATTTTTAAAAATGCAGCTGTCACTGAGCACTTACCTGTGTGGTGCACATTGAAGATTGTTGTGCCGTTCAAAAGGTGAGTGAGGAGATGGGTCTTTGGGAAGTAAGTATATTTTTGTTAAAAATGATTTGTGTTATCAATTCAAATACATATATAACTTAGTAATGTCCAGTCGTTTGGGCTAAGTAAACATCGTTCAAGATTGCTAGGGTCTCTTTTGCCATTTCTCAGCCATAGCAGTTTTCATTTGAAGTTCATGTAAATGAGCTGTCAGTAGTGACACAGCGAGCTAACTCCCTTTGTGAACTTCTTACCATCTTTTCTCTGCCTTTTCCCCCAACACTTCCATCCATTCCACTTTCATCTCCCTCTTAATAAAAATAGCAACTTAAAATGACTGATGAAACAGCCAAAAACAGATAGGTCTTGGGGGCTTATCTTTCCAAATGTGCCAAACTTCGCCACTAATGTCTTGAAAATTAATCCATTCCTAAATTTTCTCGCTTTTTCCTCCCTCCCCTTTTTGTCTCTTGAGTATGTTTGTAGAACTCCTCAAAGGAATAGTGGTCCTTGGTTTAGGCACATTTCTATATACTATATGATTCAGTATCATGTGCAATATATGTTTAATAAATGGTCTGACGATTTAATAGCTGCTGACGAATTGGAAGGACTGGGCAGTTCCTTGAAATGGAAGAGATATTTGGGGATTTATAGATAACTTATTATTAAGTAAAATAATTTCTATATTATTTTTTTTTATTGTCCCAAATGGAAGTATTCAAGTCAGTAAAGAGTCTATTTTTCATTACCTGTAAGCAGAATGTACAACTAGAGCTACAAATGTTCCAGCTCTTTGTAGCTCTGATGAGTCACCTTGTTCAGAGAGGTGTGGGCATAGTTTTGGTCTTCCCTATAGGCAATGAAGTTGTAAGCTTTGGTTTCTGTTTATTTTGGCCGTTAAGAAAGTTTTCTGCAAGGGTAACTGGACTTTGCATTAATGCAGTTTAAAGTGTGTGTACAAATATTTTGTACTGCATATCTCATTTTCTGTTGTAGTCAGGGTTTGCAAGGGAATAGATTTAAAACAGGACACATACTTTGTAGGATTATTTTATAATATTCACCCCAAAAGTCAGATGTGGAGGCATACAAGAGATCTGTCTACACACTAGAGACCCAAAGAATCCAGCCAAGGGCCAGGATCCCATGGCAATGTCCTGCATGAGTCTAGCTGAAAGCCAAGAGCCCAATCCAGCCAGAGGCTTAGAGCTCATGGCAATGTCTCATGTTTGTCCATATTGAGGATCTGCACCGGGAAGGCCCAAAAAGGCCAGTGGAGGAACCTGGAAAGCCTGGCTGGCGAGGTGAAGGATCTGTGCCCCCAGGCTGGGGGATCTGCACTGGAGCCAGGAAGCAATGTGTAAGACAAATACCAGGGCTCCCCTGACAAGGACAGCAGCCATTCCCAGAGGTAGTGAGGACCTGAGTTCCTCCAACAGTAACAGCCGAGTTTGCATCAGGAAAACCATCTATAGCAAACTTCTCCAAGAAAATCAACAGCAAACGATCTTTCCTTCCAGTTAGTTCTCCTTTTTATGCTATTGGCAACAATCCTCAGGTGGGTCTTCCAGGTGCAGAACCACGCTGACTCATTTCAGCTGGACGTTCCAAGTTGACCATTTGTTAATCCACCACACTTAATTTAAAAGATTCTTTGCCATTTATAAATTTTAGCCCCATCTTAAAAGAAATCATATGCACAATGTGTATTTGCTTTGATTAAAATAAATTTGTATAATCACAATAAGAAAATTCCATGATTGGCTGTTTAAAGCATATATGTTTAAAAGAGCATTCTTATTAGATAAATACAACTATATTGTTTAGATACATAGATGGATCCTATACTTTCAGTAGAACTCATCACTAAAATAGTGTAAGGTTGTTTTTCTTTTTTTTTCTGTTTATGTGCATTGATTTTTCATATATTACATATAAATAAAAATTTATTTTGTAACATGTCTTTAACCTGTGAAATGATTTTTTGAAAGCATTTTGTAAAGCTGCAAAGTGCAAAAACAAATGTAATGTTACACACACATATACCAACTATTGTCCAGTGTTGTATTAAGAAGCATTACTGCTGTAAAATCTTTCCTCCTAAGGTGCAAGACACTTTGATATAGTTATTTTTTTTTCTTGTTTTTGGGTTTTTTGAGACAGGGTCTTGCCATGCAGTTCAAGCTGGCCTTGAACTCGTTATGTAGCCCAGGCTGGCCTTGAACTCAAAGCTACCCTCCCACCTTAGTGCTGGGATTATAGGCATGCGCCACCATGCCTGGTGATATAGTTATTTTCATGTAGCTTTACAATGACTATCTAAAATATAAAATACCTTTTAAAAATTTAAAAAAGCATATATATATAATTTTTTTTTGGTACTGGGGATCAAACTTGGGTCCTTGCGCTTGCGAAGCAGGCGGTGTAACCACTGAGCTAAATCCCCGGCTGAAAAAGCATATTTTCTAAATATAACAAATGAAAGTAAATGTTGTTTGTGCTCATTTCTGAGACCTCCCTCATCAAACTGGGGAAAAGGACAGCATGCCTGCTTTGCCTAGTTCTTCTTTCATTTTTTAAAAAATTCTACCTTTATGGATTTGTAAGACACTCTAGGCTTAACAAACATTTGTTAAGCTCATTCTGTACATCAGGTGTTGAGCTAGTGTCTCAGTCACTTTCTTGTTGCTGGGACACTTCTGCATGTGTGTGACACTGCTGAGGTGGACACTGAGGCTCACAGGTTTGGGGATGGGTAGTTTTAATACTGAAATACAAAAAGAATTTTTTTGTTGTTTAAATGTTAAGGGCAAATTAGGGCAAATAATTCTATATTCTTCAGTTAGGCTAGTGTGTTTTAAGCATGACACCAACCAGAAAAAGGAAGGATAATTATGAGAAAACCCATATGAACCCATTTAAATAAAGAGAACTGAGAAAATGCTTGAACATATATGAAAGGAGATTAACAACAGCAGCAACACAACACAAACCAAGAAAGAAAGCATTTTGATGTAAAAATTGCCAAAGTGACACAAGCAGAGAATGGAAAAGAAACACAGGCTAGAAAGCCTACTGCATTTAGTTTCATGTGTCTGCTAAGAAACATGTGATTTGCTATGCCAAATCACCATGATCTTGGTGTCTTGAAGCAACATGGATTATTACAGATATTACAGTTTTTTTTATTACACAGATTATTATGGTTATTACAGTTTTGGAGGTCAGAGGTCCAAAATGGGCCCCATGGGTCACCATCACAGTGTCCCATGGGCTTGTACCCCTGATTTGGGACAGTCCACTTTGCGTTTTCATAGCCTCTAGAACTGTGTTTCCTGCATTCTTTGGCTCGTGCTCTTCCTGTCTTCAAAGCTGGGAGTGTTGAATCTTCAAATCACTCTGCTTCCGTGGTCATATCATCTTCTGTCTTCCACATCAAGGGTGGCCTCTCTCTTAAAAGGAAAGTTGTGGTTACCTTTAGGGCCCATGGGATAACCCAAGATTGTCTCCATTTTAGGATCCTTAACATCTATCAAGTGTCTTTTGTCATAGGAAGTATGTCATGGTGGCCAGAAGGCAGCAAGAGAAGGGAGGAGCTGGGGAGGGGGGTATGTCTGCCCAGGTCACCCTCCCCCAGGTGTTGGGACCTCTGAGTATCTTTGGGGGCCACTATCCAGCTCACCACAGGTACAGAATAGCATGTATTAGGAAACAGTACACAGATACACATCTCAGTGTGTGTGCAGGAAGCCTGCACAAGGACATACATACATAGAGTGTTTGGCATTGCTTATTTCATTGTTTTGGGATTATAAGGTATTTATTAGTTTTTAAAAGCCTTTTCTATAATTTTTCAGTATTGTCACATTTTTGAGACAGAGTGTTGTTGAGTAGCACAGGCAGGCCTCAAAGTTGCAGCAATCCTCCTGCCTCAGTCTCTTGACTGCTGGGATTATAGACATACACCATAAGTCCCAGTGTTTTGTCAGAGTATCTTTTAGGATATATTTTATTGATGATCAGAACAAGCAAGGTTGCTTTCACTTTGGGAGATATTTTTTCATAGTTTTATTTTATTTTATTTTATTTTTTTGGTATCAGGGATCAAACTCGGGACCTTGAAGTTTCGAGGCAGGTGCTGGAACCACTGAGCTAAATCCCTGGCTCATAGTTTTATTTTTAAAAAAATTTTTATTTTTTGCTTTTTTTGAGACAGGGTCTTGCTAGGTAGCCTAGGCTGGCCTTGAACTCTGATCCTCCTGCACATACCTGTAACCCTGAGTGCTGGAATTACAGGCACGTCCCACCATACCTGGCTCATATAGTTTTATTTTTTTAAAGAACAGGTTTAGATACACAGAAAAATTAGTACAGACTTCCCCCTATTATTAATATTTTATATTAGTATGGTATACTTGTTAGAGTTAGTAAAGCAGTGTCACTACATTATCACTAAAGTCCATACTGTTTTCATATTTCCTTAACTTTTACCTAATAACATTTTTCTGTTCCGAGATGTCATCCAGGATATCCCTGGACATTTGTCAGGTCTCCACAGACTCCTCTTGGTTGTGTTAGCTCAGATTGTCCCCTTTTCTGATCTTGATAGGTTTGAAGAGTACTGGTCATGTGCTTTGTAGGATGCTCTGTTACTGAAATTTGTCTCCTATGTTTTCATGATTGGACTGGTGTCTTGTATGGGTTTTTGGAAGGAAGATGAGAGAGTTAAAGTGCCATTTTCATCATATCCTATCAGGCAAACATAATGTCAACATGATTTATCACTGTTGATGTTGACCTCTACAGAGTGCATAGTTGGGTATTGTTTGTCAGGTCTCTCCACTGCAGAGCTGCTCCTCCCCTCTCCCTATCACCGTCTTTAGAAGGAAGTCAACATGTGCAACCCATTCTTAAGGAGTGTAGGGAGTTGTGCTCCCCTTTCCTTAGAGCAGGGTGTCTACCTAAATAATTTGGACATTTCCCCCCCTCTTAGATTGTGTGACAATGATCATGTTAAAAAATCTGTGTCAAGTTGTCACGTGTTTGATCAAAAGCGCCTTTGTGAGATTCTGAGCAGTTAATTTTAAGTTGGAGATGCTTAGAAACCTGTAGAAACTGACTATTTTAGGGGTATCTGAAATTACATAGGTAGCTTTTCTTTTCTTTTCTTTTTTTTTTTGGTACTGGGGATCAAACTTGGGACTTTGTGCTTGCAAAGCAGGTGGTGGAACCACTGAGCTAAATCTCTGGTCCCTGTCTTTTGTAATTTCTTAATTATTCACAAAAATAGTTGGATGCTAGACTTAAAATTTCTATTGATATAGGAAAACAGTATAAATATTTGATGAGAGATATTTATATCGATCAAAAGTGAAGGTGTGAAGTACACTATAGTGATCATTTTGAAGTTGGGCTTGTTCTTCTCTTTTCCCCTTTTGTGAAACTCTGGCCTTCACAAGACCTGGTTACTTATACAGTGGTACATTGGTTCACAAACTTAATTCTTTCCATGATTCTGGTTGCAAACTGAATTGGATGAGAACTGAATCAGATTTTCCCATTCCCCATAAGGTCAACATTGAATTTAGTTCTCGTCCAGTTTGGTTTGTGACCAGAATTGTGGAAAGAATTAAGTTTGTGAGCTGAGGTCCCACTGGGATTCTGATGTGTCTGTAGTTCTCTCATGCAGTACAGTGCCCTTCATATTGACTCACATTTGGTGAATGGACTCCCTGCTGGACTGAGAAGCCTCAGGGGAGCAGGAACCATGCTCCCTGCTGTGTCCCCTGTGCACTCACTTGAATTAGTTATGCTACCTCCTTAGAGCACTTTTAGAAATGTAAGTGGTTAATAATAGGTCACATATACAGGCATGTAATCTCAACAAATCTTTGTGAAAAGGGTAATATACAACATGTAGAACAACAGTATCAAAGAAAAAAATACATGTAGTTGTCATATCTCCTTAGTTTTCAGGTCTGTTCACAAGATATGGTATGTATATGATATATATTGAAAAAGATGCCTAAAAGTAAATTACCACAAACTACCGTGCTTATCTCTGTTATGAGATTATGTCAGATTTTAATTATTTTCTTGGTTTTGTAGTTCATTTTAAGGAGTTTATTTATAATTTGGAGCTATCGGAATATATTACCTGGTATTACTTTCTTTTTTTCAATTTTTACTTTTTATTAGTACATATTTGCAGTATAATGATCACATTCTTGTGGGGAGTTGGTATACACTATCCAGAACACATTTTAATTCTTTTTTCATCCCTTCCCTTCTCCCTCCCTCTCCCACCATCTCTTGGCCCCCTTCCCATTTACAAAAGATCTTGTCTGTTTTCTATTATCTGTCTTTTCTTTTGCTCTTTATATTTTGGGTTTTTTTCATATAAGAGAAAACATGAAGTATTTAAGTTTGTGTGTTTGATTTATTTTAACATTATGGTCTCACAATATATCTGTTATCCTACATATGATTCAAGCTTCTTATTCTCTGTTGCAGAGTAGTACTCCATTGTGTATAACACCACATTTTCATTATCTATCTGTTGATGGAAATAGAGGACACTCACAAGATTTAGCTCTTATGAGTTGTACTGCTATAAACATGTGTGTGCATGCATCACTGTAATATGATGTCTTTAACTTTTTTTTTTTTTGGTACTGGGGATCAAACTCAGGACCTTGTGCTTGCAAGGCAGGCACAGTGCCACTGAGCTAAATCCCCGGCCCTTGCTGTCTTTAACTTTTTTGGGAAGATACCTAGAAGGGGAATAGCTGGGTCAAATGGAATTTTTAATTTTAGTTTTTTTCCTCCATACTGATTTCCATAGTGTTTGTACTAGTTTACATTCTCACCAACAATGTAGATGGGTTCCTTTTTCCCTGCATTTATTTTCCCTTTTTCCTTGTGTTTATTTTTTGATTTCTTGATGATAGCTGTTCTTTCTAGAGTAAGTCAGAATCTCAGTGTTGCTTTAACTTGCATTTCTGTAAAGGCCAGAGATGTTGAACGTTTTTTCATGTATTTATTGGCCATTTGTACTTCTAAAAAGTGACTGTTTCAGTTGCCTGTTTTTTGATTGGGTCTTTTATGGGGGAGGTCAATATTTTTGAGTTCTTTGTATATTCTAGATATTAGTCCTCTGTCTGTGGAGTAGCTGGCAAAAGTTTTTCCCCATTCTGTAGGTAGTGAGCCCCATAAGAAAAATGTTTCACTTTTTGTACAAGAGCCTTTAATAAAGTATGATAACTGCCAAGTCACTGAATGTCTCCTTTGCAGGAGAGCTATCAGCTATTCAAAGCAGAAAAATATAGCTGAACTTCACAATTATGGTCATGTTAAGCTTTTTGAACATCTTATCTAAGTCTGTTTTTTTTAGTTTTGTCAAAACCACTTCAAGTAATATTATCAAATATTAATTCAAAAGTGCCATTTCCATCTGCAGTAGTATGACTGTTGTGTCATATGTGTTTTTAATTCATTTCACTAATTTAATGTTTGTGGACTTAACCTGTTACACCAGAAACTGAAGAAGTTGATTTTCTCAAAAAAGTCTGTGGTATATAAAATCTAAGTCTAACCTGGGAATAACAGCTTGTTCTTACATTTTCCTTAAAGCAAAAAAGGAATTCATTTTTTTCCTTTAATTGCCCTTTTTTAGATGAGAGATCAGTCCCTACATTAAGTGAAAAATCTTTAGAAGATCCTGTAGTTTTTATAAATTCAGACCATTTGTATTTTTCTTGCTTGTTTCTCAAGGGTAATTAAGCAGTGATGGATTTAGAACCAAGCTGCAGCAGAGATCGGCGAGAAAATCTCCCAGCATGCCTTCCTGCGGAAGCATCCGCTGTAGCAGTGAGTGTGGCTCAGCTGCCGCTTTAACTGACATGTCTTAAATTCTGCCCTGCAAAGCCCGGGCATGCTGGCAGCCGCCTCTGAGGCAACTTCTTTGCTTGTACCTGGTATTTGAGAGTCTCGTTGGAGACTCAGAAATAAAACAGAAATTGAATCTTTTTGTCGGCTCTCATATTGAAGATTGTCTCTTCTTGTTGCATTTTTTAAATATCTGATATAAGAGAGGGAAAGACATCTTCATAGTGGAACTGTATTCTTTCCTCCAAAGTTACAGCTGCTCTAAATCTGTGAGTATGTGGTATTTATTCAGCAGTTCCCGGGGGCATGATTACAAGGTTCTCTTTAAATATGTGAGGATTTAGGGAAAGCTATGTAAAAATTTTAAACCAGAATTAAATGTCATGGGGCACCCACAGGTTTTGTTAG
This sequence comes from Heterocephalus glaber, assembly GCF_000247695.1. The sequence goes on along the minus strand of NW_004624736.1, from coordinate 19,424,395 downwards.
GTGACGTCTTCATTAAAAGCTTCTTGTCAAGCTTGCTAGGGTTTCCCCACACCTCCTCCCCTTCTTTAACTTTCCAAAGCTGAGTGCTATAATTGGAGAAAATGGCTTGGCGGCTCTGGCAGTGCAGAGTCTGGTCTTTCTGGAATGCCATGCTGGTTTACTGCTGCTGCAAGGTGTCCTTGTGGGGGTGCTGAGGCTCCCGCTGCAGAACAATGGCAGGGTGATGATGGCTGACTTTGTAGTTGTCTTGTGTCCTCGCTGGCTTCTTTGTGGCATTTGTTTTGTTAGGATGACTATAGTCTTAATGATTAGTAAAGCCTGCATGCCCTCATAAATAGCTTGTGCTGACCGTCCAAGACCTTCACCTCTGACTGAAAGGAGTTGGCTTTAGCCAGACTCTGTAGCTGGTTATAATAAATGCAGGCTTCCCACAAGTGACTTTTGTATGACCACCCTTTTCCACTTGTGCGGTGGAGTCAGTGCCAGAGTTCTGTTATTTTGGTTTTTTGGTGACGCAGACCCTGAAGTCTAAACATCTGTCCTTAGTCATCATGTCCCACTTTTCAGCCTTTGGAATTCACTGGCGGCCACAACTGTATCCTTGCTGAATTATGAGTGAATAAATTTTGAATATTTTGTAAGGATAGAGGCTGAGTTTTTATTCCAGCATAACCCTTGTATGTTCTTGTCTTTGTTAAAAGAGAATCATATTATTTTAATGAACTGATCTCATTCCCGTATCTTAAAACCACATTAAAATGATCTTTAAAAAATTGATATGTTTAGAGGTTAGTAGTCAAAATACTTGTAAACACCAAATGGTAACAGTCATCTTTGCAGATGCAGAGTATGTTTGGATTAGGCTGACATATTATATGAGGTTTTTGGGTGCCAAGATTTTGGTTAACTTCCTGAAGCATAACATAAATGTAGGATTTTTAAAAAGAATTTTTTTTTTTTTGGTACCGGGGATCGAACTTGGGTCCTTGCGCTTGCAAGGCAAGTGACGGAACCACTGGGCTAAATCCCCGGCCCCCAAAAAGAATTTTATTCTACCACCCAGGGATCAAACATCTGTTTTTATTTTTTAACATTTTGTCATACCTAAATGCAGCTACTTTGAATTTAATTTAAAAGGCTGCTAAAATTAGTAAATTCTGCCTTACTTAGACTTGCAAAGAACTTTTTTTTTTTTTTTTTTTGGTACCAGAGATCGAACTCGGGACCTTTCACTTGCGAGGCAGGTGGCAGAACCACTGAACTAAATCCCTGGCATTTTTTTTTTTTTTTTTTTGGTACCAGAGATCGAACTCGGGACCTTTCACTTGCGAGGCAGGTGGCAGAACCACTGAACTAAATCCCTGGCAAACTTCTGTTCATTCAGTTATCATTCATTCATTCAACAAATGTTTACATTTGTTACAAAGCTCTTACCCAGCTCTGAGGAAATGATGCTGAGCAAAATATATGTGGTCTCATGGAGCAGATAGTTTTACTGTGCGCGGTTGGGGGGTCATTTAAAAACTACTGAATTCTTTACAGTTGTGGTAATTTTTTTTTTTTTTTTTGGTATCGGTGATCGAACAATTGTAATTTTTTTCAGCTGTAGAAGTACAGGAAATTTGTGCCCATACACAGGACATATATAAATACTTGCAACTGATTCTGTTCCAGATCTGAAGCCACAGATCCTTTGAATATTTGAGCTGGAAAGAGATGGTAGGAATAATTTAATGAATTTAACAAGCATGTGATAGGCACTTTAAGTGCTGGGTTTAGATTAGTAAATAAGAAATGATCCCTGCTTTGGACCAGGAGCTCAAAGTCTAGTAGGAGAGGAAGGGAAGTTGGTTATGTTCATACATTCTGTGGTCGTTTTTCCAGCTTAGAGGTGAAGAAATGAACTAGATCCCTTTCAGATGTTTTCTGTGCCAGGCCAGGTACTTGTGGTTAATCTGTATTTTGTTCTTTTAAAAATCTTTAGCAACTGTCTTGTTACTCCAGATTTACGGGAGAAAATGAGTAACACAGAGGTTAAATCCTGTGCTCAGAGTCACTCAGGGTGCTGACCACAACTCCATCATCATGTTGGAAGGTGGCAAAGCAGTGTTCCTGGGAGCTGGCAGGATAGAGCCGTGTGTATTAGAGCTGTCTCACCAAACTAACATCGAGGCATTCATCAAAATGTATTGTGGCTCTGGGGACTTAATCCGATAAGCAATGCCCAGTTGTGCTATTCCACCATATTATCCAGAGGGACTTAGGTGCTTGAGAAAGACCAAACAGAACGTGAGTTTGATGGGAATTTCACACATGGTTTACTTTTTCTTTGATATTCCATCAGTTCACAAGTGTAGAAAGTCTTTAGTGACCATTCAGGTATGGTATGAATGGGTTTCTTTGGTGATCATTTTAGATTAGGGGTTATAGAATAGCTTATTTGAAGTTATTACAGGTGACTGCATTTTAGAAAACAGAAGTCCCAGATTTGAATTTCTCCTGTGGTTTGGGGCTGTAGTCATTATCTTCTTAGCTAATGGGTGGGGCAGAATTTGAGCCTTTCTGTGACCAGCAAACCAGAATTTGACAAATAGCATTTATTTGCCATTATGCCTCATAGCTAGCTTACATTTGTTGCTGTTGTTTTGTTTTTTAAAGCATTAGCATCCCTGTATAGCAAAATCATTTTATGTGCCTGCTTCATACCACAGGCTGAATAAATACTTGCATCAACTTCAACTATGAAAATAGCCATGCATTGAAGAGCTGAAGAAGATTAAGCTCTGGGGTTTAATTACTAGAGTGTATATGTGCTTTTCATTCTGTTCCATTTGTTTCTCCTATTAATAAATGTTTGTAGGGAGAGCCCTTGAGTTTACTGCAGGCTGCTTGTTTGTGAATGGGGGTCCCTGTGAATAATTAACCTGTAGGTGTGCTCCACGATCTGCCTACATGATGTAAAATGCCACATGGGAAGACTGTTTGGGACCAGAGTGCTAACAGAATCAATAGAAAAGTAATTCATTTACCAGACCCTCACTGAGCCTGTTGGACAAAGGCAGTTCCTGTCCTTAGGAGTTCGTGAGCTGCTCATCACAGCCATGAAGACGACTGAGAGTCATCCTGTGCTGAGCTGTAAGCTCCAGCCAAGAACCCAGAGGAGAGACACTGTCTAGTCTGAGAAAATGACTTCTCAGTAGCCTTAATTTCTTGTCCTCCTCATGGATTATGAGGCAGGTGAAAGGAAAAGTTGTTTTTTGTCATTTTAAAAAAATTACTATTTTTTGTTTTAGATTGTAATGTTTTAAAAGACAGCTTGTGTCACACAGAAAACCTGCCTTTGCTCTGTGTCCTGAGGATATTTGGGTCCTTCCTTGGAGGAACATGGCAGAACTGACAAATGCTGCTTTGGCAGTCTCTGCCCTGACTACTGGAAACTCGAAGCAGAGCTGAGGTGCGGCAGGGTCATGGTCCTTCCAGGGGGAAGTCCTTTGTGCACATCACTTCTCTCTTCTGTAACATCAGTGCCACTTACAGTCCCTCATAGATGTGTGATGTTTCAGTGTAAAAGGTGGCTTTGTAAAATGGACACACTTTTTCCTCATAATATCTCTGTGAGGTAAACAGGCCAGGGATTGTCTGTCCTTTGCTTTTGCAGAGGAGAACACTGTGGCCCTCAGAGGTGAGTGGGTGATCTGAATTCACACTGGTTGGGGGGCTGGCACACCCGGGCTGGAATGCAGAGTGCTGAGTGTCCACATGCTTTCTCCTAAGACACTGCAGTCTTGTGGAGAGGAAAGGCAGGCCACAGATCAGGTAGGAAGTTTTCTGTGAAGAGTGAGCAAGCCTTCTAATAGATTAGGGATTTGTTTTTTATTTTAAAAAAAAGATCAGGAAAGAGAACACATCAAAATAAAACTGGAGCCTTATACATCTGTTGCCAATCCAACATTCCGCTGTTGTTTGTTTTAAATAATGGAAGGAATCTGATTTGCTTTGCCCAACATGCCAGCTGTGGTCTCAGTTCCCTGCTGTGTTAGTGAGGTGCTGTGACTGTGGGCAAGGAGGACAGCATCTTCTGGGGAGAGTTTCTTTTCAAAAGATACAGCAATCCCCATCTTCAGTTTCTTAGGGAGTACAGCCTGAAAATGGCTTATGGTTTTTATGAAAATGAGCTTTTGTTCTTTTCAGCTTTTTTCACTCTGCTCTCGAATGGCTGTCACCTTTGAGGATGAACACACACACACACACAAATCCACACCAAAACCAAAACCCCAGCACACTTAAGTTGTCAGTTAAAGATCATAACATTTGTTCAATTTCAGTTTATTTTGGAGTGACCCAGGTTTTGGGAGGCGAGGGAAAGTAAATGGCCAGTCAATTAAAAATTTAAACTCTCTATCAGTCCTGTCTCCCCTCTCAGAGGTTCTCTCTCTCCTTTTTCCAAGATGATGTTGGGGCTGGAAGCAGTGGTATAGGGTGGAGCTGTGGGCTGAGAGCTGCTTGCTCCCTGGTTGAGGGCCTAGCCTTGGTCTTTGCATTGGTAGCCTCGGTATCTCTGGGGCTGTTGGTGAGCCTGTGACCCTAAGGGCTTGGCGTCCCCTTGGTGTTAGTTGGTCCACAGGTGCCTGAGATCCAGTGTCTACTCCTAGGTGATCTCTGTCTCTGTCCTTTGGTACTAAGCTATCGTTTGAAAGAGTCTGATTTTGTGAAAATTGGAAACCTACAGCAAATGTACAAGACTAATTCAGGGAACTTGTGAATACTCTTAATCCAGTTTTGGTATTTTGTCACATTTATTATTTTCTCCATATATATTAGTATGTATTTTTTTCTGTGCCATTTGAGAACAGGATGCAGCTGAAGAACAGGTGGTCTAGAAGGATGAATTTGAATTGTCTAAGTGAACAAAGAGCTATCATATTGTTTCCTTTTCTCTGCTTTTTGCTTTCTTTTTTCTGAGTTAAGCTTCTTCACTTTAACTCTTCCTTCTGTTCAGTGGAATTTGAGTGCTTTCTTTCCCTGGGCTTGGCTTGTGGTTGCGTTTCCCCCTGGTCTCCCAACATGAGGTAGGCCAGCTATGGTGGCCTGACCAGAGGAGGGTGTTGTTCTCATTCACGCCATTGCTCCCTTACGCAGTCAGTCAGTACTGTGTTGCAGAAGGTTTCCTCCAGAAGGTGCTGTGCGGAGATTCTGCTTACAAGAAGGTTGTATACCCTGATGAAAAAGATTTTGTTTTTTACTTTTATTTTTTGCAGTACCGGGGATAGAACACGGCCTCATACTTGCTAAGCAAACATTCAACCTGACCTCAAGAGATGATTATTAAAAAAAGATCCAATTAAATGAAAATTAGGACAGACTAATTTGAGATACTAAGTTTCTATTAATAAGCTTACACTGCATCCTTGTTAACATTCTGTTGTGTTGATCAGCTTGCTTTTAAATAATTCACAGCTTCATGTTGCTAACTCACACTTCTTTTATCCTGCTTTTGTTCAGTTGAGCTTTTGATCCAAATCGAGGAATTTATAATTTATTCTCAAGTATTATCTTTGAGAGCAGTGACTGGATGATTATGTATATTTTAAAACCTGATAGGGTCGGGCCAGGGATTTAGCTCAGTGGTTCCAGTGCCTGCCTCACAAGCACAAGGTCCCGAGTTTGAGCCCCAGTTAGCCTCCCCCCCGCCAAATCTGATAGGGTCTTTGGAATATGGAGTTCCTACAGTATATATAGGTGAAAATTAAATTTTGGATTACTGAACATAATCCATCCATTTAGAGCGTTATCTTTTTAGGTTGTGGTCCATTGATCCATCAGTCCATTACCTGCTATCTTTCCCACCCACACTGTTTTCTTCAGAGTGCTTCACCTTGTTTTCTCTATTTTAATCCCAGTTTCTAATAACAGTATGAAACAGGAGTGGGAAAAGGAAAGTATCTTTTGAGCAGAGCAGTTTAAACAGTTATGAGTCCACATGGAGCATTCCTTACTTATCTGTGGTTTCACTTTACCTGCAGTCAACGGTGGTCTGAAAATACTATAGTCCACTGAGAAACTAAGATTCTTTAGAGGGAAGGAAAGTGAGACAGTGCACATTTATATAACTTATATTACAGTATATTGTTAAAAAAATTTTTTTTTTAGTACTGAGGATTGAACTTCTTAGGGCCTTTGCACAGAGCTTCACTCAATTACTCAGGCTGAGCTTGAACTTGGAATCTTCCTGCCCCAGCCTCCCAGAGTACTGGGATTTTAGCATAGGCCACCATGCCAAGCTATAATTGTTTTATTTCAGTAGTAGTTATTGTTGATTTGTTACTGTGCCTAGTTGATACATTAAACTTTATTGTAGGAGTGTATAGGGAATACATAGTATGTGTCTCTTACTGTGCCTGATTTATAAATTAAGCTTAATTATAGGTATGTATAGGGAGCATAGTATACATCTATAAAGGTCAGTGCTCTGGTTTATAAAGGTCTGGCTCTTGGAGTACCCCATGGATCAGGAGCGACTGAATGGACTGGTCTCTCCCCTTCTTCATACAGGGCTGTGGGGTTGCTGACAGATGGCTAACATTTATACTGGCTTAGTGTACTGCATTTTCCTCATCTCTAAAGACAGGAAATGAGGCTGATTTCAGAGAACTTGTGCTGGTGTCTTTTGATTGCCACCACTTAGCTCCCTATAAAAGCAATTTCTTCAGTAAGGTGTATTAAATCAGGGTTTTCAGCAAAGGTAGATATATTAACAACCAGATTGAGATGATAAATACATATAAAGTAATAAATTTGAAAACAATTCAGGACTATAACAATAGAACTATTTCAGTATAAAACTTAAAATACTAAAAACTTAATACAGGCGTGCAGTGGTGCACGCCTGTAATCCCAGCACTTGGGAGGCTGAGGCAGGAGGATTGCTGTCCTGGACTATAGCAGGCCACCCTGGACTACATAGTTCAAGGACAGCCTGAACTACATAGTGAGACCCTGTCTCAAAACAACCACCACCACTATCTCCCCAGAAAACTTAAGATAGAACTGAAGCATGTTATCAATGTAGGAAATAGGAAAAGTGTAATTAGAAAAAAACACAACATTAAGAAACTGATTTTCAAAGTAGTAAAAGTTTGGAAGATTTCTAAGAGGTCTAAAATAACACTGAACTTGGACATATTATGCTGCTGAAATTCTTCTAATGTACTGACAGGTGATCCCTTACATCAACCTAGTCTTTGATTGGTGCATGCAGGAAAGGCTCCCCTTTCCTGCTGGTTTCGGGAAGCAATATTTGCAGAAATACTCATGATGACTTAGCGGGGACTTCAGCCAGAGCCCCTTCCCATGGCATCAGCAGCTCAGCAGGAGCCAAGTACGGTGCCCACACCTCCCTCCTTCCACAGTTGCATGGGATGGAGCTGGCTTATTTCCATCACTACGTGTTTTTGACCTTGCTGTTATGTTTCAGTAGATGCCAGGGGTACTTTTTTGCACTGAAATCTAAAGATGTTTTAAAAACACTTTTCACAAAAATTTGTTCTTTGTCATTACATTATTTACTCATGTTGGTACATTTTTGTATGTTAATTTATGAGTGATTTTTTCAGTAAAAAAATACATGCTCAACAACAACAAAAAAAAGAATTGGTGGGGTGGGGATTTAGCTCAGTGGCACCGCACCTACCTTGTAAGTGCAAGGTCCTCAGTTCCATCCCTGGTACCAGAAAAAAAAAATTGGAAACATTGGGTAGTGATGAGTTTTGACTTCGTATGGAAAGGACTACACTTGATCTTAGCCAAAAGGCCAAGAAGCAATGGAAAGGACTAAAAATAAGTTGTACTATTCTTGTACGCTTTCTAGGAGAACCAGTTTAAACTATGTGTTTTTGTTGTTGGTTTTTTTTTTTTGGTACTGGGGATCGAACTCGGGACCTTTTGCTTTAGAGACAGGCGGTGGCACCACTGAGCTAAATCCCTGGCCTTTTTTTTTGTTGTTGGTTTTTTTTTTTTTGATGTGTTTTTGATGTAAAAGGGATGACCAAAGGGTATTTCCTTACTTTAACATTTGAATATTCTTTTCAGAATTTGAACTTAAATTGCTCAACGTATATAGTTAACTTTTCTGCCTTATTATTGAAACAGTGCATGATCATTCTCAATATTTGAAAAAAATGTAGATCAGCACAAAGAATCTAAACTCACCCTTAGCACTATAGATAATATTAAGGGTTATAGTTTTGATCAAGGAAGTCTTCGTATAAATCTGTGTGTAGATTATTTAGGGGAAGGCTATCTAATTAAGCAGCTCACAGGTTTCTCATTTATAGAATGGTTATATTCTTATCATTATTTGGCACTTCTCAGCTTTTTAGTTATTTTGTCAGAAGGCTCATTGTGAGTAGGGAGAAAAAGTTGGAATTACATTCTTCTCATTTTGATAGCACTGGTGACAGGCCAGGTAAAATAAGGTTAGGTTGACAGTGAAATAGTATTTGGGGCACGTCTGCTGGAGTCTGGCTGCTGCTGTTCCTCCCTGCTGTTGACTGTGGGCTGGAAGAATGGCTACCTGGAGCAGCCATCTACTGGGCAGAATTGGGGCTGCTGAGTAGTCTCTTTAGTAAGAAAAGGTGACCCTGTGACGAGGAATGTTAAGTGGTCATGTGCAGGGGTTGTCAGAGTCCTCTACGCCCTATTACAGAGGACGCTTATTTATTTATTTATTTATTTATGTATTAAATTCTTTTATTGGTACATTGTAGGTATACAACACA
>NW_004624736.1:19340098-19410728 GCF_000247695.1 Heterocephalus glaber | reverse complement strand
TCCAGGTGGTTGAGTATCAGAGTGTTCCATCTCATTTCCCTTTGGGGTTGCTGTAGGTGATCTGGAAGTCTGGTTTTGAGACTTATTTATTTGTTTTCTCATTTCGACTGGGGCAGGGGGCTGTTAGCACCTGCACGGATTACCTCCTCTGAGCTGGGAGAGATGGGACAGGGGCCGGGAGCAGCGGTAGGGGTGGTGGCCCAAAAGCCCTTTCCCGTGGGCTGGGAGCAGCTGAAGAGGACACTTATTTAGATGGTGGGCTTTGGAAATGTGGAAATGGTTTGTCCTAGAGCAGATCAATTGGCCTGTCTACACTAAAGCCTTTTCCCCGTAAGGATTAATCATAAAAATATTCTAAAAGCATTAAATTATTAATTTAATAATTTAATAGTTTATTCATTTTTGAAACTTTACTTCATTTTTTTCCTTTTTTAAATGGGCTGACATTTATACCATTGTACAGAAATGCAGAACTTTGTGTTGGGGTTTTTTTAAAGGGAAGAATGAAATTTGAATTTGTTCTGCTGATTTTGATTTGATTGAAAGAAAAAATGTAAAAGATAGCTATGACCTTTTTTTGGTACCAGAGATCGAACTTGGGACCTTGTGCTTGCAAGGCAGGCAGCAGAATCACTGAGCTAAATCTCTGGCCCAGCTATGAACTTTTTATTTGAAAATAGTTTTACCTAGTGATTAAAGATTAGGACAGGGAAATAAGAAGATGGATAACCAATTAAACTGGGAAAAATTTGAATAGTCATTTCTCAAGATAAATAGCAAGTAAGTGCCTAAAAAGGTTTTTACTACTATTAGTCATGAGACAGATACAAGTCAAAACCACCATGAGGATACCACCATACCCACTAAAATGAACAATTAAAGATATTCACCAAACTGAAGAAATTGGGACTCTCATACATTATCGGCAGGAATATAAAACCACACAGTCCCTTTGGAAAACAGTCTGACAGTTCTCCAAATTGTCAGGTGTAGAGTACCTTCTGACCTAGCAGTTCTGTGCACAGATGAGAACTTTCCCCATGCATGTTAATAGTAACATTATTCGTAGTGTCCAAAATTAGAAATAATCCTTATACAATCAACAAATGAAATGATAAACAGTGTGGTAAGCTAAATAATGAAATATGATCTAGCAAAAAAGGAATGAAGTATTGTCACATGTTATATAGCATGAATGAATCTTGAAGACATACTAAGTAAAAACCAGTCATGAAAGACCACATATTTTTTGATTCCACTGACATGAAATGTCCAGAAAAAGCAAATCTGTTGATATAGAGAGTAGACTGGTCCTACTAGAGAACTAGAGGTAATAGGAAAATGGAGAGTCAGCACTGCTAATGGACGGACACATTTGCGTGGCAGAATGTGCTATAATTACATTGTGGTGACAGTTGCATACCTCTGTGAATACATTAAAAACTACTGGACTGGGGTTTTAGCTCAGTGGTTCCTGTGTCTGCCTTGCAAGCTCAAGGTCCCAAGTTCGATCCCCAGTATCAAAAACCCCCAAAACTACTGTGAGCTTTAGATTTGAATTATATCTCAATAAAGCCATTTAAAATTTTGAAAAAATTAGAGCAGTATAACTGGGCAAAATAAGGGTGTATTTTCCATTGCACTAATATCTGTAATAGAAATATGGTATGTTGTTTTCTTTAGCCTCTTTCAGCCAAATAATATTTTTCCATTAGTTAAAAATACGTTTCTTCCAACATGTGAGTATAAATTCCAAGTTATATTCAGGAATGGAGCAAACAGGTCCTTTATTTGCCTGTATTTCTAATGAATTTGCTTATGTTGGTGGCACAGAGTCTAAAACACGAGCTAGCTGGATGTGGTGGTACACACCTGTAATTCCAGGTTGAGGCAGGAGGGTCACTGCAAGTTTGAGGCCACATAGTGAGCTCAAGGCCAACCTGAACAACATAGCGAGATCCTGTCTCAAAAAGCCAAAACCAAAGCCAAACCAGAACAAAAAGCTCCCGATCATTATAAAGGTATACCTTGGCTCTTTTAATTAATTCATGCACACACTGTAGTGTATATATACTTTAAGAACCTTTATTGAAGGAAATAAGGAAGAATTGGATAAACATGTATATTAGGTTTGTGTTGCTTCAGCAAAATACCCGAGGCAGTTGACTTACAGAGAAAAAAATGCTCTGAGGCAGAAGGAAAACAAGTTTGAGCCTTGCCTGGGTTCCTTTGTGGCTTAATGAGACCTGGTCTAAAACAAATGGCTGGGGATGTGTGTGAGTTTGAAAGCCCTGGGTTCAGTCCCCAGTACTGCCACATAAGTGAGAGAGACAGTATCCAGTACTGTGCTGCAAAAATAGATTGACAAAAAAGAACAGCAACAGCAACAAAACCCAGAAACAACAGTGTGCAGAGAGAGAAGGAAACAAAGTTTACTTAGCTCACAATTTTGTCGTTTTCAGAGTCCAAGATTGACCCCATTGCTTTGGGCCCCGGTGAGGGTAGCAGATGGTCAGCACATCTTGTTGGGTGCCTGTGAGGAGTCGTGCAAATCGCATCTTGAACAGGAGCAGTGAGACAGATGGACGGGCGGGCAGGTGGTCGGGCAGGCCAGGCCAGCTCCTTTCCTGACAGTGCTTGGGGTGAAGGGGGTGCACTTGAACCACCTTGTGCCCCCACTGAAGACGTCCAGTAGGCCCCACTCCTCGAAGCTTCTACCAACTCCTAATATGACTCAAACCATGTCTGAACGACATTGATGTATGTGGATGTGAAGATTTCCTTAGTAATGTAATGAATGAAGCCCCAGTCAAACTCTAAATGCACTTTTCTTATAGCTTTATAATTATTAATTCTAAAATTCACCAGTAGGAATGGAGGCATAATAGCAATCTCACTCCCTAAAAAAGACTTATTTAACTGCTTTCCAGCTACTGGAAAGCCACGATAATGGAACTGTTAGGCTGGTACAGAGGGAGAGGGGGCCGTGTGTATAGAACAAAGCCAGCCCAGAGTTGAGTCTGCATACACACGGAGACTTGCTCTGTGTTGGAGATGGTGGTAGAACGCAATATGGCAGAGTCGAAATTACAGAATCAACACCTGTCAAATATGTAATTATCAGTGAGATCATAGGATGGTAAAACTGGCTCAAAGAGCATTTGAGGAACTGAAGAAAAATTCTGGAATGTTTGTTTTACACAAGCCAGGTGTTGTGGGCACACCTGTAATCCCAGCATGTGGGATTGAGGCAGAGGGATCATGAGTTCCAGGCCAGGCTGGGCTACACAGCAAGACTGTCTTAAAAAAAAAGTTTTGCCCTATACAAAATGGTCTTATCTCCTGAAAGGCAGTAAAGTTGTAACTCTTTCAGGCAGAATTTATTTGTATATTTACCAGACCAAAAAATACCTATAGGTTGACATCTAATTTTACAGTGTGTAGATCTTTGTAGAGAACGTCAAGTCAAAGGTAAATTCCCCACAGAGTGAAATCCCTAACCCATCAGACCTCCAAGATACTCTGGGATGACCTTGGGAGGACAAGGTGTCTCGTTTTCATGCTAACAAGTAGTTGAAGAGTGACTTAATTACCTATATATGGGGTGGAATTAAATTTAGCTCACACTGTGAACAAAAACTGCCTCTCTCTGTCTCTCCCTGAGAAGTTAGGTTCTTGATGAAATACTAGAATAAGTACTAGACAGTAGTTTAAATCAGTGTATTAGGTCTACACTTAAAAATACTGTGAGCGCCTGCTGAAGTTGAGCAGGTGGTGGTTGTGTCCCGGCCATGGAAGGTGCCTCTTTCTCATGTGGCACGGTGCCCCTAGTCCTAGTGTGTCTTCAAGGACAAGTCCTGGCACATTGTTTGATGAACACTTTCTGAAGAATTGAAAGGGTGAAAAAGATACGTATAATGAAAGCCACCCAGGTGAGGAAAATTCCTAACAGCTGGGCCCACAGCCATGTATCTTTTCTGACTCCCCTTGGGATGGCTTTTATGAGAATGTGTTTCGAGGCTCCCAGATGGTGGTTGGAGCACTGGGAAGGCAATGTATGCTGATTACTTTGGCTAGAGGAAGTAGACTGGAGATGCTTGGGGAGGTGGGGGTGGAGGAGGCTGAGGTAAAGCAGCTGCAGGAGGAAACCACCAACCACCCTCGGAATCCTAAGACTGAAGTTTTGCCCCTGGCCAAAACGAAAGTGATTTGCCCCAGCTGTGAGGGCAGACTGTGACCAGACCCTGGGAGTCCCATGAGCCTGAGGGAGGGAGAGACTCGGACACCCACCATTCATGCTGACAAGTGAAAGAAGTTAGACAACATATAGGGGACTTGCCTTAATAACAGTAACTAAGCATAGAAAACAATAATACTGTTGAATAGTAAAAAGCGATTTGTGGCATGATATGCTTATTGTGATAATAATGTAAATTTAAAAAATATTGTGGAATTTCTGAGACTTCAGTGTGTATAAAGGCATAAAGGACTAGAAGGAACTAATTTAAACTCATATCTAAGAAAAGATGACTAAAATCTAATACAGTACAGTGGACCCTTGACTTATGAACTCAATTGGTTCCTGAGGGCTGGATGTAACTCAAAGTTGGTTTTAAGTCAATACAGCTGAGACCTGGATGTTTACCTGGGCACACACTATAGATAAAAAGAGGCAGACGAATCTTCCATTAACCTAATTAACCCAGGTTGTTCGTATGTCAGGTCAGTTGTAACTTGAGGGTCCACTGTCCTTTTTTTTTTTTTTTTTAATTTTTCATTTTTTTGGTACCGGGGATTGAACTCAGGTCCTTGCGCTTGAGGGGCAGGCGGTGGAACCACTGAGCTAAATCCCTGGCCCCACTCTCCTTTGTTAATCATTACATTCTGCTAAATTCAAGTATGTTGTGTGATGTATAGATAACAATAATTATAGACTTTTTTAGAAGATAAATTTAGAGCTGGGTGTGATGGTGCACAGCTGTAATTCCTGCCTTCTAGGAGGCTGAGGCAGGAGGATTGAAAGTTTGAGCTCAGCCAGGGCAGTGTAATGAGTTAGCAAGACCCTATCTGAAAATTAAAAATAAAAAGTATTGGATAGGTAGCTCATTTTGCAGGCTGTGGGTTCAGTCCCTAACGTCTGTCTGGTCCCTGCCTCTCTCTGGCTCTCACTCTTGCTGTCCACACACAGACACAAGTAAGACTTTAGATACATTAAAATTTTAATGGGTTTGAGCATTCATAATTCATGAATTATGCTGCAGACACTTAGGACTCCTCACCCAGTCAGTGGAGAAACTTCATAAGATGTTCACAGAAGCAGACAAGGAAAATATTTGATTGCTTAAAGTAGCAAGTTGCTATTTAGAGGTATTTTGCAATTTCCGATTGTGGCAGTCTGTGGTTAGAGGTTAGTTGGCGCTTCCTGATTGGTTAGACTTAAGTGTCCTTTATATTGTTTACATTGAGTCGTTTTGGTTTGGCTTATGTAGGAACCCACATGCTGGAGCCCTCTTAGCCCCGTGGGGCCCCAGTTAATTTTAACACCTTGTAACATGTTTACCTGGCACAAAAGACTTAGTGTTCTAACTATATGGCATATCAAATCATCGAGGGAAAGATGTGATCTACGTATGCCCTCAAAATCAGAAATGTTAAAAAATTATAGTTTTGATTAAATATAAATTGTAACCACTGGGGAAATTTTTATATTTGAAAAGGGGGGCATTTAAGCAGTACCATAAGTTTCAGAAGCTGTTTCCAGCCCTTATAAATGAGGCTGTGAGAGAACAGGTGGGCAGGGAATGGTGCATAGTTACTGCTTGGCAACTGTGTTTATATAGTGTTCCCTCTGTTCTCTGGGGAAGAAGTTTTTGTGTTGGAAAAGAAGCCTTCAAAGCTGCATTTCCCATTTTGTGTGCTTTGTTTCCTCCTACTACCCCACATGTAATCACCTTATAGGAAGAACCCCTAATACTCTGACAAATAGAAAATTTAAGAAACTTGATACATGGAATAGAAGATGAATGCTAAATATAAAATATTACAGGGCACTGGGAAGTCTGAACAGTAGGATTTAATCAAACTATTTAATTGAGGTCACTGTAGAGTTTAAAAAAAGCTTCCACAAAGGAACTGTCACCGTCTTCTTTATGGGTTGTGCACTGTTAAGTGAAGGGAAGCTGAAGGAGACTGGCATTCTATTATGACATGGGGCAGGCTTAATCCTTTGTGTTTTTTTTTGGTACCGGGGATTGAACTCAGGTCCTTCTGCTTGTGAGGCAGGCAGTAGAACCACTGAGCTAAATCCCCAGCCCTTAATCCTTTGTTTTTTGAGGCAGGGTCTCCCTATGTAGTTCAGGCTGGCCTTGAACTCACTGTGTAGCACAGGCTGGCCTTGAACTCCTGGTGATCCTCCTGCCTCAGCCTCCCGAGTGCTGGGCTCACAGGCGTGCACCACCACATCCGGCTCAGGGCAGGCTTACTCTTAGGAAGTTTGTTTTTGGGAGAACCTGCCTTGTTGGTGTGTTTGTGGGGTGTCTCTAGGTCAAAGTGGCCTGAGATTCTGCAAACCAGATTGGTCTTCACCTTCTCTGTGTCCCTTTTGTTGTCTGTGAGGTATATAAAATGGGAAATTCTGCTGTTTATTACAAAGAAAATATTGTATATATTACATGTTGTTCTTTCAGGGATTTCTGTCTGGGAGATAATTAGGCAAGAATGTCCTGGGGTTTATCACAGCAGAGGATAGTAGTGAGCCTTTCGGTGCTGCTGACGTGCCTGGGGTAGGCGACGAGTTGTGGCAGTTCTGTGCAGCAGGGTATTGTGCAGGAGCTATGCTAAAGCAGCTCTGTATTTTGAGAAGAAAAGATTTAGGACAATTAAAGTATATAATTGTCCATTTTAATAAAATATAATTATCTTCAAAAAGTTGCAGTAAAAAAATATATAGGTTTACTTGGGAAAAATGTAGAAGGATACAAGTTACAGTGTTTGGATGGGAAGCTGTGGGGAGATTTCAGTTTATATTTTGTATGTAAGAATACAAAGAAAAATAAGTATTTTCCTGGCTTTATTTGAAGAATGTTCAGTACATATTTGTGTTTCTTGATTTTCAAAATTGATGAGAGATGGAAGTGAGATGTACAAAAAAATTGAAGGAAAGAAAGATCAGGTATATTTTCATAATGTACTTGTATTTATGTAGACTTTTCTCACAAAGAAACAAAGAAATAGCCAGGCACTGTGATACATATATGTAATCCTAGACTTGGGAAGGTGAGGAAGGAGGATTCTAAGTTTGAGGCCCACCTGGGCAACTTTGTGAAACTCTGTCTCCAAAAAATAGTCTTGGGTTGTAGCTCAGTATGAAGGCCCTGGATTCAAATCCTAGAATTGCAGAATCAGAGACAAAAACCCTCACTTTGCTTTTTTAATTAACAGATCTTCTCACTCAGATATGGCAACAAGCAACTTTCACTTTTCATCATGTGATCCCAGACGGACACCCAGACAGGGCAGAGGAGCTGATGTGAGCAGGTAAGAAGGGGGTGTGGGTGTTTTCCAGGCGGGGCCCCTGGGGTAGCGTCCCACTTCTGGTGAAGGCTGCGGACATGCCCATGGTGCCGAGGTGGGAGGTCCTGGGCAGTTGCAGCGCCCACAGTGCAGGTGCGAAGACGGTGAGGAGCTGCTCAGTGGCTGCTGAGTGGGGACAGAGCTGCAGTCAGCACTCCCCGGGACACAGCTTTTGTCTGAGTCTTTTTTATTTTTAAACATTTTAGAGTCATTTTTTGTTTGTTTGGTTTTTTGGTACCGGGGATTGAACTTGGGCCTTTGTGCTTGTGAGGCAGGTGGTGGAACCACTGAGCTAAATCCCCGGCCCTTTTTAAACATTTTAAATGATTATTATCATAATATAACTACATTGCCAAACACTAGAGAAGGTGGAGGAAAGGAAAAATATTACCCGTAACTGTGACCATAATTAAGAGTTAGACGTTCAGTGTATTTCATTCCAGTGTTTCCATAGGCATGTGCTTCTTGATCTAGTCTTAACCATAATGAAATTTTTACTGAATGTTATGTTAAAATTATTTTTCTTTCTTACATTTCTCATGACTTTGATTTAAAAATGCACTTGAAGGAATGTATCCATTGAGAACATTCCAGAGCTTTAGGATGGATGAAGAAGAGAATGAGGGCTGGGCCCAATCCCCTCACTGCAGCACCTGCTGCACACCCTCCCCAGGGAAGAGAGCAGCATACAAATCACAGCCAAACCAGCTCTCTTTCCCCCTTCATGTGTAGAGATGCTAATTATTTTCTTAGTTAGAATTGCATTAAATACACTATTTAGTAATACGGGTGTTTTTTGGTACTGGGGATGAAACTCAGGACCTTGCGCTTGCCAGGCAGGTGAGGCGCCACAGAGCTACATCCCTGGCCAGTAATCTTTTTAAAACTTGATTATCATGACATTTCTCCTTTCCATTAGATATGTTTTACAATATATTTGTTAATTACTGTTCCTTTCCAGCCCATTCTAGAATTAATTTAAAAAGTTCTTTCTTGAACATGTAAGTTGTTCTGAGTTACTAAGACAACTCTGTTAAAGCTGTTTAGTGCCATGAGAAAGTGATTTCCATCCCTCTTTGCAGGTTTATTAAACTTTTAAAATTATACAGCAGATCTTTAGCAGTTCAGATTTTGCATTTGAAATTTCATTATATTCATGAATCTGACAATTTGTCTTAATATATGGAAGGTGTTGAGGAATACAAATGAATTTGAAAATAACTTCTAAGGATCTTAAGGCATTTATTTTCCATATTACTTTTTTATTCCATATGTCCTTCTCAGGGAAATCTTTTTTTTAAAAGAAAGAAATGTTTCATTGTTATCCTTGAATTCAATAGTTTATCCTCTAATTCAGAAGTTTGTTAGATAACTACTGCATCATCATTTATAGAGCTGAGTGTGGAAATGGTAATAAAAATTACTGAAAACATTCATAGAAAGCACTGAGCTGGGTTTGTATACGGGGCATCTTAGGCATGTGTGTAGTTATGAAAGTTGGGAACTTCAAATGCTGTTTCTAAGATAAAGCAAATGAAGAGAGGTTATGGATAGAGAAAGGAACCTGTGGGAATATAGACAGTGAAGGATTATGGAAGGAATGAGAGTTTTAAGAAGAGCTGCAGAGATGTGTGAGAGAGGGGAGACTGAGATAGTGGCCACAGGCCAGGCAAGGGATCTGGGGGAAGGAAGAGCTCTGGAATCCGGTCACAGAGCCAGGTGCTACCAGCAGATCTGCTGGGAGACAGGCTGATGGGATCCTTTGCATTTTTGTTTTTCTTCTGTAAAGTGGTGCTGGGGATTGGACTGAGGGCCTTGGGCGTGCCAGGCAAGCAGTCTACCATTGAGCTACATCCCCAGCCCCCCAACCCCTTTGAGTTAGAGTATCTGTCTCAGTTGCCCAGCCTGTTCTTGAACTTGTGATCCTGCTGCCTCAGTCTTCCAAGTAGCTGTGATTAAAGGCATACCCCAGCACACCTGGATGTCCTTTGCATTTTTGTATGGTAGTTAGTGTATCAGAGATTGTGGACTTGGAGGGAATGAAGGAAGTTGGAGCAGGAGCTTGGCGGTGGTGGTAAAGATGTCAACTGTTTTTGAAGCTCTTGTCTAGAAAGAGAAGGGAAGAGAATGTATTCATCAGCTTTCTGTTACTATAACAAATTCCAGAGATAATCCATATAAAGAAAACAGGTTTATTTTAGCTCACAGTTTTAGAGGTTCCAGTCTGTGATCACTTGGCTCCCTTACTTTTGGGCCTGTGGTGAGGCAGCACAGCATGGAGGAGTGAGTGGCAGAGCAAAACCACTAATTTTGTGGCCAAGGAGCAGTTCAAGCACATTCCGCAATCACCACAGACCTCTCACTGGCCCTGCTCCTAGAGATCCCACCATCTCTTGGTAGTACCTCCTTGGAGACCAGGCTTTTAACACATGGGCCTTGGTGGGGGACATCGTAGTTCCAGACTATGGCAGGAAAGCTGTGTGTTTGGACACAAGGCAAGGTTGAGGGGAGTTATCTACCGGGACTAGGGTGGGGCCAAATCAATCAATGGACTGGTTTAGTAATCACCCACCCTTAATCCTAGCACCCAGCATTGTACCATGAATCATTCACACACTCTAGATCCAGCCACCTCTGAAAAAGCCCCACCTGTGACTGTGTGAGGCTTTGGGGGGACATTGAAACACAGCCATGACACTGAGTTTGCTTTACATAGAAGTGATTGAGATTTGCACGTGTCTGTGAGCTGGGAAGGGTCAGAGGGAAATTAAAGACATATACAAGAAGAAATGGTGAAATGTAAGGGATAATTTAGAGATAATTTCATTATAGTATTAATATTGGCAGATTTTATAGCCTTTAAAACAGAAAAGTAAACAGTAAAAATTCCCATTCTGCCTCTTAAGCAATAGGAAAGACATAAATAAAAATAAGCATTTATAAATGTACTGTGGAACAACCCCAAAGACACTAGCAAGTGAAGATACATGTTGAAGTATATGGGTGTGGCTCTTAGGTAGTTAGGATACACAGAAAATAACAGGGCCCTGCCTAATATGTCACCATGTTACCCCTCCACAGTACCTATTTGCTTCTTGAAACAAAGTTGTGAGGCAGGCAAAGAGGGAGTTTTGTCATTTAACAAATGAAACACCTGGATATTAAGTGACATACCCAAGATACACTGCCAGGTTATGATAGAATTGTAACCTGATGCTCTGTCTTTTCATTTCTAGGCTGTGTACCTTTCCTGAATCTGTTTTCCACCTTGGTTATAATCTCTCATTTGTTTAATCTTAAAAAATATTTTGAAACTAGACATAGTGACATGTGCCTGTAATCCCAGCACTTGGGGAGGCTAAGGCAGGAGGATCACAAGTTGGAACCCAGTATGAGTAATCTAGTCACTTAGAGACTGTGTCTCAAAATAAATAAAAATGCATAGGGATGTAGCTCAGGGTGAAGCCCTGGGTTCAATCCCAGTACAGCAAACAAAACAAAACAAGAAACAGAAAATGCTTTTGACAGTCCTGGTTTCTTTTGATTCTTCTTTTAACCTAGAAAGATTAGGTGAGAATCTTTATGTATAAAGATCTTAATGTCTGAAGAAGTACATGATGCCTTACAGCTCTGAAATTCTTTTGAGTTTATGGTGGGTACCTTTAAATGGCACCTTAATACATCTGTAAGCTTTGTGTTCACGACGTCAAGTCTGTTAATGCACTAGTCATTGAAGCAGCTGTGCTCAGGGTCACTTCGGACATGAGGATGGCTCTCCGTGCTGGGCCAAGAGCTTTCTCATCCCTGCTTCCTCTTCTACAGTTCTTCACTGTAGGTGGGGCTCGTTACGCCCCCACTTAGGAAGTGGGCTGACAGATTGCCCATTTTAAAATCTCTGAGATAAAGTGTATCTTATCTTTTTAAAAAAATCTATTTGAGGGAGTCATAAAAGCAGAAAACAGGAGTCTTGAGTCTCACAATAAAGGAATAGAGAAAACCTTTTGTAGACTTACCCTCTTCACTTCCCAGCTTAGATGTGTCAGCCTGGTGTAAGCACAGAGTGCTCCTACCTTGAGTTACTTCATAAAGGTTCACTAGGGGAATGCAAGAGTTACGCAGGGAGTTCTGGCCATTTGGGAAGCTGAATTCCAGAGACTCTTTAGTGGGGTGCAGTTTCCAAATTGCTAAATCATTAAGATTACGGCAAAAATTTGACTAGGTCTAGTGAGGGGGCCAGGGTTGCATTGGTTTGTAAGGAATGCTGGGTAGTGGTGCTGCTGTTTAGCAAGTATAGTTTCAGTTTTGCAAGATGAAAAAGGTCTGGTGATGGTGCAAAAAAGTGAATATACTTAGTATTGCTAAAGTATATACCTTGAAGTGATTAAGAGAGTCAGTTTTGTATGTATTTTACCACAATTTAAAAATAGGAAAGAAAAAAAAATAGGAAAGAATGCAGGTTGGCTTGCCCATACTGTGTAAAGTTAACCTAGTTCTTTTTTTTTTAAACCTCTTTCTTTGTGCTAAGTATATCTTTTATGCTGTTAGGACATCTATACCATTCTATCTTGGGAAGGTCCCTCTTTGGGTAAGGAGAAAATCTCTGCATTGAGCTCAGGAAAGCTGAGGCAGGTTTTGGCGTACCTTCTCACTGTTCTTCCGTGCTCTTCTTGCGTCTTCCTCATTCATTTGGCATTCACATGAGGGACTGGCCTGGTTGCTCCTGCTTGTCCAGCATTGTTGCTAATAGGATAAACCAGGATAGTTAGCAGTATTTGCCAAGAAGCCATTTTAAAATAATTTTTATTAGAGACATACTGAGCAGTGCAAAAATATTACCATACCATTAAAGAGCAGCTCATGATTGTACTTCCTAACCAGTCAGGATAGGAAGAAAAGGCATGAAGCTTGGGTAATTTAAGTGAATTTATATATCTTACTCTAGTTTTTCCAGAAAGACGAATAAAAGTCCCACTCCTTGTGGTAATGAACAGATGCTCCACACTCGGTAGATTTGAAGTGCTGCTCTGTCACACACAGCAGATGTGAAGTGCTGCTCTGAGGTGCATAGGGCATCTCTGGACCAGAGCTCTCATCTCCTGTTCAGGTTGAAAGGGTGAGCACACTATTAACATGAGGCAAAACTAGGCAATTTTATTTTTTAAAAAATTATAATACTTGCCAGGGATTTAGCTCAGTGATTCTGCCACCTGCCTCGCAAGCGCAAAGTCCCGAGTTTGATCCCTGCTAAAAAATATATATATATAATACTTGTCTCACTCCTTCTAGTGCATTATTTAGTTGCATCTTTGTATTTCATGTTTTTCTCTTTTCTGATTCTCATAGCAGCAGTATTAACACCAGTGAGCAGATAGTGCCACATCTTCATATCCTTTGTAGAGATGAGGGAATAGCTCGCACAACAATCTCATCACCCAGCACAGCCCATGGTAGTTGGTGAACATGGAGGGCCTTCCTCCCTCTTCAGCAGTTAATGAGAAAGTATAGTGAGAGTCCCTGTAGTCCGGCCGTCTGGTTGTGGATGTCCGGCTGTGGATGCTTCTGAGCTCCTGACTCCAGGCAGCCAAGTCAGGATCTGAGGGGCTGTGGCCTGGTGCTCTGAGGGAAGGAGAGCTGGAGTTCTCAGGTTCTGGGATTTGAGGAAAAGCCCTAAATACTCCAAGACTAAAGTTCTCCAAAGAGTAAACTCCAGTCCCACTACTGTTCTGTGTGTAAAATTCTGTCTAGTCCTTGCTTTGAAAGAGCTTTTTGGCCTATGTTTAGAGCCAGTTGAGATATTGGTGAAGGGGTAGACCTATAAAGATCACACTCTCAGCTTTATTATTCCCGAAAGCTATGTTAGAGAACACAGCTTTAACGTGTGGAGCAGTGGCCCTTCTGACATTCCCCTGGATGCAACGTAGGCCCTGAGTTGCAGGCCCCCTTTGAGGGTGGGGTTGTAGAGCTTGCCTTTCTTTTTTTTTTTTTTTTTTTAAAGTTTAGGGGGATCAGGAGGAGATATGCCTCTAGTGGACTCTTTCAACAATCTCTCTGGTAGACCCATTTTTATTAGTTAGAAGTTCAGGGGAAGGAGTAGTGTACTTTTCATGGAACAGCAGCAGCAGTAGTGAATGCATAACTAGTTAATGGGGAACAGGTCCATCCTTCTACTTGGATGCCTGTATTCTTTACATTGTCCTCAGCAGATGTTATCTTGCCATGATAGTACTGTGATTACAAGCATCCCTACATACAGCCAAAAAGAATGCAGCTTTCTGCATGCTTTTCTGTTTTTCAAGGTAGATCACGTCAGTCTCTGGACCATGGGACACAATCTGGCCCACATAGCCTGGTCTCTAACATTTCTATAAACAGTATTTTATGCCATTTGTGCTGTCTTCTGATTTTTCACTAATTCTAATTAGTCATAGATTAGTCGTCTTTGTGTCATCCAGCAGTTATTTGACCCCTTTTTATGTTCTTTTGCTTTTTAAGGTATCTTTGAATATGTGCTTTCTTTCATCAGTCTTATCTTCTAGTTCTAACACTGCCTTCACACTAGTCACTTCTGCTGCTCATACTTTCGATAGAACTCCTGTATGATTCTTTGCTAAATGGTCCTTCATGTTGTGTAGCTCAGCCAGCTTTTTATTAGTGTCGTCTGTATGCTCATTGATCATTTTTTTATTATGTTCAGTATCTGTTTAGTTATATCTTTGAGCTTGGTGAGAACCTTATTGATCTTCTTTTGTCTCTTTTCATATCATTTTGTATAATTCAATTGTTTGGCTTTTTATTTCCTCCATTTTGTTGCTCCATTAGTCAGCTTTGGGGGAGTTGGTAGTTTTGGGGGCATTTTATTGCCTTGTCTTATCATGCTTCTATTTTATTTTTTCTTGTATGGAGGTTTGCATGTCAGTTATAGTGGGAAAATGTTGTTGCTAGTCTGGAAGTCTCTTTATTTAATGTCTGCTTTTCAGTGGTTTCCTCTGGGCATAGCTAGCTAACTGTAGGCCTTTACCTCTGTTCCAAGATCTGACAACCTATTTTAGTTTGGGAGGGGAAGGTACAGTGCAATTAGCCCAGCACCTGGTTCTTGTGTCAGCAGAGACAGGTCCCCTTTCCTGGAAGCTGGGGTGAGCTTTCCAGACTTCATTCTTTTCTTTGTGTTGTGTGCTCCATTTCTCCAGCTTCTGTGTAGTTTTAGTTTTCTTATCAGCTTCCTACCAATTCTCGGAAATATACTTCTTTATTTTTTCCCTCTTTATTAAATTGGTATTTTCCAGATATCTTGATTCCAGAATAGTTCTGGAAGTTGAAGGGCATTGCACTGGTCTTGGCTAAGCTCTGGTGAAGGTTCCATAGGAGATGACACCATGGTGATAACACATGTGAGAAGAAGTGGTCATCACTAGGTCCAATCTTTAAAAAGTCCCGCCTTCTCCCAACAGTGCCATCCTAAGAACCAATCCTTTAATACATACATGGCTCTTTATGGGAAACACGACATCCAAATTATAGTATTCAGCCTCTCACTTCCAAAAGATCATGTTGTTATGGTCAGAGGCTGACGGGTTCCAAGCTGGCAGTCTGTATGCTGGGGAACCAGAAACAGGTAGCTGCTCAAAGATGCTGAAAGCCTCAAAACAAGAGGCACCAGTGATGCATGCCCAGATTTCCTTTGCAAGTCATCAGATAGCTCCCTCCTTACTCAGGGGAGGAACATAGAGTAGAGAAGAGGAGAGAAGAGGAGAGAAGAGGAGAGAAGAGGAGAGAAGAGGAGGGAAGGGGAGGGGAGGGGAGGGGATCCAGTACTGTCAATCCAGCGCAGCCCCTAGTGAGGAAAGCTGGGCATAGAGGAAGTGCTTCTCTCTCATGGCTGTGAAGGTAGGACAGGAAAAATTCCTTTCTCACCCATAGCTAGGGTCATGACTGAAGCACCTGTAATAAAAGACAGATTAACAAGAGAAATATATACAAGTTCATTTAACATGTGTTATATGACATGGAGCCTTTATAAGGAAATGAAGTTCCAAAGAAACTGGGAAGCCTAAGTTGCTAAGTTCCCCCTTGTTACCATTAGCGCAGGCCCCCTTCATATGCTCACGCTTACTCTGACTGTCCACTGTCTATCCAGCTTCTCCTACCCAGCATAGGTCCCTACAAATTGTGGTTCTCAGAGGGTGGAGACAAAATACCCAGAAAGTAATTGAAAGTAGCACTGGGAGTCTCTGATTTGGATATGGAGGACCACAATTTCAGTGGACTCCAGTACATTAATGGAAATCTCTGATTGCAGCTCTTGAGGCAAAGGGGCTCTTGGAGTCCTGTGGAATGTGGAAAGTGTCTCTGGATGTGCTGAGCCTAGCATCCTTGTCTGCTTTCTGCTTTCCTGGTCCATAATTATTCCCCACCCACATTTGCATTTTCAAATTTTCGTAAACAAAATTCTGACATGTTGATTCTTTGATAGGGAACATAACTTAATATGTGCCGGATGACTAGGTTTTCTACTTCTGTTGGAGGTTTTCATAAGAACAACTCTTTAGAAAATACTGGTTCAGGGCCGGGGATTTAGCTCAGTGGTTCGGCCACCTCCCCCCGCAAGCACAAGGATCCGAGTTCGATCCCCGTTATCAAAAAAAAACAAGAAAATACTGCTTCAGATTTTCTGTGCTTATTTTTATTCATTCTCTCTTCCATCTTGACATTTATTCTGTCCCCACAGTGAACATTGCCAACTTGTCTGGTAGTATACTAATTGATTAGATAAATGAACAGTTTACTAAATTCCTTTAATTGTTATATACCTGACACCACTGAATCATGGAAAGCTATTTAGAACATTTGCAAGATGGTGGCAATAAATAGTCAGCATTACTGGAAACTTTGTATCTCAGACACTAAGTACATTTGTGTATTGATAGTACAGCCTGTGATGTGGACCCTTTTACTAGATCCATTTACAGATAAGGAAGCAGTACTAGGAAAGAAAAATGGCTTGCTATGGCCACTTTTGCTTAGGAGTGAAGTCAGGAAGTGGATAGAATGATCTGGTGGCCAGAGCCCACATCCTTATTATCTACTCAGTAATTGTATTTTTTTTTTCAACCAAGCTTATTAAGTTATTAATAAGAGAAGAAGTGGAATTGGAATGTAAGAGTAGCATTGTCCCATAGTGCCAAATTTTTATGTTATGGATAGTTTTTTGTACAGGGTTTTGGTACAGGGTATTGTACCCAAGGCTTTCCTGCTGAGCTATAGCCCAACCCCTTAAAATTTTTTTAAAAATTTGAGACAGGGTCTCACTAAGTGACTAAGTTGCTCAGGTTGGGTTCAAACTTCAATTCTTCTCAGCCTCCCAGAGTGCTAGGGTTATAGCCGTGCACCATCATGCCCAGCTAGTTTTGTGTCTTTTTAAAAATAAGACTAAAATCTGCCTTACATTATTGTGTCTTCTAAATTAGAAATGGAGAGTCTCACTTCACTGAGCATGGATATTAAGAAAGGCACTTGGGGGCCGGGGATTTAGCTCAGTGGCACTGCACCTGTCTCACAAGTGCAAGGTCCTGACTTCGATCCCCGGTACCAAAAAAAAAAAAAAAGAAAGAAAGGCACTTGAGCAGGCTCCAGTAGGCCTGGAATGTGTGTGGCCTGTGTCCATGGCTTTTGGAAAATTGGCATGGTTGTTACTTTGCGTAGAAGAATGGTCACACAACATGCTCATAGCAACCATTGCCTTTGTTTCTCTTATACAAGTTGTCAAGTGGGAGAGCATTGGAGCTTTTCAGAGACAGGGCAAGGGACCCAGGAGATTGAGGACTCTGGAGAAAGGCAGCGTTGACTTCAGATTTCTAATCCAGGATCTTTTCACTGCATCACTTGAGTCTCGAGGGGGATGCCACATTAGTGAGTCTCTTGCAGTTTTAAATAGCTTTCTTCATCACTCCAGGACAGGCTGGTTGGACAGGTGTGGTGTGACCAGATTTCCAGGCCTGGAAGCCGGGCAGAGCAGTTTGTACTTATGTGGCAGGTGTTCACAAAAGGAAGCAGTATCACAAACATCTGTTTCCTTGTTTAATCCGTCCCAGTCTCCAGGATGAATGAAAGCAGAATCAGTATCATCTGGTGACCTGGGCCCATATCAGGCCTGAGTCAGACACTTTGAGGGTGTGGCCTAGCAGTTTGTTTTAGCCCTGCAGGTGAGTCTGCTGTACCTGAATTTGAGGACCATGGACGCCAAGCAGTAGGAGTGAGGAAAACCTTCTTGGGGAGTATTCAGAATTCAGACCTGGCATGAATCACATTAATTCATGTGACGACTGTGGAAATGGAGAGGAACAGATGTCTCTGAGAGGTGTCTGAGAGAAGTCCTGTACAAGATTAAGGGTGCAAAACACTGGTGGTGGAGGTGGCTGTTTCTTAGTGAAGCACTTAGAAGGACTGAGGTTGACATGTTTGGAGTTAGGCCCTCTGAGCTGGGACAGGTGTGATGTGTCCCCCAATGACAGTGCGGCCAGCTGAGGTGCAGGGGTGGTGGTGTGGCTGGCAAGGGCGCCAGCATCTGCTCACAGCCTATTTCCTGGTGACAGGATATGGTGTAACCTTAGGGAGAGATGGTGGGAATGAAGATAGAGATCAGGTGAGAGGTAAGACTGGAAAAACCCTGAGAGTCAGAGAGGAGTGGTTAGAAAGGGAGTGGAGACTTCTGCAGCAACGTGTAGTACTTCCTCCTATCCTTAGAACAAACCCATCCTCTCTACTGTCATGGCTTTTGCCTGTTTTCAGCCCTCATTTTCCCCACTCTGCCTCGCCTGCCATTTTGTAATTGGAACCCCTCTGCTCCTAACCTAGAAATTCCCACAGCTGACTCCATGCACAGCACTCATATGTCACCTTCTGAGAAAGCTTTCTGTGATTGTCCTTGGTCATGTTGGTCTTCTCTTCAGATCCCTGCCGCTGCTCCCCACCTCAGACTCTATCTCAGAGTTCTCACCCCAGTCTGAGAGTCTTAGTCACTGGCCTATTGTGTATGTCTGCTCTCCTTTCTTCATGAGCCTGGGATTCAGTGCAGCTTGTTTGTTGCTGTGTGGCCAGCACCCGGACAGGTGCCTGGCATGTGGTCCATAAGAATTAGTTGAATGAATTCTAGTGACAGATTTGCGGGGCAGCAGGAGAAGCTGGTCTGCAGACGCTAGGCCACACATGAGA
This sequence comes from Heterocephalus glaber, assembly GCF_000247695.1. Next base: position 19,391,948 of record NW_004624736.1, on the reverse strand, counting down.
GGTGGGAATGAAACAGGATGAATGAATCAAGTGACAGCGTACTTTTTTTTTTTAAGGTACTGGGGATTGAACCCAGGGGGACTCAACCACTGAGGTACATATCCTTAGCCCTTTTTACATTTTATTTTGAGATAGAGTCTCACTAAATTACCCTTGCTGGCCTTGAACTATAGTCCTACTGCCTCAGCCTCCAGAGTAGCTGGAATTACAGGCGTGTGCCTCTGCACCTGGCTTTCATAGCTGACTTTTATAGACAGATGATCAGACCTTCACAGGGTGGGTGCAGGAAACTTACCTTAGCCCCTCCTTTAGAGAGTGGCAAATTTAGAATTACAGCTTCTTTCTCCAGAGTCCACATACATGCTCCCTTGGACAGTGTGCTAATAGTGAAAGTTATAACAATTCTTTGTATTTTTTTTCTTGATCTTTAGTTCATCATCAACCAAGGTGGATCTCAAGAGTGGTCTAGAAGAATGCGCAGTGGCATTGAACTTATTTCTAAGTAACAAATTTACAGATGCTTTAGAATTGCTTCGTCCATGGTAATTATTTCTTTTAGATAATTTTTTTTCCAGATAGTTCTTTGATGTCATGCTTGTAAGTTAACTTACCTGTTTCTTCTTGAATATTTATAAGCTAACATGGTTGAGTCTCCTTACTGTTGGTCAGCTTTAAAATCAGTGAAGGAATGCCATTTCAAGATCCATCCATTTTCCTACAAATGATTCAAATTTATTCTTTATGACTGAGTGGTACTCCACTGTGTATATACCACATTTTCTTTATCCATTCGTCTGTTGATGGACTTATAGGCTGCTTCCATAATTTAGCTAACATAACTTGTACTAGTACGTATATACACGGGTATGCATGTATCACTGTGAAAAGATGTCTTTGATTCTTTGGAGAAAATACCTAGAAAAGGTATAGCTGGTTCAATGGAATTTCTATTTATAGTTTTTTGTGGAATCTCTATACTGATTTCCATAGGAAAATGCATGAATCTTGAGACCATGATACTAAGTAAAATAAATTAGATACAGAAAGCTAAATATTACATGATTTCTCTTATTTGAGAAACTCCCAATATATATAAAGAAAATAAAAGAGATGAAATGATAGAACCAGAGAGATGGACTTCATGGTGATGAGAAGGGACTCTGAGGAAGGGGAAGGTGAGGAGGGAAAGGGAAAGTAGATGATGAGGATGCAGTACCTGCATGTATCACTTCCCCACATGAATGTAATTGTTTTATTTTTTAAGACACTTTTGCAGTATAGAATAATCACGTTTACTGTGGGGAGTTGGTACATGGACATCACACATCTTAGTTCTTTTTTTGTTCCCTATCACACCCTTCCCTCCCTGTTCCTTCCCGTTTGCAAAAGCTCTGTCTCCACTTTTTCCAGTTCTTTTTAAAATCCCCTTCCCCTCCTCCATCTCTTGTTCCACTTTGTGTTTGAAAAGGATCTCCCTACTTCCTATTATCTTTCTTTTATTTTGCTCTTTATTTATAATTTGGATTTCTCATGTAAGAGAAACCATGTGATATTTAAGTTTGTGTATCTGATTTATTTCACTTAAATTATGTAATTATATCACAAACGTATATCAATAGAAAAAGAACATGAACTAGAAAAAAAGGAAATCTGTTATTTCAAATTTAACAAGTAGAAACTTGTTCAGTTATTGTAATGTGTTGTCTTGTAGGTCAGTTTTATTTTCTTCAGTGAAATGTTTTTATGGGTATTTCTCTTAAATGCCACTTTAAAAAGTTTCCTTTGAACTGAGGGGAAGAACTAGAACATGCTAACCTCAATACTAAAAAGAATTAAGATAATCAGAATTTTATTGAGATCCCCTATTTATGTGATAAATAAGCTAAGCAATTTAATTTCAATCAATAGCAGTTTAATTTCAATTGATAGTAACTGTTAATTTTTCAAATTGGTCAACAGAACTTTGGCTCAGATAGCTGGGCATGGTGGTGCATGTCTGTAATCCCAGCACTCGGGAGGCTGAGGCAGGAGGATCACAGTGAGTTCAAGGCCAGCCTGAACTACATAGTGAAACCCTGTCTCAAAAAACAAACAAAAACCAAAACACACACACACCAAACAAACTCAACCTGTTTAGTATCCTCACTTTGACCACAGTCACCAACTCGGCAATGTGTGATTATAGCTTGACAGAAATAATCTTATTTTGTACCTTCAAACACGGTGACTTTCTTAGGTGAAGCTTAGGACTCCTATCATGAGTTTCTAGACAATTACTTGGGCACATTAATCCTCTACTTTGAGTGTGCAGTAGGGCAACCTGATCAGAATTAATTTACCAGCTGAGGAGCTTGTAAGATTCAGAGTAGCTGTGAGCATGATGGGTCTGTCAGTTAATATTTCAGAAGTTGAGAAATGGTAAAATAGATGGTAAAGCCGTGGTGTAAGGGAAATCACCCAGTGTTGTCTCTGACCCTTGTCTCATAGCCTCTGCGTTCCTGTTCTGTCTGGTTTCCTTTTCCCCTCTCTATGTTCCTCAGACATGTCTCTTCCTTTGGCCTGTGCCTCCCTTTGTTGTCGTCTCCATTTGCTTGTCTTTTCTTTTCTTCTGCTGTCCTCTTTCTAATTTTACCTTTCAATTTTCTTTATTTGTTTTTACTCAAGAAAGTCTCCTTTTCTCTTCCACTGATAGCCACTTAGTGATAATATAGAATGAAAAACATTTAGTTCTGTGTTCAGTCAAGTTTTATATTCTCTTCATATTTATGCTTGAGGCACTATTAAAAATACTTTTGTTCCAATTGAATTCCTTTTTTCCTCTTGCAAGAATTTTCAGTTAAGTATATGAAGTTGGGAACCACAATTAATGATTAACTTCGGGTAGCTTTTTTTCCTTGTGGTTCTTTTGAATAGGCAGTGCCCTGACTTACGTGACACTGCCTGTTACCCAGTGATACTTGGACTATTCTATGAGGAAGAGAACAGTGTGGCCTGTGGCTTATGTTTGTGTTACACTGCTGAAGGCTGTTATGCATTAATAAAGTTAAAATCCAAAACCATGCAGTAATTTTTTGGCAGTACTAGGGATTGCAGCCCTGTGTCTCTTGAGCACTGAGCAAGCACTCTACCACTGAGCCACACTCCCAGGCCTGTGCATTGATATTTTAAACATAAACAACATAAAAAGTCTGGAGATGAGATGTTTGTGCTTTCACAGCCTGGGAATCTGCCATATATTAGAATGAATATCCTTAGATTCCTGAAGCTGTTCTCACTGATAACTTGATAATTTGAATTATCAAGAACTTTCATCAGGAATCTCTGATAATTCAATTAGATCAAATGGAAGTTTCAAGCATCTGCTTTGTCCTTTGTGGCTAATCTGATTGCAAAAATCTTGCTTCCTCTTGGCCTTTGGCTGGAGAGGAGAGGGCATGCCTTTAAAAGATCCTTTTTACTTCAAAAACATATCAGAATCTGTCACAAAATACATTTCCACTAGCCTTAATTTTATTTTACTTCAGATCTTAATACATTGCCTCTTGCTCAACTGGGAAAAATTGGTTGCTTTGAAACTTTTCTTAGGAAATGAGTCCGGAGGCTGCCCCCTTGTGCTGAAGCAGGGAAAAGCATGCTTTCTACTTCGTGCTTCAGCCTGAGCCTTTTGTTCAGCCCGTAGTGGGTTTGAATCGGAAAGCCCTTGCTTCCTGAGTGCTTAAGAGCGTACCTTTCTCAGTCCATGTCATTGCAGTGATTGTGGTAAAGGAGTAAAGGCTGCTTCTGTGAAAGTCAGGGTATGTATTTACTAGGATTTCCTAGGATTAGCATCTGACAAAACCTGGAATGTTTCTTTTTTCCTGTTGAGTTGAGATGAACTGATTTCCTGTGTTCTCCCCAGGGCCAAGGAGAGTATGTACCACGCTTTGGGCTACAGTACCATTGTGGTGCTGCAGGCTGTCATGACTTTTGAGCAGCAGGACATTCAAAATGGCATTTCTGCCATGAAGGACGCCTTGCAAACCTGCCAGAAGTAAGACCCAGGGATTCAGTGTTTGAGATAAGAGTCCAAACCCTTACGCCTGTGTAACAAAATGGGTGCTGTCTGCCTGACTGAGAGCTCTGTGGTGGAGGTTGGACAGAGCTGCAGAAAAGGATTTTATTCGATCCCTGGTACTGAAAAAAAAAAAAAAAGGAAAAGCAAAAAGAAAAGGACTTTAGCTTCAAAGCTTCTTGGGCTCATGCAGTTTCATATAATATAGTTAAAGAAATTCTTAATGGGAATTGTTTTATGGTTCCTGTTTGCCATCTGTATTTCCTTTGTTTTGGTACTGAGGATTGAGTCCAGGACCTTTACGCTGAGCTGCATCTCCAGTCCTTTTAAAATTTTTGAGCTGGATCTTGCTAAATTGCCCAGATGGGATTTGAATTTGCAGTCCTCCTGCCTCAGCCTCCTGGAGTGCTGGGATTACAGGCGTGTACCACCACCCTTGACCTTTCTACTTTGTTTTTGATAGCTTGGGACCTGAGCCATGGAGAAAGTCTGAGGAGGGCTCAGGGGGGTTAGCTGTAGGCATCTCTTGAGGACTTCCCAGGTTGATGAGAGTAGCAGTGCTTCGTGCCATGCCAAGTCGAGCAAGGGCATAGCTAGCTGTTTATGTGGGGGATGCGCAGGTTCAGGAGAGAATGTTCATTCACCCAAGATGGTCAGTCATATTTGGCCAATTTTGATGAGTGAAATGAGGTAGATTTCTTTAGTTTTATTTTAAGCTTTACTGTGTGCCTAGGAAAGCCCTAGTAGAAGATATTACTGGTATTGGTGAATATTAACATGGGTAAAATTAATCCTTAGGCAATTATATTGTGAGTCATTCAAATGAGAGCATTTCCAAATAGTGTACTTTAGGTCTAAATTTTAACTGGTGGATACTCTCACCAGAGAAATACTGGTTTTAGCCATGGAGGTAAGGGAAGGTACCTTATAGGGTTAGTGCTGACTGGTGCGTGTGTGTGTGTCCACATGTGTGTGTAATGACATGGATTGAGTGTCCGCAGTTGCCAGCGCTGTGCCAAGAGCCGGTTGTGCACTGTTGGAAGAAGGTGGCTTCTGCCCTGAATACTCAGGGTTTAGGGTTCTAGCTAGTGACTCTTTGGTGCGATCGTGACTGAATAAATGTCACGTGCAAATGGGCTCAGTCTGATTTGTTGATATTTTCTTTCGGTTCCCATCTTCCCTTCTGTCCAATGCAGATACAGGAAAAAATGCACAGTTGTAGAATCTTTCTCGAGTCTCCTTTCTCGAGGATCACTAGAACAGCTGAGTGAAGGTAAGAATCATTCTCATGATTAATGCTTCCTTTTTTTAAACAAATGAAAGAGTGCATTTGTTCATAAAGTTCAGTACTGAAATATAGAAAGAAAATGGAATGTGCTTTTCTCTTCCCCATCACACTCACCCCCAGGAGTAACCATCATTAATGGTTGATTTTGAAGCTGTGCAGGCTTTACAGTGAGCACATGCAAAAGTACATCTAGGGAACACACAGAGTTTGTGTTACTGTTCTTGTGTTCTTCACTTTATGCAAGCATAGAGTCATATCATGCATGTTCCACAATATGATGTTCTCCCAGGTCAGTACATACAAATATACTTTGTAGTGTTTTCACAGCTATGTAGTAGGTATTATTACATAGGATGGCTATATCCTAATTTACTTGCTTTTTCTCTGTCAGAGGACTGTTACATAGTTTTTATTTTTTCACTGTTAACAAGTAGTGCTGTTCTAAAATTCTTGTACCTGTGTTTTCATGCATTTTTCAAATATTCCATAGGGTAGAGTTCTAAAAGTAGAATTACTAGGTTAGATGATTTGAAAATTTAAAATATTTACAAGTATTGCCTTTTTTCTTCTTTTTTTTTGGTACCAGGGTTCAAACTTGGGACCTTACACTTGCGAGGCAGGCGGCGGAACCATTGAGCTAAATCCCTGGCCTGGCTTTTTTCTATAAAACTTAAAAACTATCTTATATTTTAATCATCCTTCTATTAGAGTTTCAGTTTTCCTACAGTCTGTTCAAATTTTTTCCCAAGACAAAGTGACTTTGATACCTTTTAAAAAGTGAAAATGCTTCACAGAATGGAAGGTGTTTAATTTATGGACATTTAAGAAAATCAGACACTGAAGAATGCCTATAGAGATTACAGTAAAAATTTCAAGATCAGCCCTATTTTATTAATGTTGTACTCCAGTAAGAAAGGCTTACCAGAAGGAGCATGCAGGTTATCCTATAGAAGACAGTATGTCCTTCAAAAGTCTCTACCATACTAGGAGAATTTGTGCTTATGTTTTCATCATCCAGCTTGTTCTCTGGAAGAAACAAAACACTAGCATTAGGTCTGGTTAATTAAAGCAAGAACAGTTCCGGAAATTGCTGTCAGAGGTATTCTTAATGGTCAAGGAAAAATGGGACACACATTTTTATGTTTTATTACAAAGTTTTGTTTATTTTGTTAGGCAAATGCTATCAGCTTGTTATGGAAACTAGAGAACTTGGGACCATTTGCATGGTGTGAGTTTAGAGTATTGATTGTGAAGAGGATTATGACAAATTTCACATCTTCAGGGCTTGTTCTAGGAGAATATAATGTTGACTTCCAAACCACGATAGAACTAAATGATATTTCATTGGTCACTCCAGGCAGCTGAAACCCATCTTCTTTGTCTCCAGAAACTGACCGCCAAGTACTATAGGACTAAAAATGAGTGTGTGTTTATGCCATATGCATTAGATGTGCCTCTCTCAGATATTGTTACAGTGTCAGTACATTAGCTGTCAGATGTGAGGGAAAACAAATGAAAATTGGCACTAGTAGGATTGAAGTCCTCCAGGGAGGGTCAGTGGGAGGTTAAATAGGCGCCCAAGAAATCTGACTCTTTAACACTTGTAGTCCCCTTTGTTACTTTTTATATGGCTTCTCTCTGGGCCCAGTGATCCTGCCTCCCTTTTTCTTTGTAGTATGAAAGTGACATTGGTGATTTTTTTTTTTTACCTTAGTTTTAGGAAGAATGACATGGTATTTTTGGTGTGAATGTAAATAATAATTTAAAAACAATAACAATAATGCCTCATTTAAAAAAAGATATGATTTAAAAAATGATCAGGGCCAGGGATTTAGCTCAGTGGTTTTGCCATCTGCTGCTCAAGCGCAAGGACCCGAGTTCAATCCCTGGTACCAAAAAAAAAAAAAAATGATGAAAATGCATATGTGTTGAAACCTCCCTGCAAAAATGTGAAACTAAGGAGGAGGTTAGGGCAAGGGGGATTACTTGGAGGGGATGATTAAGGTATGTTATATGCATGCACAAATCTGCCAGAATGAAACTTGTTAATTTGTATAAGCAGTATGCACTTAATAAAGTGGGAAAAAATTAAACAGGAACCACCATCTCATAACACACAATTTATAAGATATAATACAAAATTACTTAGAAAAGCCACAAGGAAAATCTGAATTTGAATGAGAAAATAAATCAATAGATACTAACACCCAGGTGACATAAATGTTGAGATTATCTGACAGAGATTTTAAAGCAACTATTCCACAAGGAGTTATGAGCACACTCTTGGAACAAATGGAAAACTAGAAAATTTAGACAATAGAAGATACAAAAACAATCAAAAGGAAATTTTAGAACTGAAAAGTACAGTATCCAAGATTTAAAAAAAAGCTCAGTGAATGTGTTCAATAACAGAATGTAGATCAGAGGAAGATCAATGCAGATTACCCAATTTTGACATCAGAGAGAAAATGGGTTGCAAAAATGAGCACAGCCTCAGGGACTTATGGCACAAAAGCTCTCACATTCTCCTCACGGGAGTCCCAATAGCTGAAAAATATTTGGGGAGATAATATCTGAAAATCCCCAAATTTGCTGAAAGACCAGACCACACAGATTCAAGAAACTCAGCGAAACCTGAAAAGGATAAATACAAAGAAATTCCCACTTAGACACATCATAATCAAAATGCTAAAGACTAGACAAGATCAAAAAATATTGTGTCAAACATACATGAAATATGGTACTGAATTTTCATGTTAGCAGCTAGATCTTAAACACTAGAATTGTAAATGGTTTTATTTTTATGAGACCTTTAATAGTATTTAATCTTTGGGCCGGGAATTTAGCTCAGCGGTGCCGCTGCCTGCCTCACAACTTCAGGGTCCCTAGTTTGATCCCCAGTAGCCCCTCCAAAAAAGATATATCCAATAATATTTAATCTTTGCCAAAAATTAAACAAAATTTCTCAGCTCTTTCTCTGCCCAGTCCTGCTTTCCCTACTCTCATACAAGATTCCTTTATTACAGGTTTTGTTCCGTTAAACCACCTGCGTGCAAAACAAAAACAAAACAAAAACAAAACAACAACAACAAGAACCACAAACTTTTCTTGGTGTTTTCTTTAGCATTAACCAATCTAATCTGTGTAACCTGCTCTTTGTAGATCATGGTCTGGTGTTGAGAGAGAATACATAAGTGGCCAGGGTCACCTGTATATCAGAGCAGGGTTAAACTTGATCTGCCTTTTCCTAAACCACAAGTCTTTCCACTGAACCCACACTTTCTCCTACAGGTGGGTACAAAATATCTTGCCTATATATGACGGAAATGTTGAATTATTCCTGTGTTAAAAATCTTGAAAATAAGTGATACTATGTTATCTGTTACTATGTTAATGTGTTTCGACAGCACATTTTAGGAAATCTGGAATAAAGTAAAAAATTGCTTTTTACTAATTAAACATAAATATGTTTATTTAGACTTTATACCTAAAAGCTATGCTTAGTTAACATTTCAGTGCCTCATGAATTTATTTCCTTCAGAGCACTATTATGTACAACTCCCACGATAAATGTAATAACTATGTACTTCAAACATGTATTTAAAAAAAGACACATTCTGGCACATGTCTACTCATAAATGCCCAATGACTGATATTGAGAGCTAAGAAACTGCCCAATATAAATCAATCACAAAGAAATGTAAGACTTTTATAAAATAAGTTACATTTATTCCCAGTAAGTTTGGCTGTTACTATAACCCAAACAGACTTTGTGTTCACGGGAGCATGTCAAAACATTGTAGCTTTAGTATGTGATTTGTTTTACTCTTGGTAATTTTCATTTACATCCTCCACCATTAGGTTGTCTGCAGGAGTTGAGTATATTTCATTAAGCTGTTCATGAGCTTAATGTGGAACACACCTGCTCTTCTCTCAAGGCCGTGGATTGCAGAGACTGGGTTTGAAATTGAGTTTAAAAAGAAGTATTTAAGGGCCGGGGATTTAGCTCAGTGGTTCCGCCGCTTGCCTCACAAGCGCAAGGACCCAAGTTTGATCCCCAGTACCAAAAAAAGGAAAGAAGTATTTAAATGCAGTGGCTAGAATGTGAGAGGGATTGAACATGAAGAATACATACACTCAGAGTACAGAGTTCCCACTTGTGTGCCTGTTATCTCTGCTTTCCTGTCATGTCCTCTGTGTTGCCTTCTTTTGTTACTTGCTTACCCTGATTTCTTCACCCTCTGCTCAGATCTCAGCAAAGTCTACTGAATCAAGCCCAGACTGATATTTAGAGACAGTCATAATTCAGCCTCAGCTGACCTTTCAAGCCTCATAGCCCTCTCCCAGCCAGGGCCACCCGCTGCCCTTACCCCAAAGGAGCCTGGGTTTTCCTTGCTCCACGCTTTGGTTCCTGCTGCCCTTGACTGGCCCTGACGTCCTCTCCTCTGTATGTGTCCCCTTTCAGCAGTCTGTTCCCAGGCTGATTTTCAGAGTTCTCACTTTGTTACAGAGTTACCTAGGTGACTCAGTAAGACTAAAGCCCTGGTTTGTACCCCACTGAAGGCAATGAGAAAAATAAAAGACACACTTTGAGGTTCGGTTCGGAGAACTGTGACCGTGACTTCATGCTGCCGGGCAGCCTGTGTGCAGGTGGCTGTATGTCCTCAGGTTCTGCCTGGCAGGGGTGCAGCCCTGGCTGTCAGCAAGCTGTTGGGGATCTTAGGTGCATAATTGCTTCTTTGTAAATTGAATATTTGGAATATGAGCAAGGCAAGAAGTTGAACCCATATATGAGAGCCAGTGGGTTGTGTGTGTGTAAATGAAAGAAAAAACATGTTCTTACCTAGTTTGATTAACAGCATTTCCAGTGACACAGAAATACACTTTTTCCATCAATTACTTGCTATAAAAATGTTTTCTGGGCCAGGGATTTAGCTCAGTGGTTTCGCTGCCTCCTGTGCAAGCACAAGGATCCAAGTTCGATCCCCGGTACCAAAAAAAAAAATGTTTTCTACTGTCAGCTTTTATTAGAAAGCACTGACATGATGGGGGCAGTGATCCTTGTAGTTAACATTTTTTTTTCTGTGCCAGGAATTGAACTCTAAGGACCTTGCGCTTGCCAGGCAGGCACGGCACCATTGAGTTACATCCCCAGCCCCTTTGTAGCCAACATTTATCAAGTGCTTACTGTGTTTTATGTTGTTGTTGTTTTTGTTTGGTACTGGGGATCGAACTCTGGACCTTGCACTTTCGAGGCAGGTGATGGAACCACTGAGCTAAATCCTCGGCCCTCAAGTGCTTACTGTGTATGGTAAATTGTACTACAGTGCCTCATTTAATTCTTCAGCTGCAAAGTAATGACATTATTAGTGAACTTTATAAATGAAGAAACCAGCAGAGTGAGGAAGGGTAGCTTATACAAGGTCCTATAGCTAGTACGTGGTAGAGCCTTTCCTCCAAGCTCATTTTCTTAACTGGCGTGCCAATTTGTGTCCCATGGAGAAAGTGGGAATCTACTGATTTTGTTTATGCAAAAATGCAAAGGTTTATGTCCTTGCTTTCTTCACATACAGTGAATTGTTTAGGAAGACAGGGCCTGTCTTTTGGGCCAGTTTACATATTCTTGGGCTGTGCATAGCTCTCATGCCCCCCCCCCCCATTTTGTACTGGGGATAGAACTCCTGACCTTGTGCTTGCAAGGCAGGCGGTGGAACCACTGAGCTAAATTCCCGGCCCTCAGGTCCCCTTTTTGAGTATCCTTACTTGTGCTAGACATCTGAATGATCAGATAACTGTGAAGTGGGATAATCTGACTTGGTGTCAAGTCTTCTTTTGCTTGTGGAGTCCTGGCTTGGGTGTGCAGGGTGGTGCCTTTTCAGAGAACCCTAGAGAGTTGCTGCTTTCCTTTCAGATGAATAAAAGTGTAGTCATTGTCATGATTCCCTTTCCTTCATAGTTTAGAAGCTAGAATTCATAAATTTAATTTTTTTTCAGTCTTCATAACTCTTAAATTTTTCACATCACTGTTAAAAAGTGGATCTCTTTTCCTTTGGGTCTTTTTTGTTTGTTGGTTGGTTTTTTTGTTGGTTTTGTTTTTTTTGAGACAGGATCTTGCTGTGTAGTTCAGGCTGGACTTGAACTCACTGTGTAATCCATGCTGATCTTGAACTCATGGCAGTTTTCCTGACTCAGCCTCCCGAGTGCTGGGATTATAGGCATGAACCACAACACCCAGCTTGGTTTTCTTTCTTTTTTTTTTTTTAAAGACTTTTAAATTTTGGTTTCCCCTTACAAGTTGAATTTGGGTCTCTTGACACCAAGTATCTGACTCTGCGTTTATATTTGAGTGGGACCAGTGAGGACTTCCCCGAACGTTTCACACTTTGTCGAGAAATTCTGTGGTAGGACCAAGAACATGTTATCGTTCTCCTTTTTATGGAAGCACCAAAGCAACCTAGGTTTTTGTGTCTCTCTCAGGTTCATTTATCTACCAGTCTTCTGGACATTTCAGAGCAATTACTGTGGATGTCAGATTTTCCTTAATATAATTTTATTTGCTTTTAATAGAGGAAATGCATGCTGAAATCTGTTACGCCGAGTGTCTCCTACAGAAAGCAGCGCTCACATTTGTGCAGGTAATGAACATTTGGCTTAGAATTGGTATTACCTGAAATACTCCATGGAACCATATGGTCCCTTCTGTGTTGGTGCTCTAGTTCATTAGACTTAAGAGTGGTAATGAAATCTACTTGTTACTTTGATAAGCTTTCTCTGATAAAAGAGTCAAGAGAGCTTTGTTCCTATTCAAATGCATAATCTATTTCAAGTTTTTCAGTCTACTGGGAATCACTTACTTCTAAAGAAATTACCTTGCAAATGCTATCTTACTTCTCTGTGTAGACACCACTGTGAGGTTGTTCCAGTCTGCATTTGAAGGGGTGGAGGACCTTCACAAGAGAGGCCAGCGGAGGAGGCTCCTCACCCACAGCGTCCCTTTTTTTGGACCACAGGCTGCAGCAAAGCTCATCATGTGTGCATAGATAGGCACACTTTCATGCATCCTTCGGGTTTATTTTTCTCCCACTTTCTGTTCTCATTCTTCTTTTGAGTTTTTATTTTTTCCTTTGGAAGAAGAGTTTTAAAGTCACTGAACAAAACAGTGGATTATTTTTATGAGACTCTTTAATTTCACCTCTAAGAACGGTTACACTCATATCTTTCCTATGTCTGCATCCTCCAGTACTGAGGAAGCATAGATGTTCACGTGGTGGCCTCGTGTGGCAGTGGTGACTGTAGGGGTGGGGTCGAGATTATAAGGAAGCAGAAGAAAATGCAACTGTAAGATGGGAAGTATTTTAAGTTCAATCTTCTTCATTGTTTTGAGAGTGGCTTCTATTCTTTTCTGGAAATTGATGTCTTAGGTTGTACTCTGGTTTAGTAAAATTGAATCCCCGTGGTGTTCCCTAAGGCTTTGTATTTTACAAAGGCTGGTTGATAACAACAGTCACAGTATAGGCTAGGACATTATTCTGCTGGTGACAGAGGCCCCAAGTTTTTTTTTTTCTATTGTATTTTCCAAATAGGGATTTGACAGTCAGACATTAGATTTTAAAGCTTATTTTAAATTTTTTTTTTTTTTTGGTACCGGGGATCGAACTCGGTTCCTTTCGCTTGCGAGGCAGGTGGCGGAACCACTGAGCTAAATCCCCGGCCCCTATTTTAAATCTTTTGACTTGAAATGAGACATTAGAGATATCTGTGGTTTTTCTCACTTCATCATGACCCCACATCCAGTCATTTTCATATTCATGCTGCTTTAATCTTTAACAGTTTTGAAGCACTGTCTCTTCCTGTCTGTTCTGACCATTGTTCTAGTAGAAATGCTTAGCAGCTTTTGCCGGGCCTGGACTGTAAGCAGTCTCTCAACTCTGTCCTTAATTTATTTTTACCTTCAACTCATTCCTTATTCTGAAATTGCGAACCCTTTCAGAAGTAGGACTCTGACCTTGTCCTTTGGTGCTTCAGTAGTTAGTAGCTTGCATCAACAGTGGCAGTGTCTGTGTCAGAGTATCACAGGTGGGGAAGATGTTTTGAACTGAACTGGTGCCTCCTACCAAATCCCTCACTTACAAATGTGCTCAGGTGCTGCTGACTGGGGTCTGTGTGGCACAGGTAGAGGTGGCTTTCCTCTCTGTTGGCCACTCCCTTCTTCGCAGTAGATTCTTCAGCAGGGTTGATGTATATACACACAGGTGGCCAGGCACACCATGACTTTCCGGCCTTTCCACCTGAGTTTTTCTTGTTTGCAGTGTTTGCCTCTGTTTTGCCCCCTTTCTCTAGCTCCTTCCAGTCATTTTTTGGTGCTTTAAGCTTGGGTGCTTCCAGGAGACTTTTCTGGCTCTCTTCTTGCTCTCATTCTGTGCGTGCCTCCACCCCTATGCGTGCTTCCATCCCATAGCACTGCATTGCTTTTGTTTGTTCTTACATTAAGGTGCATGGTATAGAATAGGCATTCAGTAAATGTCTGGTGAATTATGAAATGAAATACTCTAGAGTCAGATTTTAGTCTAACTGAAAAAATTCCACTTTTGTTGTTTTTTGAGACAGGGTCTCACTGTGTAGTTCAGGCTGGCCTTGAAACTCACTGTAGAGCCCAGGCTGGCCTTGAACTTGTGGAGATCCTCTTAGCCTCTCAAGTGCTGGGATTACAGGCGTGTGCCTGGAAGTGTGGAGCACTGGTCTGTGTCCATTAGCACTATCAGGGTGACCTTCTTTAGGTAGTTACTTAATGTAATCATTAAGAGACTCTCTTAGAATGCTGATTATGAAAATGGCATTCATCTAGACCAGCTTCTTCAATTTTATAGTTAAGTCATGATCTTTAGACAAAGAGAAGAAGTGATTTCCACCCTGAACCCCACTAAAACAGAATTGCTTATTAGTGACAAGCATTTTAATATTCAGACCAGGTATTTTTGATCTGGAAATGTGTATGAATGAAATTCACAATATTAAATAGACCACCTGCTCAAGTACCCTGTGAAATAGACCCTTTTACTTGGTATGGTGAACTAGAAAGTTTGGCCTTGGATCCTTAAAGTCAGTTGTTTTAGATTCTATTGAAACCAGAAGAAAATTGATCAGTTAAGTGATGAGGTGTAGGTTTGAACTTCATTGGGCCCCTGATTAGTAAGGCTTACTTCCTCAGAAATAAAAAGTAATGCAATGATTTAAAAATTTTTTTCTTTTTGTCTTCTAACGTTTAAGAAAAATAACAAAAAGGCATTTCAAATATAAAGCAAGACGAATGTGTTAATTTTATTTGTTTATTTTTGAAGCAAAACATTTATTGGTACATTTGATTTTATTTTATTGTTTGGTACTGGGGATTGAACTCTGGTCCTTGAGCTTGCGAGGCAGGTGGCGGAACCACTGAGCTAAATCTCCGGCCCTATTGGTACATTTTAGATATACGTAATGATAGCATTCATCATAGGGAATTTGTACCTGTACATGCTATATCTTGCATAATTGAAAAATTATGTCCTCAAAATATTTTTTTTCTAATTACACAAATATGCAACTGTCAGGATAGTTTAAAATTTTTTACTAAGTGCTCTAATTATTGAATTATTTTCAGGATGAAAATATGATCAACTTCATCAAAGGTGGATTGAAAATTAGAACAAGTTACCAAATATATAAGTAAGTTAAAAAGTAAAATGTGGTTTTACATGATTCTTGTGCTTATACTGCTTTGTTTTTTGAAAGTTTTAAGTTTACTCTGACTAGTTTTATTTTTTCATTTTGGTGTTAGTAAAAATGTACTTGATTTTTGATTTATGTATTCTGTGCTGCAGAATAACAATTTACAGTTTAAGAGCAAAATAGTGGAAGAGAAAATGGCTTGACATAATTTCTGATCATATAATCTTAATTTTTATCTCCTAAGAACAATTTATACATTTCAAATGACAGGTGTATTTTGGTACAGATTTTTAGAGTAGCTCTACCCAACAAAACTTTCAGCAGAGGATGGACATGTTCACTGAGGTTGGCTCATAATGTTTTTCTTATCTTATTTTCTCTATAGTTACTGATTTTTATCCAGTTTTTCTGTCATTTACTGAGAATGTTAAAATCTCCAATTTTCAAAGTGGAATCATGCGTTTCTTGCTTTAGTTCTGTCCGTGTTTGCCTTATATGTTTAGGTCCGTTGTTGTTAGGCTCATATATGTTAATAGTTGTTTTGTTTCCCTAATCAGTTTAACATTCATATTATGAAACGTCCCCATTTAACTCTGGTAATAGTCTTTGTCTTGAAATCTATTTTTTTCTGATATTGATCTAGCTACTCATGGCTTTTTTTCCCTCTAGTACTAGAGATCAAACTGAGGGTTGCTTTACCACTGTACTACATCCCTTTCCCTTTTATTAAAGTTTTATTTTGAGACAAGGTCTTGCTAAGTTGCCCAGGCTGGCCTTGCACTTGCAGTCCTTCTATCTTATCCTCCTGAGGAGCTAGAATTACAGTCATGTATCACTGTGCTGGCTCATATTTTTTGAGCAATTTTCTTTGCATAGTATATATTCTTTTAAGTCTCTTTTAAATATTTAAATTGCATATCTTATAGATGCACAGAGTTGAATAACTGGTATGTTTATACTTGTAACTACCACTATTTCTGTTTGTCTCACCTGTCCCTCTCCATTTTTCCTGTTTTTTTTTTTTTTGGTACTGGGGATTGAACTTGGGACTTTGTGCTTGCGAGGCAGGCGGCAGAATCACTGAGCTAAATCCCGGCCCCTTTCCAGTTTTCTTTTGCTTTAATAAAAAATTTAAAATTCTAGTATAATCCTTTATTGTCTTCTTAATTATATCTCATTTTTTTGGCAGTTGTGGTAGTGATTATATGTGATTTTAAACTTATCTTAGAGTTAATATTGTTCCATTGCACATAAAATACATGAACTTGGCGCAAGTATGGTTTCATTTTCTACCTGTTGTCTTTTATACTATTCTTATGATACATGGTGTACTCATATATATTAAAAATCTCTAATACTGTGTCAAACTTTTGCTTTAAATAATCATGTGTTATAGTCTTCTATTTTCCTAAATGTTCATCATTTTTATATTTTTCATTTATACTTGATTACTTTCAGAGTTTAGCATCTTATCATATATGTCTGCTTCAACAAATTCTATTTTCATTTATTTGAAATTGCCTTTACTTTTTCCCTTCATTTTTAAGGATATTTTTTTTCTTCTTCCAACCCTTTAAAATTGCCATTTCATTGTATTAAGGCCTCCGTTGTTTGTAATCAGAAATCAGTTGTCATTTGTATTGTTTTCCTTACCTGATATTAGTAACATTTCTTCTGGCCTCTTTTTGAAGACTTTTGTATCTTTGAATCTCTGCAGTTTAACTGTGATAAATCTAAGTGTGGTTTTGAGAAATTTGTTGTCGTTATTTTTTCAAATATTTGCAGTAGGACCTTGGTTCACAGATAATTTTGTTTTTGAACAGATGGGTTCACAAACAGACATGTCTGGAAAATTTTTGTTCTGGTTTGTGAACTCTGCATTGAGTGACAAACATGACCATGGCCATCTTTCCCACATGAACACGAATGTGGCCATTTCTTCTAGAATTGTGGAATGAATTAAGTTCATGAACCAAACCACTACTATGTTTTCTGCCCCATTTTCACTGTTTCCTCTCTGAGACTCCAGTTATATATTAGCCTGCCTAATCTGTTTAATGTGTTGCTGATTTGCTCTTTGTTAAAAACAATTTTTTGATTTTCAATTTGGAGAGTACCTAATATCTGGGTCACTTAGAGTCAGCTTCTATTGACCACTTTTTCTCTTGTGTGTATCAAAATGTGTTTTTTTTGTTTCTTCTTGTGTCCAATAATTTTTTAAATTGTACTTTAGATATTGAGCTATAACAGAGCCTCTGAATTCTGTTATCCTTCCTCTCTGAACAGTGTAGATTTTTGTCCTAAGAAGCATTTAATTTGCCCAGATATGGACTGCAACCTCTTGTTCTTGGGGTGAGCAGCACCTGAAATCTCTGCTTCATTATTTTTCCTGTCTTGTTTCTGCTTTTCCTTGCAATTTCCCTAGTCTTCACATAGTATATGGGTCAGCCAAGAATTTGAGTGTTTCAACACAGATTTGAGTTTCCAATCTATGTGGGTCCTCCAGATATGGAAATTTCTCTGTTACTGAACACCACTCTGGCAGTCTTGAGTTCTGTACTCTGATTTTTAAGCCAGTAAAACTGTGGCTTTCTGTTTGAACTCGTGTAACCCACTCTGAATAGAATAGGCATGCTTTCAGGTGCATAGCCATACAAATGTAATGTTCATTCAAGAGTTAACCCTGCTTTGAAATTTGGCTCTTCTCTAGCTTCTGCCTATTTGTTTTTTCCTTCATTTATAAAACTGTAGAAGATACTTCAAATATATAGATTGCATGTGTTTGAGAATTTATAATTATTAATCTGTGGAAGAGTTAATGTAACATAAGCTGACCTGCCATGGAGGCAGAGTTAACAGTTAGTATAAGAGCTACTTTTACCTAAAATCGTTTTATAAATTTGTGTCCCACTCAAGTCCTGCAGAGGTGGTGGGGAGGGCTTGTAGAGTTTGGGAACCTGATGTACTGTTTTTAGATTTCTTCTTCATGTATTATTTTTTTTTATTTATTTTTATTCTCACCATGTAGTCTAGGCTGGCCTCAAACTCACTGTGTAGCCCAGCCTGGCCTCTAACTCATGATGATCTTCAGCCTCTTGAGCCAGATCCAGCCTCACCCTCCCTTGTGCTGGGATTTCCAGTATGTGCCACCACATCCAGCTTTCAAGTATTGTTTTAGAAGACAAGAAGGCTAAAAGATTACTTTTTCAGTCAGCAGAACTTAATGAATTAAAATAATAACCAAAATAATTAAAATAATGCTATTATGTCAAAGGCATATCACTGGATTGGATCACAGGGTTTTGAAACAGACTACATGGATATGTGTGCAGACATGTGGTTATGTACATATAAACACAGACATTTACTTGAGAATTCAAAAATACATCCCTATATATGTGTGGATGTCTTTCAAAATAGTGAAAAGAGACAAATTGTTTTTTGGAACCAGGGATTGAACTCGGGTCTTTGCGCTTGCACAGCAGGTGGTGAAACCACTGAGCTAAATCCCTGGCCCAAGAGACAAATATCTTAAATAAATATTTTTGATAAAGTTGACTTTGTTTTAAGGAAAAAAAAGGCCATATAGATTTAATATTAAAATATTTTAAAAGATCATTAGAGAACAAAATATTTTTTATAGTCCTAAAATAAAGCTCTTGAACTTTTATTTTAAATTTTCTACTTTGAAATAATTTCAGAGTTATTACAAAGAATTTTCATATGGGCCAGGGATTTAGCTCAGTGGCGCCTTGCCTGCCTTGCAAGTACAAGGTCTTGAGTTCCATCCCCGGAACCAGGGGGGAAAAATTCATATTGCTAACACCCTACAGAACCGCAGTACAATTACTCAGGTAAGGAAACCAGCATTGACACAATATGTCATCTATTGCCCTTGCTCACAAATCTCCAGTCGTCCACCAATGCTCCTTTTCTGGTCTAGGATCTACCCTAGGATGTTGGGTGTTGCATTTAGCTGTAAGGTCTCCTTACTCTTTTAATCTGGGAACGTTCCTCTGTTTTTCTTTGTCTTCCATGACCCTGGCATTTTAAATGAATGTTGGGCAGTTATTTCATAGGACATCTTTCAATGTGAACTTAACCTGATGTTGCTTAGTGATAGAATTTAGGGTATGAATTTACAGCAGAAATATCATAGAAGTGATATTAGTGGGCAAATGATGTCAATTTTAAAGGCCATTTTTAGGTATGACAAAATCAGAAACCATAAGAGATTAACCTGGCCACATAAACATTCATAATTTAATTATGGTGACAGTGCACCATATAAACAACGAAGTGGAAATATGATGTGAATAGCCCAGTGACTGGATGGCAAGCTCATGGGTTGGTGGGAGTCTAAATGGAATCCTGTGGCCGTTGTGGTTCTTATTAACTGAGGTCTCTAAACTGGCTAGATTCAGGTTAAATGTATTTGGCCAGAAAACCATTGTAAGTGAAGTTTCGTGTTTTATATAGTTGCATCATATTAGGTGATACATGTCTCATTATTCCTTATTACTTTTAAAAAATGTATTTGTCCACTCGATAAGCAATTCTCAATACCAATTTTTATATCTTGGTCATTGTTTTAATTTGTATTCCTGTGATTAAATATTTGCTTTTAGAAGATGATGTGAATGGAAAAGAGAGAAATACAGTAAATCCCCAACTTATGAACGAATTCCATTCCGGAAGAACGTTTTTAGGTCGGATTCATTTTTAACCTACAAAGTATGTCTTAATACAGTACACCTGTGAAAATTTGCAACTCAAATGTTTGTAAATTGAAGACTTAACTGTATATAGAAGAGAAATTAAAGAGAGAAATTAGAAAGATGTGCATAGCTAGAGCAGGAAAAAATAAAAAGATGATGTAGTTGTGATGGAATTTGGTTTCTTCTTTCAGTCTTTCCCACTTACAAGTTCTAATTTACCTGGTCTACCTGAGACCCTGGAAGTTGCACTGAAATTCAGTTCTCTGCTAGCAGCAGCTCAGTTCTCAGTGGAGGGTGGGGTTTGCAGTGAGCATAGCTGAGAGGAACTGAGCACCCGGGGAACTCCTGTGAATGGCCGCTGGGAAGCTGTTCGGGTGAGGAGCTCTGGCCCTGTGGTGCCTGGCTTATGCTTGCTGATGTTCGAGCCCTCTGTTTCCTTAAGCTCAGAAAGAGTGGTCCTGCTAAACACTGTAAAAATGGGTTTCCCTTTTTTCCTGAATGATTACTGCTCTGTAGCTTTCAATGTAAAGACAGCATAAGGTGATCCATTTAAAAATTCTGTAGTATTATGTGTGATGACATTTATAGTGTGTAAGCATGAAATTTGATTTAACATTTATTTTCAGAGTCATAGGAAACTTACACTATACCTTTTTTTTCAATCCAGAGAATGTCTTTCTATTCTGCATGTAATTCAGAAGAACAAACATGAACAAGAGTTCTTCTATGAGTTTGAAGGGGGCGTCAAGCTTGGAACAGGGGCCTTTAATTTGGTAAGGAAATAATTATATAGAACCCAGAACCTTTTTGTAGAAGAACCCAAGGTTCTCTGTTGCATTCGAACCTCATCCTACACCTCCACCTGGTTTGTTACATGGCAGAAGTGGGTGAGTTTTCCTGTGGTATTGCAGAGTTCTGCGTGTGCTCAGAATAGCTTTGGGTTGTACAAGGAAGGGAAGGGAGAGCATTCTGCATGTATGGGTGAGGTTTTAAGTAACAAGGAACTTGGAATCTAGTTCCAGTTCCTTACCAGAAATAGTGTTGCTATGACAGTGGAGGCTCTGGAATTGAAAATAAGCAAGAGTCTGTATAACTTGAGGAATGATTTTTTGATGATCTTTGGGAAGCTATAAAGTCTGAATAGAAATCTGTTAAGGTCTAAGCCAGGCATGGTGGCAGAGGCTGGAGGCAGGAGAATTGCAAGTTAGGGTCCTATCTGGGCCACTTAGCAAGACTCTGTCTTAAAAGTAAAAAAAAGGCTTGGGGATATAGCTCAGTCTGAAGGTCTTAGGGAAAAAATTCTTACATACTTAGAGATTTAGAAATTTCATTAAGGTTTGACTGGAATTGGTGAGAAAATAAAGTAGTAGAGAATCATGCACACAGGTACATGGGCTGCTGTGGCTGCTTTACTGTGAGGCTGTTGTGTGATGACTGGCGGCTTGAGAAGGAGGGTGACCGGTACCCATAGAATGGGTCACCCTGCACACTTGGCCATTGAAATCCTCAGCGCCCACGTGGAACACAAATATCTTCATATTTTTTGTCTGTTCAGAGTTCTGTCCACAAACCTCTTCCCCAGGCTTCCTTTTCACCAAATTTTCAGTCAAATCCTTGATCATGTGGCAAAACAAATGTCCACTCCACATGAATCTGCACATTTGCACATCCGGCCACTTGTGCTTCAGAGCACAGTGTCTAAGCAGGTGCAATGCTGCAGATTCTGCCTACTTGGAGGCTTTGGGGATGCCCCAGAAAGAAGCAGCAGAGCTAGAGCCGTCTGCTTCCAGGTGGGTCCCGCATTGGTGTCCAGAATACAGCCACTTTTACTTTCCAGGAAAGGGATCTAAATGGAACCTTGTCTGGTAATGGGTGCTGAGGAATTGCTTTCTTGTCACTTAGTCATTACACATAAAAGTTCCTTACAGAATTATGGAAAAAACAGGCACTTTTTTTTTCCTTTTTAGAAGAAAGGTGGTTTTTTTAGGTTCATTGTCACGACATTAATTCATAAATAATAATTACAGTATTACTAATTAGTGTGATGATTGAGACCTATCTAGTGGTTTAATAAACTCATTTCTAATTTTTCTTATTACTAAAGCATAAAAACTTGTAAATAATTTGCAGCTTGCTATTTGTCTACAATTAAATACACTAACACATAAATACACTTGTATTTCTTTTCTTACAGATGCTGTCCCTTTTACCAGCAAGGATTATCAGATTGCTAGAATTTATTGGATTTTCTGGAAACAGGGTATAAATTTAATTTTATCTTACTTTCACAGGGAAGATAAGACATTATTTACCAAACATGAGGACAGTGTTAACATGTCCTCACAGCTGACATGATAATTGTAGGCAGTTTGTTTCCAGGCCAATAAAGAACTATTGGTTTTTGGTCATTTCAGGAGTTAGGCATGGCTTTTTTGTTGAAAATTAAAAATCTCACCTGTCTTACCTGAATTCTAGAGTTAAAAATTACGCTGCTTGCTGGATCTTTATTACTCTTTAGTGGTGAAAATATCCTTCCTTAATATTTCATTAATGCCACAGTTATCTTCTTTAGAGTGAAGAAATTAGGCTAGATTTCTTTAATAGTTTATAATTCTAACAGATGAAATAGCACGGATCAAACACAGTTGCAATATTTTGGATTTCCTTTTGTTCTTTTTTTTTTGTACTAGGAATTGAACTTGGGTCCTTGTGCTTGCGAGGCAGGCGGTGGAACCACTGAGCTAAATCCCCAGCCCCATTTGTTCTTTTTTACAAGTTTCACTATACAACAAAGTGAGGAAATTTGTTTCCCATGAATTTTTTTAGTGCATATGTAACATTGATCACAACATTCAAAATGCTTTTACAAGAGTTGCTGTATCCCAAGAGCTTTCTCTGTTAGTCAAAAAGCAGATTTTAAGACATGTAATAAGAACAAGTACTAGAAGCTACGAAATTTTTCCATTTCATAGGCTATTATGTATGTATGGTGCTCTTTTTATGAAATGTTCTGGTTTTTTTTTTTTTTTTTTTGGTACCGGGGATTGAACTTGGGTCCTTGTTGCTTGCACAGCAGGCGGTGAAACCACTGAGCTAAGTACCCAGATGAAATGTTCTATTTTGACTTTTTTTGTTTTTATATTACTGTCACCATTTAAAAAATTTTATTGGTACATTTTCAGTATACAATATAATGACATTCATCATTGGAGATTTGTACCTTTATATATCTTGATTCTTATTTTTTCCCCATTCCCCAGTCCTGCTGTTCACTCTTCTCTTTAACCATTCATCTTTCACTGTATTCCTTGTGATTCTAGTTTGCCTCTTGAATAAAGTCCAGACTATCACATGGCTTCAGGGGCCCCATGGTCTGATTGTAGCTAGTGTTCTCAGCCTTACTACTTGAACTTTTTACTTTCCTAGTACCTCCTCTAAAGTGGCCCGTTGGGGTTACTTGAACATGTCCTGTTTCTGTGCTTCTGCTATGCTTTGACTTGGACATCTTCCCTAATCAGCTTCCCTGGAAGTTATGTTCTCTCAAGAGCTGCTCTATTAGGTTTGAGATAAATGCCATCTATTCCATAAAGCTTTCTTAAAAAAATAAACCCACCTTTGGGGAGAATGGGGATACTATGGATTAGCATGTGAATGTTTTTGAATCTAATTTTCTAGTCATAATTTTGTCTTTCTAAAATGCATTTGATTCCTACAGGAGCTGGGCCTCCTGCAGCTTCGGGAAGGTGCGTCAGGGAGAAGCATGCGGTCTCCGCTGTGTTGCCTCACCATCCTGGCGTTCCATACCTACATCTCTCTGATACTTGGTACGGTCTGCGGTCTACCTTACTTCGTGCCTTATCATTGAAAGTTGTTTATCTTTACTCTGAATAAGTACAAATTTAGAAAAATCAGTAAGAACTGGTATTCTTAAAAAAAAAAAGAGCTGGTAGTCTTTGTTTACTTCTTTTGGAGTAAGCATGAAAAACAGTGACATTTATCATAGTGACATTTGGCAGAGGGAGTGCTTGTTTCTTTCATTGACATTTTTTATCCTCAGTTAAAATTTCTGTACACATTAAGGTGCTTGATTTAATCATTCATATAAAATTTGTTTCTGTGGAAAATTAAATATTGGCTAAAATAAGTTAATATTGTATATTGAAACCAGAAACTCCAGTTAGAAATCTAAGCTAACCACTTCTATTCTTTTTTTTTTTTTTCCTGGTACTGGGGATCGAACTCATGACCTTGCACTTTCGAGGCAGGCATGGTGCCACTGAGCTAAATCCCCGGCCCAACCACTTCTATTCTTAAGAATTCATCTGGGCCTGGGATTTAGCTCAGTGGTTTTGCTGCCTGCTGTACAGGTGCAAGGATCCAAGTTTGATCTCCGGTACCAAAAAAAAAAAAAAAGAATTCATCTGTTCTAGAGCTGTCTTAAAATCCAGTCATTGATGGGACTTGTCTTTATTTTCTAGAGTTAAAAATGACAGCAACAACAAAATAGTAGTTTTCATCTTTTCCGCCAATAGTCTTTGCTATCTGTTAATGAAATTGGGAGAGTTAGTTGTAAGTACTTACCATGTTTCCTGAAGACTGAGGCTTTTCCTGTTAAATTTCTAGGTACAGGAGAAGTGAATGTTGTGGAAGCAGAGAATCTCCTTGCACCCTTCCTCCAGCAGTTTCCAAATGTATGCTTAGTATTTCAAGTGTGTGTTTCAGCCATAATTAATCAGCCAGCATCGCCTCTTGAGCAGTGCTTTCTTCCTTTCTCTGCAGGGCTCCCTCATGTTGTTTTATCATGCGCGGATTGAGCTGCTGAAAGGGAATATTGAAGAGGTAATTTTTTTTTGGCGAAAGTTACTTGAGGGAGTCATCTCTGTGGTAGAGTTGCTTTACACAACCCTTCAACATAAGTCAACTGGGCTGTATGGTCTAGAAAAAAATAATGTAATGACTAAGCCAAAATTTTAATTTGTATATATATATACTGTACCATCTATTAGATTCCTTGAATCTAATTTGCACATAAAGTACATGGGGGTAGAATATATGTATAAAACAAGTGGCCAGTCTAAACTGCTTTCCAAAGACTTTGTTACCAATTTCTGCATCCCTCGTTGACGCTGGAGTCCAGACCCTGATAAGATACAATGAACTGTGTGGCATGTGGACTTCTCATCAGGGGGACTTGTTCACTGATCCCCTTGAAGAGGAAGGAGAAGGAAGAGCCTTTTATAGACGCATACTCACAAGTTTCATTCACACAAGTGGGATCCAGTGTATTTTTCTTTTATTTTTTTGGTTTTGTTTTGTTTTTGTTTTCTGTCTATAATACAACTTGGATCTTTCTCTAGGTCAGTGTGTCTAAATTTCCCTCATTCTCTTTCATGGCTGGCCTTCATTTCATGGGAAGGATGCACTGTACTTAGCAATGTGGTCTGTGGCCTGGTGCTGCGACACACGCCACCCCTACACTCAGGAGGATCTTGAGTTTGAGGCCAGCCTGGGCTATATAGCAAGACCCTGCCTCAATAATTAATAAATAAAATAAAATGGCCACTACAAACAGTAGTAGTGTAAACACTATTGTGCATACATGTGTGCACGGGCATATTGATAGAAGGCACATTCCATCATTAGGGTTTCTGTGTTAAGTTTGCATTTTGATAAATCCAGCCAAACTTCTTTTTAAAAAATTAAATTATTTTTGGTACTAGGGATTGTACTTGGGACCTTGTGCTTATGAGGCAGGTGGCAGAACCACTGAGCTAAATCCTACCCCCAGAATTTTATTTTTATTAGTACATGTTTACAGTACGTAATGATTACATTCATTGTGGGGAGTTGGTACATGTACAGAACACATCTTAATTCTTTTTTCATCCCTCCCCCCATCTCTTGGTTCCCTTGCCTTTTGCAAATGATCTGTCTCCCTCTTTCCTCTTTTCTTTTGTTTTTTATTTATAGTTTGGGTTTCTCATATAAGGGAAACCATGCTATATTTAAGTTTGTGTGTCTGATTTATTTCACTTAGCTTTATGGTTTCAGGGTGCATACATTTTCTTGCAAATGATTTAGCTTCATCCTTCTTTTTAGCAAAGCAGTTCTCCATTGTGTATAAATACATTTTCTTTATCCATTCAACTGTTGATGGACATATAGGCCACCTCCAAGATTTACTTATTATGAATTGTACTGCTATAAACATGAGAATGCATGTATCATTGTAATATGATGTCTTTAATTCTTTCAGGAAGATACCTAGAAGGGGAATAGCTGGGTTGAATGGAATTTCTACTTTTAGTTTTTTGAGGAATCATCATACTAATTTCCATAGTGGTTCTACTAGTTTACATTCATACCAACAATGTAGAAGGGTTCCTTTTCCCTCCTCCACAGCCTTGTTAGCATTTGTTGTTATTTGGTTTCTTAATGATAGTCATTCTTTCTGGAGTAAGATGGAATTTTAGTGTTGTTTTGATTTGTGTTTCTCTCCTTAAGGTTCTTACACGCTAAGCTCCTATAGAGATAATGAGAATCCTTGTTTCTAGTGTTCTTTGTCAACTCTGGGAATTTTCTGTCTGTTCTGTTTTTGCTAATGAAAAAAAATGATAGTCTAATTTTTAAATGTATATTGCCTCATTTCCAAATTTCTTCATATGGGCCGGGGATTTAGCTCAGGGGTGCCATCGCCTGCCTCACAAGTGCAAGGTCCTGAGTTCAATCCCTGGTACCAAATTTCTTCATATGTATATTTGTCATTTGTATATCTTTTCTTTGATTTGCCTGTTTATCTTTATCAATTTTCCCATTGAGTTGTCTTTTAAAGGATTTTGTAAAATTTTTGTCTGACCAGGGGATAGTTAACCTTTTGCTAATTATGTGGGTAGTAATATCTTCTCCTAGTCTATCCAGTGCCTGGAACTTTAAAGTGTTATTTTGCCCAATGGAAGTTTTCACTATATTGTTGTCAGTTTTTTCTTAAAGGACTGGTGTTTTATACCTTTCTTGGAAAGGAATTTCCCGAGTCCTGTGTTATAAAGTGCCAGTATCCCCTCACAAACTTAAAGACATGGAACTTAACTATATCATTCTGTGTAAGAAACACACCATCCATCATGTTGAGTGGTTTAATGAGTGATGATTTTGTTCTTTTTGTGCAGTGTTTTATGTATTTTCCCGTTAGGTTATTATCTCCTTATCTAATATCTGGATGATCAGCTTTATGCAATTGACTTATAGGCACAAGAGATATTTCAAAAATGCATTTCAGTTCAAGAAGAATGGAAACAGTTTCACCATCTCTGTTACTGGGAGCAAATGTGGATTAATGTATTTCTACAAAACTGGGTGCAGGCGTATTACTATTCAGATCTCCTTTGCAAAGAGAGTAAATGGTCCAAGGTAAGGTGCCTTCATCAGTGTCTACTAATGTTTACTAATAAGTATCTAGGATACTTGTTCAGTAGTATTTCAGCGACACTTTTCTCAGTGCAGATATCTGCAAGAGGAAATTTGCATTAAGTACTAACTACTTAATCACAAGCACAGTCTTCAGCATTGCATGCTTTAAAAGCCATCCAAAGGGCCGGGGATTTAGCTCAGTGGTACTGTGCCTGCCTCACAAGCGCAAGGTTCTGAGTTCAATCCCTGGTACCATAAATAAATAAATAAATAAATTAAAAAAAAAAATTAAAAGCCATCCAAAGAATTTCCAACAAAGATTTTACTATAAAGATGAACTCACTTGTATTTACAATTATTACGTATCCGTAATGTGGTGTTAATACTTTCTGTAGACTTCCCAGTGCCCTGATAGACTTTTGTGATAATTAAAATTAATTTGATCCATTTGTGAAAAGTTGGAATGAGAATAAAATAAAAGAATAAATAGAAGAATAGAATAAAAGAATAATGAGATAATGATCCTTGAATATGATAGGAACTGGTCTAAATTAATTGAAAACTGTTATCCTCATTTGGAACAGACAGTTTAAGATTTTATTTCTTTTGACTTCTTTGATGCTTCCTAACATTGAATCTGGAAGTTTTGTAGGTCATTTCTGATTTGCAAATAGAAATGTCATGACCTAAAGATGTTCTTTAGCAGCTTTTTTTTCTCCTCAAGGCAACATATGTATTCTTGAAGGCAGCAATTTTGAGTATGCTTCCAGAGGAAGATGTATTAGCAACTAATGAGAATGTGATAGCTTTATTCAGGTAAGCAGGACACTGTTTCTATAATAAAGACTCTGGATGTATAAAGATACAGATACATCCTCTGTCTTTTCTGTAATGGTCTCTTTGCTTTGCTTTCCTATTTCTTTAATTCCTCTACTTATTTGATATAGAAACCCTTAAAACAGTACATTTAGCCACATGTTACAGTGTCACATCAGGCTTTTGTGATATGCTGTGTGACTGGGCATCTTGAGAACACATTGTTTTATTTATGTTTTGGAACTAGAATTTTATTATGGGAGTCTTGGCTGTTGCAGTTAAGCTGATTTTTTCCCCTTACGTTTAATCTTACTCTTTCTTTCAGTAATGTAATTAGATTTTCTTGACTCCTTTCTTAGCAACCTGTTTGATGCATTCGTAGTATGCAGTTATGTAAGAACATGTAGTGTCTTCATCCCAGGTTCATTTTCACAGGCTTGTGAATTTCTTTGTTTTTCTTTCAGAAATATTGGGACTTGGGCTGGGGATTTAGCTCAGTGGTTTCGCCGCCTGCTGTGCAAGCGCAAGGACCTGAGTTCAATCCCCGGTACCAAAAAAAAAAAAAAAATGGCACTTGAACCCAGGGCCTAGTAGACATCCTAGGCAAGTGCTCTACCACTGATCTACATGCCCCAAAGCCCTGTGTTTATGAATTTCATAAGTAGAATTTCTTACAATTTTAAGAAGTTTGTAAATATGGTACATGTCCTAAATTATTTCCAAAATCACCTATTCTCAAGTTATACATTAATTGATGGCTGACTTTTGAGTTACATTATTGTATAAATCTCTGTCATACTTGCAAATACAAACAGGAAATGTACCAGTATACTCTTTCTCTGAGTATCCACACTATAAGTAAATACTGCTTTCTTAAGGAAATTGCCAATTTTACACCTAGGTTACCTGGAATGTGGTGATAGAAGCATTGGCTAGGCTGACTAGCACAAAACATGTCAGTTAGTGGTAGTCACATGAGTGTGCACCAGGCTTACATGCAGGCTGTATCAGAAGCCAGATTGCCCCTCTACCCTTAGAGTTGCCAATTTAGTGGGTCTGGGGTAGGGCCTGAGAATTTGCATTTCAGACAGGCTCCTAGGTGTCGCTGCTGTTTTGTGTGTTGCAGTGTAAAAACCACAGGTGTACATAATATTATGTGTTTTCCAGTTGTGGTGGCACACCCATGTAATCCCAGTACTCTGGGAGGCTGAGGCAGGAGGGCTGTAAGTTCAGGCCCAGCCTGGGCAATTTAGCAAGATCCTGTCTCAAAGTGAAAAAATGAAAAAAAAAGGCTGGGGATGTAGCTAGTGGAAAGCTCTGGGTTCAATTCCAGTGCCACAAATGAATGAATAGATGGCTGGATGGATTTACTGATCTTTCTTTGGGGCTGGGGATCTTCACAGACAGGTGGATGGCTTGAAGCAGAGAATTGCTGGTAAATCTCTCCCGACTGAGAAGTTTGCTGTGAGGAAGGCTCGGCGCTACTCCCCCTCCTTGCCTGGCCCTGTGAAGCTTGTCTTGCCAGCCCTGGTATCTGCTTTTATTTACTATTTGTATACTAGAAATAAATCACTAGTTTAGAGCAGCAGAGAGCATATCATTGCATGGGTAATTAACTCAGAAACCATTCTAGGTTTTCTAAGGTAAACATTTACAAATGAGTTAACAAATAATTAAAATTATAGCTAATGCTGCTGTCTAGTGGCAGACATTCTCATAAAAGCTATTTAAAACAATATATCATTTAGCTCTCATAACAACTCTGAATGTAGTCTTGTTAGTCCTATTTACAGATAAGGACATTCAGGCAGAGAGAGGCAAAGTCACCATTATTGAACTTGAATTGAATTAAAATGCAAGCCGTAAATATAATTTTACCTTTTCTAATAGCCATATTAAAAAATACAAAAGGAAA
Source organism: Heterocephalus glaber (assembly GCF_000247695.1). The sequence goes on along the minus strand of NW_004624736.1, from coordinate 19,362,045 downwards.
CCTGAAATTAATTTTAAGAGTATATTTTGTTTACAGTACACGCAAAGTTTTGCCATTTCAACATGTAATAGATAAAAACTTATTCGTGAGATACTTCCCATCGTTTTATGTTGTACTACCTCTTGGAACCCTAATGTGTCTGTCACACTTACAAGACATTCAGTGTTCCACTGCTCCAGACCCAGAGTGGCTGGTGGCTGCACTGGTCCACCTGGTGCTCTCTCTACTCATTGTACCTTTTGGGCAAGCCACCTGTGAAAAACACTATTTCAACAAAAAGTCTTCTTAATGATATCTTCCTTTAAAAACACTGGATATATCAAATTACCAGGAATATCCTGGGGCTTTAGTTTTTGTGAAGGTAGACAGTAAAGAAAAGCTGGTCAGTTGAAGCCAGTGTCTGCTGTCCTCTTCTTTTTTAATTCCACAGTTTATTTAATCATTCTCCTTTGCTGGCTGTGTAAATTGTCCCATTTTTTACTGTCACACACACTACAATGAATGTACTTTTTTTTTTTTTTTTTTACATTTATATATACTTCTTTGGGGAAGATTTTTAGAAATAGAATTTCTAAGGGCTAGGGATTTAGCTCAGTGGTGCCACCACCTGCCTTGAAAGCGCAAGGTCCTGAGTTCAATCCCTGGAACAACAACAACAACAACAAAAAATAGAATTTCTGGTTGAGGATATATTTTGGTAGATATTACCAGATTTCTCTCCAAACCTACAATGTTTTATTCTTTTAATTTTCATTTCTTTTGTAGGTGCTGTTGAGCATCTTCTATTCTGTTTGTTTTTAGTTTTTCATTTGTGACTTGTTCTCATCTTTCCTTAGTTTTTCTTGCTTCTTATTTTGTTACTGACTTGCAGAGCTTTTTGTGCATTCTATGAGAACAGAAAATGCAGGCCTGACAGGTATCAGATAGGAGCCACCCTGCTCCTGGCACCTTGGCCCAGGTGTTCCCTACTTAACATTGGCAGCTTAGAGAACAGTACTTTCAGATAAGGTTGCTCTTTGACTCTGATGGAGTAGACAAAGTGTAACTATTCTGCAGTCATATTGAGGACAGCTGACAGATAACCACACATCTGTCTCCCAACTTATATGAGAGTGCACTGCTGCTGCCTTACTAGCTAACTTCAGTTCCATTCCTCATTTACTATTATTTTTTTGTATTGGGGATCAAACTCCAGGACCTTGAGCTTGTGAGGCAGGCAGCAGAACCACTGAGCTAAATCTCCAGCCCTTCTCATTCATTATTATTTTTTTTTGGTACTGGGGATTGAACTCAGGACCTTGCACTTGCAAGGCAGGCGCTGGAACCACTGAGCTAAATCCCCGGCCCCTCCTCATGCATTTTTGAAATGCAAAAACAAGCTAATTTGCACTGGGAAAGTGTTTCTGTTTCACAAAACTTTCTAGAAAAAATTTTAAACCATCCAGTTCTTTGCATGCACTAGTCCTTCGTACTATGTGCACATAGCTGTTTCCTGCTTTGACCATTAATAGTCTTAAGAAAGATCTAACTTAACTATACTTCCTTCTCCAAGTCTGTTGCTGGGGAAGAAACAGGAAAATGGCCGGAATTGGTGGTACCTGGGAATTTTACCACAAGCCTGTGTTTCATAAAATCTTAGACATGCAAGGGGCTGGGGATTTAGCTCAGTGACCCTGCTCCAGCCTTGCAAGCATGAGGTCCTGAGTTTGCTCCATGGTACCAAAAAAACCCCCAAAAAACAAAACAAAAGACACACACTTGCCTCTTTCTGATAAAATAGTCCATTGATTAAAACCTCAAAAAAAATCACTATCAATTTCAAAATAATTGAAATGTTATTGAATTGATCTCTTATTTTGGTAGCAGTAAGAAATTGTCCCATGTTGTGATCATAGTTTTCAGTGCCATATAGTAAAATTATCGCCACTCTGACTGGATATGTCTTCCTCATATCCACTGCTTCCCTGGTAAGAGGCTTTTCAAGCAGTAACTATCAGTTTAAAATTCATTTATGTCCAAGAAGACATGAATTACCCTGCTTATTGTATGCCCTTCAAAATATGAACTGCACTGTCAAGAGCATTAGAAAAATATTTTCAGGCAAAAGCACATTTGCTTTTGGTCCAAAAAAATTTCTCATCTGTTCGTCCATTAAATATAATCTGCAATGAGAAATCATTAGTTTACATTTTCAGAAGCTGTCATTCAGCCATATGGCCTTTAAGTGAATGTGTTCTCTGCATATTGGTTTCCATTACTGGACCAACACATGTTTTTAATGGTATGAAAGAACCTGGGCCCAATAAAATATTCCAACATTCATTTCCAGGGATATGCTTGGAAACATTTTATATAAACAACTGGCAGACATTTAAAAATACTTCCTTTTACTTAAAAATAACAACAAAAATTTACATTAAATGGATTTGTTCAGTGTCAGCTTACAGTTATTTACTGTGTGTGTGCATGTGCGTGTGTGTGTGCATGTGTGTGCATGTGTGCATGCATGTGGGATGCACATATGTACTGGGGATTGGACTCAGGGCCTTGCACATGCTGGCCAAGTGCTATACCATTGAGCTACATCCCCAGCACTATATTTACTTTTAAAATCTGTATATTCTAAAAGAGTATAATACTAGTAGGTACTTAATAAATACTTGTTAAAAGAGTAAATAAATTAATTTTTCAGAAAAAGCACAAAATGTACAAAAGGCAAAAAGCATATAATCAAAAGAAGGGGAAATTATATTACGAAACTCCAAATGAAGCTAGGAAACATGATCTCTAGTATTGTCTTGAAATCCCTGGCAACGGAGGCAAAATATACCTATGCATAGTTTTTGTGGTTATTGAATGATTTTTCATCCTTCTTCATTAGGAAATGATGTATGTCTGGAATGGCTTTTCAATAGTGGGGAAAAGAAAAGACCTTTGTGAAAATCTCTTGGTAACCATTGAAAAGGCTGAGGCAGCTTTAGAAAATGAAAGTAAGTATGAAAAGTAAACAGATAGTAATTGTTGTCTCTGCTACGTTTCTATTCTGTCTTTTCACTGCATGTCCACGTCAATTTTTATGCATCGTGAGGACAAAAGAGCTTGAGCTGCAGTTATCTGAGTGGTTCCAACCAAGATGAAGGAGGAATGACACATACTCTGTAACATGGATGAACCTTGGAAACATGGGCTAAGTGAAAGAGGCCACTCACAGAGACCATACATTGTATGATCCCATTTGTATGACATATCCAGCACGGGCCAATGCTTAAATACAGAAAGGGGATTAGGAAGTAGCTGGTTAGGGATGGACCAACTGGGGTGGGAGCATGATAGCTGAATGGTATAGTATTTTGTTGGGGAGGAGATGAAGATGTTCTAAAATTAATTACAGTGGTGGTTCTAAAATTAATTACAGTAGTGTATTACTCTGCAATACACCAAAAACCATTGAATTATATCCTTTAAGTGAATGAATTGTATGGTATGTGAATTGTATCTGAAAACTTAGGAGAAAGATAAAGATAGGATGTCAGGCACTGGAAAGTAAGAGCAGCACAGGGTACATGTGCATTTCCTTTTGATTTAACTTGCTGTTACTCTTTCCATTATTCTTGATGGTTCTCAGTGAGTTGTTTGTGTTCAAGCTTAGATCTTGCCATTTAATTTGTTTTCTCTTTTTTGTACTGATGTCTTTCTTACTAAGCGGATATGCTTAATGAAGCCTCTTTTTACAATTATTTTTTAAACACATAATTACAATTTTTAGGTATAAGTGGGGAAAAGTCACCCATACTTTTGCTACTGTAGCACAATTTAGAATTTTTGTATTTTCCGTCTGGCTTTATTTTTAGAGTTACAAACATAAGGTGTCTGGATATATACTAATCTGTTTTTTTTTTTTTTTTTCACTTAATACATCATAAATGTTTTAAGTTTTGGTAAATGGCCTTTATATGTTTCAGAAGCTTCATAGCATTCCATGGAGGTAATGTATCATAATTTAATCCACTCTGAGTTTTTTTGGGTATTTAGATTATTCTTCCCATTTAAAATAATTTTGGCATTAGATTTCATCAAGAGGAACAGAAATATAAAAAAAATGAAAGCTGAATCCATGGGTTTATCTGCGAACAAAGTCAATATAGTGAGTGAAATAGTCTACCCACTGTAGAAAAAGCATTTCAGAAAAAGTTTATCTGTTGATAAGGGGTGAATAATATTGCCTTCTCATACTAAAAGTAGTGTGTAACCAAGCCCTGGCCTGTTACGACCTTTTAGTAATTAATCTCCTATCTCTCAAATCAGGGGAAACAAACTCATAATTGGCAGATGGAGGGAAGTTGTGAACTTGAGGTTACATTGACCTCCACTTCCTCCCCACCCCATTATTAGAAGTGGAGTGTTTTTGCTTCTGGTTTGCCAGGTGGTTCTAAAGTGGGTCTGAAGATGGTAGAAGACATGATTGTTCTACTCTGGCAGTGCTCTTGCCGTCATTGTTAAAGGCCATCACTGAGACAAAGGGCAGAACTCTGAAGACAGAAAAGCACTTGGTAGCATGCCCAGAGTCACCATTTGGTGTTAATTCCAGTAGTGTTTTGCTTGGAATCTAACTAAATTTACCAAGTATCCAGATGCTGGTACGGCAGATCCACTTTGCCTATTTGTTGAAGTTAATTTGCTTGGTGAAATTATATAGCAAATATAATTAAATTACATAAAAGGCAAAGTATTAACACTTTGATGGCTTTTCACTTTCTGAATCTGTTCACATTTTAATTTTTTGTTCATTTCAGTTAATTTCTAAGAAGTTCATGATAGGTTTTTTTTGTAGTTTGACCTTTAAACTTCCTTTGTCCTCAACACACCGCACTGACTTACTAAATCCGACAGGTCTTTTGTGCTACAGTTCTACTTGGGGAACATCATCATGTAATTTTCTTCTCATGGAAACTGGAAATCTTCATCTATGAATTCTTTCATGAGGTTAAGAATCATGACAAAGCATTCATATTTTTAGGGAAAATAATCATCTGACAAATTGTGGCCTGAGGAAATAATGGTTTTAAGGTTTTTAGAGGAGTGTGAAATTTTTGAACCCATCTGGCATATTCCTAACTCAGGTTTTACGTAGAAGTTATGTGTGGCTTTACTTGTACGTTGCCTTTCCATGGTGCTATGTCTGTTCCTTCCACATCAAAAACCAATCAGCAAGCATGTTGTCATAACACAAACTGTCAATAAAATGCTACATAAAACTCAATAGGATGCACAAAAGTGACACTAAAAACTAGCATCCATTATGGACCCTAAGGCTTTAGATCTAGGCCCTGAAAAATATTCCTTCTTGCATATATATTTCAACAAACATCCATGATTAGGAATATAGATAAATGTTTTGGGGGAGGTTTAAAAAAAGTGTCCTCAATAAGTAATAAGAACAGTATGGGGTGTTGGTATCTGTGATTTTTCTTTTCTTTTTTTTTTTTTTTTTGGCAGCAGGAATTGAACTCTGGACCTTATGCTTGCGAGGCAGGCAGCGGAACCACTGAGCTAAATCTCCAGCTTCTGATTTTTCTTAATAAGTGACCTGTCAGTACTTGTTAGAGGTGAACCTCAGCTGTTTTCACCATGTAGCAGTAAAGTGACCCACTTCTAGTTAACTAAGTAGCATTGTTAACCTCCCAGAGATAAGTAGCTTGTGTGTCATTGGTGAATTTTAGATTTGTACTAAAGCAAGAGAGTTTCAGTCTGAGGGACTCCCAGGGCCTCAGTTAGTTCCCTTTACTGCTCCTCCTCCTGCCGTCTTACCTGAGATGTGTGAATTAGCAGTCTGTCTTGGAATGGCTTCTTAGTTGCATGTAACTTGAAAAAAAGAGAGGGGAAAAACCTTCAAAAGTGGTAAATGTGGAGTGACCACCTTTGTCAGATGTCACACATAGCATTTGACTTAAACTGTAGAAGGCAGAGAATCATTTTCAAAAGCGAAAACATACTAAAAGAATGTCTTTTACATCAAAACCCACACATATTTGGAAGTTTGTGGGGTTTAGATGCCACTTACATGTATTTCAGAACTGTTTTGTCTAATTTTATGACATAATTTCCCCCCAAAAGAACATAACCTGGGAGAATTGATAAGCTGTAAACATAATGATCTGGAGAGGGTATTCTACTTCCTGAATTTTTAATGGGAATAAGGCCATCTGCTTCTCCATATGGAAGCGTTATCCTCTCCTGCGCTGAAGCCAACACAGTTAGAAGCCAGAATAACAGGAGGAGGCAGCCTTCTTGTTCATCCTGGCTTTACCTTTTATAGAACTAATAAAGCTCTTTAGAGTTCAGAATCCCCGTTGTTATATCTCAGGTTAAAAAACTGAGAATGTGATCACTTGAAAAAAATTTTAAGTGGATTCCTTGATAAAATGGTAATACTAATATAGTAAGCTCAACATTCTTTTTATTTAAAAATATTTTCATTGTGTTTTACTTTGGCATAACAAATGCTAAAAACACAAATGATCCCCCTGAAGCCAGTAGCTGTTAGTTTTCTTCTTAATTAGGATTTTTAAAGTATTTTTGAGCTAGGGGTTTAGCTAGCTCAGTAATAGCGCATTTACCTAACATGTATGAGGCCCTGGACTCAACGCCCAGTACTGGAGAAAAAAGGGAAAAATAAAAACCATTTTTTCCATTTTATGTTCTTGTTTTAAGGCTTTAGCGATTATTCTGTGGATGACGAGTGCTTGGTGAAGTTACTTAAAGGGTGCTGCCTGAAGAACTTACAGCGGCCCTTGCAAGCTGAACTGTGCTTCAATCATGTTGTGGAAAGGTAAGGACAAACAAAGACAGCCTGAATGCAGTTCCAGAGAACTGCTGTGAGCAAGTATTGCAAATGCTTTTTAGCTACTGAACTTTACTTGGTTTTAACCAAGGAAAGAATCCAGCAGTGTTCTCTTTATTACTCATGAACAAAGTACAGTCTAAATGAAGCTGGCGTATGCATTTCTGCAGTACTTGGTGTATAAAGATGACCCACAAAAACTAAATTTATGGTCTGGCTACAGATGTCTGTCCAGAGTGGAAGTGATATACTGAGCCACTGATTGACTTTTTTTTTTTGGTACTGGGGATCAAACTCGGGTCCTTGTGCTTGCTCAGCAGGTGGCGAAACCACTGAGCTAAATCCCTGGACCTGATGCACTTTTTTTTTGGTACCAGGGATCGAACTCGGGTCCTTGCGCTTGCGCAGCAGGCGGCGAAAACCACTGAGCTAAATCCCCGGCCCCCTGATGCACTTTTAACTCATGCATATAGGTTTTTTTAATCCATTCAAATATTCAACAGATATTTGAGTACCCACTGTGTGCCAGATACTGTGCTGGATCCTAGGGATTCAGAGTTGAGTAAACATGTGACAAGCACCTGCTTCTTTCTTGGCAAAAGGCATTTTTTCTGCATGTAACTTTTTTTCCCCAATAGCAGTAATGATGTCATACTCCTTTACTAATTGTAAGAGTTGATTCAAGCAAGGGTGAAATGCCTCACCCTCTTTTCTTTGTCACGGTGCAGATCTCTTAAGGCCAGAGAAGTAGCCTTAAGGAAGGGGAGAAAGGCTGTGTGGTGGGAAGAGGGCTTGATGGGCACTCCAGATTGGGGGATGTGTTCAGTCTGAAGGGTGCAGCCCCTCCTCAGGTCTGGTTGATTATTGCTCAGGACAGTGTGAGCCCAGTGACGATAGTCCTTACTGTTTTTCATGAGAAGACTGAAAGCTACATTTTATATAAATGATTTTTAAATATTAGTGCATAGTTTTTGATAACATCGTGCAAGCTAAAAAGACCACAGCCATAGACTGCAGTTGACATCCCACTTCCCATATCATGTGACTTTGCACCCATGGCCACCTGATCCCCTTCCTCCGGACAGCGTTTATGGGAATGTAGGAGGACTGATATTTGTATACGAAGAAGAAAGAGGCAATGTCTGTTTCCCCAATAAGTGATATACTGTATTTAGTAGATATGTTCAAGAAGTAGGTATGCAATTCTCTTTCACTGGAGCCTTTTAAGGATCAAAAGGGTAGTCAAAATGATGACCCATTTATGCTTTTGTTATGTTTATTGAATCAGTGAATTATTTGTTCATGTATTTTATAATTTTGGATTATGAACTCACCCTCAGTGAGGTTTTATCTTCAGATTCCTATGAGGCAATATTGAGAAGAGTCTCTTTTAAAAAGTAATTTTTCTTAAAAAAAAGTAATTTTGCTTTTATTTCTACCAAGTGTCCTAAGGCTTTTGTATCCAAAGACCACTTTCATATTAATTTCATTGCTTATTGGCTCTTGGGTCATTTGGGCAATGTAAATTTGAATTGCAAATTCATGTGAATACAGACCTATTGGCTATTGATTTCTGAAGGGATGTGTTTGTTTGTTTGTTTGGTTTTTTTCCCTCACTAAAAGTGCAGGCCAAAGAAACCACTGTCCTGTCTCTTGTCTATGCCAGTGAGTGGGTTTCTTCTAATCCTTCTTTAATGGAATACCTGTTGAAGGTCTTCCAAGAGCATGCTTTAAATAGAGGACTCCACCACCTGCCCAAGGCCTCCTCTCCTGCATGGACATTAGGACCCAAAGCGCTGCATGGTTCAGATGGAAGCAATTCCAGGACTCATTCAGCATTATCTCATATACCTAGAGTTTGGGTTTTTTTAGTTATAGCTCTGTTTTTGACACCTGAGAGATTTTCTTATGTTCTCCTGAACTAAGCAGAACATTGAAATGGTGTTACTCATATTTTTTTTCCAGAGTCTTTAGATGTTTCGTAGCTGAGACTTTCATAATGATGCTGAAAACAGAGCCATTATGATCGTTGCAAGCATTATAAGACTTTAAAGGGAATTGAACTTGAGAAAAAAAATGCAGCACTTTTGCTTACAAATGGACTGAACACACATCACTTTCAGAAGGATAATCTCATCATTTTGAGGGTGGTTCTTTAAAGGTCTGCCTGTGTTCAGTAAACTATCATCAGTGCTGGATTTACATTAAGGAATAGTGATTAATATATAAAAGCATACTATTTATTGCCATAGTTTATTAAGTTTCATAACTATATAACAGCAGCTTTTCTCTGATAATAGGCTTAAGGCTACGCTTGTTTTCTCAGGAATGAGAAATAAAGTTTTGAAAAACAATATGGTTTTTGTTCTGTTAAGATTTAATTGGTTTCCATTTGTTCTTTCAGCGAAAAGCTGCTAAAATATGACCACTACTTAGTGCCATTCACTCTGTTTGAGTTGGCCTTTTTGTATAAAAGCCAAGGGGAAATTGACAAAGCCATAAAGGTCCTAGAGACTGCAAGGTAAGTGATGAAAGCAGCTTTTCCTTGATTTCTATAGAGTCAAGTATATCAATATCATTACAAAAACAATGACACTAAACACTTAAAAATTAGTAAGTCTATGTAAAGTTAATAATTTTGCCCCTTTTTCTAATTTTTATGTTGTGTATGCTCATAGATTTTGCTGTAATTGTGCTGTTTTCAACCTCTTAATGCCTCACCCTGTGAATATTTGTGGGTATTATTGTGGGTGTCTCAGTGATTTCTAATTTAATCTCTTTTATATCAGGAGCTGACAAACTTATACCATAAATGGCCAAACAGTAGTTTTGGCTTTACAGTATAGGGCCTCCATTGCACAGTTATAAAAAGTAGCCATAGGGCCGGGGGTTTGGCTCAGTGGTTCCGCCACCTGCCTTGCAAGCACAGCGTCTTGAGTTCAAGCCCCTGTACCCCCCCCAAAAAACAGTAACCATAGAAGATAATATGTAAGTAAATGGGTGTGTTTAGATTTGGCCATTGGTTCATAATTTACTAATAGATATGATCATAATCGGTCATATCTAGCATTTCCTTGAAGAGCTATTGGTCAAGTGAAACTCTTTGATCTTTCCTTGACTCTCTCCTTTCTATCAACCACGGCAGATTTGAAGTATTTTTATCATTTCTGGTAGACAATGGCTCTTAGACTTGTGATCATGGCCCACTTGGGTGAGGTAAAAACTCCCATGTTCTGTTTGCCTTGAGCACTTCATGCAGTGGAGAAAGAACACCATGATAATTCTAGGTCATAAATAGCTTAGTTGTTCATTTCTTCAAATTAAGCAAATATTCACTGAGTGCCTATTATATTCAGATTCTAAAGGGTGTTAGAGAGGCAGCTGTAAACTGAATAGTCAGCATTTCTGCTATCTTAGCTGGAAGGAGATAGTAAATAAACAATCAAGTAGAAAAATAGCAGTGCTGTGTGTTTTGTTGAAAGGTATACTGTTCATAGAAGGGTACCTGCATGTTACTTTAGATTGGATTGGTTCTAAATTTCCTTGAGAAGGTGATACTATAGTGGATAATTGCATACTTAAAGCTAGCTTTGAGGCAGTCATCAGAAGTCACCATAAACTGGGTAGGGAGCATTCCTAGCAGAAACCACAGCTGAGGAACCACTGGATTGTGGGTTTGAACCATTAGGTTGACAATGATATTTTTACTGAGATAGGGAGTATTAAGAAAAACAGATTTGGGGAGAGAAAGAAGCACACTTCTCTTTGTACCATGATGCTTTGAGATGGCTATTAGGTACCCAGGTCAGGATGGTGAGTTGACAGATACACAGTCATGGAATTTAGTAGTAGGATGAAAACAATGTAGCAATTCCAAAGTTACCAGCACAGAGATAGTGATATTTAAAGCCATCATACTTGATGAGGTCATTTGGGGAAAGTTATAGAGCAAGAGATGAAGGTCTAGCACAGTGCCTGGGATATGCCATCATTTTAGAGGGTAATCAATAAAATTAAGATTAAAATCTTATTAATAAGATTAAGTGGAGTTAGGAAGACATCTGGTAAAACTAAACTTTTGGAAAAGATAAGAATGATCAGTTACAAGGGCAGCTTCCAAGAGGCCAAGCAACATAAGACCAGTAGAAGGGGCTCCTGAATTTGGCATCAAGAAAATTGTGGTGACTTTGACAAAGTGAGGTGAGAAAAGACATGAAGTCAGCTACTTTAGGGAAGGCTTTTAGAATGTTTGCTGTGTATAGAGCATAGTAAGTAATGGGGCAGAAGTTTCAGGAACATGGTGTAGCCAAGGAGGACTTATTAAAATTCCGTCTGTCTGTCTATCTAACTATCTGTCTGTCTATCTGGTATGGCAACAGGTCACTTAGAGTTAAATTGTTGAGAATGAGGATGACTAAGATTTCATCTGGAATATCTGTATATCTTCAAACCTAGATATTGGAAAATTACTCTAAGTGCTGTTGTCCCAAATATTCATTGTTTGGACACATTCAGTGCTATAAGTGCACTTTAATAAAGTAACTGTATAATGAAGAAAATAGAAGTCTAATTATTCCTTCTAAAAATCAACCAGAAGTCACCACTAACTCAAAAAAGTACTGATGATACAAAATACTCCCTGGTAATTTCAAGACTGTTACCTGTAGTTTCCCTTATGTAGTAGGAGTTTGCGAATTTGCCAAAATTGGTGGCCAGACATTTAAGAAAATAGTTGGTTACATCCTTTGGTAAACTCTTTAAGATCTTGACTTTAGTTTGTGAATAATACATTTGCTAACTCTCATCATAGTTACTAGTAAATAGCCCTTAGATCTGTGTAAAATGAAACACTGTAAAAATAAGTGATACGGCAAAGAAGTTACTGCATGCTGGCCAGTGCAGAGTATGAAAGCAGGAGACCAAAGCCGAAGCTGTTCCATTTTGATGAATCTTGTAGAAAAGGGCGGTCAACATGAATGATGTAAATCAAGTTTTAAAATAATCTTTGGAGTTCTATGGTCTCTTCTGTTATATAATTGTTGGCCAAACCATTGATATTGGCATGTGAGAATTTTGGTGTCACTAAATAATCCTTTTGTCTTTGTTGTAGTTGTTTCATGGGCGTTTCAAGGTATTTTTCCTTTTCTGAGTGATGGATCAGGTTCAGTATGTGTGTGTGAGCCTGCCTTAATATTTTCCAACTTAAAGATAAGGATATTTCACCAGGCTTAGAGCCTCCTCATAACCTTGCTGTGTTTGTGAAGGATCTAGTAACTAAATAGAATGTTTCTACTCAAAGTATGTTCTTTAAGTCACCATCAGGAAACTTTTGGAAATACAGATGTGCAGTTTCCTCTCTCACTTGGAAGCAGAATCTGCATTTTACTAAGATTCACTGTTAGGCATATTAACGTTGGAAAGCAGTTACGGAGACTGAAGAGAGGAAGAGGAGGGTTGTGATGCCCTGGTATTCAAAGAAATTTTGACTGTACGATTTTATTGTTATTGTCTTCAGAAACAACTACAAAGATTACTCCTTGGAGTCCAGACTACACTTCAGAATTCAGGCAGCTCTTCACCTCTGGAGAAAACCCTCCTCAGATTGATCAAAACGTGAAGAATGGAATTCCTCTCCATTAGCATTGGCATCTGCTCTAGATCAGTCCTTGTATTAAAGTGGAAAAGTGATCTCACGAATAAGAGACACAAAACCAGTTTTAATTGTCAATATTTTCTGTCATCTGGATGGTTAACTATTGGTCTACATAAATTTATTTTTTTTCTTACGGAATGGCATTAAGTGATACCTAGAAAATTATTATATTTGTCTCTCCAAAAAGAATTTCATGTTAGATTTTTTTTTTTTTGGTACTGGAGATTGAACTCGGGTTTTTGCGCTTGTGAGGCAGGTGGTGGAAGCACTGAGCTAAATCCCTGGCCCTCATGTTAATTTTTAATTGAGGAATGAAGTCTTTTAAAAGACCCACAGGTACGAGAGTCTTTTTTTTTTTTTTTTTGGTACCAGGAATCAAACTTGGGACCTTGCACTTGTGAGGCAGGAGGCAGAACCACTGAGCTAGATCACCGGCCCATAAGAGTCTTAATTAGATTGTTTTTTATGTTGAAAATAATATTAAGTAGCAAATGGCTTAGGTTAAGCCATTTTTAGATTTGTTGCTCTATTCAACTTCAGAGATATTTTGTTGCCTATTGCTTAAATCTCAGAAGGGAAAGAAATACCACATTCAGAGTAACTTAACAATGAATATGTGAAGACTGAAAAAGAGCAGAAGACGTGAACTGGATTAGGGTAATATGTTTCACAGGTTAGAGCGACCTGTACCTATCAGATGATGAAATACTAAATGACTGAGTTTTTACTGTTCATGTTAGTTAAAAGTGGTGACATTTTGAGAGACTTATTTTTGAATGTGCTTAAGTCTATTATAATAACAAAATTTTTAAAAACCCTGTGTATCTAAGGGGAAGAAAGGTCATAATTTAGAGATTATTCTTAACTGTAATGATAAAGCCTAAAATACATACATTGATTATTTTTCCTATAGGAAGCAAAGTAAGTTCCTGCTGCTTTAAATGATATGTAAAACGCCAATAATTTTTACATTTGTGAGGTTGGTGAGATCCCGTTTTCTAATCTCCCTAGCATTGTGATGGTTCCTTACAATATTTGGACTGTCCTTTAATTGGGAAACAGAGTCAGGCCAGGAAAAAGCCCTGGCTCTACCACCAGTGAATGGTTAATGGGGTGACCTTCAGGAAGCCCCTTCTCCCTCTGCTTCACTGTTTTCCTCATCTGTGAATGGGAGAACAGGCGAGTTCCAAGGTCTCTTTCAGTTTTATAACTGTGGGTGTGTACATTAGGTATGTATTTTCAACAGACAGTGTTGAATGTCCATTCCCCCTGTGAGTGTTTCATCTCAGTCGCTGCCTTTCCCTCCAACTGTTTGTACGTGTCGCAGCTTAGGACTAGATTGTATCTGAGTGCAGAGAAACAGTTCATGAGTTGCTGAGTTGGATTTCGTCTTCTTTCTGTTTCTCTTGTGAAGACGAGTACAGTACCTTGTCTGAAAGGCCTCTGAGTTTTCACAGAAAGAGCTCCCAGGCTCCTGTTAGGGGTTAGGAGTGAGTGACCTTCCTTGTTGGGCTCAGTTTTCTTAGTGGGGATAGCAAGATGACACATGTGTCATGAAGGCTCAACTGAATGATGTGAGGCAGCCAGTGGCTACAGAGTAAGAACAATAATTGTAATAATTATGGTTTTCATGCATGGATTACAATATCAACAGAATATTATTGGCTGAATCTGTGGTCTCTGCTTGTAAATGAAAGAAGTGTAGAAATTTAAGAACATTGAAATTTATTCATGTAGGGCCAGAGATTTATCTCAGTGGTTCTGCTGCCTGCCTCGCAAGCACAAGGTCCCAAGTTCGATCCCTGGAACAACAACAAAAAAAAGGAATTTCTTCATGTATTTGGCACTGACAATAGCACAGATTATGAAATTGCTCCTTGCTGTGTCTGGCTGCAGGACCCTGTGCCCAGCAGTGACTTTGTTGTTTCTAAGGTACTGATTCTTGGCCAGTCCTGAGGAAGTGTTTCCCGTGGAAGATGTGAACACAAGCAGAGTCAGAGCACCACCCTTCAGATGATGTGCTGACAGATGTCAGTATGCACTGTTGGTACAGATTATACAACTTCAGGTACAGACAGAAGAGGAAATAAATTGTCATGTGTAATTAGTAGTGGGAAATATGTTCAGTAATTATTTTGTGTATAACTTTGGAAAAAGTTTATAAGTTATTTAGAAGAGCTTTGGTAGTTTTATTTTTTTAAGGCAGAAATGTCCATATTAAGCATATATACACATAATTATTTTTCTGAGAAGCTATAAGTTGGAGTGGATAATTTAAAATTTTTCATATTGGTATAAAAATAAGTTTAAAGCTAATAGTGACTTGATTTTAGCTGGATTATCAAACAAAGAAGTCCATCTGTACAATTAAAATTTTTCTTATTTTGTTTTTTCTTGTTTCTTTTTTATTATTACATCTTATTTTGATAGTTTCCTGGTATTGTGGATAATCTGTCCAGGGGATTTCTAAGTACTGTAATAGAATTTGTGCTATGAATATTTATGTTTCTTGTCATGTTCAAGATACTGTGCTGGCACCAGTTTCTTGTGACATCAGCTACTGCATTTTTGCACTTTGTTTGTGATTTAAGGTGTTCTGTGAAGAGTGAGTACTTAAGGGACAATGTTTTACCTAATCTTTCTGGGTCATATCTGATGGGTTGGGTTGCCAGTGTGTCTGACAGTTGTTTGTGCAGTTTCTGGAATAATTGCCTTAATTAATTTTTAATGGAGAGTCAGTGTTCTGTTTGGTGCTTTGTAAATTTAAGTAAATGCTGTGCTTCATAGGATTGGTGACAAGGCATGGTCGGCATGGTGGTTGTCACTGGACAATAAAGAAAGATTTATCAACTTTTTTTTGCCAGTGCTGGGGATTGAACGCAGGACCTTCAGCATACTAGGCAGGTATTGTACCACTGAACTACATCTCCAGCCCTTTTAAAATTTTCTTTTGAGACAGGGCCTTACTAAGGTAAGGTAAGGCCTTATTAGGTAGGCTGGCCTCAAACTTGAGATCCTCCTACTTCAGCCTCCTGAGTAGTTGGGGTTACAGTACAGGCATATACCACCACACCCAGCACTGCATCACTCTTGACTTGTATTTTTATGTTTTTTATGTCTGTGGATATAAGAAGGTCCTGAGTTTTATAGGGAAAAGAACTTTATGGATTATCTTTCCTTTCAGAGGACAGAGATACGGGCCAAGGGTTTAGCTCATGGGTAAAGCATTTGCCTCGTATGCTCCCCAGCACTGAAAAAAAAGCAAACATTGCAAGAGGCAGAGATGAGACAAGTGGGTAGAAGCTGAGGGAGGTAAATTCCAGGTTAATCAGTGGCGAAGAAGAGTTTAATCGTTGGCACAATCCAGTAGTCCGGCCAACTCTGTGGCAAAGGGATGGCCTAGCAGTACCATATGGCTGTTACTCCTGCCCTGGCTTGGACTATTTATTTGCATTTGAGATCCCACTATGATTCCTTGATCAGGGCTTCAAATCAGTGGGGGTGACGTACAAAGAAGAACATACCCCCTTCAAGTAAAAGTGAGTACTGCTGCTTCTGAAGTTCCATGTGTTAGGCGCTAGTGGTCTGTACTGTTGAAACTTACCATGATTGCCCTTCCATCCATTCTGGGAAGGGGAAGCTACTGATTTTGGTGAATAGCAGGACAATAAAAATAATAATTAAAACATGGTCTTTGTGACAGTTGGAAAATATTCTGGTATTTCTGTGATTAATGCTCCCATTGATTTATTTTTTTCCTATATCTTTTTTTTCTAGATTTATAATTTATAAATCTTAAATTCAAATATATTTAGTTAAAATGATTTTGTGATTCATCGGGCTGGCATGGTTCATAGGAAATTACTGTGTCCTTTTCAGCTTCTAAACAGTATCGGTTCTCTTCCTGACCTATCTGTTCAGTGTAGTAGGCATGTGCCATGTGAGGCCTTAAAACGTTAGGGCACCTGGGCGATGCTGAGCGTCTAGGGAGCCATCCTTCATCCTGGCTGCGAGGCCTCCAGGGCCCGGCTCCGGGCACTGACCAGAAGGTACTTTGGGGCTGACCCGCTTCTTGCCGTGACCATGTAGTCACCACACTTCATCATCAGGTGGGCTTCAAGTATCTATCTGTAAAGTGTACTTTTTCGGTTTTAAGTGTCCTTACACTTTCATGCCATTGTGTTTGTTCTGCAGATGATTGAGGTCACTGGCATGTTTAAACATCGGTCTCTCCCTCTTCCTCCCTCGGTAAACTCCTTATGTACCACACTAAAAATTCTTACTTTGAAGATTGCTATTTAATCTGATTTTGTAGACATTCCTTGCCTTTTCACAATGTACAACTCTTAGGATTATAGAAGAGTGATTCACCTTTGAAATTTTAGATTTTACTGATTAAAATGAAAACTTCTTAAATAACATTATTCTGAATAGTTTAGTAAACCCTTTTCAGTCCCTTTATATCACTGTTTCAACATCGAATCTCACAGCTAGCTCAATATTACTGTTTAATGGTTTTTAGACACGTTATCTGCTTAGAAAATGTGGCAGATGATTTATTCAAAGATATATTTAATGCCTTTTGCTGCCTATTACTATTTTAAAATGTGTGTGATACCTAAGTGATATGCATAAATATAACTAAGACATACTGTATTTTAATCTTCTAGACATATCTTGATTAGATACATCTGTTGATCATTTATAAATGTATACAAGGCAACTTACTGATATTAAATAGATACTGTTTTATATCATTCTTTCAGGAATGCAGGATTTTCTCCAGCTTGTTCTCCCTTCCTCAGCCCAATGAATTTTTTTTTTGAAGTATTAACATTGCTTGTTGTAAACCCTGTTCCTACTTCCCTTGTTGGAACTTTTGTCTTCTCCACATCTGGTGTTAGATTTATCTGATCTTAACAATTAGGCCTTCTTAAGAAGGGATGGATGCAGTTCATTCCAGTCTGTTTATAAAACTTCATCACAGAAAGAGATGAGTTTAGAACTAGTCAGTGTGTTGAGATGGCTAAGCAGGTCCTAGCCTAAACCAGTGGTGGGAACCTAGTCATGGCACATGTGCTGCAGCTGGCTGTTTGTTATCATTGAAAGCTCTATAAGGTTTGCCATCACTGAACTATCTAGAAGGATATATGGATCTAGCTTCTGAGGAAGTTTAAATGGGGTTCCCTCCTGTTTGCTATGTACCTGTGACATGTGTTCAGCCTAGTAGCAGTGTAACTGGACTTTGCCTATAAAAATCAAAGCAGGAGCCTCACTATATTTAACTAAAAAGAATGCCCACAAATTGCATATTTAGTAGGAAAAATCAAGGTACATTAATATCAAATTTTATTATGTAAAACTGTTGAATATTAACATAGAATACACCTTACATGGTAATCCAGGATTTATGGGATTCTGGCATATCCCACTGTGAGCTTTTGTTTTGTTGGTCCTTAAATTGGTTTTAATTACTGGTAGTCTGTTGAGTACCATTTGGGGGGAAAAAAGAGAAAAAAAGTTGCTCTTAGTGTAACAGAACTGATAGCCAGAGAAATTGTAGAAATGGACACATTAAAAAAATTACTATTTAATTTTTAAAAGAATTGCATTATTTTGAAATTTGAAGGCAAGACACTTTCTGCCTTGGGCACTATACATTTTAATTCATTCATATCTTTAATGGAGCCAAGTGTCCAAGTAACAATTTGGAAGATAGTGTAGTAAATGATATTAAATAATTTTCAATGTTATTTTTTTACCCAAAGTAATTTATTCTTCATGGTGAACAGTTGCTTTCTATAGAATGATTGTTTTTTCTTTTAAAAAATTTACATGCAAAGAGAGATTATGATAAATATTTTAAATCTTAGGTTGTTGTTATGATTTAATGGCTTAAGAAAGCAGAACTCTTGGTTCTATTTAACCAAGATTTGCAGAAGGAGAACACATGTATTTCACTGATATGTGCTGTCCAGAAAAATTATTTAATTCTCAACAATATGTTGCATTCTCATATTGTAGAAATTCTGTAATTTATTTTTAATTTTTCCCCTTGTTGACTTAGCGTAAACACCTGAATGAATATCAGCTGACTCATTTATATATTAATGTTTTAAAATGTCTATTTGCAAATATTCATAGAACAGTTAAATTTTTGATGCAATTTGCTAAATTATATATGAAGGCAAATCTATATATTTAATAGGTGAGAATTATTATTTTATTACTGAAATTTATTTCCAAAGCAAATTTGTTTTGTAGGTATTTCACTTGGAAAATTTTGTTTTATCTCAAAAATAGGGAATAAACCTGTCTTGTGATGTAGCCACCTCAAAGCCCCTAATATTACATGTAGGAGGATTTTGAAATCGTTTGATAACATTTGTTTTTCACTTTTGTTTGGATTAAACAAAAATTGAGTTTTGAATTGAATTGAAGCCATCATGTTTTCTGAGTTTGCAGTTTCCTGTTGTGTCATTAGGCACACTTGTATGTACCTTCACCATCCTGATAGTAAGATTTGTCAGTGTCTTCCTCTTTCCTCACTACATTGAGATTCTCATTCTCAGTGGTCACAATTTTACAGAGCAAAAACGTTTTTAGAAATGGAAGATGTGTGAGTTCTATGTAGAATGAATGTGTTAGGAACATCCATCTGCCGATCGCATAGGCATTGTTTATGGTACCACACAGTGAAATAGATTGTAGGCATAAAAGCATCTAATCAATACAAATCAAGAGGAAAGAAGAAAACTGTGAACTTCTAATATTTTTAATATAAAAATTATGTTTCCAAATGACTGTTTTCTTTCTGACTTTGTGTTAATGTTATGATCTATGACTTGTAAGTTCATAGTGATATGAGATCTAAATTTTCACCATTAATATAGCAATTCCTGTAGTCTATTTTTGTAATTTGTTTTTGAAAACAGATGTCTTCTTAGAAATTGTATTTTAAGTGCAAATAAATCATCCCAATTTGAAAGTCAACATGTTTTATATTTCATTTCCTCCTAGTACAGAATACATTGCATTGTTAAATATATGTTTAAATTGCCAAGATTTTTTTCAGGTTTCTGTATTTTCATATTGCTATAACCAGTTTACCTACAACTCTAGTTGAATTGTTATTTAAATAAATGACATTTGATGGAATCACAGCCTACTCCAGTTGGTCTACATGTAAAAGCTGTGTGCAACATCTTTTCTGCTGGTTTTTTTCATGTGGTATGAACTTAAATTTTTGTTTGTTGCTAAGACTTCCTGCCTCAACTTAGCAGAAAATTATGAGAGGTCTTCTTTGTGCTATGTTATTGGCTGAGCCCTGAGCATGAAGAGGTAAATGGGATTGTACATTTGTCCCATTCATCACTTTATAATCTATTTAAATTAGCTACCAGTATGTCCAGCTGGAGGAATCTTCAGCATTTATGTAGCATAGTAGACAAAGTACAGTACTAGTCTTTGGGAATCAAGAAGTCCATATTTAAGACTAAAGTGGGCTAGATCACAGCATATGATTGCTTGCCTTCTGTGAGCTGTGCCTTACCCCTCTGTAAAATGAGGGCAGTTCTCCTACCTCATTTAGCTCCAAGATGATCGAAAGAAAAGGTATGCAAGAACCACAATGAGCTAATCTAAACCCCCGGGTTGTGGTTTCCTATCCAGCCCCCTTGGTTAGAATTTAGTGATCTGATTCACAAACGACAGAAGAGGAAGAGAAAGACAGTCTAGTTGTGGGCTGTGGGCAGAGGAAGTGGATGTGGTGAACGCGGCCTGAATCTCCATTTGGCCCAGATCTGCCTTGGTTCCCTCAGTGTGTCCCCGTCTTTCCTTACCTGTCTTTGCCTTGTTCTTTGGTATAGAGCGCTTGATAGATCTGTACATATATTAGTTACAACTTTTTAGGTTGAAAATACTCAGTTTGAGCTTTTCTAAACAGCAAAAACTTGGAGGGTATTTGCCGAATAGATGAAGGGTGTCTTGTGGAGTCAAGGTGCAAGAAAGTGGGAGATTCCTGGAAGTATCTCAGTACATAATGGAAAATCTTTTGAGACCTAGGGAGCATTTCTTCTGCATCTGTCTTTTGGTACACCTACAGCATGTCCTTGGCAGCTGAACTTCTGCTAGTGGCTCACAGTAACGGAGGCTTATTTGTTAGACCATCTCTACGTCAGGCCAGTGAGGGATCAGCTCCACTTGTCCTCATCCTGGTGCTGACTACCAGAGCATCCACCTGTCTGGGATGGCAGGAGGAAGGGAACATGGTACTCAATGTGGGTCTTAAAAACACGTTTCCTGTCCACTCAAATCAGTTTTATCTAACTTCTCCTGGGCATGGAAGTGTGCCACATGTGTTGGGGGGAAGTACCAGAAATAGCTGATAATGGCACTGATGACTGCCTTTCAGGTTACCAGATGCCTGGTTCACTTTCCTTCCTGCACACAGAATACTGTGTCCCAACAACTGTAACCCCCAATCCCTTCTGCACCATGCCTTGTATCTTATTTCACATCCAAATGTGGCTCCAAATTCCTATGGATATTATGAATTAAAAATTGTTTGTCTT
Source organism: Heterocephalus glaber (assembly GCF_000247695.1). The sequence goes on along the minus strand of NW_004624736.1, from coordinate 19,340,978 downwards.
CTGTGCAAAATCATATGTACTGGTTGAACTGAGGTAGGATAACCACTAAAACTCAATCTCAGTGTAAAAGGAAGTGGGGAAACAACATGGAAGTGTGGCAATACTGAAATCCCAAAGTTCGAGCCTCCCTATCTTGAGAATAGGGAATCTGCCTCAGTTAGGTCTTGCTCCCATTTTCCTGGGAGGAGGGTTCTCATCCATTGTTTTTGGTGACACCTGGTTTCACCTTCAGAGAGATTTTTAATTTTTAAAAAGACCTTAAGTCACATCTGAAGTGGCTGCCAGAAAATTGCCTTTCTCAGCCCTTTCCTGCCTCACACGGGGCTAAAGGATCATTTTAAGTCTCAAGAAGTCTTTCCAGTGCAGAGTTGTTCTTCAGCAGCATAGTGCTTTGTATTTTTTTTCATAATTCTCTTTAGTGTGATTTTTGTCTTTCTGTGTCATGGCAGATTACCACCCGTATAGTACATGGAAGACATTGCTTTCTTAGAAAGTGACTTACTATGGGTTAATGCTGTCTTTGGAACCAGTGCTGTGCTGATGCACTAGAAGAAGCTGTGGTGACTGACAAACCCAAGTCTTGGTTGACCTCTTGTCTATACTGTGGCATAAGTGCCCTGTAGATAGCTGGGAAGCACTGTGCTGGGTCGTGGAGGCCATCAGAACCCCACATATGGAACGGTGCACATTGCAGTGGCAAGGGGAGGTTGACAAATTGAATACAGGCTTAGTACCCAAAACCTTTATTTTGGTGTAATTTAAATACCTAAAAATCTACTCCTTTTGGGCTGGGGATTTAGCTCAGTGGTTCTGCTGCCTGCCTCACGAGCATAAGCACCGGAGTTCAGTCACTGGTATGAAAAAAAAAAAATATGTGTGT
>NW_004624736.1:19312685-19325877 GCF_000247695.1 Heterocephalus glaber | reverse complement strand
CATCTGTTTTATGGATTCCATTTGTTTCCTATGTTGGGATTCCATCATGTTCCTCAGCTCCTCTCTAGATTTATTAATCATGCCTTGCACTTTGAGCACAATCTCTGCTGTTATCTGAGAAATTATTTCTGATTTCATTTTTTTCCAGCCCTCTTTTGTTGTCAGTTCAGGGAGTCCATGTGGTTGAGTATCAGAGTATTCCACTTAATGTCCCTTTGTGGTTTCTGTAGGTGATCTGGAAATCTGGTTTTGAGACTTGTTTAGGTGTCTTCTCATTTCGACTGGGGGGTGGGGTGGGGGTGTGTGCTGTTGGTGCTGATGTGGCTCACCTCTTCTCTGCTAGGAGTGGTGGTACAGCAGCCTGGAATTCCCTTCCTCTGCACTGGGAGGGGAGCTACAGTGGCCCAGATACCCCTTCCTGTGCACTGGGAGTGGAGCTACGGTGGCCTGGAAGCCCCTTCCTCTCAGCTGGGAGGGGTGGTACAGCGGCCTCCTTCACTTATTAATGATTTATGTTAATAAACTATTAATGGTTTTAAACAGAGGACTTCTTTTTAAATAATTTAAAAATGAAGTCATTTTAATAATATGGAGACTGTATTTTTCTTTAGGTTTATTTAAAGTTCTGTGACACTGATTATTTCCTCATCTGCCTTCCATCACCAAGTAAATCAGTCTTAATTTGGCAAAACATTTGTTTGGCAAATGTGCTGAACATGGGGACAGAGGAAGTGATAGGGAGCTGATGTAGCAGTGGAGCTCAACTGTCTCCCATTTGTGCATAAAATGGCTTCTCTGAAAAGAGAATCCTTTATTTCAGGGAAAATGTTTAAATGATTGCAGTACAGTTATTTTACAAATCCTTCTTTATATTTGCCTAGCTTCTTCTGCTCTATATTCCATCATAATTTTGGCATATGTGGAGAACATGTAAATATTTATGATGTTCATTAATCTAGGGGGAAATGTGTATATTCTGACATTTCAGACTCCTGGATTTTAATTCTCAACTGAGATTTATACATAACTGTCATCCGGTGTGAACACACTCCCACTGCATGCTTTCTCATCCAGGTGCTCTTTCTCAGGCACAGTGTAACTCTAGGAAATGACAGAGATCACAAAGAGGAGTGCTACTTTTTTATATATATATATTAAAACTTGTATTATGAAAGCTTCTATAAGGAAATGAAGACCCAAAGTAGAAGTTAAATCTTAGTGGTTTTATGCTAGGTTTTTTTTTTTTTTTTTAACATTTTTTCATATATTTATTTCCTGTTTCTACTTCCTCATCTGAGAAGTGTCTATTCATTTCAGATGCCCATTTTTGGACTGGGTCTTTTTAAAAAAATTCTTTTATTGGTACATTTTAGGTATACAGTACATTTACATTTATCATTGGGTGCTTGTACCTGTACATGATGTATCTTGGTTCTTATTTTTTTCTCCATTACCTGTGCACCCTCCATCCCCTCCACCCTTCCTTATTTACATAGATTTCATTTCCATTTTTTTTTCTTTTCTCATAATTTTTCCTTTCCCTTCTTGAGGAGTGCTACTTTTAAAGAGAGTGCGTGATGTTTCCTGTCAGTGGAACTGTGGCTATGGGCCTTATGTTTAGAAATCTTGAGGAAGTTCAGCTCATCTTTGGCACAAAGACAGGTTTGCTGGTGTGGTGCTGTGTTAGCTATTTTACTTCATTCCTTCCTAGGACTGGACAGTGTTACTCCACCACTGTGTGAGGCAGGAGTTAGACATTAACGGGCTTAGAGACAGGTGGCTGGGGACTACGTGGAAATAAAAGGTGTTTTCTTTTTTCCCCTTTCCTTTGTTTTCTTAATCATCAGCTATACTTGACATCTAAACAAGCTATAGTTTCAAAGCTTCAGCCAAAGAGAACATAGCTTCCTCGGAGCATGCAGATGAACTTCAGGGACCATACAAAGTCCAGACCACTGGAGGAGGAACTGAAAAAGGCCTCAAAATGAACTTCAGCAGAAGCATTCCACCTAGGGAATAGACAGGAGCCTGCTTCCCTCTGAAGTTAGTTCGGCGCAGTCCCCTAACCCCCATAACACACCAGCGACCTCAGAGAAAGGAAATGTCATCCTGTCATCATGTAAATATAGGCTGAGCCTCAGCCCTTGCCCACTCTCCCACTTACAGATGTATTCTGTCGACCACTCTGAAGAATCTATTATTTGTAATAAATTCTGCCTATATTCTGAACAACTGCCAGTGTGTATCTGAATTCCTTCACCGAAGATACAAGAACCAAGGAATCTTGTTTCCTTGTTTGCTTGCCATGTTAGCACCTGACTACTAGCAACTAGTGTATGGTGTCCTGGCCTACAGTGTGGTTTAGTGTAGTGGTTCTGAACTTTCCACATCTTAAATTTACAAACATTTCTGAGGGATAAGGGTAGAGTTGAGAATGCACCAAAACCATATTTAAATTACCGCTCGCTGGCTAAGCACAAATCGAGATGGCATGGGAAGGGGCAGCATTTCGCATGGTACACCTGCAGTATGCCCTCCTAATTTTTCTAGGTGAGCTCTGTGTCCTTAGGCTTACTTTACAAAAACAGTAAAAATAGTAAACATCCACTATTTTTAAAAAGGAAGTCCATATTCTATAGTCAATGAAAGTGATATTGTTGGGTAGAATGTGGCAACTGAAGGAACACAAATTCTCAATAATTGCTGTTAAAACTCTGTGTGCCCCATTTGGTCATGGAGGAACAAGTCAGTGCCAGTTCAACAGAATCTCTTACACTTAGAATCTATTCTTATAGCAGTACAGTCAGGTTTTATATTGCTGAATAGTCAGGTTTTCTATTGCCAAATAGTTTATTTGGCTCAAGCTTTCAGATCATGATTGCTGGCTCCAAGGCAGAAACATGGGTGAAGGGCATGGCGGAGCAGAGCTGCTCACTTCATAGAGGAAGCAGAGCAGGGAACAGAGCCAGAGAGGAAGGGGCTAGGACCAGAGGCTGCACCCAAGGTCACCTCTACGGCCCACCCAGATGCACCCAGAAGTGTGTTTCACTGCTCGCCTGGTCAGTACTCAAGCCAGGGTTGACTGTCCAGCTTAACCATCACAGTGGCTTTTACTCCGTAAATGTGCAAGCCACAGGGAAGTGCAGACTCAACAATTCGTCTCTTTTCCCTTCCAGATTGACTTTCTTTTTCTATATCCCTCTAGTAACATCCAAAGTTCAATGTTCATTTCTCCTAAATATGGTCCCTGAAAGTCTTACAAAATCTTAGGAAGCATAATTGATTGGATTTCACCCTGTTCTTTCTTTCTTGTTTCATCCCAGAGCTGGTTTCTTGATTTATTTGAGCCATCTTCTGCCCTCCAAACAGGTCTGCCAGGGTTAGTCCGAAGGAAAGTGCTCCTGTCCAAGGGCAGCACGCCCCCCCCCAAGATGGCCTCTAGCAGCCAGCCAGCTGCCTCTGTCCTCAGGTGTGCCTTTGATGGCTTTTCCAAGCATATCACTAAAAACACTGGTTTTTCAGCTCTTTCAGCTTTTTTGGCAGTAACACCTTCCTTGGGGAAAATGTGGAGATGACGCTGAGGCTGTTTCTTTTCCTGTCTTTGTTGGACATGCGGCTACAGAGTGATTTGGTAGTTTGTGCACAAGCTGGCGAGTGCGTGAGGGTTGGGCTTGCACGCTGCTGTCTGGACAAGTAATGGAGGTTTGCTTCCTTGTTTTGGGTTGTGGCTTATTTGGTAAGAATCTTAAAATAGGATTCAGAACTGCTAAGGGAGACTGTATTAGACCTTGCCCTGATACTCACTTTATGAAGGTAAATCTTATTTGCAGTTTTTACAGATTGACAGTGATGGATAGAAAGAAAGCTGGCAATTTCCAAAGGCCTTTTATCCCATCTGCAAGTCCCTGGATTTAGACCTCAGTGTGTAGAGAGCTAAAGATTGCGGTGACTGTTATTTTTGTTGTGTTGTTTCACACAACTATATGCTTTTTTCCTGCTCTATAATATGTTTTGTTTTTGTTATAGTAAATTTTTCAAGTATACTGGGTACAAATGACTATATACCTACTGAAATAAGGCTTTTAAATGGTAGGCAGTTACACAAAATGAAAAAGATGAAATGGCTATTTACAAGAAGAAATCACACATACTAAAAATGAAATGTTGAGAAAAGAGTAGAAAGTCAGAAAATTCCACTCTTTTTGCCGGGAAAGGTCCTCATGCAACACTTCCATCTACTGCCACTGTATACGGGTGTTTCTTAGTGCAGAAACTTCTTTTCTGAGTGGGCCTTACTCAACCTAGATCATCAGATAAAGGTTCAATAAAACAAGCTTATCACTATTCAGCTCCATCCTTGACACAGTGGGGAGGAGGGAAGATAGGAATAGAGTTTGCAGCACTCCTCCGTCAATGCCTGGAGCTGCAGCATAGGTCCATGTGGATGGGTGGCTCTCGTGCTCCAAAGCGCCAAGGTGGCACTAGCAGCACCGCTGCTCAGGGTGGACACTGATCCTGTGAGTGGGACGTTGAGCAGATCACAAAAGAGCAGGGACCAAAGTCTGTCATTCCCGGATGCTCAGGGGAGGACTGGCAGGTTCCTTCTGACCGGGTCTGGCTGGTGGTAGTCAGAGCACATCTAGAATGGCTAGGCTCTCTTTACCTGACCACAGGACGTAAATACCATGCCCAAACCCTAGTTTCATTCATAATTAAGTGAAATTTACCCTTAAATAAATGAGGTTTATCATTGACTTTCTCTTTTTTTTTCTTTTTCAGTAGTGGAGATTAATCCCAGGGTCTTCATATGAACTATATCCCCAGTTCTTTTTATTATTTTTTAAAAAGGATTTTGCTAATTGTCCAGGCTGGGCACAAACTTATGATCCTTCTGCCTCAGCCTCCCAGAGTGCTGGGATTACAGGCATGTATCATCATGCCTGGCATAATGCTAAGGCCTATCACTTTCAACCAGTTCAGAATCGTCTTAGTGAAAAGGAAAAATGACATCATCAGGTAGCATCTTCTTGGAGTTCCAAGGCTCCACAAGAGTTTGCTTTCCCCCAAGTTTCCTACCAGTACAAAGTGTACACATGTATGTGCATTTTTATGTGCATACACACAGTGCACAAAAATGTGTCTGTCTTGTGCAAAAGTACTCTGATCATTGCAAGATTGAGTGGGTCACTATATGGCTTTCCCACCATCTAACCCTGTTATATTCCTACATGAATTTCATCGATGGGAAGCAGGTGCCCCACCAAACATCTCCCTTTTGGTTTTAGCTGTGGGCCAGCAGGCCTTAGGCAGGTGCCTGAGTCCGCTTTGTCAAGGCTTCTGCTGCATTCCAGCTGATGGATGCACTCTTTTCCTTGAAATGTCAGTGGAGATTTGATCAGCAGGGAGCGTGATGGCTACCTTTTGGTGTCCTGCAGGATTTCTTTATATTTATATTGCTTTATAGCAATAATTTGTTGACCTCGGGGCTTTCAGAACTCTTGTAGTGTCTCGAAAACATTCTGGTGAAGCATGGGCATTCAGAATATGTGGACTGAGCCCAGGGGTTGATTACTGGTATTGAGAGTCCTTCCTGGATTTTACTCATCTTAGTGGACTGCAGGTTGTGTTGTCTTCTGGAAGGACTGTGTAGAAGAACTGAGAAAGAGAAGTCTAGAAGGCTCTGATAGGCATGAGCCCTGGTGCAGAGGGGGAGATGCGAGTGGAGGCAGTTTCCCCTCTAGGACAGCAATCAGGCAAAACGATCTTACCAAGCAAGGTGAATAGGCTGAGTGGGCCCTTGTGGAGATTGCTGAGGAGATAAATGCTTATCAACTCTCGTGTGGCTATTTGAATACTAGGGTTCAGCCTAAATCACTTCAGATACTTTAAGAAGAAAAATATTTAATATGGGAAATTAGGTCTTTACAAAATCATTGAAAGTGTTGCTGAAGTAGGTTCTACATGAGGCCTTTGGGGGTGACTCAAACATGAAAATGACTCACTAAGGAATATAATCAGGAAGGTGGAGAATTAAGTGACTACCACATTGAAACCTTGAATTTAAACAACAACAACAACAACACAAAATACACACAGGACCATACTGTGTAGCTTCTAATACTGGGGTTAGGAAGTTGCCTGCTCTCTAGATGTGGTATGCAGAACACTGCAGCAGAAAATTCTGTGTTCAAAAACTTGCTTGCCTGTAAAAGCATCCTTCAGTTGTATGAAGATGGTGTCTGTTTCACCTGTGTCTTCCAGTGTCCCCTTAGGAGATTGAATTGAATTAGGACATCTAATTGAATTCATGTCCAGATCAGTGGCAGTAAGTATGTATGAGAAATAGAGGTTTTTTAGCTTTCAAATTGGTTCAGAAAGGCACAGTACAAGGAAGCTAGGTTGGCTGCAGCGTTAACACTTGTCTAGGATTCAGCATATCTCCTCTGTCGCCTGAGCTCGAAGCAGATTCGGCTTACCTGGCAAGGGGCAGGAAGTGAGCTCAGGAGGATGATGCTGGGCAGGTGTGCCTAGCATAATTGACTCACACAGACTTCTCAGGTAAACTGGGCAGCTCAGAAGACAGCAAGAACAAGGCTGAGGTAATAACTGCCACAGCATAGCAGCTTCCCTTGGGGTAAGTGAGAAGCCACAGTGAATACCTTAAGTTTGTGGGTGGTTTCAGTGCTTTCTGGCACCTTTCTTGATATTGGAAGTCCTTGTCTTGCATTGCTCTTTTTGGTAGCAGCTTTGAGGTAGGAGTGTGGGCAGCTGCTGGAAGGAGGGTGTTTCCTGATGAACTTCCCTCCGAAAGTGTTGACGGCTTTGGTCCACGTGTGGACTTTTTTTTTTTTTTTTTGGTTTCAGGGATTGAACTCGGGACTTTGCACTTGTGAGGTAGGCGGCCGAACCACTGAGCTAAATCCCCAGCCCCTCGTGTGAGCTTTCATAGGTGTCTGAGGCAGACAGAGGTTGTGCACTTGAAGGTTGACCTCCCTCCCCTTAGACCTAGTTTCCCTAGTGGTGCTTGGGGCTTCAGGACTGGCCTGTAGCATGAGAAGTGTGTGAATGATGCTGGGTGACCTGAGTGAGATTCATGGTCCCACTACTCAAAGATGGTGACTGTTTATGGATCGGCTTCTTCTAGTCCCCTGAACTTCTTCTAGCTGTGAGATCTTGGCCCAGTGCACAGGACAGGAAGCCATGTGATTAGATCGGGAGGGTAACTTCATGCAAGACCATGTCAACGCTTGCTTCTAAATCTCTTGTAGCTTCTATGTGCATGAGGCAGAAGTCCAAGCTCCATATATCATCTCAAAGTGTCTACTCGATCTGGACCCCATCTAAGCCTGATCTTAATTCTTTTTCCTCTTCCTTTCTCACTAGATCCCAGTCACCTTCTTTCTATTTCTTTGTATCAACTTGTGTTTACTTCATAGCTTTGCACTCACCACTTGCTGTATGACCCTTGTGATCTGTCAACTCTTGACGAGTAGGTACACCTAGCAGATAGGTAAAGCATAGTTCTGGGGCTGTCTGGATGATTGACAAGTAAACCAACAAGCTGAGTGGGGAAGACCTACCCTGGATATGGGTGGCATCAAAACAATAGGCTTATGTCCTGGATGGAATAAGAAGGGAAAGAAAAAGGAAGTATTTCTGTTTGGGGAGAGCTTTGCCATTGCCTTTGGGCATTGGTCTCCAGTTTCTTCCACCTTCCCTTGCAAACTCACACTGGTGACTCTGCAGTGAGCTTCATAGGCCTTCAGCCTATGAGTGGTGCTGCATCCCTGATCCCTCTTGTTCTGAAGCTTCCATCGTCATGGGCTGAACACCTGCTGGATCCTCCAGTTCTCAGCACACAGACAGCCATGTGGATCCTTCTGTCTCTGATGCTGTATGCCTGTCTAACAAATCCTCTTGGGTAGTTAAGCATGTATTTTCTATTCATTGTGTTCCTCTAGAGAACGCTAACTAATATATTGTGGCTGGAGTTGTCTTTGCTTGATTAACCTCCTCTCATCAATTGAGTCCAACTGTTACCTCCGAGGTAACAGTTATTGTTATTCCCTCAAAAAGAAATGTGTGAGTTGTATGTGAGAAAAGTCACAAAATTTGGTAATAAATATAGTAGAAGATTTGAATGAAAGAAGAAAGACCATATTTCTGGACAAAAAGATAAAATAATGCTACAGTATCAATTTTCTCAAGTCAGTTTCCCATAATCAAAACTACTGTGGTGTGATAATTCTAAAATTGAGAATAAGCAGGCAAAAAGAGTTGAGAAATTAGGAGAGCTAAAGGTGTGAACTAATAAAATATAAAGTTACTAAAGCTAAAAAAGTTTAGTATTTGCAAAAGAAGTGAAAGGATGAACAGATTAAGAGCTCTGAAAACAATCCCCTTATAAAGAAGAATTTAATATATATGTATGATGAAAACATCACAAATTGCTGGAAAATAAGTTACTAAACAAAGCATTGAGATTTTTCCTAGATATATTTGAAGAGAATTAAAACATATGTCCACACAGAAACTTTGACGTGGATCTTTATAACAGCATTATTCAATAGTCAAAAAGTAAGAATCTGATTGTCTATTAACTAATAAATGAATAAATTATAGTATATCGACAAAGTGGGATGCTACTCAGCCAAGAAGACTATGAAGTACTGATTCATGCTACAACATGGATGAGTACTGAAAACATACTAAGTAAATGAAGCCAGATTTAAAAAAAAAACACTGGATATTATAAGTTTCAATAAGTGGCAAATTTTATGTCATGTGCCCTTGTCTTGGTCTGTTTTATGTTGCTATAACAAAATGCAGAAGGATGGGTATTTTATAAGTAAGTGATTTTTTTTCCAGTATTGAAAGAATGTCTAACTGCTTACTATAATGATGGAGCCTTTTATGAAGAATGCAAAAGGGAATACCTGAAGGAAAGGGAAGAATTCAGAAGAACTGGAATTCCTAGCAAGAAAAGGGTACAGAAGCTTCCCATACGTACCTAGGCAAATATTTAAGTGACAGAAACTCTCATATTCATCAAAGTTATCTGTGGTATAAATTCCCTGAAATAGTAGATTCAAGATAAGAATGTGTATTTGTTTTATCCTAATTATAAAAATATCAGTTTTACATGAAATAAAGATCTGTATTTCAAAGTTTGGGTTTATTAAATCATGACTACGTAAGTTTTTTTGGACTCATGATTCTGGTGGCTGAGAAGTCCAAACTGCATGGTACCTTCAGGTTTCCCTTCCTGTGGCCCTGGCTGTGTCACACACTGTGGTGGAGAAGCAGGAATGGTTGCATGAGGAAGAGCGTGTGTGAGAGAGCAGATGAGAGCCCAAGCAGGGGCCAAGTTCATTCATAAGACTTGCTCCTGAGGGAGGTCAGTTGTGCAGGAGACAGCCCATCCCTTCTGGGCTGGTGGCTCCTCAGTGGTTGAGTCCTCTCTAAAGACCCACACCTGTGACCATCCTTCCAGCACATGGACTTTTGGGAACACACACAAACCATATCTACACCATAGAGCATCACATCTCAGTGAAGATAAGCCTATACAGGTGACAGTATCAAGTTGGAGCATAAAACAACATAAATCCAGATGAACTAAATCATTACTTTGATACATACACAGTGGACTGCTGTTTAAAGTTTGTGAAGTTTCCACACACAAAAGTAAAAGGTGGAATCTCATAGGAAAATAGTGTAAATGGAATATTTTTATACGTCAAAACATGATAAAAATCTGGGATGATATTTTTTATGTTAGGCATAAATTTATTAGTTTTAATGTTTTAAAATCTCAAAGGAAAAACTAAGACTGGCAGAATAATGTACACATGGGCATTTCATGAGGGAAGAAATAAAAATCAACATATGAAAAATGAAAGATAAAATTTAAACCATTAAGTAGTCCTACTTGATTAACAGGTCTTATATTTTTACATATAAGGTAATATTTTAACCCCTAGCATTACTGAAAGCAAAAGGTAAGTAAAAATGTATGACTATGTTGTAGAATAGGCCATACTCCACTGTAGACATTGTGTGCTTCATTTAAAAATTCCAGTGTGCATATTTCTTACTTTTTGATTTAATTACTAAAATTTATCTTGATAGAAATTCTAGTTTTAAAATCAATGTATTAATTTTTCACAAAACTTAATATAAGGATTCAACATTCTTTAATTATCATACACTACCTATATTTCTTCCCATAAAACTAGTCAGATACATTTCCTATAAGAAATGCTAAAACTTGTCAGGAGTGGTGGCACACACCTGTAATCCTCTGGGAGGCTGAGGCAGGAAGATTGCAAATTTGAGCACAGCCGCTGTGACTTAGTGAGACTTTGTCTCAAAATAAAAATTTAGAAATGTGCTAGTGGGGTGTAGCTCAGTGCAAAGGCCCCGGGTTTAATTTCCCAGGACAAAACAAAATAAAACAGGGCCTGGGGATTTAACTCAGTGGTCCCACTGCCTGCCTCACAAGTGCAAGATCCCAAGTTCAATCCCCAGTACCAAAAAAAACCCCCAAAATAAAACACCCCCCCCAAACAAAAAACTGGCAATACACTCAGTATTATAGGGTCCCTATTTTTTACTATTTATGTTGATAGGAGAACATCATAAAAAGAGATATTTTTACCAGAGACAACACAAAGTCCACAAACATCCCTATTTCTTACCCTGATCCTCGGGGTCAGTCGGGAGACGGTGGAGGAGTAATGCTGCAGTTGGGGGCCTGTTCTGCTCTTTGTCTTCTTTCCGAGCTTTGCCTCCCTGCATGTCCATTTTGTTTCAGACAAAGTTTCTTCAGACCCAGGAAAACTTGAAGATAGTTCTGCACTGACTTAAGAGCCCTTCAGGAAAGTACAATTCCTTTTATTTCATAGGGGACATTAAATTATGTGAAAATAAGAATTTTATTATTTGATTTTGACATTGTCTCATCGTGAATGGACTGTGCATTTTTCTATGCTACAAACAAATCCCAGAATCTAGCCTGGCCTGGCTAATTCTGCACAAGTAGTTCTGGGACAATATTGGGAGTCACGGTGTGTGTGAGCATCAATACGAAGTTTGGGAAAATCAAGAGGTGGCCTTTTGTCTACTCCTTGTCCTTGCTGTCTAGCTCAGGCTGCATTAGGATAATAAGGCTGTTCTATCAGAAACTGTGCTAATTAGTGGCAGTTTCTCAGTGTCTCTGGACTGCTTCTGAAAACTAATTATTTGGGACAGGGGATGTAAGTGAGCACACACCCTGTAGGTGGGTAGTTAATGCATACACCTCTCACAGGCACTCAAGGGACAGGCCACTTAATTTCCCCAAAGAAGATCTTCTGGCTTTCCTCCTCCCCATCCTTTAAGTTTTCCTTTTTTTAACAGCTTTGTTAATTTAGGTTAAGTGGTTTGGTTGTCATGGAAACAAGCATTCCTCTCAGGCTGATTGTGTCAAAGGCATCATTAATCTGTTTTCTCAACTGCCTCTTCCTCATCCATCTAATTGCAGCTCCCCTTCCTCCCTCCTCCTTCTGGATGACATCATTTTAGACATTTTTAGGACACCATATGTGAGATTCAGTGCAATTTATTTTCTATTCAAATTCCATATCTATGTTAATTGTCATATTCCTGCCCCACAGGAAGAATGGGGGTTTCCCAGGCGGGGCTTCACAGCATCTGCAAAGGTGAGGCTGGAAGCCTGGATTTCACATGCCTCAGGTGCAGCTTGGTACCTCTGATAAAGGAGGCTTTCGAAACTTTGCCTCTCCCTTTTCTTCATTTCCTTAAGTTTCCTTGTTGAAAACAGATTTTTTTTCCTGAACCACATTTCCCAAAGTTTGAAAACAGACTAAATACCTGATTTTGATGTTGTTGGGAAGCCTGGTCTGAGTGTGAGGAGCCCGTCCTGCTGGGGTGCTGAGGAGGAAGGCTGGCTCAGGGGCAGCACGGCCACCCTCCGGCTCAGACAGCCTCTGTCCCACAGGGAGGCCGAGCTTGCCCATCATCTGGTCCTCTCGAGAACACTTGTGCGCAGAATCCTGCGGCCTCTGTGTATTTTTGCCTTGCTGTCCATCATCACACCAACCTACCCAGCGAGAAAAAAATAGTATGGCCCTGGTAGTTTGTCTCCTGCAACTCTGGTCACGGGAGAATTCTCAACCAATCTGTCCCACCTCAACAGTGGGAGAGACCTTTCCTTCGGCCCTAGGCAGTGTCTGGATTCCTTACCAGCGCCACGACAGGGAGCCAAGCACCAGGGCACTCACATGGGGCACCGCCGAGGGCGCAGGCTCCGTCCACACCCTGCCCTGGATGTATTTGTTTGTTGTTTATTTTTGAGTGATGCTGGGGACAAACCCAGAGCCTGTGTGCTTGGCACGTGCTCCACTGCTAAGCTGCACCCTCAGACCCTGCGGGACTCTAGAAAGTAGTTGGTGCTGTCACTTTCCTCTCAGAAAAGCCCAGTCTCTTCTCTGCTAAAAATGTCTCCTGTTTCATGGGGCAGGTGGAGCCGGGAAGCTTGGAACTAATGTCTACTTGGTTCCGTCACACATCATTTACATACAAATCATGTACTGGAATGATTTTTTTCATTTCATAACAGCAGACACGATATTATATTCCTTACATTTTTGTGACACTCAATATCCTTTTCTTGACTATTCCTTAGACAAGATTCATTCTTCATTACTTACATTTTTCATCTATTTATTTTAATATGCTTATCATAATTTTTTTTTAATTTTAAAGTATGTCTCTTTAAATATGAGATACTTAATCATATTTCTTATTTTTCTGCCAGCAGAGGGCCTGACACCTAATATTTAGTGAAAGTATTTGTTGAATAGGTAAATGTGCACTTATAACCAAGATCCCTTTGATTTATACCTAAATCAGTTTACCATTTTTTCCTAAATAGGAAAAAATGTCCACTAAATTACAATGATGATCAAACTGGTAAGATTTAAGAAGCATTTAAGAAGCATTTTTAGTTCAGATGAGAACAAAGAATAAGAAAACTTAAGTGAAGCAAGTTGGTGGCTAAGATTTAGCTTTTGCAAATTTAAATTTTAAAAATTTAGTAGTATCACTTTGTGGCTTAGGTTCCAGGGAGGAGGTTGGTAATGTAACAGGAGAGAGGCAGAGAGAGAGAGAGAGAGAGAGAGAGAGAGAG
>NW_004624736.1:19286786-19312585 GCF_000247695.1 Heterocephalus glaber | reverse complement strand
AGAGAGAGAGAGAGAGAGAGAGAGAGAGAGAGAGAGAGAGAGAAATGGAGAGAACGAACGTGCAGCCAGGACAGACTTTATTAAAATAAAGACCTGAAGGGCTGCTGGCTCTGAAGTACCAGAACAGCAGTCTCTTACAGGGTAAGGGACTTATAAGAGGTGGCAGAGAAGGAGGGAGCTGGAAGCGAACTGTTCTGGGATCAAGTCATCTTAGCCCGTGGTCACTGGTCTGTTTCGTGTTTGCATAAACTTCCCTGTTCTTCTAGAGCCGAAGCCCTCTTGATCTGGAATAGTCTGCTCTATAAACAGGAAGCAGGCCAGTTAGTTAGGGTATTGTTATTGTTATGAGGCTAAGAGAATGTGGGAAGGGGCAGAACTCATGGGAAGATTTCCTCCTGGCTTTTCCTTACAGGTAGTATGGGGTGAGCAGGTCTGATCGGTGAGCTGGGGAAGATGGGTGAGTTGACTTGAACATAACAAGTTTATCTCTAAACTAGCACTGGTGCAGAAGCTAACTGGGGCTTTCTGAGTAAAACTTCACTGAGAAATGTCTAGCAGAGTAGCAAAGGACACGTGGGGTGTCCGCAGGTGTCTCCAGAGAGGACTGGCACATGGGCAGCTGGCTGAGGGAGAAAGGCCATTCTGACTGCTGGCACCATCCAGTTGGCCTGCAGCCTGGGTGAAGTGGAAGGAAGGAGGAAGCCAGCTTGCATTTGTGAGGCTCTATTTTGCTCCAGTGGGTGCGTCTTGGTGCTGAGGTGGTCTGTGGACATCAGACTCATACTAGTTACTTTCCAGGGAGTTTCTAGGCCTTCTACCTTGGACTGGTGTTGCATCCTTTTTTTGGAGTTTATTTTTATTTTTAGTTTTTTAGAAGATAGGATCTTACTAGGTAGCCCAGGCTGGCTTCAGAGTCATGATCCTCAAAGTCATGATCTCCTGTCTCAGTCCCTGGGGCCCGGGGATTATAGGTATGTACCACCACACCTGGCAAGAAATAATTTATGTTCACAATTTAGGGCATATCCCAGGGCCATGGTGCTGCAACCTGGTTCCTCTCATTCTACAGTTTCCAGGTACTTGGATGGAGCAGCTGTGAGATCTTCCTGGTTCTCTAGGAAGCAGATGGCCATGTGGACCCCAGCCCTAATCCTGTCGGCCTCCCTAATAAATCCCCTTACACAACTGCATATGTATCTCTACTCTACTCTACTCCGTTCCGTTCCGTTCCGTTCCGTTCCGTTCCGTTCCGTTCCGTTCCGTTTCCTTCTGTTCCTCTAGGGAACCCTGACCAATACAGGAAGGAATCTTTAGGTTATATTTTTCTCAGATAGCTAAATCTTTAGTGGAAATAGTTGAAAGCAAAGTGTCTGATGTCTTATGACTTCAGCAAGAAGCCATTATGGTTTAGACCAAGAATGTTCCCCCAAAGCCTCGAGCTCAGAGGTGGGGCTTCCTGAAGATGGCTGGATGAAGAGGGTGATGTGCGCTGTACAAGGGCTCTGGCCAGAGGAGGTAGGTCTTGGGGCCTGGCCCAGAAGAGTGCATCTCCTACTCCAGACCTTTCTTTCTCTGCTCCCCTGGCTGTGTGCCCTGTGGCCAACTGTGGAGTAAACCTGAGCCCAAATAAACCTCTCTTCCTTTCATTTGTGGTTATTGAGTGTTGTGTCCCAACAACAGATGTCTAAGACAAAGCCTCTATCAATGCTGCTGTGCATTGCAGATAAATTAGGAGAATAAGAAACAAGAGAGCTTAGGAATTACTACTGTATGAAAAGCAAAATTCATATTTGTGAGAAAATTTGCTGTTTTAATTAGGAGAGATCAAAGATATCTTTGTATCTAGGAAATCACTCATTTTTCTCTGTGACTTTTTTTTAAAAATTAAAGAACAGGTAAGCCCAAAGAAGGGAAAGAACCAAGCTAGGGTCAAGTCACACTATCTGCCTCCCTTCCCATTGATTATTCTGTCTTTTATGCTTTTTGACTTCTCTCTGCACATTTATTCCATTCTTTTCTCTCCTGGCCAACTTACTCTGTGTCATCATTGATCCTGGCTCTTCAAAACTGTATTGTGTAGTTCCCACATGGCCTATGTCTTTACTACATGGGATACTTCTGTCTTCAACCTCCTGGAGAAAAGAAATTATTTTCAACTTTCCCAATTCCAGAATTCTCAGGAGAGAATGCTTATGGTCTATGTCATTTTAAAAGACATGGAAACAAGGGTACAGGACAGGGTTGCCTGGCTTGCTACCCAGGTACTGGATGTGTTAGAGAGGGATGCCACAGAGAAGAACATGGAAAACAAATTTAACTAGGACAGTACTCAGGACGTGCCATACCCCTTGCAAACAAAATGAGCAGCTGTTTCCCTAGCTGCTCCTCTGTATAAACAAGGACTTCTTTTGTCATTATTTATAATATAGTGAATAACAGAAGCATTTGTACAGAGATTATTAAATCTTACTGTTTCCAGAATCCTTTTCCAGAACTCATGTAATACCTTTATGTTTTCACCAAATATTTATTGCTGAAAATCCAGGTTTTATTTTGTTTTAAGAAGGTGCAGTAGGTATGGAAGCCACCAGATGTCACTATTGCAAGTAGCATTCCACACTGCCCAGTTTTCATCAGCGCAAGTATTTTACTAACCCTTTACAGACTCCAAGAAGTCATCAAGACTGCCTCTCTAGATGTGAAGCCGCAGGGAAAAGGCGAGCTGTGTCTTTAACAGTCTTCAGGGAGGAGAACAGGTTTACAAAAGTACTCACAATCACCCAAACAGGCTTGCTTCCTAGGTCTCTTAAAAAAATAAACGTTTTCCTATACATCAATAATGGACTAGCAGGGCCAGGGATTTAGCTTTGTGGTTCTGCTGCCTCCTGCACAGGTGCAAGGACCTGAGTTTGATGCCCCGTACCAAAAACACAAACAAAAACAAAAACTCCCCAGCAATAATGGACTAGCAGAGAAAGAGATCAGGAAAACAATTTCATTCACAATACCTTAAAAAAAAAATACCCAGGGGCAGGAGTCATGGCACACACCTTGTAACCCCAGCACTTAGAAGGAAGGCTGAGGCCGGAGCATTGCCATGACTTCCAGGCCACTTTGAGCTATGCAGCAAGACCCTGTCGAAAGAAGAAAGGAAGGAAGGAAGGAAAGAAAGGAAGGAAGGAAGGAAAGAAAGAAAGAAAGAAAGAAAGAAAGAAAAAAAGAAAAGAAAAGAAGGAGAGAAAGAAAAAACTCAAACCCTAGGGATTGATCTAACCAGGGAGGTGAATGACCTCTACAATGAAAATTTCAGAACACAGAAGAAAAAATCTGTGTTAGTGACTATAAGCCAGATAATGTCCTGCTCACCACTCAAGATTTGTGTGCTTTTGATTTTGTCAAGATCAAATCATTTTAGTATAGTATTACACGGTGAAAATAGAGCCCCGAGTAACAAGAAACGTGATGAATACACCACAGCAACGGCAAAGACGTGCTGTGTATTTTAGATGACTTCCCTTGAAAAGGAGGCTAAGAGACCAGGGGCCTGGGGAAGAGACTGTTCAGGTCAGCTGCCCCCGAGCATCCACCAACTCCTTGCTGGTGTACAGTTAGCTTAGCTCTGAGATTGGTGAGTGTAGGAGGTGGAGTGTCAACGTTTTGTGGTTTCACATTCTTTCTCACCATGTATTCTGATGTTACCTTTTCAGTTTTTTCTTTTTATTCATCTTGTATCTTTCTGCTTTCTTTTTCCCCTTACCTTGGTTTCTCTTTTATCTTTGCCTGTAAGTCCTGGGACCTCTGAAGGTGTTTCGTGTCCCCATCATGGCAATTGGTGCTCAATTCTGGAACCCAGTTTCTTGATTTTTCTCATAGTATTGTAGATCATCAACGGAAGATGAAGCTTAGTTACTAAAAACAGATGAGCAGTACAAGTTATCATTTTAGATGGTTTAGTTTAATATTAATTGTGTGCCCAATACTATCATGGGGATGCAAAGATAAATAAGACATAGCTTTTGTCAAAAGGAAATCTAGAGGCAAATCTTGTAGTCTTATACTACTTGACCTTTATACTTTCAGTTGTGATATTTAGTCAAAGAAATGTTACTTGTGATGTGCTCAGCATGGTCTGGAACTAGATAAGCCTTAAATAAATAAAGGAAGGCATTATTAGCTGTGTAGTTAATTGCTTTGAGTGGAAGAGAACACTGTAGATAATTTAGCCCCTTCAAACTTCTTTTCCTTGTGAAATTTTAAGAAAACTAAACACAAACCTTAAGTAGATGATTCCGCTTTGTGGTGAAGATTGATTTTAGAATGTGCAATATTGTACCTCCAGGTATAGGAGGCCCCCCAGGCAGTTTACCTGCTTTTTCATTCCACAGGCATCGAGACTAAATGATGATTTGCTTTTATTGTTGGAGCTGTGGACAGTGCAGTGACCTGAACAGACCACAGACTCCCCTCTGTCTCTCATTTGGACATGCCACCTTGCCAAGGTCTCTGTGCTGTTTTTCTTAGGTTTTGCTGAGTTCAGTATCCAGTTTATTCTGAGCGTACTCGCATTTTACACACAGTGGATATGTAGCTCCTCTCCTCTGGACTTACACGAGACATTCAAAATAATTTCACCTCGCTGCTTCTCTTGTGGTTGTGCTGTGTCTTCTGTACGGTAGATTGTGGATGTGGGACCCTCACAGAGTGTCTTCAGGTACCTGCCCTGGACCAAAAGCTTTCACTTGGTCTGCTCTGATGACAGAGCCTGCACTTGGCAGCCGTGGCTTGGGATTTATGGTCTTTCCGGGAGACAGCTGTCCATATTAGCCTTGTTGGAATCCAACAAAGGCAACCACTATTTCCTTATTACTGTTAGGCCCAATGTCACAGAGGGCTTGACTACTGAAATGCTTATTGAATTGATTTATTCATATTGCTCCTTGAAAGGCTGTGAATAACTCCCTCGAAACGCCCTCCTCCCATCTCTCCTTTGAGAAGAAATTTTGGAGGACATTGGCAACTTCTCTGCAGACAGATCTACAATTCTAAAAGACACATTCCAACTTAGGACAAAAGCTAATTTTCAATATCAGCGAAAGTTTAGCTCACAGACAGGGTGAATAAATTCCTAACAGAATTTAAGAAAAATCCTTTTGGAGGTTTCCCATTGATTTATGGGCCTTATAAATGTAATTCCTGGAAGATAGTATATAGGATTATGGGATTCATTTTGTGTGTTTGCCATAAGGATGAAATAGAGTTTTGAAATTACTGAGGCCAGAGGCAAAGGGAAATTAAATAGGCTCGGTGGATGAAAAGAAATGTTGAGAAAGTACTCTACAAGGCATATCAGGTAATAAAGCACCAGGGCCAGATGGATACACAGCTGTATTGTACAGAACATTCAGTTATAAATTACTTCTAATTTTAGAAAGGTTTATAAACTTGCTTCAGGAACCATAGAAACTTCTCCTTGTTCCAATTTCACTGGCAAGGAAAAAGAAATGTATAGGCTATAAACTCATTTTATTTTTTTAAATTCTAAAAAAAACACCTAAACCAAAAAACCATGGCTATTAGATTTATAAAGCTATTAAGTGGTATATCTATCTTGATCAAGTGGATTTATTTTATGGAAGTTTTCTGGAAATTAATATTTGCTACCTAGGTAATATTACAAATATAGTACTAGATCATTGAAAAATAAAGCCTTTACTTAGAGAAATGAGGAGCTTAAAAGAAAGCACTGACCTCAAAGACATAGTCACAGAAGGCTTTTGTAGAAATTTCAAGACAAGCCTGTGTTCAGGCAGAATGTATATCACTTTTTCATTTCCATGAACATCCCTGGAATAATCATGGATACATCAGGCTGTTTGGCATCTTGCATAATTTTTTAATGTGTGGTTTGACATGGAAAAAACATTTATGTCTAATACTGGGTTTAATAAATTATGATAGATTCATATAATAGATATTATGCAATCATTACAAATAATAGAGAAAATTAATACCAAAAGATGGCCTTCATACGTTAGTCACAAAAGTGGGTTCCAAAGCAGTCTTTTTGGGACGATTCACTTTTGTGGAGTAAAGTATCAGCAGTGTCCTCCAGGGGTTTTGTGAGAATCGTGAAACATGGAGCCCCAAGACTATCTGAGAATGCACGTGGCCCAGCTGCCCCGTAAGGCATCGTGCAGGAAGCAGCACAAGTGCAGGGCGGTGCAGCTCATTCCTCTGCAGCAGGGGTGTTCACATATGAGGCAGGACTAGAGCTCCCCTGGCCTGGAGGCCTCTACCTTACGGTGGCTTATCATTTCTTGTGACAATTTAATAAGATTCCAGGGTCACATTCCAGTTACCAGAGTCACCGCGCTCAAGGAACCCACAGTATGTTGTCTGCTCATGGACTTGGAGTTTGTCCGTAGTCTTTTCCAAGCTAGGAAATCATCTTCATCATGAAGGACTGCTGCTTCAGATCACAGTTGACATTCTCCCCGTTGAGCAATCAAGAATTGGGGTGGTCAGTTTAAACCACAAGTCAAACTGGGAGTGACAACCACCCTTAGATATACAATGAGGTGAGCTCGAGACCAAAAGACAGGTGGCTGGGCTCCAGCGCTGTATTTTTTCCATGGAGCTGAATTCCTCAGCACTGTTGTCGGAGCTCCAGCATTAAATAAAGGGCCAGTATTCACGGGAAAGGGCTTTGACGCTTTTCCCACAGTGTTTGTTCTATTGATATTCTCCATTCACTCCTTTTGGATTGCTTCATTATTCTTGTGGGTGCAAGTTACTTTCTTGTCATTTTCTCAACTTGTTCAGCAATCTGGCTGAAAGTCTATTTCCTCCCCAGAGGCTTCGGCCTTGGCTGACGGTGGTTCTAGCAATGGGGCTATGACTCTGTCCCTCTCTCTGCCAGGCTGTCCAGCTCTGCTGGTGGCACACCCAGAGGCTGCATTCTCCTGACTCCTAGCTGACTGACTGCCCAACTGTTTTGATATCGCAGTGAAACATGAATTGCTCTGTAGTCTAACATAATTTGGGCCCTTGTGCAAGAATAGTCTTTGAGGCCTGTCTTTGAGGTTTGTTTTGACCCCAAGACAGCTGTTCTCAGCCATCCTTTCCCCTGCTTCTCTATGTTAATCTCCTACTTAGTGTCTACGATTTAACTTATTGCTGTCATAAAGCTACCAGCCTCCTCTTCATTGTTTACTGATAAAATATCAATGGTTTTCAACAGTGCCCTTGGACGTGGCCTTCCCTTCGTTCTTTTTCAAATAGAGTCATTCGATTGAAAAGAGGTTCTGAGATTTCTGTTCTTAGGTTTTGCCTCAACTCCTGGGAAAATCCTCTATGCAGCTGATCCAGAGCTTCGCATAGGCCTACTTCTCTCAGGGGACCCTTCCGCTCCTTGGTGGATACTGAGTGGGGAGGAGCCTGTGGCCTCCTCAGCTTGCCTTTCCTCATGTGGCCTCTCTGCCCACAAGTAAACTGGAAGGGGAGTGTTGCTGGGGTAGGATAGAAGAAATAATGATAGGTAGAAATGAGAAAAGGAAATAATTTTTAAATTGTACTTTTAAGAAAAACTGCAGCTTTAAGACACACTCAAAGTTACAAGGCCTTCTTCCTCTCCAGGAAACTCAAAAAATTCCAAAAGGTCTTAAAGATAAAATAAGCCTGTAAATGAGGCCCTGCCCCATGCTTTTCACCTGTAAATTGCTCTTCCTCCTACAGATCTCCTCCTCAAGGATGCAGCACCATTAAGTGGGGAGCCTGTGTCAGCTTCCAGCACACGTAAGTGGTTTGCATTCTAACACAGCCTGGCTACTGGGGGGCCCAGCAGACAGGAGGTACACACCCTGCACCCCAAGACCACACAAATACATCCAGCTCCAGACCATAATGCATCTCATGCTTCAAATGCCCAGACTCCCTTCTGAGTATGCGCATTTTTTCCTGCTAACATGCACCAATGCCACACAAGGAATGTAAACATTATGTACTGTAAACATGTACTAATAAAAATTTAAAAATTTTCTGTGTTTCCTACTGACGTGTCATGAAAATTATTTCTCTGTGTGGAGACTTAGTCTGCAGGTGAAGAGTTGAGGTCCCGTTTCCTCTTTGGGGAACTTCCTTGGGCCCTAGCTGGTGACAGCCATATAAGTGCAGTTGAAGGAGGGGAGCGGGACAGCACGAGGCCTTCCCGGCAGTCTTCCCTGGGCTGGAGCTTCTGCAGGGCACAGCCAGGGAGGAGAAGCATCCAAGGCCTGGCCCTCCCGGTTTCCTGCTGGGGGAAATGGGGCCACATTCTTGGCTGCACCAGCCTAGATTTGTGCTTCCATCGTGCTGAGCAGGGAGTAGGTGGTGTTATCAATTCTTAACATTCCTATGGAGATTCAGTAGATTTTTAAAAATAATTATTTCCCATTTGCAGTATGTACTCAGAGGCTGGGCACTCTACCACTGAACTACATCCCTAGACTGACTTAAATATTCTTATTTTGCTTATTTGTATTTCTTGAAACAAAATTTTGTTGGAAATGGGAAAAATGTTTAATAAAAGAAGCAAATTAAAACAAATCATTCTTCACTTGTTGGCTGGGAAGAAAGGGATAGCACCAAGCTTGCAATCCATTTTGTCCCTTATATTGAGAGACTCCCTGGAAAGAAAGACGACTTGGTCAAGTCTCATTATAAACAGGTAAATGAAAGATCTCTTCTTGAACACCCATAGTGTTCACTGGTGGGATGGCTGTCAGTCTGCAGTTTGTAACATAACAGGATGTGCCTGGTCCACCTGGCACTGATCACATTAAACAAACCAGGAAGCTACAGCTTTACGGGGCGTGGCTCTCTGGGAAAAGTCACATGGGCCATGTAACTGTATGGGCATGTTTTATGACAGAAATAGCCTTTCGTGAAAGGGATTACTGCTTATATTAAATGTGGCTAATGAGCAAGAGGATCTGGGAAACTGTGTTGGAGATCTTGGGCTATTTGGTGAGCCCCAGTCTCAAAAAACAAAAAGGTCCAACCTGACATTTGCCTGAATTGTCCAATTAGTCAAACAGAGTCATTGACATCTCTGCCAATTTCACCCCCTACCCCAGTTGGTCCTGTGAAGAAAACAAGAGACACACAGGAGAAAATACCTCTTGTTAAGGGCAGCAGTTTAATGGGATTTAGGAAAGGAAGAGATTAAGAAGCTCTAGCCCCTCGGTGTTTTCCCCATCATTATTTCCACGACTGTTTCTTGGGCTATGATGAGGAGTGGTCTATTCCAGTGGATAGTTAGTCATCTGCGGCTCTCAGCTGCTTTCCATGCATTACTCTGTGTGAAAAAAATTGACAGCCCCCAATATACTAACATGTTGCCTTCAAAAATTGTTAAGTTAATTCAGTTTGGATTGGAACACATCTTCCCACATGAATAATGCTTTAGTTCAATTTTGAGCAAATCGGCTAAGTGAGTTTTAAGACAAGGTCTCACTATGTAGTTCAAGCTGGGTTTGAACTCACTATGTAGCCCAGGCTGGCCTCAAACTCGTAGCCTTCCTCCTTCCTGATTTAGCCTCCCAAGTGCTGGGATTACAGGCGTGCACCACCACACCCAGCTTCATTGGTTCTTAATTGAAGGTCATTTGCCCACGCAAGCCTTGATAAGCCTTCAATGATTTCTTTTTGTCTTTGGGGAAAAGTCCTTACCTATCAACCCAAGCCCTAGGAATCATCTCATTTCCCACAAATTCCCAGTGCTAACAATCCTCAGCCAGTCATCTGCTCCTTGAACCCTGGCCTCCGATGGCTTTTCTTACCTCTGTGTCTGGGCCGCATGGCTTCCGCTTCACAGACTCTATTTGCCCTTGGTTAAGCCCTAAAACCCCCCTAAGGCCCAGGCAGAGGTCCCCTCCCTGGCTTCTGACTTCTGCCGCTGTGTGACTGTCCCACGGCTGCCCTCCTTATCCCCGGCTCCTCCCCGCCAACCCCCGAAAGCCAGCTGTAGTACTGCATCTTCTCCAGTAGGTGGCAACCTTCACAAACAGAATTTGGGCGATTTTGTTGTTTGTGTACCCACAGCAGTTACCTCAGCCGATTTTGTTCGCTAATTAGAAACATTTGCTTCCTTGGAGTCACAAAAATGTTCCCACTATTATTCTGTTTTGTGAGAGGAAACAATCTGGGTTGTTATTTAAGTGATTCCATTTTCCAGCCCTCACGTGCTTGGAAGATCAGAAGATAGCAAAACAATGCTCCCTCTTCATTATTTTTCCCCAAAGAATAAGGGGGGAATAATGCTTCTTTTATCACTTTTGGCATGTAATTTTTAATTTTTCACGAGATGATGATAATGTTAAAGTTTTATACAGGGATCTTTATCATTAAAAATAATAGAATAGAGAGGATGTTTTTAAAAACATAAGGCTAGACTGCTAATTGAAAACAAAGAGACTAAAAAGCTGGGAATATTGCTCAGAATTCTGTCTCTAGTTAACAAGAATATTTGACAATCTACAGCTTTATGAAATGGGGAAGTTGCTACATAATATTTGGTACATAAACATTTTCTGGGATAATGACAAGGACGTTGTACCCAAGACTGTTCTTTCTGAGTTTCTACTTTGACTACTTGTGGCATTAAATGACATCTTAGAAAATACGTACCTCATTTTCTTATTGTGTCTCTCCAGAGCTTTGGGTCACCAGTTTAAATTTTACTTCCTGTAGTGTTTCTTGGATCACCAACTTCTAACGTCATTTTTCCCTCCAACTGCCTTTCATTATGTGCACAAATCAAGTGTAGTATAAAGACATGCGACTAAATTTTAGCAAGCAAAAGGAAATGCCTACTTCTAAATATACATTGTGTTCTTCAAAAGAACCATTGTGGGAAACCATGTATTCATTTTAATGATGATTTCATGACTGAAAAACTTTTAAAAATTCCTCTTCTAGTCTTATTTCAGAGCCTGTTTTAGTGGGATAACATTAGTTCCAGGCCATTCTGTGGAGCTCGAGTTCTGTTTTTTGTTTTTTGGTATGGGGATCAAACCCAGGACCTTGCACTTTCAAGGCAGGCGCGGTGCCACTGAGCTAAATCTTTGGCCCTCTGTGTGTGCTTTTTGCATCTGGTGCTGCTCAGGTGCTGTTATTTGCCATGTGAACTTTGTATCATCGTAGGCATAACAGATACACTAATATCTCCTCCTCCAGTCTCTCCTCAGATAGGTTTAAACATTTTTGCATTTGATTCTTTAGGACAAACAACTTAATCCTTACGGTGTTGGTATCTGCCATTAGATGAATGATTCCCTGGTCTCCACACTGCTAGTGTGTGGGTAGGTAAAACGACTTCAATTTCTGTTAACTTAGCCACCTCCAAGGCCAACTTTAGAGTTAAAAATATATTTTTATCTAGTGAAGAAGAAACTGGTTGTTCAATTAAAAGATGTACAACCAGAAGAGTTTTAGGGCAGTGAAAGTATTTTGTATGGTGCTGTAGTGTTGGACGCATGCCATTCACTATGCCTTCATCCAAACCCATGGAGTGTCCAGCAGTGAGAGTGAGTCCTGGTGCAAATACGTCAGTGTAGGTTTATTAGTTGGTTCTGCACCAACAGTGCAAATTCACTACTCTGGGCAGAATGTCCATTCTGGGAGAGACTGCACATGCAGGGGAGGGAGTGTACAGAAATCTCTACCTTCTGCTCAGTTTTGCTGTGAGCCATTAAAACTGCCCCTAAAAACACTCTTTAAAAAAGCTTAGCATCGGGCTGGGGATTTAGCTCAGTGGTGCTGCTGCCTGTCTTGCAAGTGCAAGGTCCTGAGTTCAATCCCTGGTACAAAAAAAAAAAAAAAAAAAAAAGCTTAGCATTAACCAATATAAGGGAGGGAAAAGAGTGGGTGCAGTGGCTCATGCCTGTAATCCTGGCTACTTGGGAGGCTGAGGCAGTAGGAGTGCAAGTTCCAGGCCAGCCTAGGCAATTTATCAACCTAGCAAAACGCTGCCTCAAAATTTAAAAAGGAAAAAGCCTGGGAGTGTAGGTCATCTCTGACAGCCCCAGGGCACTTGATCTCAGGACCTCCTGAGCTGATGAGCATGTATGTTGGAATGACTAAAGCTGTGTATTTATGAGAGAACCATGAACAGATTTTTACATAAAAGTTCATGTGCAAAGCCTAAAAATGATAAAAGAGTGTATTGCTTTATTAATTTCCAATTCCTTCCTCCCAAAGAGATTAATGAGCACCTGGAGCCAGGTGTGAGGAAGCGACATCTGTCACCTGTCCTTTCTGTCCACATTCTGCTCCAGGTGGTGAGGTGGGATTCTGTGTCGTTGTCCCTGCTCTCTGTGGAACTCCCCTCCTCCTATCTGCTCTGGCTCTCTGTTTAGTTGTACTCATTTGTACCTTTGTGTTATTCACACACCAAAGCGACACACAATTGGGGAGGAGAACCCAGCAAAGAAAACAGCAGCCCCTGTTCTTGATCTACCCAAGGTGATCGCGTTCTATTTAGAAGCACCTAACTGGGCTTTTTGCTATTTAGTTTGCAATTTATTGTAATATCTTGATCGATGTGTATGTTCTGGCACTTTGTATTTCTTCAGTGATGGACATTGCTCTGTCACTGGATGGAACTTCAGGTCCTTCTCTTTCTCCTCTGGTCCCATGCTGGCTCAGCCCCTGCCTGGTCTCACAGTGTTGTTATAGCCACAGCACTGGTCTAATCAGTGCCCAGCATCCATATCCCAAAGAGCATTCAAGTTGTCTAATGGCAGATGCAAGTTATGTGATGATTGCATCTTCTCTTTGTGTAACCTTTCAGTCTTGATGTTAATAATTGCTTTATTTTTTCATTTGCTTTATTTGTTGTGTGCACTGATGATTTTGTTTCTAAATGCTCAAGCAGACTTGTCAAACATCTGTTAATAGTTTTTAAACCAAGTTCACAAAACAAACCCATAGCTTCCATTCCCTTGATTCCCTCTCTCCCTCTTTCTATACCTTTGCGCCTCTCCCCTCTGGGATTATTTTTTCAGTAGATCTTCAGCTTGAGAGTCTTCATGAGGCTTCTTGGGTCCTGAATCCATGTCTCCTGAATTTCCTTTCCCTTTTTTCCTATGATTTTGTTTTGAAGCACAGCCTGTACTTGAGAGCATGCTTTCTGAGTTTTTGTGCAATCTGAAATGTCTTCATTCTGCGTCACACCTGGGTTAATTCACTGTATGGCTTGCTGTAGAGTGCTTCGTTAAGACTCTCCACTCAACAGCCTTCAGTAATAACAGCTCTGCTATTCAGAAGTCGGATGCCTACAGCATGGGGACTGTGGTTAGGAATACGCCGTGTATTTGAAATCTGCTAAGAGAGCAGATGTTAAGTATTCTTACCACAAGCACATATGCACAAAATGGAGCTATGTGAGGTGAGAGATATGTTGATTTGCTCCATGATGGTAATCATTTTCCAAGGTACACTCATCAAAATATCACCTTAAATATACACTTTCTTTGGTAATACTGAATATTGAACCCAGAGCCTTCACATTAGACTACATCCCCAGTCCGTTTTTTATTTTTTGAGATAGGGTCTCTAAATTGTCTGCTAAATTGCCCAGGCTGGGCTCAAACTTTCAAACCTCCTGCCTCAGCCTCCCAGAATGCTGAGAGGTAATACAGTATATACATTTTTTGGTCAGCTATGCTTTAATAAACTTGGTTAAAAAATAAATCAGATTCATTCTAACTCATTTTCATTGTAAGTGACAATATTATTAAATCTGTATAACCTGTTAGGATTTTCTGTTTATCTATGGCATTCTAAAATTCCCTGCTGATGTGCCTCAATGTGGGCCTTTTATAACTCATCATAAGTGCTCCTGTGAGTTCTTTCAGCAGTTCTAAGACCCACAGATTTTTGAAGATCCCCAGTTTTAAAAAATTCTTTAATTTTTTTTACTTCTTTTCTGTTTCTTTGTTCTCTGTACGTGGACCTTTTGTTAATTGGATCATGGGCCTCTGTCTTAATTTTGGATTAGCATTAAAAGTTAATCTTAACAGGGGCTGGGGATTTAGCTCAGTGGTTTTGCCGCCTGCTGTGCAAGCACAAGGACCCAAGTTCAATCCCCGGTACCAAAAAAAAGTGAATCTTAACTTTAAAAAATCTTGTATATTGCTATCCTCAGTTTTTTCATTTTACTCTTTCTTTATTTGAATTTTTAAAAATTTTAGACAATATATTTTCAGTTTCAAAGAGCTATTTATACTTATTCTTTTTTTTTTTTTTTTGGTACCGGGGATCGAACTCGGGACCTTGCACTTGCGAGGCAGGTGGCAGAACCACTGAACTAAATCCCCAACCCTGTATTGATTCTTTTTTTTTTTTTTTGCAGTACCGGAGATCAAACTCAGGATCTTGTGCTTGTGAGGCAGGTGGTGACACCACTGAGCTAAATCTCTGGCCCCCTATATTGATTCTTAATACTACTTATCTCATTCTTGTTTTATGGATTCAAAATCTATGCTTAACCTTTGGGGTATTAAAATTGTTATATATTGACTTTATGTTCTATTTTTCTGAATATATTTTATTATGTGTTCAGCAAAAACATTTTTAAAATGTTTTTGACCTGTTGAGAACTATAGTTGTGCAAAAGACCAATTCCCTTTTGTGCACTATTTATCCAGGATTGTTTTTTCCTGAGCCACTGTCAGAGAACAAGAATGGTGTGTGTGTGGGGGGGGTGAGAGGTTAGAGGTCACAGTAGGACACTGCCTTAATTCCCTATTGCTGCCCTAACACATTAGAACAAATTTAATGGCTTAACACAACCCAGCTTTATTCTCTTGATAGTTCTGAAGGTTAGAAGCCTGAAATCAGTTTTACAGGGCCAAAACCAAGGCACAGAGGGCCAGACTTCTTCTAAAAGCTTTATGGGGCAATTGTCTCCTTACCTTTTCTAGCTTTTAGAACTGCATTGCTTGCTTGCTTTGGCTTGTGGCTCTTTCCTCCACCTTCAAAGCCTGCCTCTTATTTATTGTTGCCGGCCAACGTTTTTTGCCTTCTCCTGTAGTCACACTTCCTTCTATCTACCAAGGATGCTGGAGGTGATATTTGGGGTCAATTTGGGTGATCCAAGTTAACTTCCTCATTTCAAGATCATTAATCAGATCCAAGCCTTCTTTGTCAGTAAGGTAGCATTTGGCTGGATACCTCTGTAGGCCATTAGTTGGCTTCCACAGACGTTTTGAGTTTGGGATAACTCTTAATCCTCCAAGTGGAATGACAAATAACAGCTGAAATGTGAGTGTAGAGTCCAGGAAGAGGTCTGGGATAAAGATACAGCTTTGGGAGTTACTGGTTTATATACAATATTTAAAGTCAGAGAATGAATGGGTAACCTAGGAAATGAATGTAGAGAAAAAACTGAGGATTCTAAACATGAAGATATGATGAGTGGAGGTGGGAAAGATGAGAAGAAACCAGTAAGGCAGACCAAGAACTGACAGTGGGGTAGGAGGAGAACCAAGGTGTCATTAACCATGGCAAGAAGAAGGAAGGGAGAAGGTGTATAAAATTGATAAATACATTAGGAAATTGGCTGGGGCTGCAGCTCAGTGGTAGAGCACTTGCCTGGCAGATGCAAGGCACTAGGTCCAAACTCTGGCACCACAACAAGAAAAAAGATAAGTTAGGATATTGAAACCATTAGTAATTTAACAAGAATAGTGTGGCTTGCTGGGATCATATACCTGGCTCAGAGTGGGTAGAGTGGACTCCTAAGAATGAAAAGTAGAAATGGAGTTAAAAATGAGAGATAACTCTGTTTGAAAGTGTAGCTGCATGGGATCAGAGAAAAGGAACAATAGTTGTATTATAGACAGCCCAGTTAGGTAGAGTTATTATAGGCAGTCAGACAGGGCTGGGCCCTTGAGAGGGTCAGGACAAAGGTGAAACACCACAACTGCAGCTGGATACACAGCTGTGAGGGACCCAGCCTTAAGATAAGGGCAAATGACCAGGCCTGCATATTTCCTCAAAGGACAAACACTGGGCCTAATGAAGTCTAGACAGACATCAGTCACCTCAGTGGGTGACCAGAGACCTTTGGACCCACCACTTCCTAGAAGCCTTTGTTCTTTCCATGCACACTTGTTATGTGACTTGTTCCCCCACTGGATCACTATTACCTAAGTGACTGTACTTGCAACCTTATTGGTTAATCACAGCTGCAAACCACTTTGTTCCCATGTGGGTTTTGCTCTATTAGATTTCCCTGTAAAGTAGGGTCCCTGGGTACCCATTCAGGACCCCTCCTGCTGCTCAGGAGCTTTCCTCGCAATAAATATTTTCCTACTCTTAACCTCTGCTGTTCTTAAGAATTCACTTTTTGATATTTAGAGAACACAGGCTCAGCGTATCAGACATCTAACAGGTTGGGAGATATAACATTTCACATTTCATCTCCTGTATCAGTTGGACAAAGTGGTAGTATCAAGAAATTCCTAAGAAATCAACTATAGTAAGGTATAATTTCCATATAATAAAATATACCAAGTATAAGTGCAGTCCAGACGTAGAGCATTTCCATCACCACTCAAATCTCTTCATACCCCATTGCAGTCATCCACGGATACTTTACCAGGCACCCACTAATTATTTTTTTGTAATGATGGATTAGTTTTCCTATTTTAGAATTTCAAATCAGACACTATGTGGTCTTTTATGTCTGGCTCCTTTGTTCGGCATCATGTTTTTTGAGATTCATGCATGGTGCAGTTCCTATCTTATTCCTTTTTATCGCTGAATAAGTAGTACATTATATATATGTGGAGATCAAAATATATGGTGAATATTTACATTTAAATAGATTTATTACAGTAAAAGACACATTGTCATTAACCCCCCTCAAAATACTCTCTGTAGATTTGAATATAATTATTCCATCATTCTTGCCACTTGCTGAAGCAGTCCTGGAAGCCTCTTTTCCTGAGTGTCTTTACAAGGTATGATCAAAAATTCAGTGAATGCTGCTGTCAAGTGCCATCCAATGGAAAGGCAGGCTCATAAAAACATTATGGTGTGTCCTCATCCATCTTATTCACTGGATCTGGCATCATGCTAATTCTAGCTGCTACCTAAAGTCAAAATGACCATGAAAGGTAAATGTTTTAAATTGATTCAGGATATTGAGGCAGCCGTGACAGTGCAAGTAAAGACACACATTGCAAAACAAGGCTATTTACAAAATTTCAACTTAAAATATATTATCAGTTTCTTTTTTTATATGTCAAAGAACAAAGTTTCAGCAAATTGAATTTTGATGAATGAATTGGTTATTTATTTATTTATTTATTTTTGATACTGGGGATCGAACTCAGAACCTTGCACTTGCGAGGCAGGCACAGTGCCACTGAGCTGAATCCCCAGCCCTATGAATTGGTTTTTGTTAGTGATTCTTTTTTTTTGTATCAGGGATCGAACTTGGGACCTTGTACTTCTGAGGCAGGTGGCAGAACTACTGATCTAAATACCCGGCCCCTTTGTTAGTGATTCTTGAACCCAGTAGTATTCTACAAATAGACTAGAGGTATTTTGTTAGGTAGCTTGAGGGAGAATAACGAAGAAGGTTGATTAAATGTTCACAAAAACTGGATCGGTTAATATCAAGTTACTTCAGGTTACTTTCCTGCTATAGATAAAGCAGAGGGGGCTTCCTGTTTATGCTGGCTCAAGTCTACTTGGCCTCTGATTAAATGTGGCAAAGCACTTGTTCTGAAAAGCAGACCATTTGTTCAGTTTGATTATGTGGCACCTAACACGGATTATGCTGTTCTGGTTTTGTCTGGTCGGTAGGAGCTTTATGCAGAAGCTCGGTCTAAAACAATGGGCTCCTATAAATTTTATTTGACTTACTGTTGGTATTTCCCATGTTTTGTGTAAGAAAAATCATTGCCCATTTCAGGGTGGTACAAAGTATGTTTTATGTTTCTTCTGGAAGTTTTATAAGTTTTATGAGTTTTTATTAGCTCTTATGAGTTAATTTGGTGCAATGTGACTTTAATATTTTTCAATATGAATATCGTGTTGTTTTAGCACTATTTCACTTATAAGTTTATAATTTTCTCAGACAATTACCTTGTTATGTTTGCTAAGAATTGTCTGACCATGTGTTATGACTTGAGTGTCTCCCCCCAAACTC
Source organism: Heterocephalus glaber (assembly GCF_000247695.1). Next base: position 19,294,383 of record NW_004624736.1, on the reverse strand, counting down.
AATGTTGACATTTATTTTCAGCTGCGACTGTTGTGGAAAGGTAGGACATTTAAAAGGTGATTAGGTCATGGATGCTTCACCCTCACAAATGGATCAGTACCTTTTTTATCTTGGGAGTAGGTTAGTTCTTTAGAGAGCAGTTTGTTATACACACTGCGTTCTCTTCCTTTTGCTGTTTTGCCATGGGATGCCCTTCAAAATGTTTGATACAGCAAGAAGGTCCTCACCAGATATGGCCCTCCGATCAACCCTGAACTTCTCAGTCTCAGAACTGGGAGAAACGAATTACATTTCACCTCACCTTGTCCCTCCTCACTCTGCCTCTTTCTCCTCTCATTTCCTCTCCTCTCCTCCCTTCCTTTCTTCTCCTGTTCCTTCCCCTCTTCTACCTTCTCCTCTTCCTCTCTCTGTCTCTCTCCCTCCTTCCCTCTCTTTCTCTCCCCTTTCTGTACTGGGGGCTTGGATTCAGGGCCTTCATGCTATGCTATATCCTTAGCCCTTTTTATGTTTTGCTTTATTTTAAGAAAGAGTCTTGCTAAGTTACTAAATTTCCCAGGCTGGGCTTGAACCTATGATCCACCTGCCTTAGTCTCCCACAGTGCTAGCATTATAGGCTTGTGCCACCACATTTGGCTTCTTTTCTTTATAAATTACCCACTTTGGTATTCTATTTTAGTAGCAGACAATGGAAGAAGATACCATGTGTTCATGGGTCTGTTTCTGTTTCACTGGTCTATATGTCTATCTTTATACCAGTTTTGTTGCTGCTTAACACATCATAGGTCTTGAAATCAAGCTGAATAAGGCTACCAACTTGGTCAGATGTTTTGGGGGATCCCTGTTTATCTTCTCATTAAAATGATAGTTAAAAACAAATTGGAGGGGCTGGGGATTTAGCTTAGTGGTTCCGCTGCCTGCTTCGAAAGTACAAGGACCCGAGTTCAATCCCTAGTACCAAACAACAACAACAACAACAACGAATTGGAAACTGGAAGTATGTGGGGTTTGATTTGTGATTTGACATTTTTTTATTAAGAGATTCTCTAATATCAAAGTCTGGAGATGTTTTTCATGTGGTTCTAATTCTTTAGATAAGAATACATATTTCCTAGAGCAGGGGACTCCAACTGCCTGTTAGGAACTGGGCTGCATAACAGGAAGTGAGCATCAAGTGAACTATCAAAATTTATTGTGTTTATAGCCACTCCCCATCATTTGCATACTGCCTGAGCTCTGCCTACTGTCAGTAACATTAGATTCTCATAGGTGCACAAACCCTACTGTGAACTGCACACAGGCATAATCTAGGCTGTGCATGCTTTATGAGAATATAATAGCTGATGGTATGAGGTGGAGCTGAGGCTGTGATGCTAGCACTGGGAAGCAGCTGCAAATTCAGATCAACATTAACAGAGAGGTTTGACTGCACAATAAATGTAAAGTGCATGAATCATTCCCAAGTTATACCTCCTCCTGACTGGTTCATGGAAGAATTGTCTTCTATGAAACTGTTCCTTCATGCTAAAAAGTTTGGGGATAGCTGTCCTAGAGTGCATACATTTTCCAGCAGCAGGACAAATAAATGTAGCCCTAATATTTACTATTAAAGGTTTACTTTTGCTCCTTATTTTAGCTCCATGTTGTAGCTCATCCCTCTGTTGCCAGTTCCTTTTGAATCTCTTTGGTCCAGTTTTTTCCAGAGAGCACTTTTCCAGTCTCCTATGCAATAGGGAGAAAGCCAGTGGCCTTGCTGCAAGAAAATAAGAGAAAGGAAAATCCTATAGGATCCAGAATAGGATCCTATAGTGTTGGATCATTTTCTACTTTGTTTACAGTTTCCTTCCTGATCTCACGTTGCTTGCCTTTTCTGGATACTTCCATTCTTTTTTATGGTTCTACAGATGACTTGGATTTTTTTTATTATCATTTTTCCCTCTGTGCTTAGATGCTGGATTCTTCCCCTTTGCATATCTGTGCTATACTGTATGTATGTATAGGAAAGAACATAGCATGTGTAAGGTTTGGTAAAATGTATGGTTTTAGGAATCCACTGGGGGTCTTAGGACATATTCCCTAAGGAGGGGGGTGGGGTTCTGTACTTGCAGGTCAGCTTATAGATTGGTACAGTCCTTTGTAACTTGAATAAATGAGTTGTTCAATGTGGCAGTGGTGAGGTATTTAAATGGAAATGTATCAAATCGACTATGATGAAAAGATACTGCTATACTTTACTGTCACAATGCTACCCATCCAAATCTGTACTTGTATATTAATGAAGTTATGAAATCCCATTTAGTAATCTGAAATGGCAGTTCCTATGTCAGATTTTCAGACATTTCAGAGCAAGTGAAGATGTTGGCATTACATATTTATTAGGTGCTTAGTAGTGTGCTGGGTATAAATATACAGACTCACAATCCTTTCCTTCAACAAAATCAAGAATCTTATTTATGAGATGTAAATAAAAGCAATTTTGAGATAACAGGCAGAGGACTAAATTGTGGTATAAAGCTCTATGTTGTAGGATTTTGAAGAAGGGAAGGGTGTGATTTGATCAGCCTAAAAAGCTATGTAATTTAACTGTACTTGAATGGGTTGGAAATACCAGCTGAGGAGAAGGGTTTAGACAAAGCTTCAGTTTGGGAGTGGGTTGAATGAGAGGGAGAATAGTAAGATGATGAGACTCATTGTAGAGGAGTATTTCTTGAGTTATTTAGGTCAGCTAGGTAAGGTGCACATAGATTGGGTTCTAGGCTAAAGGAACTGGACTTATTTCATAATGTGTTGGTCAGCTTTGAATTACTATGACAAAATACTCCAGAAAATGAACTTAAAGAGAGCAAGGGTTTATTTTGGCTTACCATTTCAAAGTCCATGGGTGCTTGGCACTGTCACTTTGTCCCAGGCAAGGCTGAATGTGAAGGTAGAGAGTGTGCAGGGGAGCAAAGCTTCTCAAGTTACTCAGGGCCGGAAGCAGATAGGGGAGGAGGTGGGTACTCTCACTGTTGGAACAGAGCTCCTTCCCCAAACTCACTGAGCCTTGGACCTGTAAATGGGTGAATCCATTCAGGGGTCAAGATCCGGCCTCTCCCAAAGGCTCCGCCTCTGAACACTGCCGCCCTGGGGACCAAGCCTGCAGCACCCGAGAGCTTGGGAGGCTTTCAGGGCCCCACCACAGCCCTGACAGAGGAAAGTCTTCTGATCACAACTGTCGCCGAGACCGGAGAGTAACACAGCTGCTTACCATGGAGACATTTCTTTACCTTGCAGAGTTCCGTTTCATTCCACAGGGCTTGTGATTCTTTCTTAGCAGAAATAGGGGAACAGTTTTTACTTTTTCAATCAGAATTCCATGAAAGAAAAAAATCTCAGTACTTCAAACAATTTCTTTCGTATAATGTGGATCAAAATGAAACTTGCTGTGGATGCTAATATTTTTTCCTGCCTTTGTGTGCTGAGCTCCTAGTCCACTGTGAAATGAAATCCACTTCAAAAGTGTATTTTCTCCTCAAGAGAAATGGACCTGCGAATCTATCACACCAGCCAAGGCGCTGGTGCCTCACAGACCACCGTCAGTGATTTCCTAGAGTGAGGAAGCCTCTTGTGTTGCTCTCATAGCTGAAGGATTGAGCCTGATTCAGACAAATGTGATGAACGAGACAGTAGACGCTCAGGGATACCAGAATGCTTGGCTGAGGCCTTCCTGTGGCTCTTTCTCTTCTTCTTCCCAGATCTCCCGCATTTTCCAAAATTCCCAGCTCTCTGCTGTAAACCCCAGCCCTTGCCTAAATTAGAGATACTGCCCTCCCCTTCCCATCTGTCTTTTCCTTCCTTCTGTTTTAGTCTTAATAGAAGTTTTCCTGGGCTAGAAATAGATCTTGCTTTAGATATTGGATAAAGAAAAGCAACCCTCTGCTAGAACTCAACTATTTCCACTGACTGACTGACTTGAGTGCTAACGAAGGGGGTATCTTAGATTATATATTGATTGGATATATGATGGTGCTAAGAATTATTAATTTTGTGTTTCAATAATATTGTTCTTTTTTTTTTTTTGATACCAGGGATCGAACTCTGGTCCTTCTGCTTGCAAGGCAGGTGGTGGAACCACTGAGTTAAATCCCTGGCAATATTGTTTATATATAAAAAAGTTTTTAAAATATTTTTTTTCTCAAATATTTATCTATGAAATGATATGATATCTGGAATTTTCCTGGGAAAAGGAAGGATGTATGGATTTGGATGGGTTGATGTTGTAGCTGGGTGATAGGTACAGGTAGATTGATAGTACTCTTTTGTGCAACATTTCTGTAACAGAAGTATTCTGTTGACCTTCAGAGACCTTCAGCACTTATTTTTGGAGACACCACCCCATGTCATTCTAGCAAATGATAATGTATCCTTAAGAATAAATGTCCTTAAAAATAAGAACCAAGATGCATTATGTAAAGGTGCAATTCCCAATGAGAAATGTAATTGTGTTGTATACCTACAATGTACCAATAAAAGAATTTAATTAAAAAAAACCGAATAAATGTCCTTAATATGCAAATATTGACTTGATAAAAGGTTACATTTGGTAAACATTTTTGTTAGGTCTCAACATTTGCACAGGCCATTGACTGAATACCTGGAAAGACATGGCATTGTGCCTAGAGCACCTGGTGGATGAAACACCCCTGGAGCAAGGGCTCCCAGCAGGTTTCCTGTGGGGGGGAAAGGGGGGACACCTACCCAGCTCAGACACAGCAAGGAGGGCTTCTGCTGCTGATGCTGGCCCTTGTACCCACCCACATCTGGCACTGTAGATATTCTTGGGCATCCCAGAGAGAAGGGAAGGGAGGCTGCTGTGGGGGTGACCCGTCTCCCCTGTGTGCCCACTTCCACCTGCAGCTCCGGCCCACTGCCTAGATTTAGGTGGTGGAGAGGAGCCTACCTCTCCCTTCCATGTCACACAAGATGGCCCTGCTGTTTTGGCACAGGCAAAATCAAGAGCCTGCTCAGCTGGGACAGCTGCTGAGGCAGAGGCACCCAGGGGGGAGGGTGTGGCCAGAGGGCTTGGAGAATGCAAAACAAGTGCTCTTCCACTGAGCTACACCCTCAGCCCCATCCAAGGGGTTTCCAAAGCCACACCCCCTGTAGCTCCCCGTGGAACCTGAAACACTGAAAGAGTCAGGGCTGGCCTCACCAACTAGGCTACCTCAAGGACCTAAGCAAGGGACACTAACCTGAGCAACAAAGCTTCATTTCTATCACAAACCTGCTTTGGAGATGTTCATTTGATTTAGCCAAAACAGACAAACAAACAAAAACAGAATCAGCCCCTTTTAGACCTGAAATATAATCAAGTCCAGCAAGTGGGCACTCCCACATGTTTTTATATCTACACTCCTGCCACACCCTCGGCACACCCTCCCTGAAGCCTTGTGCCACTGAAACACAGTGAGGAAACACTTAGGTATAAACGTGACGATTCTGATGAAATTAAGTGGATTTCTTTTGTTTCTCTGGATATGAAGGAATTACTGAAATCAATTCTGACCCAGTGACAGGACCAGGGGGCCATATCTCACTGCCAAGCAACAAGGCTTCCAGGCCAAATCCACCCCAGCTTTTTGTTCTGTGGAAGGATGCAGACGTGGAATGCTTTCCAGTCTGCCTGGGGGGCAGAAACAGAAACTGAGGACCCCACAGAAAATCCCGACTCATTGTAAACAAGGAAGAGAACTGTTTATTGCAGATACTGAAGTCTTGTACTATAAGGCTTCAAGTATGTCAAGCACACCAAACAAATTTAGCTTTACCACCTGTTCCGGAAAAGAAACACCCGTGCCAAAATCCCCCTGAAAGTACGTAAATATTCTTGGTGTGGATTAGCTGGGAGTCTTTTCAAATATGTTCTATATTAGAGTTGGTAAACTGGGCATTTGATGTACACCACATGGCCACCGTGTAAGACGTGAGTTTTTGTTCTGTGCCTCAGAAAAAAAATTATACTCTCTTGCTCCTCAGTTTTTAGACAAAATTGAACAAAATGGTTTGAAGGCCTAAAACAAACAAGCAAACAAACAAACAAGCCTGTAGTCTTACTGAAGGGAAAGTCATGTATTTGAAAAACTGCATTACCTGAAAGATATTCCAGAGAGTGTGGTTAATTACCAAAAGAAGGTAACTGATAAAATGCAGATGTGTAAGTGTGTCAGAGCCACGAGGTATAAAATGCCACCCTATAGGTGAGGGACAGCAAAAGTCATGTTAAGCCATACAAAGGTCTCGAGAAATGTCTCACATGCACTTTCAGTTCTAACCACCATTTCTCTTTCTCCTTAGTGAATCAGAGCCCACACCTTCCCCTGGGCGCCTCTGCCTCAGTAGCTGTCCCAGCTGAGAAGGATCTTGATTCTCACTGTGCCAAACAGCAGGGCCATCTTGTGTGACATGGAAGGGAGAGGCAGGCTCCTTTCCACCACCTTCATTGTGCTGGTAGTAGGATGTGGGGCTTTGGGGAGTGGTTAGATTTACATGAAGTTTTGGGGTAGTGTCTCCCTAAAGGAGTCATGCCCTCTATAAGAAGACACTAGAGAACACTGCCTCCCCATTCCTCTCCCTTTTTCTTTCTCCCTTTCTCCTTCAGCTATATAATGGCACCACCAGAAAATGGTTGCTAAAGCTTCTAAGAAAGGAAGGAGGTGGTTTCTGAAATCCTGTGAAGAGTGTCGTGGCCTTCAGCAACTTGTGATGGAAAAGAACATTTGGAGTCTGATAAAGCCATACTTCTTTTTTTTTTTTATTGGTCTATGCAACTTTATTGAAGAAAAATAAATCAATTACTAGTAGAGCTATTAGTTGATCACTCATACCCTGACAACTTGTATCATTTACTCAGTGCTATATTAAACAATGTATTGGAAGATAGATTAATTAATAGCTCCAAGCCTCCTAACAATTTAAATGAAAATTACAAAATGTTTTGAGACCCTATTTTGGAATACAAAGGGTGTTTGAGTTCCAATTTCCATTCTATGTAGAACAAGAACAGGTCATTCCTTTATTGACATGCATAAAATATATTACATTTTCTGTACTGCCAATGCTATAAATTCAATACCAATTCTCCAGCCACATCAGTTATGAGGGTAAAGTATATCATGTAAACTCAAATCTCTAATAGTAGAAGGCTTAACAAGGATGGACGCTGCTAGAATAATGCTGCTTCCTTGCCATGACAACCGAGCATCCATCTCCCACCTCAGCTGGCTTCTTCAGTAGTTAGAGCTGTGAGGAATGGTTTAGTCTCATAACGAAGTTAGAGTGAAGACACAGGCCACATAACACACATGTTCCATTTTTTAAAAAAATTCTGAATCTTGGGCAACTGTTCTCTTGTAACTACTTTACAGTTTCTAAAAGCAGTTATTGTGCCCCAGAGCACTGAGGAGGTGAGACTCTTAGGCCACTGTATCACTGTCCCAGAGTGCCGAGGAGGTAAGCCTCTTGAGCCACCATACTACTGCCCCAGAGTGCCCAGGAGTTGAGCTGCATGGGTGCCAGCATGCGCACACACACACACACACACACACACACACACACACACACA
>NW_004624736.1:19269477-19282556 GCF_000247695.1 Heterocephalus glaber | reverse complement strand
AAATAAGAACCAAGATACATCATGTAAAGGTACAAGATCCCAATGATGAATGTAACTGTATTTTATACCTGAAATGTACCAATAAACTTAATGGAAAAAAATAAATAAAAGCAGTTATTTTCTAAAGCTGGAAGAACTTAAAACTTCTCAGATGAGCACGTGAATGAATGGAGGGAGGCAAACAAAAAATAAAATGGTTGAGGTCTTATAGGGGAGCAGCCAGATAAGAAAATAAAAAATGGGACAGTAATTTAAAGTTTATTCCAGCTATAATGCAAGTTATTCTGATTTTAAGGCAGCATCACATGGCATGCTCCTGAGTCCATTCTTGAGCTATTCTGTTATACTTGTCTCTGTTTTATAGATCTGTGCAATCTCTGACACTAGAGGGTCGACTAGGTTTGGATCACATAGTAGTGAACAAATGGATAAAAGAACTTTAGAAATAGTCAAAGCAGGAGACCACTGTGATCACAGAATATCGGGACAAATGCACCCATTGCTGTCTGGATGATAAATTCTTGTTGTAAAGGCAATCTTAGGTGGTTTGAAGGCGTAATCTGTAGGAAAATGAACTGTCAAAAAGAATACACTCCCTTCATACGGGCTGTCATTCCCATGATGTTTTTAGTGCGCTCTAATTCTCCGAAATTCTTAGATGGTATCCATAATTCTGAATATTCAATGATCTAGCATATAGTTTCTAATAGGTCCCACAATTGGAACATACCATCCTCAACCAGGCCTACAGGACACTGTGTAGAGCGTCGTGGCCCAAATCACTAAGGTCCTTGTTAATTTGCTTGGGCGCCACGGTCCATGCTGTCTGGCCCTCGGTGCCGTGTGTGCTGTGTGCGCTCGTCCACCTGCCTGGATAGTGCTCTGCTCCCCTTCAACTGCTGGGAGGGCGGGTCAGGGGCGGGTCTTGGGCAGTGGCTGTGGAAGCCCAGACTCAGAGAAGCATGGAGAACCGAAAGGAGGCCAGGAGGAAGGAAGGGCCTGGAAGCAGCAGCTGCGCGGGGAAAGCCACACTTCTGAGAAGAATGTGGAATCTGACAAGAGTCACACTTGTGAGTTGCTCTGATTTCTAGAATATATTAATTTGCTGAGGCCTTGAAATCCTTACCTCTTTCCTAAGTGTTTCCATTTCTTTACATCGGTTATAATATCACTATACATTTCATTATGTGTTTTGCACTTGGCAATGAAAGATTGCTGCTCACTGGACACTACTATGGTTTACTAACTGTTGCCTGGGCTCTGATCTAAGAAAACAAGGATATGCTGGTGAGATCCAAGAGGGTCAAGGCAGCCTCAACAGACTTGCTTGTCCATGTGAGAAGGGGTAAAAATTAATAGTCCCTTAACTATGGATATATTTAATTCATCCACATCATCCTTAGTTATCCTTTACCAGGGCAGCTTTGATCCAAGAGAGACAAAATTGCACTTGAAAGAAGAATCTGTCTTTTAAATTTATGTTTTGGTAAATTCTCTTAGGACAGGAAAAAACTGCTAATCTTTATTGAGCACTTCTGTCTTAGTTACTTTTCTCATTGCAGAGACAAAATATCCAGCACCCAAAGTTAAAGGAGGAAAGGTTTATTTTGTCTCAGTTTGTAGAGGTTTCAGTTCATAGTTGGCTGGATCCAAGGCAGGGTGGCATGGCAGAGGAGCATCACAGAGGAGAAATAGTTCATGGCAGGCAGAAGGCAGCAAACAGGGAAGCAGAAGTCCCTTCCCTTTTATCCCTTCCAGGATGCCTGCCTTTTGGGTGGTGCCTTCAACATCCAGGGTGGGCATTCCCAATATCCATACCTAGAACTATGCTTCACCAACCAGTGGACTAATTAATCACACACATTTAATCCCAGCATCACACAACTTAATCCTAGTATCACACACCCTAGATCCAGCCACCTCTGAAAATCCTTACTTATGCATGAAGCTTTGAGGGAATATCTAGATACAAGCCATAACAACTTCTTTAGTGTCAGTCCCTAAAGGTTCAATGTAATTTGCTTACATTATCTTTTTAAATTCTCACAGTAACCCCATTGTGTAGTTCCTATTATTATCATCTATGTTTTATATATGAAGTACCTGATATCTAAAGAGGATATATAACCTGTCCTGAGTCATATCAAATTAAGCACCAGAGATGGACTCAGGCCATGAGAGACCTGAGTCCAAGTTTTTAAAATCTATTCTGATCAGCATTCTTGTGTGTCCCTTGTATGCCCACTGAGATCACTGTGATTTTTATGTATAGGATAGGTAATAATTTTTAAGAATTCCAATGTCAGAAGAGACTTTATATCATGAGACCAGTGCTATAATGACTAAATTAGTCTTCACTGATTAGGAATGCCAGATGCCTTCAGGTTCATTCTCTTAAAATTAGCTTTGGATATCAATAGTCAGTGAAACTCATGTTTTAACCTCCTTGTAATTTCAGAAGAAAAAAATCAAAATTAAAATTATTTTATTGCCAGTAAAAATCTTTTATATTTAGTCAAAGCAAGTTATAATTTCTGGTGTTCCTTGGCTCATTAGTTCTTCCAGATGGTGCATGTAAACATGGCAGGAACTGAAAATTGCATGAAGGCTGAAATGTAAATCAAGAAATAATTATTCATTATAATTTGTATGACAAATGGAAAAGCTATAAAGTTAAACAGTGCATTGCTCAATCAATTTCATCTCATTACTCTTGGGATACTCTAGAGCCTGTTTTCTGAAATAACCCCCCCCAATTTTGACAAGGTCAATTGTCATAACAGTGTTTAGGAGTCCTCAGTCTTGCTCAGATAAGCTTGGGACATCAGAGCTGCATTCTTTCTGCTCCTGGTGATATACAGGCTGATCTTAGTTCTTCAAAAATATGAAATAGAGGAAAATGTTACTTTAAAAATGTGAGGGGCTGGCTGCAAGCATGCCCACACCTACTGTAGTGGAAGTGGTACCCTGAGCAGAACCCCCCAATCCTTTTTCAAGATCCAGGTACCCATTCTATTATCCTGGTGTAAGCATTAGTAACTGGTGGCTGTCAGCTGAGTTCTTGAAGAGATCATTCTAGCCAAAGGTCAGTCGCCTTCTGAGTAGCCCCATCTATTGACTAGTCAGTCAATGAGGGGAGAATGAAAGGCCAGGCTCCCATCCCATCTTCTACTCTTTGCCCAACTCAGGATGACTAGGAATGGTCATCCCAGCTCCAAAGCACCTCACAGGGTCTCCAGAGGCCTTTGTTGCAACTAAATTGCAGTTCTATTTTCTGTACAATATTTAATAGTAATTTAGCTCCCAAATAAGAAGCATATGCCTTGTGTCTATAAATGTAGGTTGATTCCATGAAGAGGAGAAAAGGCACCAGACCAGGAATCTGGACACCCAGAGTCTATTATAGGCTTTGTTAATCTTGAGCTCTAAGCTCTTGGACAAGTAATTTATTTTTTCTGTTTTTCTTGTCTTTCAAGTATTAAAGCTTGACTTACATCAGCAATTCTTATCTATGGATCTTCCTCCACAGGTATCCTTTGATGCAACATCTCTGTATTTTCTGACAAGAGGCCAAAGGTCTATAACTTTCATCATTTTCTCAAAGGGATCCATAATTTTTCAAATATATTTTTATTTTAATTGGCATATAGTAATTAACACATTTATAGGGTACAGTGTGACATTTTATTGCATGTACACAGTGTGTAATGATCACATCAGGATAACTGGCATATCTACCACCTCAGACTTTATTTTTTTGTGTTGGTAATATTCCACATCTTCTCTACTAGCCATTTTGAAATATGCAATTAATTGTCAACCATTGTTATTCTACTATGCTGGAGAACATTGTAAGTTATTCCTCCTAATCAACTGTAACTGCATTCTTCCATCTCCCGTACTTTCCCCTCTAGTAATCACTATTCTACTCTAGTTCTATGACATCAACTTATTTACCTTCTGCATATAAATGAGAATGAGCAGTATTTGTCTTTATGTGCCTCACTTATTTCCCTTCATACAGCATCTTCTAGTTGCTCCATGTTGTTGCATATGACAGAATTTTGTTCTTTTCATGTCTGAATCATATTCTATTGTGTATATAAACCTAGGTTGATTCCATATCTTGTCTACTCTGAGTAGTGCTGCAATAAACATAGAGTGCAGATGTCTTTTCAACATACTGATTTAATTTCCTTTGAATATATATCCAAGTGGGATTGCTGGATCATATGGTAGTTCTATTTCTATTTTTCTTTGAGGAAATGCCATACTATTTTCCGTAATAGTTGTGCTAATTTAAATTCCTACCAACAGTGTGAGAGATTTTCTGTTTTTCCACATCCTTACCAGAATTTGTTATTTTTTGCCTTTTTGATAATAGCCATTCTAGCAGGGGTGAGATGATATCTTATTGTGGTTTTAATTTGCATTTCTCTGAAAATTAGTGATGTTGAACTTTTTTACATACTTGTTGGTCATTTGATATTTTTTGAGAAATATCTATTGAGGACCTTTTTGCACTTAAAAATTTGATTTTTTTGCTGTTGTCTTGTTTAGATTTCCTATATGTTTTAGAGGTTAATACCCTGTCAGATTAATACCTTATAAATATTTTCTTCTATTCTGTAGGTTGTCTCTTCATTCTGTTGTTTATTTCATTGTGTGGAAATATTTCAATTTTTTCTTTTTTTTAACTAGTACAAATATTTAGTACAGAGTGATATCATTCCTTATGTGGAGTTGGTACATGTACACATACACATACATAACACATATGTACATGTACATAAGACATCTTAATTCTTTTTTCATCTTCTTTCCCTCTCCTCATTCCCATCTTCTTCCATCTCTTGATCGCGTTCCCACTTGAAAAAGACTATCTTCCTACTTCCTATTATCTATCTGTTATTTTGCTCTTTATTTATTTTTGGGGCTTCTCATATAAGAGAAACCATGTGATATTTAAACTTGTATGTCTGATTTATTTAGCTTAACATTATGGTCTCCATTTTCCTACCAGTAACTTGAATTTAGCCTTCTTTATAGCAGAGTAGTACACCATTGTGTATAAATACCATATTTCTTATCCATTCATCTGTTGATGGACATATAGGTTGCTTCCAAGATTTAGCTATTATGAATTGTGCTGCAATAAACATAGGTGTGCATGTATCACTCTAATATGATGTCTTTAACTCTTTCAGGAAGATACTTAGAAGGGAATAATTGGGTCAAATGGGCTACATTGGGTCAAATGGAATCTCTAGTTTTTGTGTTTTGAGGAATATTCATATTGATTTCTATAGTGGTTGTACCAGTTTACATTCCCACCAATGATGTAGAAAGGTTCCTTTTCTCCCCATAGATTTGCCAGCATTTTTTATTATTTCATTTCTTGATAATATCCATTCTTTCTGGGTGAGATGGAATCTCAGTGTTGTTTAAATTTGCATTTCTGTAATTGCCAGAGATGTTGAGCATTTTGTCAAGTATTTACTGGCCATTTGTACTTAAAAAAATTTTTTTAGAAAAGGTCTAACTACGTAGTTCAGGATGGCCTTGAACTCACTATGTAGTCCAGGCTGGCCTCAAGCTCACAGCAATCCTCCTGCCTCAGCCTCCCAAAGACTAGAATTGCAGGCATGCACTACCATACCCAGCCTATACTTCTTCTGAGAAGTGTCTGTTCATTTCAGCTGTCCATTTTTATAAACTGCGTCTTTGTGTGTGTGTGTGTGTGTGTGTGTGTGTGTCCTAGTTTTTTTGAGTTCTTTCTATAGTCTAGGATATTAGTCCTTTATCTGAGGAATGGCAAAACTTTTGGCAAAAAGTTGGCAAAACTTTTCTCCCTATTCTGTAGGTTGTCTTTTCACTGTGTTGGTTGTTTAATTTTCTGTGCAGAAACTTTTAAATTTTATATGATCCCATTTGTTGCTTCTTGGAATTATTTCTTTCTGTTCAGAAAGTCCTTGCCTGCACCTGTCTTCAAGAGTTTTACCTGTTTTTATCTTCCAGCAGATTATTTCTGTTTTAACATTTAGATCTTTGATCTACTTTGATTTTAGTTGATGAGAGATATGGGTCTAGATTCAATCTTCTGCATGTGGATAGCCAGCTCCCCCAGCACCATCTGTTAAGGAGGCTGTCTTTCCATCAGTGTAGGTTTTTGGCTCCTTTGTGAAAGATCAGATAGATGAACGTGCCTGGAGTTGTTTCTGAATCCTCTATTCTGTTCCTTTGAGCCACATGTCCACTTTTTTTGTACATACCATGTTGATTTTGTCAATGTAGATTTATAGTATAACTTGAAGTCCAGGATTTTGATGCCTCCCACTTTGCTCTCATTGTGCAGGACTGCTTTTGCTATTCTGGGTCTCTTCTGGTTCCACATGAATTTTAGAACTATTTTCTCTAGTTCTATGAGGAATGTTATTGATACTTTGATTGAGATTGCATTAAATCTGTATATCAGTTTTGGAAGTATGGCCATTTTGAAAATATTTGTTCTGCCTACTCAGGAACAGAGGTTGTCTTTCCATTTTCTGATGTCCTCTTTGATCTCCTTTTCAGAGTACTGTAGTTTTTGTTGTACAGGTCCCTCACTTCCTTCATTAGGTTGATTCATAAATATTTAACATTTCTTGATGCTATTGTGAATGGTATTGTTTCCCTAATTTCTCTCTTGGTGAGTTTGTTATTGATGTATAGAAATGCTATAGTTTTTTTGTGTTCACTTTGTATCCTGATACACTACCAAATTTGGTAATTAATTCTAGGTGTTTTTTTGTGAAATTTTTTTGGTCTTCTATGTAGAGGATCATATCATCTGAAAATAATGATAATTTGACTTTCTTCCTTTCTTATACATATCACTTTTATTTGTTTTTCTTGTTTGTCTTTTCTGGCTAATGTTTCAAGAACTATATTAAACAGGAGTGGTGGTAGTAGACATCTTTGTCTTATTCCTGATTTTGGAGGGTAAGACAACTCCAAAACCATGTTGCCATAGATTTGTCATAAATGGATTTTATCAGAATGAGATAAGGTCTTTTATATGATTTTTTGGAAGGTTTTTTTTGCATGAGTGGATGTTAGATTTTGTCAAAGCTTTTTCTCATTTTTTAATCTTTACTTCTGTTTGTGATATATTACATATATTGATTTTCATATATTGAACCATCTCTGCATCCCTGGATGAATACTACTTGTCCATAATGTATGATCTTTTTGATGATTTATTGCACCCTATTTGTCAGTATCTTATTAAAGACTTGTGTTTATGTTCAGTAAAGATATTGGCCTGTAGCTCTCTTTTTCAGTTGGGTCCTTTTTTAGTTTTAGAATCAGGGCAATGCTATCTTACAGGAATCACTTTGGGAATATCCCTTCCCTTTCAATTTCATTAAAGGATATGAAGAGTATTACATTAGATCTTCCCTAAAGTTCTTGTGGAATTTGGCTGTGAATCCATAGGGACTTGAGGTTTTCTTAGTTGATGGTTTTTTCACTACTTCAATTCATTGCCTATTATTGGATTTCAGCGTACTTAAATCTCCTTGGTTCAGTTTTGATAATTCATATGTGTTTAGAAACCTATTCATTTCTTCTGAGTTCTCCAACTTATTAGAGTACAGATTCTCAAAATAATTGCTAATAATCTGGATTTCAGCAATGTCTGTTGTGATTTTGCCTTAAAAAAATCTAATTGCATTGATTTGGATCCTTTCTTTCCTTATTTTGGTAAGATTGGCTAGGGGTTTGTCTATTTTGTTTATTCTTTCAAAGAATTATCTCTTTGATTCATTGATTCTTTGTAATTTTTAAAGTCTCAATTCCATTGATTTCTGTTCTGATCTTCATAATATTCTTCCTTGTATTAGCATTGGATTTGGATTATTCTTATTTTTCTAGGACCTTAGAGTGCACTACTAGGTTATTTATTTGAACTTACTCTGTTTTTCTGATGTGGGGATTCACAGCTATCCATTTCCCTTAGGACTGCTTTCATTGTGTCATATAGATATTTTAGGTTTTGGTATGCTGTACTGGCATTATTGTTTATTTCTTGAAACTGTCTAATTTTTTTCCTTGATTTCTTCTGTGACCCATTGATTATTCAAGAGGGTATTGTTTAATTTTCATATATTTGCATAATTTCTGTAGTTTCTTTTGCTATTGATTTCTAGTTTCATTACACTATGATCTGATAATATGAATGGTATAAATTTAATTATTTTCCACACACTTAAGCATGATTTATAGCCTAGCATGTGGCCAATTTTGAAGAAAGTCCATGAGCTGCTGAGAAGAATGGGTATGCTGTTGCTGGATGGAGCACTCTGTAGATATCTGTTAAATTTGTTTGACAAAAGTTTGGTTCATCTCTGATGTTTCTTTGTTGATTTTTTTATCTAATTGATCTGACTATTGAGGTCCCACACTACAGTTGTGTTGCGGTTTATCTGATCTTTTGTGTCCAGTAGTATTTGTTTTATAAACTTGGGCAAGTCAGTGTTTAGTGCATATATGTTTATACTGTCATCTCTTCCAGTTGAAGGAAGGAAGCATTTTGTTACTTTGTCATCTCATTGTTTTGTTTTATGCTGAGGTTTGTGGGTACTTATAGTGGAAAGACTTTGTTCCTACTATGGAGATCTCTTTAGTTAGTCTCAGCTTTTCAGTGATGCATTCTGGGTATGGCTAGCTGTAGGCCTTTGCTTCAGTCCAAAGATTCAGACACCTGCATTAATTTGGGAGGGAGGGTACAGTGTAATTGGCTCAGCATCCAGTACTCTGGGAATGGGCTGGATAATTGTTAATGATCTAAAGGTAATTTGGATATTGGTATATATACAAAGCCTGTAGCTATCCCACTGTGGCAAAAATAAGTAAATCAACAACAGTAATATCATCAAAGATAAACTGAATATTGACATACCATAAGAAACAATATTGTACTACCCTTAATCATAGAAAGAGACCTATAATTATAGTATAAACACTAAGACAAACCAAATATTGACACAATATCTACTAAATTGGACAACTACACCTCTACTAACAATAGAAAAGAATTTAACAGTAATAACATAGAGTTAACTAACTGTCTAAAGATTAATAATACTTAATTATTATTCTGGTAAAGATAGAGTGAATGAGGAACAAAAGAACAAAAGAAGAAAAATTTGAAAAATTAAACAAATGAAAGATGTCAAGGGAGAAAAGCAAGATAAAGGAGCCTATTAAGTGAGATAAAGAATCCTATCTAGAATTAGATAAAGATAACAGAAAAGACCAAACAATAAAAAGAAGATAAATGACAAAAAGAAAGAAAAAAAATAAGGAAAATGAGACAAGAAAAAATTGAAAGGAAAAAAAAAGAAAGATGAAAAAAGACACCCCCCCCCCACCAGTAAAGAAGAAATAGGGCAAA
Source organism: Heterocephalus glaber (assembly GCF_000247695.1). Next base: position 19,273,120 of record NW_004624736.1, on the reverse strand, counting down.
AATTAGTCGAAAAAAAGAAAAAAAATTCCCTGTATTTTAGAATGAGGGGTTTCATTCCAGGATCTACAGTTTTGGAGTCCTACAAGTCATGTTTTTCTCTGCCTAGCTTTCCATCCTGTGGGTTTGTGAGGTTTCCCCCACCTCCACCCCATTCCAGACACTCCTCTGTTCATTTACTCCAGGCTGTGGCAACTATCCAAGCTGAGGTTTGTACTTGCATTGGTAGTAGGAAAAGCAATCAGACCTCTGATCTGTGTTGGATGTAGTCAGTAGAGCAAGGGTTCAAGTAACTGCTGTACTTAATGCCACCACTTTGAGGCCCAGCTGTTTCTGTGTGCAACACAAGTTAGCTTCTCATCATGAAGGGTAGAGCTTTTATCCTTCCTGGTCTGAGTTTAAACTTCTCAGAAGGTCTGTGTTTAGTCTGTGACTATCTCCTGTGGGAGTCTCTTACCAAGTCACTGTGAAAGGGTTACTCTGAGAACCCTGAAGTGAAGTTGTTCTTTGGCTGTTCTGAGTCTCAGTCTCAAATATTCAACCCCTTCCTGAAATGCCTGATTAAACACTCTCTGGCAATACGGTGGACTTCTCACTGGTCCCTCTCCAGCTGTTGCCTGTAGTGTGGAAAAAATCACCTCAGAGCAAAACCACACACTGCATTTGCAGTCCATAATAGCCATGAGCTGCTGGCCTCATCCACCATTTCTTGTGGGAGTTCCTGGTCCTGGAGGCTTACCTTGTATCTGTGGAGACATTGTCCCCTTCTCAAGGGCTAGGTTAAAGTTCTAGACTGCTTTGTTTTTTTCTCTGGATTGTGGTCTATTTCTCCAACTTTTTGATAGCTTCTAATTTTCCTGTCAGTTCCTTCACAAGTCTCAAAAATATACTTCTTTTTTTCTCTTTGGTGCTGATCACTACTCCTCCATTTTTTCTTGACCTCTGAAACCTTTTAGTTTGATGTAAATTCATTGGTCAACTTTTGCTTTTGTTTCCTGTGCCTTTGGGGTCATAGCCAAAACATCTTTGGCCAGATCCATGCCCTGAAATGTTTCCCCTATTTTCTTCTAGTAGTTGCATAGTGCTGGGTCTTAAATTTAAAATATTTGATCAATTTTGAGTTGGTTTTTGTATATGATATAAGAGTTGTAGTTTCATTCTTCTGCATATGAATAAATCATTTTCCTGAAGTCATTTAATGAAAATATATTTTGTAATGTATATATATATATATATATATTTTGTAATGTATATTCTTACTGCCTTTGTCATAAATCTGTCAGTTGTAAATATGTGGACTTATTTCTGGATTCTCCACTTTATTTGTTGGTCTATGTGCCTGTTTTAATGTCAGCAATTCATTGTTCTGGTTGTTATAGATTTGTAATATGTTTAGAAATGCCTCCAGCTTTGTTCTTTTTGTGCAGGGATTATTGTAGCTATTTGGACACTTCTGTGGTTTCATATAAGTTTTATGAATTTTTAATTTTATGTTTCTGTGAACACTGTCATTGGAGTTTGATGGAGCTTGTGTTTTTTTTTTGGTACCGGGGATCAAATTTGGAACCGTGTGCTTGCAAGACAGGTGCTGGAACCACTGAGCTAAATCCCCAGCCCTGGAGCGTGTGTTGAAACTGTAGATCACTTTTGGTAGTATAAACATTTTGATATTACCATTTTTTGGGATTTATGAACATGAGCTGTCTTTCCATTTTTTTTGCCTATATAACTTCTTTCATCAGTGTTTTGCAATTTTCACTGTAGAAATCTTTTACTTCCTGAATTAAATTTATTCATAGATTTTTGTTTTTTGGTAGAGTGGCTATTGTGAATGGCATTACTTCTTTGATTCCTTTCTCAGAAATATTTTTATTGGTGTCATATCTAAGAAAGTATCACCAGGTCCAAAGTTATGAAGCTTTGTTTCTATGTTTTCTTCTAGAAATATTATAGTTTTAGGTCTTACATTAAGTTCTTTAACCCATTTTGAGTTAATTTGTGTGTATGGTTAAGATAATGGTTTATTTTCAATCTCTTGCATGTGGATATTTAGTTTTGCCAATACCATTTGTTGGCAAGATTATCCTTTCTGCCCTGAGTGGTCTTGATACCATTTCAAAGATCATCATTCGACCATATATATGTGTATTTCTTTCTGAGCTCTCTATTCTATGTTATCGGTCTGTTTGCCTGTCTTTATGCCAGAAAGCAGCAGAAGAAGGAAGTCATTCTAGGATTTTAAGCTCAATTCTCTTGAGCAAGGGCATCTTTTGCTGCTGCCATCATATATGGACAAGACTCCACCTTGTTCAGCCTTTCAACAGACTTACACCACTGATTCTCTAGGGAGCATCCAGACCTTCAGCTTTGAATTGGGGCTCATCCTTGATCCCTCTTGTTCTGCAGCTTCCAGCTTCTTGGAGTGAGCATCCACTGGATCTTCTGGGTCTCCAGCAGGTGGAAGCCACTGTGAACTATCCAGCTTCTGATCTCTTAAGCCAATCTAATAAATCCCACTTTATTATTATATATAACTATAATATTTACTATAGATGCTCTTTCTATATAAATGTTCTATTGATTCAGTTCCCGTAGAGAGCCCTAACTAATATAGTTATTCCTCAATATTTTATTCCTCTTGATGCTTGTAAATAGACTTGTTTATGATTTTCCTTTTCAGATTGCTGGTTATTAGTATATACAAAATGCAACTCATTTAAATATCAGTTTTGCATTCTGCAACTAAATAGATAACTAGATGAAATCAGGAAAATAATGCATGAAAAATAAAGTCAGGAAAGAGAAACTATCAAAAAGCATAGAACTGTGCTTGCTTCAGCAGCACATATACTAAAAAGTTTAGAACTTCTGAAGTTATACCTCAATAAATTAGATAATATAAAATAAAAGGATAAGTACACAACCTATCCAGACTGAGTCACAAAGACCTAGAAAATATGAATAGATCAAAGCTAGCATGCTATTTAATCAATAATCAAAAAACTCTATTCAAATAAAGGCACAGGAACAGGTTTTGAATTTATTTATTAGTTCTTACAGGTCTTTTTTCCTGGTGTGAAATCTTTAAGATTTTTTGTATATGAGGTAATGTTACTTGCGAACTGTGAGTATTTTATTTCTTTCTTTCCAATTTATATTCCTTTTATTTCTTTTTCTTGCTTAATTGACCTGACTAGGACTTCCAAAATTAAGTTGAATAGAAGTGGTGAACCTTTTTCCTTATTTTAGAATATTATGCTAGCTATAGGCTTTATTATATTAGGAGAATTTTCTCTTACTCTTAGTTTATTGAATAATTTTTATCATGGAAGGGTGTTGAAAATTTTCAAATGCCTGAGGTCCCGAGTCGTGAACACGCCGAATCAGCCCGCTGCAGACAGGCAGGTCTGCGGACACCCTACGTAGGTCCCGAGTCACGTGGAACATGCCGAATCAGCCTGCGCCCCGGCAACAATCCATTGGACCCTCCCCCCGCTCCTCTGTACAGCTACCTGGTTCCACACTACAAAGATGCAGAGGACACAGGACCACCAGACCACAGTAGTGAGTCCCGCTGCTCCCGGGCCAGAAGTAGGGGCTTCTGAGCCACCATCCCACTGCTCCTGGTCCAGAGGAAGGGGCTTCC
>NW_004624736.1:19173591-19210685 GCF_000247695.1 Heterocephalus glaber | reverse complement strand
GTTGAGTATCAGAGTGTTCCATCTGATTTCCCTTTGAGGTTGCTGTAGGTGATCTGGAAGTCTGGTTTTGAGACTTATTTACATGTTTTCTCATTTCGAGTGGTGGGGCGGTGTGGTGCTGTTAGTGCCCGTGTGGCTCACCTCCTCTGAGCTGGGGGAGGTGGGCCAGAGGCCGAGAATGGCAGTAAGGATTGTGGCTCGACAGCCCGTTCCTCTGGGCTGGGAGTGGCAGGGCCATTTGTGGCCTGGAATCCCCTTTCTTTGCACCAGGAGCAATGGGATGGTGGCTCAGAAGCCCCTACCTCTGGGGAGGAATTCTTTAAAAGCAGAGAACTTGATTAGCTCCTGTACAATGGTCTGGTGGTCCAGTGTCCTCTGCGGCTTTGTAGTGTGGAACCAGGTGGCTGTACAGAGAAGAGGCCAAAGGAGCGGGAGTGGGGTGGGGGGTGGGGTCCAGTGGATTCTTGCCGGGGTGGGGGCTGCTTCAGTGTTTTCAGCGGCACTGGCAACCTCGGGACCACATCTGTATATCTGCCTTTCTGCAGCAGGCTGATTCGGTGCTTTCAGTGAGACTCAAGATGTGGTTTTATAAAATGGAGTATTACTCAGCCATAAAGAATGAGAAACTAGAGTCATTTATAGCTAAATGGATACATTTTGAGGCCATACTCTTAAGTGAAATAAATGGGACACACATGTGTTAATACCAAATAGTTTCTCTAGTGTGAGAAACTGAAAGTGCAAATAAGGATTAAAATGATTAAAACAAATAACTGATACTTTTAAATAGGAAGAAAAGGTCCAAAGGGGTAGGGGTGGTGGGAGGGGAAGGGGAAAGGGAAGAAGGGAAAGGAAAAATTAGAAAAGAATAAAAAAATGGAAACAAAATCTATGTAAATAAGGAAGGGTGGAGGAGGTGAAGGGCACACAGATAATGGGGAAAAAAATAAGAACTAAGATACATCATGTACAGGTACAGGCACCCAATGATAAATGTGAACGTATTGTATACCTAAAATACACCAATAAAAGAATTAAAAAGAAAAAAAAAAGAAAAAAAAATCTTCTGCTTCTGATCATGATGAATGACTCACACCAGACTTTTCTTCCCATTATAAATGACTATAGGACTGGATGGATATATGGACACCTCTTGTAGGCTTGGCCCAAGTGACAGTACAGGACTGTGGTTCTTGAGAAGGAAAGGAAGGAGTGAGAGCCATGTCTGCCCAGCTTTCTGCCTGGGACCACTGCACTTTCCAGCTCCAGTAGAGGTTGATGGATCCCAAGCACAGCATGGAGATTGCACTGAGCAATTCTCCCACCTTTGATGCATTCCAATGCGTCCATCTTTCAAATCTTCTTTACCTAGCTAAATAAGAAGGCACCTTATAATTTGGTATAGGACCTACCTTAAACCAACTGTCCATCCGGCAAAGTGGACACATATAAACTCTTTTGAGTTCTGTCCTCTTGAAAGAGGCCTCCTCTCTACCCCTCAGGACCACCTGTGATGCAGTGGACTCTGAGTTGTTGCCAGACTATTCCACAGAGCCACCTGTAAACTAGGATGATCTTTTTCTCTTCCCAGTTCACTTTCTGCTGAAGAACAAGAACCTGATCACAAACACACAAAACACTCTGTGGGAAGGAAAACAAAAGAAAATCATCTTTGTTTTCTAATTTAACTCTTCCGTGGTCAGAGGACATGCACTTGAACATTTCATTCTTTTGAAATTTACTGACATGTTATTAAGTTGGTGGTGAAGTTTCCCCAGGGACTTGTAAAGAATCTGTTCTGATACTGGTGGGTGGAGTGTTCTACAGATGGCAGTGGTGTTGAGGAAGTTGATAGTTTATTCAGATCAGCTAAGACCTGCTTTTTTGTTTACTTGTTCTATCAATTTGCCATGAGAGGGGAGTTACATTTTTTAAGATGACTGAAAAATTTTCTGTTTCTTCCTCTAGTTCTGTCATTTTCTACTTCATGCATTTTGTCTCTGTTATCAGATGCATACACACTTTTGGTTGTTTTGTCTTTGTTGACCACTTTCATCAAGTATTATGAAAGGCCTCTCATCTGTGGTGACATCTTGTATCTAGAGCTGCTGTGATATTAACATAGTCACACTGGTATTCTTATGCTTATCATTTGCATTATATATTTTTCCATCTTTGTCAATAGCAATATATTTATCATTATACTTAAAGTGTTATATCTCTTCAGCGAGCATATAGTTGGTCTTTTCTTTCTTTTTTTTTGTTTTTTTTGGTACCAGGGATCAAACTCAGGACCTTGCACTTGTGAGGCAGGCAGTGGCACCACTGGCCTAACTCCCTAGCCTGGCCTTTGCTTTTTTATATAGTCTTACTATTACTGCTTTGAAAGTGCAGTCTTTGTTGTTTATATTCCATTAGTATGACAGAGATTAAGTCTATTATCTGACATTTGCCTTTAATTTGCCTTATCCATTTTGTTCATCTAAACCTTCTTTTCTAAAAACTTTGTAAATATTCCATTTTAATCCTTCTATGGTCTTTTAAACTTATTTCCTTTTAGATTTTTATACTGGTGATTCTACAGATTATAGAATGAATCTAAGGTATATTTAAGATTAATATTTTGCCACTTCCTATAAATTTAAGAAATGTTTAATATTATAACATGTTGGGGCCGGGGATTTAGCTCAGTGGTTCCGCTGCCTGCCTCACAAGTGCAAGGACCTGAGTTCGATCCCCGGTACCAAAAAAAAAAAAAATTATAACATGCTCCTCCTTGATCCTTTTTGCTCTTGTCACTTATTTTACATATACTTATGCTATAATCCATATAATGCAATATATTTTTGTTTTAACAAATATATTTTAACAAATATGATAGGAAAAAATAAATTCTGATCTTTTATGCTTACTCACATACAGTACTTATCATCTGAAGTGCTCTTTATTCCTTTTTATTTTCAGTTTTTCAGCAGTTTGACACTGATGTGTCAAGGTAATGTTTTCTTTATAAATACCTTGCTTAGAGGTTGCTGAATTTCTTGTATGTGTGGTTGTCACCAAACTGATAAATTATCAGCCATTATTTCACCCAGTATTTGTCTGCTCCAGTGCACCTCTCCTGCCTCTCTTCCTTTCCCTTTCTCTCTCACTCCAGTGAGGAAATCCCCAAATAGACAGACTTCTGACCACAACCATTCAGGACACTACAGCTGCCCTACTTACTGCTCTAATGCATTTGGCCCATTCTCAAGAAGTAAACATAAAAGCATTGTAACTTGGTAGTGATTAAAAGCTAGTTCTTTGCATGAAAAAGTTTATTTAAAGAAATAGTTTAAATCAATCCACCAATCACGATGAGGTATCAAAACTAACTTACTCTTGGTTATACTGTACCCTTTCCTATGCCCACAATGAATGGTTACATGAGAGCAGTGAATTAAGATCAAAGCTGTCAAGCATGTTCAGTTTGAAGTGAGGTAGACATTAAGCATCCATAGAAAAATATTCCTCCTCCCCTGCCCTCCTTTTCCTCCTGCTTCTTTCTTCAGTAGTGGGGATTGAACCCAGGGCCTCACACTGAGTTACATTTCCAGTCCCTTTCTATTTTTATTTTGTGATGGGATCTTGTTAAATTGCCCAAGATAGCTTCCTGTCTCAGCTTCCCAAGTAGCTGAATTACAAGCATGCACCACCACACACAGCTAGAAAAATCCTTCCTTCTCAGTTACTTTTGAACTCATATTTCCCTTTCCCCACTTTCCCCTATTTTAAAACTATATTCTTCAGTCCTGATTGCTTGTTTAAAGATATTTACCAAAGGTAGAGAGAAATTCCTCTTGGCTATCTTCATGGTAAAGGTTTTCTCTTGCTTATAAACTAATATGAAAAAACATTTCTGACTCAAGTCTAAATAAGACAAACATATGGATTAGATTTGGTTTTGAAATGAATGTTGCTCTAAGGCCTGTCTGTGGTGGTGGTGGCATGGGAGAGGAGGAAAATCATTTCAGGCTCTTTTAACATCAAAACAATTAGAAACATTCTTAAGCAGCACAGATGGCCTCGTCTTTGAGCAATCCCTACATGCCATCACGTCCCCAAACTGGTCATTTGTGGATTATGGAAAACTTTCCTACCTCCTTCCCATCTATTCCCCACCTCTAGCTCTCTATATTTTAAGATGTAAGTTTTCTATGGAGCTATTAATCTCTTTATCTAAATTTTTTTCTGATTAAAGTTCGTAGCTGCTTTTGTTTGTCCAAGTACAAGCCTGCAATGCTTGCTAGAAATGCAGAGTCCCAGGTATCCAGCAGTGTTAAGAAATCCCCATGTCTACTGGTAGAGCTTGGAAATCTAGCAAGGTTCCTAGTAAATACATCTAAGTTTATGATCCATAGTTCCTATCACTCAGTATTAACTGAAGTTTGGCCTTGTCAAATTATTACAATATGATATCCTAGGGCAATACACAGGCAATAATAATGTTAGCACTGTTCAAGGTTTAGATTCAGTTAGTACTTACTGATTCTGTCCATTCACAGTAGGCTTTTTCAAATACATTATTTCACATTAATTATCCAGTGATAAATTATCCAGTGAAGTATTTCATAAATAAAGAAGAGGAAATTGAGCCTCCTGGATATTAAGTGACTTGTTCATTCAAGTTTACACAGAGAATTTATGGTAGAACTAGGATTTGGATCAGGTTTCTGATTCCATAGCCTTACCTCTTATATGTCTACCACTGCTGTTCATTTGCTGAATTACAGATATTTGTTGAGTTTTTACTATGCGCCTTGCACTAACCTAAGTGCTGGAGGTACGGATTGAATAGACACAAGACTCCTGCTCCCTGAGACCTCACTAAGGAAAGAAGGCAGACGATGAACAGCTCAAATGCACACAATTGCCTACATACAGGAAAATGTGATAATGACACTTCTATTTCAGGAAAACGATGTAGACCTATTATCATATAAAACTTAAGATTATTAGTCCTAAAGATTAGTAAAGTTCTTGGTTATTATATCCAGCAGATGATGTGAGAATTGTTCATAAATGTTAGTTACTGAGGATTGTAACCAAGGAACTATATAACCTGGACATTCACTATTCATAAATAATTTTAGCTATGATAAACTGGTCAGTTTAGGAGGTGGGGCCAATCTCTTGCTCTTTCGTGGATAAGAAAATATTTTTAAGTGGTTTAAGCATGTAACTATGTGACATATTAGGCAAACATTCTGCATCTTGGCCTCCAGATAAATGGAAATGTTTTGTAAAAGAACAAAAATAAGTGTCTCTGCTCTTGGCTTAAGTTATGAGCCACATGGGCCTAATGTGCGTCCTATTTTGAAATGAACACATGACTTTTTGACACTCACTAGTTTATGTATTTTAACTTGATTGTGGTCCTGCTCCTCTTAAAAGCAAAATTAGGATGACCAGACGAAGGTGAGAGTGCCTAAGTCTTCACAACTTTCCATGTACCCAGTGAGATTTCCTGAAAACAAAATGCTACAATTTCCTTCACATAGTTCCCCACTGAAACATCTTCTTTGACTATGACTGCTCCCAGTTGGAGATTTGATGGAAGGCAAAGACTATTCTGTGTCCTCTGCAGTAGCTGTGGGACCTCTCTCCATACCTCCACACACCTATACCGAGGATCCATGTTAACATTGTTCTGATAAACCCCGTGGAGCAGTTTTTCCTCTCCTGACAACCTGCATCTGGAATGTCTCCCTCTCTGTGAATGCTTGGCGACCTCTGTGCATTTCATTTGGATGCTGCCATCTTCAGAAAGTCCCCTCTGACTGCTGTGTCCCTTCTGAGGAGCAATCCTTCTGCTTCTGTTCTGGAGCTGTCTGGAGCACAGCTGCTGCAGAAGTGTCTGCCACTTCCGTCTTCCGCCCCTCAGTGTCGCCTCGATTATAACGCAGCCCATAGGACCTTGCCACCTCTGCACCTTTAGCTATCACCACAGGGAAGACTGCATATGAAGATTTTTTTTCATTCAATCCAAAATGGTATGAGTTTGAGATTAAAACCTTCAGGTGAATGGGATCAAGTCCTAAATATTAAAAATAAGTTCTAATAGCAGAGAGTGACTGGGGAAGTGTACCATCTGTCCAAGGGGCCACTAAATGGGGAAGGGACTCACCGTAACCAGGGTCCATTACTAAAATGAATGACTCCCCTTGTTTATACTGCCTGGGGAACCAGTCTCCTTAAGAAGCCAGGCTCAAGTCAGTGAGTGCAGTCCTGTCTTCCTTCCCCTTTCTTCCGGTAACAGGTCCTCCATGGGGGATTTGCTCTCTCTCATACCCAGTGGCAGCCACTCTCTGGCAGCACAAATGGAGGCATGAAATGTGTGTAGGGCCAATCTCTCCTGGGAACTGAGGTGGCTGCAGCATATTTACATAAGGGTCCCACCCTGACAAGACTGTCTCTTAGTTCTTTTCTCTCCAGAGCTGGAGAGACATTTATTCCGGTCTCCATGAAGTCTCATTCATTAATTCATTTACTAAATAAATGCTGGGGCTGGAGGTGTAACTCAGTGATTGGGTGCTTGTCTAGCAGGTGTGAGGCCCTAGATTTCATCTTCTGCACCACACACTGAAAAATTTGTCGTGTACATGGTATAAGAAGTACATTTTGTTTTTCTTCCAGTTTCTGGCACAGAGCTCCCCAAACCCTGGGATTTCTTGATTGATAGAAATGTCACTTGCTCTTCATAAAGAGCTGGTTTTGTTCACACCTGAACTTATGCTGATGCCTGGGTTAGGGTGGGGCTCCTAGACAGCCTCAGAGAGTCTACTCACCAGAAAGACCAAGTGATCAGGAGGCTGGAACTTTCAGTTCCACCCACTGAGCTCCTCTAGCAGAGGGGAGTGGGAAGGAGAGATTTGAGTGATCAAGCACTAGGGAGCTTTGGAATGGGAGTTTCTGGGTTGGTGAACATGGAGGTTCTGGGTGAGGAACTGCCAAGAGAGCTCTCTGAGTTCTGTGTTCCTTCATCCCAAGCCTTGTGCTACTCATCTCTTCCATTTGGCTGTTCCTGAGTTGTACTCTTTGGAATAAACTGGTAAATGTAAGTAAAGTATCAGTTCTATGAGACATTTCAGCAAGCTATGGAAAGAGAGGGGGAAGTATGGGAATCCTGACTCATAGTCAGCTGATCAAGGTGACCTTGATGTTAGCAGGTAGCCTGCTTCTGAAAGTGGTTCACCAACTAAATGTTACCGGGTTCTGAGTTGCTTGCCTCTTCCTCTGGAGTTAGATTCCAGGTCCTTCTCATCTCGAACAAAGAATTGAACAAAACGAGCAAAAAAGCAGTGGTAAACTTTATTTGAGAAAGTAGAAGTGAAGAGTGTGGGAGAAACTGGCTCTGCAGAGCGATCTTGGGTGGATTAAAAGAGGGTAAAAGTGAAAATAAAAGTACATGCTGCGTCTGGGAAACACAGAATGGGCTATCGTGGAAAGTTACTACAGCAAGCTCTTCTGGCATTGGTATATCCTTTATTCTGTCCAAATCATGAGGAAACCTGAGAAAACTTTTACATCAGGTCCTGAGAGGTGGTGCTGGGATCCCACACCTCAGGCTGATGTTAGATGTAGGCATCCATTGAAAACCTGCTCGAGTTCTTGGGAGAGGGCCATATGGAGGGCTTTGGGAACTGTTCTGCACATGTGTCTGGGATCCTGTAATTAACAGGTCATGCCTACTACCTCAGCCAACTTTAGCATGCCCTAATCTCCTATCTCATTGAGAGGAGTAGTGTGTCCTATGGTGAAGGTACAAGGGCTGATTGAAAAATATGGGGAATGTTTAAAATTTAAAAAAATTAACACTAAAAGATACGTTGCTGTTAATCCTCTCAAAGTATTCCCCCTTGCTTTGAATGTATTTATTCTATTATTCTTGCCAGTTTCTGAAGAGTTCTTGAAGTCATCTTTTATGAATGCCTTTATAAGATGTGATAAAAAAAATCTAAGGAACACTGCTGCCAAGTGCCATCCAAGGGAAAGGTAGGCTTATAAAAGTAGTATGGTGTGTCCACATCTACCCTGTAAGCCAGATTTGGCACCTATCACTTCTAGGTTTTCCTTAAAGTCAAAATGACCATGAAGGATGAACATTTTGAATCAATTCAGGGCATTGAGGCAGCCACAACAGCGCAATTAAACACACTCACAACAAAGGACTTCTAGAACTTCAGAAAGAGGCAAGAATGATAAGTGTGTTTGAAGTTAAGGGAGTATTTTGAGGGGGATTAATGACAATATGTCTTTTATTGTAATAAATTTTAAAAATTTAAGCACATATCATATTTTTTGATCACATATGTACATAGCTAAGCCATCCTAAAGTGCAAATACCACAGCCTCATTTTGTTTGATTCTGTTGCCATGAAACCAGAGGCTCAGGGGCCTGCTGCTGTAACTCAAACAGGTCAGCTTTCCAGGCTACAGAGCAATAGAGAAGAAGGGAAATGAATTGGGTGACATGGACACCAGATAATAATCTGTATGCCTTTCCTTTACACGCCAAGGTTCATCACCTAATGTACTATACTCATACAAAGAAATGAAATGTAGTTTACTCATCTCATCTTCCTAATGAACCCTGATAACAGTTAGGATCCTGAATGTCCCCCAATATCCGTGTATTGAAAGCTTGGTCCCAGGCATGGTGTGATTGGGTGGTGGTTAGTGGGATCTTCAGTGGAGCTCTTCAGGTCACGAGGGTATGCACTCGAAGGGCATTGTGGGACCTTGGTCCTGTCTTCTTTTTCTCTTTGCTCCCTGGCTTGATTTGCTGCCTTGCTAGAAGTCCAACCCATCATGGATTAGAACCTCTCAAACTGAGCAAAAATGACCCTTTTCTCTTTATAAGTTGATTGTCTCAGGTATTTTTTAGTGATGGAAAGTTGACTGACACAAATTCCTTCTTCATTCTTTCAGGAAGGATCATATAAAATTGCTCTTGTGTAGGTCCAAAAATGTTGCATATTAATATTTTTATGGTTAATCCAATAGAAAATTCAACCTGATATAATAATTCAGCCTCTTTTATCCTGGGGTCTGTCAGCATCTGCTGACACCCCAACCTAGCCTGCCTTCTTTCTACACTGTGTTGAATAGCTCAAGGTTCATCTCTAGACTCATGACCTACTTAATACTGTGCTGAGTGAGGTGGCCCACTGGCCTTGATGTTCTAGATCTTTCATTACTATATTTTTTCTGTAGTCAGTGGAAAAGGAAAAGATGCCTGGAACCTAATCTTACTTTGCCTCAGTTTTCCTCCCTATTCCAACTAGCCTTTGATTCAGAAAGGGAAGATATTTTTGTGTCTTTCCTCCCTATGTGGGTGAGAGTTTGCTTTTGTTATTTAACCTTTTCTAGCCTCCTTGCTTATTTAATCTTCGTGGCAAAAGAGGATCAAGGAAAAAAAAAACAACCTAGGTTCTCTATAAAAAGGATAAAAATAAGAGGTAATTAAAATGACATAACCACCATATTTGTTCATGTCTCTGATTATGAAGCAGAACCCCTAGAAGAAATATCACATTGAGCTGTATCATTAATTTTTATCGTAGTGGGAACAAATGAATAAAAATACTTCCTTTGAGAATTGGTATTGATAGTAGGAGAAAAGAAATATTGAGTGCAAAAATATCCATAATCAGTGTTGTGGTTTGGATCTAAACTGTTCTCAAATAGCCTCCTGTGTTCAGGAGTGGGGCTTTCAGTAAGTGATTGGATTCTGAGGGCTCTAACTCCATCATTGATGGTCTTGAATTTAATGACATTAACAGGAAGTAATGGGAACTTCAAAGTGGGGTCTAAATAAAGGGAGTGAATCATAGGGGATTACATCTGCTTGCCGGCTCCTTCCTTTCAAATTTTTCTCTCTGCTTCCTGGCTGCCATGAGGTGAACGTCTTTGTTTCATCATGGGCTCCCCACCATGATGCTCTGCTTCACTACAGTCCAGAAACAACTGAGCCAAGTAACCACGGAGTGAATCTTCTGAAACTGAGCCAAAATAAATATTTCCTCCTTTAAGTTGTTATTCACAGGTATTTTATTACAGAGCTGAAAAGCTGATTAACACAATTAAGGTACAAATTAGAAGTTAGGAAAATAAACTTAATCCCTTTCTTATTGAAGGTACTGAATGGGCTTGACCTTATTGTTACAAATACGTGTTTTCCACTTGCACCCAGACAGAGTATAGGACCAACCTTATTTATTTATGAGTGTGTTCTGTTGTGAGCTGTTTCAGAATTTGATTGTTTTATTTTCTGGTAAGCTAAGTCAAGATTTTTTTCCATCCCCTGACATTTCAGTGATAAGAATATTTTATTTTCCTGAGACTGGTTTTTATAGATGTTTCCTTTCTGTGTGTTGCCTGTGAGAGAACCATGACTGATTTTATGATCCTGAGAGGGAGTACTTTGAGAAAAACTTTTGGGGCAGTATCTTACTTATTTTTCTTGTTCCTGAGACAAAATATCTGACACCAAAAGTTAAAAGAGGAAAGGTTTATTTCAGTTCACAGTTTATAGAGGTTTCATTGCATATTTGGCTGGCTCCAAGGCAGGGTGGCATGGCAGGGAGGCATGACAGAGGAGAAACAGTCCATAGCAAGTGGGCAGAAGATAGTGAAGCAGCAGTAGAAGCAGCAGCAGCCTTCCTCTCCCTTTTATCCCTTCCAGGCTACCTGCCTTTTGGGTGGTGCCACCCACACCCAGGTTGGGTCTTCCCATTATCCACACCCAGAACTACATTAAACTGATCATTAGACTAATTTAGTAATCACACACCTTTAATCCTAATATCACACACCCTATTCTAGCCACCTTTGAAGCTCCCTACCACACAGGGATATGGGGGACATCTAGATACAAACCATAACAGGGATGTGTGTATGTAAGGTGTTTGGTTTCTCCATTTCTTTAAATCTTAGTTTAATACCTTCATTGGGAAATAAACATAAGTTTATTCATGTGCTGGGATCTTTGTGCTGAGAAATACATAAAGTCCCAAAAGCTCTTCATAAAATCAGTATCAAATTATTTTTTATGACAGAGAACAAATGATCTCACCTCAGGTACAAATAAGAGAAGAGATAGAAGTCTGACCTTCCCTGGAATTCCTTCTTTGCTCCAGTAGGTAAGAGGCATCTTCCACTTCAAGTAAAAGGCAATAACGAATTTCTTGAGGAAATGAAGGATCATTGGTTCCATTATAGGGTGCATAAGAAAGGCATGCTGAAGTTCAGCTTGGGTTTCAGTGCAGGCTCTATGACATGCTAGCAAATTGCTTACCTCTTTCTCAGCAATACACAGGCAGTTACCTGCCTCACAGCATTATAAAAAGAGGCTTGTCCATGGTCTGGACAGTAGGAAGGGCTCAGTGGATGTTAATTTCTTTTTTACCCTTATTGGATTCCTGTTACAGATGTTGATTTTCTTTGCAAAAAGTAAAGCTAACATTCAGATAAATGGTATAACAAAACTTACAAGAGCTGATTTCCTCTAGTAAACACCCCCATAAATGGCATGAAATTTTTCTGAAATCTAGGAGATTTATTCTATGAACTCCTTCCTGAGTTATTGTAATGTGGCTTCTCCTTAGTTTTGATGTACCATATCTTATGGAAACTAGTTTTAACAAAATGCTAGAAGTTTCAGTCAGTGCTGAAAAGGAAGAAAATAAGAAACTCTGAGCATATGCATAAAATGGTGATTTTTATTATAAATTTGTTCAATTATGTTGCTTCTCCTTGGAAAGGAAACCACCAATAACAGAATGCCTACCACATGGAAGGTGCTTTCGTATAAATGTTCTATTCTTTTTTTGTTTTGTTTTTGAACGTACAGATACTTTATTGCTCACCTTGCACACAAAGCACACCTCCAGCCATTTTCTTTCACAGCTTGACAATGTTTATGTATACAAAAACCCAGCAAGAAGCATCATGTCACGTTGTCGATTTCAGTAAAGGAGAATGTAAAACATCAGCTCAGCCAGGCTTTTGTTTTCTGCATCAATAATAAAGGGCCTCCTGCACTAAGCAAAAATCTATCTTACTTTGTAGTGCATTTCTTCCGGTACAAAAATCGTCTCCCACCTAAAGCGAACTAACTTGTATTTGCTGAGCCAGTGGTATTAACTCGTGCATAAAACAAATTTCGGTTTGCTATTTCTTCTAGCAGATTTCAAGTAAAAATAAGGTTGAAGGAAGAACTTGTTTTGGATGGATGCAGGTCAGTTTGAGTTGCTACACTTAACTAAATGGCTACGTGTACTATAGGTTCACAACTTAGTTTGCTTTTATAGTCTTCATGGATTTTGGCTGTGTTCAAGGTTTCAGAGTTCAGCATATGGTACAGTATTCCATAAAGAGAATAAGGCTACTGAATGTGCTATCTGCAAAAGAGCTCATTTAATAGGAACTGACCCAACCAATCTATCATATAAAGCAAATGTGGCACAGCCCTTCTGAATAATACCAACCGGGGGCAGACCTGTGCTCAGAAAACAGGCATTAGAGCACTTTATGTAAAAAATATATAAATGGGTTAATATGAGAAATGTTCCCCAGTAGTAAATCTAAAAAAGTCTAGGTGAATCCTCATTTTCAAACTACTTTATTCAAGTAAATTGTTCAAAAAGTACGCATATTCCTGACTGTGGAATTAGTCTACCAGTCAATTAAAGGCAATTTTAATTACCTTCCATTTTTTTTCTTCATAGAAAGGAGAGATGATGTGTTTTTCAAATAAACTGCATTATGCAAATCCATTAAAAAAAATTGATGGAAGACCTACAAATGCTTATGGCAAGCAGGAGTCTGTCTGCCACCTGTGGTCATACACAAATTCAAAATAGATGCTGGACTCGATTCTGAAACTAAGATTTTATTACTTGAGCTCTAGCAAAACATACGTTTCCATAGCCTCAACTAGTGTAATGTCTTCCCTGTCCAAATCCAGAATGATTATACTGATAGCCTCCATGCTGGAAGTGCTGTTCAAACTGACCCCCCTGGTGGTAAGTCTGGCCTCCCCTTCCTCCCCACCCTCCTCCCTGGCCTCCACAACCACCTCGGCCTCCACGACCACCTCTCCCGCCACGACCACCACCTTGATCTCCACCTCGATCACCGTGATGCCCACCATCTTGATATCTACTGTCCTGCTGATATCCACCACCCTGGTATCCACTTCCTGTATACGAAGATGTTTGGAAGCCACCATAACCTCTGCCTTGATAGCCACCACTGTGGCCACCATGATAGCCACCCGGTTGGAAACCTGAATCTCGATAATCACCATCTTGGTAGCCAGC
The DNA here is from genome assembly GCF_000247695.1 of Heterocephalus glaber. The sequence goes on along the minus strand of NW_004624736.1, from coordinate 19,197,321 downwards.
TCCTCCTGCACTCCCTCCATCTGTCCAGCCTCCTTGATGCTTATTTCCTCTTCCTCTCCCTCGGCCACCATGGTCATAGCCACCACGTCCACCTCTCCCTCCTCCTTGTTCATGACCTCCTCATCCTCCATATGAGGAATGTTCATAACCACCTCTCCCTCCTCCTTGGCCTGCTTGCTGCTGGGGCCCATCTTGCCTTTTCTGCCATGGCAGCATCTCTGGGGGTGGAGGTTCGATTTCATTGGGTCTACCACCTCTGTCAGGCACCCTGCCCATCAACACCTTATTGATGGCACAAGCTGTCTTTTCTCTTATAGAACCACTGCTTGTCCTTAAAATCTTTGATAAGTCTTGTCTTGCAGCCAAAAGATGGGCAACAGAAATAGTACTTTTAGGAGGTAAGACTGAACGCCTTGGCTGGTAGACCTTGGCTAATTTTTGTCTGACTCTTAGCTCTGTCAGACCAGCCAAAAGACTGTACAGTGACATCCAAACGTTTTATTAGCAGCTTTCTTCGGACTTCATATTCATTGGCTATGACTTGGTTAATTGCTTCTATCTTTTCCCAGTGGGCCGGTCCCATTGGCTTCTTCAGTAAGGGCTTTCCCACATGATTGGGTGGAACTTTTGCTAATGTTTCCTTTAATTTTTTTTCAATCCCGATGAAGAATTGGAACATAGTTATATTGGCTGGAGGTTTGGACATTCCTAGAGCAATACATATCCCTTTCAACTTTTGAAAGACCTCACTACCACCTCCTTCTTGAGCTTTTTTTGGAGGAGGATTCACACAGAGCATTCTGGCAGCTTCTAGTTCTGAGATGAAGTATGTGAGCAGAAGGAGGCAGTTCTTCTGAATGAGCAGGCGCTTGGTCACATCCCCAGACGTCAGCGACGGATACGGACAGTTCATCTCCCCTAGCAGCCCACTCACCTCAAACTGGAATTCTTCGGCCTCACTTGGACTGTTAGTTGCTTGTACATTTTCTTCTAGATTACAGAGCACTCTTAATTCAGATACCAGCCAAGCACAGAGTTTGGTGAACTCGGGGGAACTGGCTCCAGCAGAGACTGCCTGAGTCAGGGCACCATCCTCCAACAAGGGGCCCTTATAACCTAGATCTTGCAACGACTCCAAGATGTCAGTCTCCATGAGGTCACACTCCATGCTACTGTGGTATTCAAATTTCCGAGTGGTCAGACTCCCCTCTTCGCCGGCAACGCGTACGCTCACGCATGCGCTCCCTCCCCAGAACTTCCAAGTCGACAGCGGCGCTTCAAGCCCCGCACTGCGCATGTCTTGAGCGTGCGCGAGTGTCTGGGTCCCGCCTGCCGCCCTGCCCCTGCTCGCTACAGGGGCGCCAGTGTGCACATGCGAACTACTGAGTGATGAAGCCAGGCGCCCTAAGAAGGGGGGCAGGACTGGCCGCGTGGGCGCGGGGCGTAAGGACCCGGCCTAAATGTTCTCTTCTTAAGCCTTAGGAAACACAGAGGAAATTTTAAACTTTGCCTGTGATTTTAGTTATGGATCTGTGAAATATGTAATTATATATGTGTAAAAATTAAAGCAAAAGCTTTATGAAATAATACTCTTATGATATGTGATTTGCCCTAGATATTTTTACTCTGTACTATTTTATTTTGCAACAGTGTTGGTTATTAACACCTTCAGTTGGTGTTTCCACCTGCTAATCTGAAGCTGCTTCCATTTTGAAAAGTTCTTGCCTACTCTGTGTAAGTAGTACTATCTACATTACATTTTCAATAATGGAAATGAGTCTTTCAAGAGCATGGCAAACATACCCAAGATCACATAGCCAGGAAATCTGTCTGCACACATAGATTTGAATCTAGAGTTTGGATTCTGGATCCCGTGCTCTATACCCTGGCCACACTACCTTTGTAGGTCTTTCCTCTCTCCTTTCTTGTGTGCGAGTGTGTGTTTCTCGACACTTATGTCTGTTTAGAGGCCGAGAAGCCACATGGTAGGCCAAAGCTGAAAGCAACTTGAACAGCTACAGTAAACATGAAAACCTATCCTTCCTTCACTGGTCCCCAGGCAGGGTTTTCACTGAGCACTCCCGCTGTGCACAAAGCCTGGTCTTACTACTCATACATTTAAAATTACAGTGGGTGTACAGTGGGTGCCACAAAGGGTGGCACAAGTTTCTGGCTGAAACCACAGGGGAAAATGTTTAGTTAGTTCTCATCTTTCCGTTTTGTACTTGGGCTTGAGAATGAACAAAATCGAGGCACCAAAGTAAATAAAGAGGACAATGTTGCACACCCTGCATTGACTCACTGCTCTCCTTTTAAACTAGTTCCTTAAAGCAAACCAGAGAATGCCCCAAACTCACATTTGTTTATCTACCCTGTTTTTCCAATAATAGATTACTTTCGGGAATGCTTAAAAGTTGTAAGATTTGGCAGGGGATTTAGCTCAGTTGTTCCGCTGCCTGCCTCGCAAGCGCAAGGTCCCGAGTTCGATCCCCGGTACCAAAAAAAAAAAAAAAAAGTTGTAAGATTTGCAAGTGTAATGTAAAAAATACCTAGTGTGTTTACCAAAACACCCTTTTATGGGAATGGTCTGGATGGTCATGTTAACGCGATGTTGCTCCCACTTGTAGTGCAGTGGAGGAACTGACCTTACTCTCCATCTGCCCTGTGGAGCTCCTAGAGTCCGATGAGCAGAAGCACCCCTGCCTCGCAGGGTGCCCCTGCTTAGACAGACCCCTTACATGCATTCTGAAGCTGAGCCTGGCTAAGTCAGGCGGATATATATTTGGACGTTCTAATTCTAATCCAATTCAAATTGCCAGAATGCATAGGGATTACTGCAAGACACTGTCGTTTGTCCAAAAAGAAAGAAAAAGGAAGAAAAATGGAAGATAGAGGGAAGGAAAGAAGGAAGCAAAAAAAAGTGAAGAAAGATTGCAGGTTTTGGTATCACTCAACAACTACTAAAAATTGGACTAGTGCCTGTGTGACCAGGAAAAGCTCCAGGGGTAGGTCATTAATTTAGTCAACAAAAATGTATTAATTAAGCATGTACCATGTGCTGAATACTAGGGCAGGTTACCCTATCCTCAAGGGATAGGTGCATAGGCTTTTGCTTCCTCTGGGATGCAGGGAACCAAGGGCTACATGGAAAGGAGCCAAGCAGGAGCTTTTAAAGGCCTGGGGCTGTTGTATTGCAGGTGAGTTTTAGAGCAAGGATCAACAGCTCTATTTCAAGCAAAATTTTATTGAGCACCAGCTTTTTCTAAAATAAACACAAGAGTATACTACCTGGAACAACAGCAGCAACAACAAAAGCTCAATCAACACATTTTGAAAAGGGGATGAATATTTAATTCTTGGTCTCAGTCTCAATGAAGATTAGAATCCAGTGCTGTAAACAGACATTGATTTTTAGTGACTTATCTTTTTCAACAAGTATTTTTAAGTGTCTACTACTGACAGATACTTATCTGGATTCTAGGCAACTATGGTAAAGATGAGAGAAGTATTAACTTCAAGACCATTAACCAAACTTGAAATTGTAAGTTGAAACCTCAGGGTCATAGTAGTGATGATACAGAGAACCATTGTTTAGTGCTTGTCGTGTACCAGCTGCCATATCTGAGTTTTACCTAATTATCCTATTTAATCCTCATGGCACCTTATGTGGTGTTGTTATGCTATGTGATTATCTCATTTTTACAGTTGAGGTAGCTGAGGCTTAGAGCAGTGGATGACTTGCCCCAAGTCATGAAGCAAGGGTGCAGGGAAGCAGGCTGTTCATCCTGTTCAACTCTTTCATGTCTAATGGCTTTTATTGTAGACTTTCACACTTAGTCTTTAGTTATGAGGCAGCCTGAAGAGCTTCTGCTGGAATCAGTCTGTAGGTGAGGGAGCAACACTGCTGTGGATGATGGATTCTTCTCAATCTTACTGCAGGATTCGGCTTAGGCCGATAGCTGTGTTTAGAGACCAGGGGTGATACTGCATTTTATTAATGACTACTCTTTAGTTAAACTTTATGAGTCTGTGTAAATCTCATCATAAACATCACTGGGGCTTATTTAGAAATATTTTTGTTTGTTACATTTTGTAAGTACCTGACGGCTCGGCTGTTCCTTGCCAAAACAGAGCTTTTAATTAAAGGTGCAGGGTTCTGGAGAGGAAGAAAGTGCTCACTCCCCAGTCTGCCCAGGCCTTCTGTTTAACCTGTGGTTGGAGGGGTGGGGTGCACAGCTGCAGGATGAGAAATAGCAGTCAGAGTGATACGGTTTCTGTTTTCTTGGTTTTCTCCTCTTCCCATCCTCAACACCTACATTTACGAGATGATGGCTTCAGAGAACTGTTGGGGTTGAAGTCACTCAGATCACCAGTGGCTTATGCAAGGAGGCTGGGCCAGCAACTGGCTTGGGGAAGAATATGTGTGACTGTCAAGATTCCTGCCTCTTGGAAGAAAAGGGCATGATTAATAGCATAGATTGTTCTCTTTACTGAAAAATAATTATTTCTTTAGGTTAAACTGCAACCATTTATTCCATCTCAATTCTTTTTTCCCCTTTGGTTTTCTAAATCAAGTGGAAGAAGGAAGGATATCCCTCAATTTTATTTGGAATTGGTTAAAATGGTACAGCATCCTCAGCTTCTTGGTTTCCATCTTATATCTTTTTTTCCTCTTCTGGTGTTGTTGTCAGTCCCTTTCCCAACTTTGGTTAGAACTAAATTTTCCTTCTCTGATGCGAGACTGTGGTCTGTTGAGTAGCTCCCACCAATGGCTGTTGTGAGGAAGAAATCACGTAAAGTCAGTCAATAACAACACTCCTGTAACAGCAAATAATCACACTGTGAAGAGCTGTGGAAGTATCTGCTGCAGGGCTGGCTCCATGGGTCTTCACACACGGAGACTGTACAAGGACCCGGGCTCAGAAGAGACCCACACTGGGTATGATGCTCTGCTGTCACTTTCTTTAAATTCTTAATTTTTGAACAAGGGAGCCTATATTTTCACTTTGTACCTGCGTTCACAAATCCTGGAGCTAGACCTAGTTAGCTGTCAGAGAGGAGACCATTCTTTTAGCTAGTGCTGTCTTCTAATTCAATTATCATTGTTGACAATAACATGATGCTCAGAATCCTAGAGATTTTGCTTTGTGCATTATGTTCGGACACCAACTTTCCTTTCCGTCTGTTGCCACTGCAAGAGAGCCAAAAAACAGTTGCTGTGTGGTATGTTTAAGGCATAGCTGTCTTTCACAAAAAGATTTGAACTCCTTTAAAATCAAAGTGTCATTATAGAATTTCTAGCATTTTTGAAAGCATGACCCCAGCTTCACCTGTTTCTCTGATTCCTAACACAAAGCAGTGAGATCCTCTGGTCTCATGTTATAAAAAGAATCTTTGGAGCAGGCAAGGACCTCCAATAGGAGATGGGGATATTTGTTATAAGAGGCTGGCTCACTGGATTATGGAGAATGAGCAGTCCCAAGTATGCTCTCTTTAAACTGGAGACCCATAAAAACCAGTCATGTACTTCCAGTAAAGCCCAAAGTTCTGAGAATTGGGGGCTGCTGGCTTAAGCCCGGGTCCAAAGGCCTGAAAAACCAGGAGTGCTGATATCAAAATGCAGGAGATGTGGAAACCCCAGCTCACCAGGAAACAGACTCACCCTTCCTCTACCTTCGATTCTCTTCACACCTCCAATGGATTGGATATTGTTCACCCACGTTGGTGAGGTTGGATCTTCTTATCCATTCTACTGATTGAAATAGTCACCCTTTCTGGAAACACCTTCAAAAAAACACCCAGAAATAGTGATTTACTAGCTGGCCGGGCGTCCCTTAGTCCAGTCAAGTTGACAGGTAAAATTAACTATCACAACTGTGGTACAGTGTCACCTTTATCCACGAATCCGTGTGTCCCACAAATATTGCTTGAGTACTTATGAAGTGGAAGACACTTCCTTACCCACTGGGGTTCTAACTGAACAGGACAGGCCTGGCTCCTGAGCTCGGGGTCCAGTGAAAGAGATGAGATGTTACAAATGGTAATTTGTGGGATGCACAGAGGAAACTTCCAAGTTGACACCTGAAGGATGATAAGGTAGGAGGAATATGATTCTTTTAGAGCTAGCTGTAGTGTTAGTTGGCCTAGGCTACAGTGATGGCGAATCTTTTAGAGCTTTCAATGATACAAACAGCCTGCTGTGGCACGTGTGTCAAAGGTTCACCACCCCTGGGCTAGGAGAATGAAAGGACCTTATGTAAATTTCCACTAAAGATGACTTTGAGGTCAGGTTGACCTGCATTTGAATATCTCTTACTTTGCTGACTAGCTGTGTGACTCAGAAAAGCTGCTTGAGTTCTCTGAGCCTCTATTTTATTATCTGTGAAATGGACATGATTATAGCCCTTGCTTTACGTGGCTGTGATAAGGATTAAAGAGCTAACTTCCCAGAAGCCTAATGCTGTTCTTGGCAAAGAGTAAGTGTTAAATAAATATTAACTGCCATCATTTCAAGACATTATCTATTTTCCCAGCATAGCAGCTGGTATTTTTATGATTAAAACAAAAAATTTTGAAAGAATAATTCAGAGATTGGTCTAAATTTGTAAGAAGCCTGGTTCCTCATCACTTCCAGTTTGGCCACAGATTCACTGCTTTTTGTGTCTTCTGCATATCTAAGCAGCCTCTCTCCTGCAAGGAGAAGTTTTCCTTGTCAGTGTGGAAACTCAATGGGACGGTCAGTGAGACAGAGACCTGTTCTTCAGATCCAGCAGTCAGAGTTCAGAATCCCATCGGCTGTGCTCAGCAGAACTGCAGACAGAAGTAATGTGGCCAATTAGAACCAAGGATCCTTATGAATATGGATATTCAAGATGCTGAAGTCATAGCCTAGGGGAAGGAATCCGATGCTTACAATCCCTTGAAAGCATTCCTTATGTGCAGTCGTGGTGGTAGCAGATAACATCTAGAGGACGCCTGTCACCCCTTTGCTGGCCTCCTAATTGTTGCCATTTGTCCTCCTCCCTTCACTGAGCTCCCTGTGATGGGGTCACACCTGCTCTTCATGCCTGACCAGGTTGCTCTGAATGATAGCAACACCCAGGACTGCTGTTCACGGCAAGGTGCCTGAGGGTCTCCTTGGCAGAGCTGATTTCCAATTTCCTCACAGAAACAGGATCCAGGACTGTTTAGGGTTTTTTGGCCTCAAGCTTTAAAAAGTTCAGAGTGTGGGGCCAGGACCCTTGGCCCTGATTTGGACCATCTCTCATACAGAATGTTTTTTTTGAAGTAGGATTTGTCTCTTGTAGGATTTGTCTCTTGAAGCCCTTTGGACTTCCTGACCACAGCTTTTATTGTTCTCATTACTCATCTATTAAAAAATAATTGAGACCTAGGTCCAAAGCAACCTTGAAAAAGGAGACTCAAGTTCCGCAGTTAAGGAGTGACAATCTAATTGTAGATGGAATAACTGATAGGAAAGCCAGACTCCTGTCTCTGTGCCTGGTAGTGTGGGTTCAGTCTCTCTGGTAATAAGACGTAGGGTGGAGCATGGTGCAGCTTAGAGTAAATCCAGGGCATCAGGGGCCAGACTCTGAGGCTCTCATGGAGAAGGCAGCTCACCATCTTGCTGAATAGAACTGTGTGGCTTAATGGTGATGGTAATAGAGATAACACTTGGACCATCTGCTTTTTAAAAAATTTTGCCTTCAGGGAAAATAAAATTATTTTTATTTAAATTTTTCTTATTAGTACATGTTTGCAGTACATAATGTTTACATTCCTTGTGTGGAGTCGGCACATGTACATAGCACACCTTAATTCCTTTTATTCGCTGGGAGTGGTGGCACAAGCCTGTAATCCTAGCCCACAGGAAGCTGAGGCAGGAGGATCGCTCCAAGTTTGAGGCTAGCATGGGCTACATAGTGAGACCCTGTCTCAAAACAAACAAACAAGCAAATAAAATTTCCTTTTTTCTATCCTCTTTCCCTCCCCTCCCCTTCTCCCTGTATGTCTTGATCCCCTTCCCATTTGGGAAAGATCTGGCTCTATACTTCCTATTATCTCTTTTTTATTTTGCTCTTTATATATACTTTGGGTTTCTCACATAAGAGAAACCATGCCATATTTAAGCTTGTGTGTCTGATTTATTTCACTTAACATTATGGTCTCAAGGTGCATCCATTTTCCTATAAATGACTGGAGTTTATCTTTCTTTATGTTAAAGTAGTACTCCATTGTGTGTAAGTGCCACATTTTCTTTATCCATTCTGCTTTATATCCAGTGTAAAATCTCAGATATTATCTGAATAATCCTCTGTAATCTTCTGAATAACAGGGGTACTGTACTATTATGTCCTTTTGTAGATGAAGAAACTGTCTCAGAAAGGGTAAGTAATTTATGTACCCAAGGCCACAAAGGAAGCAAGTAGCAAAGCCCAAGTTGGAGCCCATTTCTCCCAGTAATCTGTGAAATGTGCTGTAGACTTGTTGCCTTTCCTGTTGGATCAAAAGAGAATTGTCATAAGGATTAAAAGACTTAATATATCTAAAAGAGCTTAGAAAACACTAGAGAGCTCTCAGTGTCTAACTTAACATTATAAAGAGTATTTGCAGATAATTTCTCAAACTCATTCTGGACTTCTGAGTAGCAAAGCAAGTCTGGGAGGCCTATGTTAGAACTTGTTAGTGACAAGAATTCTGCAAGAGTCTGGTTAGACTTGTTGCTTCTCCACATCTTCGGCAACTTCTGAGACATTTGCCACTAGGATGAATGGTTCATTCGTTAGTGTCTTAGTTACTTTTCCCTTGTTGCTGGGACAAAATATTCGACACTCAAAGTTAAAGGGGAAATTTTATTTAGCTTACAGTTTGTAGAGGTTTCAGTCCATAGTTGGCTGGCTTCAAGGCAGGGTGGCACATGCCAGAGTGGCAGGCAAAGACAGCAGAAAGCAACATGGGCAACAGTACATGGCAGGAGAAGGTAGCAAAACAAGCAAGGGACTTTAACAGCACCTTTCTGCCCTTTTTAGCTCATCCAGACTACTTAGGGCAGGTAGCACTCACACCCTTAATCCTAGTGCCTTCTATCCCAGCACTGCACCATGAATCAATCCCAGCATCACACACTCTAGAAGCCCCACCTATGACTGCATGGGGCTTTGGGGGACAGCTAGACACAGCCATAACAATTCGAGGAATGTTTACTGAGCTCTTTCATATATCAAGGAAAATGTCAGTCTGGGTGCTGGCTCTATATTGGGGAGTATGCAGTCATGGCTTTTGCCTTCATGGAACTTGTAGCTGTGAGGAGATTAGCATTTGATAAACATATAAAAATATACGGTTTCTAATTTTTGTTTCTAATTTCTTTAAGAGGGAAAATTGCTATTCTGAGAGAAAAGTAAGGGAGTGAGCCCAGTTAAAATGGACCAGGAAGTAATTTTTGGATAACAGATGTGTAATCCAAAACTCAAGGGATGAGTGGGTGTTAACTGGGACTCTGCAGGCAACAAAAACTACTGGCATAAGAAGGAACAAATTGTAAGTTCCTGTATCAAGTGTTTTACCAGTATTATTTAATCCTCACATGCTCTCTGGGGTAGATGCTATCTTTTTCCCTTCTCTATGAATGAATAAAACCAAAACTAGACAGATTAACTCACTGAATAATATTTAAGTGTTAAAACAGGGCCCCCAGGGCTGGGGATTTAGCTCAGTGGTTCCGCTGCCTGCCTTGAAAGCGCAAGGACCCAAGTTCGATTCCTGGTACCAAAACCCCCCCTAAAGAAACAGAGGCCCCAATTCGGGCAGCATAATTTAAAAACTCACATTTTAAACCACGATACTGGTTGCAGACAACAGAAACTATCTGCAGTCGTTGATTTGGAGTGTAATTCTAACTGAATTAAAGTTTGCCCAGATCATTGGTAAAACATTTTTATTCTCAGTGCTTCAGTGGGCACTGACCCCATCCATCTCTCTTCTGCTAAAAGGGACACTTGGTGGGTTGGTATTTGATCAGAATGACTAGGTTTCCCAAATGTGTTTGTGAGGGTGTTTCCAGGGGAGAGTGGTAGGTAAGCAGTGGATTGACAGGGAAGATCAGTGCTCAGCACAGGCAGGCATCATCTACAATTAGCTGGGGGCCTGGATGGAATAAAGGAGGTGGAGGAAGAGTGAATTCTTGCTCTCTCTCTCTCTCTCTCTCAAATCAGTATGCCTTTCTTCTGCCCTTGAATCCAGAGCTCCAGGTTCTTCTGCCTTTGGAGCCCAGCACTCTCACTCATGGCTCCCGGACTCTTGGGCCTTCAGCCTCAGACTGAGAGTCACCCCCTGGCTTCCTTGGTTTGGACATCTTCAGAATTTCTCTGACCCATGCTGCCAGATTCACTGGTTCTCCAGCTTACTGCTGGCCTAGGGTGGATCTTAGCCTCTGTAATCGTGTCAGCTAATTCTCCTGATATATTTTTTTGTCTTCTCCTCCTCCTGAATCCAGTAACAACATGGCAGAAGATTCCAACGTCACACAGAAAAAAAAAGATGGAACTAAAGCCTGAGGCTCACTCAAATATAGAAACCCAGCCCACGCCGCTCACCTGGTGTACATTGTTGTCTCAGGAAATGGGGTACGGAGGGTGCATGCTCTCATCTGAGGTTCCAGACCCTGCCACAGAGTTGTTTTTGAACAGCTAAGGGGACAAGGAGATGAAAATAGGAAAGTGAACCTACAGTCCTTTGCCATCATTCAGCCTGTCATATTCGACCACCCACTCATGGCCACTAGAATTTATGTGTATATAAATTCTTTGTACAATTTTATTCTTATTTCATCCAAAATCCAGATAGTGCCTGGTCTGGTTTTCTTAGAGACACAGACTTGGATCTCACCATTTCCACAGCCTTTGGTGGTGTGAATATCTTCCAGGAAATGTAGTTAATTTCAAGAGTCTATTTCTTTTTTTAAAAAAAAATTTTGGTGCTGGGGATTGAACTCGGGTCCTTGCGCTTGCGAGACAGGCAGGAGAACAACTGAGCTAAATCCCCGGCTCCAATTCCAAGAGTCTATTTTTTAAACCTATCTTTGGAAGCATAAATACATAGCTATAATATAATCATTTGTAGAATCTACAGTATATTTTGTTTAAGAATAAATCCTGTACATTAAGTTTATAAGGGTCTTGTATTCATTTGATAATGGCCATTATTATTATTATTTGTAATAGTAGTTTTCTGACACTTATGCTTCCCTCTTCTTTGTGTTTCATTTTAATTAACATATTAATGTATTAAGGTGAATTTGATTAATGTGTACTAATGGGGTATGGGGTTCAGTGTGATATTTCAACATGTGCATACATTACGTTTTGATCAAATCAGGGTAATTAGTATATCCCCATCCTTGTAATTCCTTTATATTTGGAGCCTTTGAGCTCCTCTCTTCTAGATCTTCAGAAAATATATGAAAGGTCATTCTGAACTATAGACATCCGCCATGCTGCCAAACATCAGAGTTGTTCCTTCTATGGAACCGTAGTTTATCCAACTTTTCTCCATCCCTGCTACCCCACATCACTTTTCCCAGCCTTTACTAATTACTATTCCACATTCAGTTTAATCTTTTTCTTTTTGGTACCAGAGATTGAACTTGGGTCCTTGTGCTTGCAAGGCAGGCGGTGGAACCACTGAGCTAAATCCCTGGCCCAACCTTTTTTTTTTAAGTTTTCATATATGAGACAGAACATACATTATTTGTTTTTCTGCATCTGGTTTATTTCACTTAATGCAATGTCCTTCAGTTCCTTCCATTTTCTTTCTTTTCTATGGCCAAATAATCTCTCTCTCTCTCTCTCTCTCTTTTTATTCACACATCTATTAATGGGCATCTAGGTTGATTCTGTATCTTAGCTATTGTGCTTATTGTGACAGTGGTTCTTGTTAATTTCCCAATATTTTAACATGTTTTCTCCAAAGGTTTTTTTTTTTTTAATATAATAGCCAGCATTTCTCAACACTTCTTATCTCTCCAGCCTTCTTCATTCTTCACATTTCTTTATTTAGAAAGACAAAATATTTTCTTCCAAGATAGTAAACGTCGAGAAGATTCATATATTATTGTTATAGTATCCTGGGTTGAGAATTGAAGTAAATATTTACAGTTTGTGAAAAGAACTAAAAAGCGAATTACTTTGTACAGATGGAGAAATGTCATGGATGTACTGAATTCTTTCTGAAAGAGGGTGGACATACATATGCACATACATACATACTGAGTGAATAAGCAGGAATTTCTGGCAAGGCTGTGTTTTGTTTTTTCTAACTCAGACAGTTCACAGACTTTGTTTTGTAATGAGAAGTATTCACCCAAATTCCATCAAATACCAGCAGTCCTGAGTCCCCTCGAATTCCATTTATTACATGAAAATGGACAAAATGAGAAGTACTCCTAAAGTGCTTGGTTGGTGTATTTCTCCTCCTTCCCCTCCTCCTCCTCCTCCTGCTCCTGCTCCTCCTCCTCCTCCTCCCACTCCTCCTCCTCCTCCTTTTTGATTGTGCCTTTTCTCACAGAATGGCACAAACAATGAGAAGGACATGAGGTCCAAAGTGATGAAATCCTGCATGTCACGAAGAGGATGGGGAGCCGAGATCACATCCATCATTGTAGGTGCAGGGTCTCCTATCCTGTCTGTGTAGTTCCCCTCTGTGTAATTACCTACATGACTCCAGCGTATGACATTTGAGATCAAGTTACAGTCTGTGGCTAGAGGCTTAATAGAGTTCTTGTTGTTATCTTCATCACAAAGAAAATTTTAAGTTTGTGACTTGAGTTCTATATATTTCATAAACTGTACTAGTGATTCTTTCAACATGTTTTTGTGCAGGACTGGCCTGAACTGATGAGCAAACTAATTTTGTTCTTTCTTTCTACTTGTTGAAATAGACAGTTACTAGTCATTTAAATAAGAGAGCAATAGTCTCATTTGTATCTCAGGAAATGTACTTACTGGTTCATGATTTTGTTACACTGTATTTTTCAGTACAAAATTATTAAAGTATGTAGATAACGCTTACAAGTGTTAAAGAATTAAGCAGGAAATCATTGTTATAATTGTCATTAAACACAGGCTTCTTCATTTATTGAGCAATCTTGGAGGCTGTGCTACTCAACAGCCACTTAATAACTACTTAATAACTCAGAGATGTTGCAGTGGACTTTTGAGGAGGAGTTTGTATAAAGTAGTGTGAGAGAATAACATAAAGGGCAGGTAAAAGCTCAAGAAGTCAGCTCAAGAAGTCAACGAACCCCCCCCAAATTGTTAGCTTTTTCTTGAATTCTTTTACTGATGGAATTTTTTAGAAAAAGAAAACACCCCCCCTCCGAGAAAAAAACAAAAGTAATAAAACAAACAAAATTGTCCCACATGTCCCCAGTTCCTAAGGGGATGAGGCAACATTTTTTCTCACTATTGCTTTATATAAGAACAATCCCAATTTCAGAGGACGAAACAAATGGCACCATCACTCAATGAAAAGTCCCTGCCACGGTTCGCTGGTTACAACCACTCAGAATTTACAGTTGCCCAGGAGTGGTAAGTGCAATAGCTTCAGGCACTTTATAACTTGTTGCTCCTCAGCTATCTTTAATAGTATTTGCCTTTATATATTATATTAATGAAATTTCTCTTCTTCTAACTGGTCAAAATAACTTAGGTTACAACTGACTTCTGTCTCTTAGAGACCATAGTTTAAAATAGTTACAGCATTTCCATAGTAGCCTATACCTGAGGGTAAAGGGAGAGCGAAGTTTCCAGATCTGGAAACAAAGAATGTTAGGTTGCTCTCTAAATGCTAACCCATGAAGGAAGGCATCAATAGATGTTATAGCAGAGATAAACAAAGCTGAACTTTATAAAGAGACTCCTGTGAGTTTACCAAAATAGTGGAATAAGAATGAACGAAACTTCATAAAAGTAACAAGAACACTGCGGAAAATGGTCAGAATCAAATTTTTCAGAACTGTGAAAATTAATTAAAGTCTAAATGTGTTCATCATGCTGCTTTTGGGAAGCCTTGCCGAGAATTTATGGTGTAAATCTTTAACTTGTTGCATCTGCCTTTCGATGATATGCCACTTCGTGTGTAGTTCTAGAAACTTACATTTCTGTATGTTATTATCATGTTTTATTTCTGTATGTTAAAAACCCACATCATATCACATTGTTACTAATTTTGATTTACAATTATCTTTTAAAGAAATCTAAATAATAAGAAAACCTTTATGCATTTCCTCATGTATTTACCATTCGGGGCTCTTCATTCCTTAATGTAGATACACATTTCCTTCCACTGTAGTTGGCCTCAGCATAGGCTCTGGAGGACGGAGGCCCTTCCTTCCCTCCACCCTGCATGCCTGGTGGCTGATGGCCTTCTCTAGTTTATGGCCACATAGCTCTGAGGTCATGCTGCCTTCTCCTGTCTGTGTTTGATCCTCCTTGGCCTCCCTTTTTGTCACAACACTTGCAGTTGCCTTTAGGTCCCACCTGGATAATCCACAACAATCTCCCTATCTCGAAATTCTTCATTTAATCACACTGGAAGTTCCTGGTCTCATGTCAGGTGAGAGTCACAGGTTACAGGAGTAAGCGCCTGGACGTCTTTACAGGCCATTACTTAGCCTAGCTCATCCTCTGTCTTTGTTCTCTGTTTCTCAAGTCCTGGCTAGTTTAATGGACTGTTTTTGTCTTCTCATATTTTCTAAACCCTTTTTATGAAAAGTTAGTTGTAACTGTCATATATTTTATTTCCAAAGATTCCTTCTTGCTTTTCTAATGCTTATTAAAACATAGTCTTTTTTTTCCCTTCTTCCTTGGATGCAATATTTCCTCAAATATCTTGTAATTATTGGCTGCTGATTTCATTCATAACGAAGAAGGAGGCATCTAAGTTCATTTTTGTGGAGGGCTCACTGACAGACAAGTGAAGATCTGGTATGACTGGAAGGGTAGTTCTTTCTTCTTGGTGTTTATTTTCCCTAGAGAAGAAATCTTTGTGATCCCACATGTAAGATTCCACATACTCAGCTCTGGTAAGTCAATTGCCATTTGTCCATTTGTTTTTCATCTTCTAAATCTTAAGTTTATCTCTCATCTGTGTTTTAAAATCGAGATAAAATTTACCAAACATCAAATTAACCATTTAAAGTACATTTCAGGTGCATTTAGTACATTTACAATGTTGAGCGACCACCAACTCGATCTAGTTTGGAAACCCTTCATCACAGCCCCCAAATCCCCCAGACCCTCGAGCAGCAGTTCCCTGTACCCCACCCCCATCTGGCCCGAGAAACTGCTGATTTGCTTCCTGTCTCTATGAATTTATCTATTCTGGATATTTTCTATTAATGAGCATATAAAATGTACAACTGCTGTGTCTGGCTTCTTTTACTTAGCATAGTGTTTTCAGGGCTCATCTGGGTTGTGACATATATTATTGTTTGATTCCTTTTTATGGCAGGATGATATTCTATCAGATGGACATGCCACATTTTGTTTATCCATTCATCTGCTGCTGTCATACTATTCTGTTTGCCTGGCTGGACTTGTACATTTTATTCCTTTAATGACATGTTTGTAAGATTTGGGAAAAAAATCAGAGTAATCTATATGTTCACTCAGCTATGTTTAATTCAAAAGTGTATGCCATAGCTTTAAAATTAATAATACAGATATATTGTGCTTCTCCTGCTTAATAAATACACAAAAATTTGAGCTTATATAACACAAGTTAGAATTGACCTATCCTCTAACAACCTACAATCAAAAGTGATAAACACAGTGCTGGCACTGCTTATCAGAACTGTGTCTATTCTTATAGTCATTAACATGAACTGGGGTTGACTTTCCAAATGGCATGATTTAAATATTTGATTCTTCTCTGACTTTGCTTTTTAATTTAGTGTGTGGATATATATATATGTATTATGATTAAAACAAATTAGAAATAATTCAGTTACAGGATGCGAGTTTTGGAGTTTTTGTTTTAAGAGCCCTCTCACTTGCCAGCATAATTGCGCGTAGTATAACAACAGGACACACGTGTGTAAATACCGAATAGTTTCTCTAGTGTGAGAAACTGAAAGTGTAAAGAAGGACTAAAAGGTATAATAGATAATGTGAAATGGGAAGAAAAGGGGCGAAGGGGAAGTGGGAGGGGTAGGGGAAAGGAAAGAAGGGAATGGAATTAATATGAGAAAATGAAAAAATGGAAACAAAGTCTTTGTAAATAGGGAGGGATGGAGGAGTTGAAGGGAGGGCAGGGGAATGGGGAAAAAATAAGAACCAAGAGAGATTGTGTAAAGGTGCAAATTTCCAATGATGAATGTCACAATATTGTATACCTAAAATGTGCCAATAAAATTAATTTTAAAAAAGTAAAAAATAAAAATAAATATTTCAAACTTGAGTTCTTTATAAATTATTATTAATATAATATTTTAACAATAATGGAAGTTAAATGCAAAAATTCATCCATAATCCATAAATTATGATAAATTAGGAGTTTTTAATGCTCCCCTCTAGCTCTTATGTATTAATATTAGTCCTTATGTAACTAATATTACATAGTTATAATCATATTAATGCATACAGTTCATAAACACTTAGCTTTACTACTTTAAAACATTCATACTCATCACTTAGTGATTGGATTATACTTCATTAAGTGGGCATACCTTAATTTACTTAATCATTCTTCTAAGGTTACATATTCGGGCTGTTTTCAATTCTGTGTAGTAACTGTGATATTTGAATGAAGTAATTGATACGTATTTAGGATTTTTATCTCAGATAAGCCTGGATTCTATTCTTGATTTAAGATTAGTTTTTTGGCTGTGAATACATTTCTTTTTATATACTTTTAAATTATAATATTTGAGGCCTCATTTACATGCAACAAAATGTAGAGATCTCAAATATATAGTAATCATTTTACATACCTATGCACCTATGTGACAATATAAATGCCCTACCAAGTATAGCCATCATTTTGATTTCGAACACCATAAATTAGTTTTACATTTCAAAATTCATAGAAATTGAATTATACAGTATATATACTTTTGTCTGTCCTCTTTTGTTCAGTGAAATGTTTTTGAAATTCACCCACATCATTTTGTATATCACTTTAGATGTTTGTTCTTTTTAAATTGTGGGTAGTATTGCATTGAATGATTACACCACAGTTTGTTTCCCCTTTCTTCTATTCGTGGACATCTGTGTTGTTTCTATTTGGGAGTTATTGCAAGTAGAGCCACTATGACTTTTATACAAGTGTTTTGTAGATGCATGTTGTCCGTTCCTTTGGTGTGTATCTGGGAGTGGAATTACTATTGTAGAGTGTAGCTGACCAATGTGGTACAGTCACAATGCTAAATGGAACAGAAAATCTGCCAAGAACTGATTTTGGTAAATCTTTTAACTTCTCTAAACCTCAGTTTCATCAACTCTAAAGATAATACCTACCCTACAGGGTTGCTTTGATGATGAAAATAATAAAAACTATAAAGTAGCTAACATACTATCTTGGGAACAGAATAGTATTTACTAATTGGGAGCTATGAGAATAGTGAGGATGGTGATGATAAAGAAGGTATTATAGGGCTGGGGATTTAGCTCAGTGGTTCCTCTGCCTGCCTTGAAAGCGCAAGGTCCAGAATTCGATCCCCAGTACCAAAAAAAAAAAAAAGATATTATAATCTCTTCATGTGCATTGATGATTAGACTTGGTGAATTACAGTATAGAGCTGACCCTTTTCTCTCTTCTTTGAACAAAAGTTTGAAAATTCCCATAAGGGTCCCTTCTTGTATAGTGGCATAGTGGCTAGACCTGTGGGTTTTTAAATTTGTGTGTGTGTGTGTGTTTGTGTGTGTGTGTTTTGAGACAGGGTCTCGCTGTGTAGTTCAAGCTGGTCCTGAACTCACTACATAGCCCAGGCTGGCCTCAAATTTGTGGTGAGCCTCCTGCCTCAGTTTCCCGAGTGCTAGAGTTACAGGCATGCGCCACCGCACTTGGCTAGACCTGCAGTTCTTAACAAGATTTTAGGATCCCACTCCTGATATTCTTAATTTTCTAAGGTGAGGCCTGGGCATGATTTCCTTTAGTCATTTCTCAAGTGATATTAATTTCTATCAGGCCAAGAACTAGCAGCCTAGCAGAAGGCTTGAGTTACAGCTCATCTCTCCAGACTTTGCCACTTTTTCAGTTCCACAAGATAGGAGATTTGGTGCCTTTCTTCTATATTCTTCTCTGTACTCAAAACCTCACCCAGGCCGGGGGTTTAGCTCAGTGGTTCCACTGCCTGCCTCGCAAGTGCAAGGAACCGAGTTTGATCCCCGGTACCAAAAAAAAAACCTCACCCAGTTACACCTGCACCCCCACTACAGGCTCTAAGACTGACATTGTATTGGCGAACTCCCCTTTTGTTCACCTCGTGTTCACCTTCTGGGTCACAGGCATCCATTTTAGAGGTGTGTCTATTCTCTAATCACTGCTTGGTTTCAGCATCCAGTATCAGTCTTCTCAACTGTCACCTTATCAATATTTTCTTCTTTGTTTTTACTTTTCCATTTAAAATAAACACAAATATGGCAAACTCCTACAGCCTCTGGCAGCTGGCAGCCTGCGTGCTTGGCTGACCCTACCTTTGAGGTGCAGATCTTGCTGGCAGACTGTTGGAAGTTGTTGTGACTTGAGGAGCAGCTGGTTTTTCTTCTCTCTTGCTCTATCTTTTTTTTTTTTTGAGTACTGGGGATCGAACTCAGGACCTTGCACTTGCGAGGCAGGTGGCAGAACCATTGAGTTAAACCCCCAGCCTTCTTGCTTTATCTTTTTAACCTTTATCTTCCCTCAAAGTAATATATGTATAGTGTGGTGGGAAGTTTGGAATGTTAGGAATAAAGATCCAAAACAATGAGACAATTTTTGCAGGGTTTTTATATAGTTAATATTCAATTCCAGTGCCAGCAATTCCTGCAGGAATGATCCTGGGGTTATTCCACATCTCTGAATCTGCTGCTTCATACAACAAAGAGGAATGGTAATAAAAACCTGACAGGAAAATGGGCCAAAGGCATGACAGATCACACACACACACTACATAAAAATATTCAATTCTACTCCTAAAAATCACAAGTAAATAGCACACAAAATGCTTGACAACATACTGTTCTGTGAGTCAGGAGAACAGCAGGCACGGTCATACATTGCCAGCGAGAGCACAGAATGCCACACCGTTATGGAAGGAAATTTGGCAGTGTCTAACCAGACCACACATGGTTTACATTTTGACACGATAACCCACTTCAAGGAATTTACTCTGAAGATTTATCTCACCAATGTGGAAACAGATAAGCACAAGGTTATTCATTGGAGCATTATTCATAATTATAAAATATTAGAAAAACCTAGGTATCCATACATATAGAAATTTTTAATAACTGGAACATTCATATCATGAGGAACTATGTAACAGGTGGGAAAGGAAAAATATATTCATAAACAGAGACGAAGGCATTTCCTCTGAAAAAAGGGAAGTGCAAAGGAATGTGTAAGAGTATAGTATGCTGCCTTTTGTGTAAGCAACAAAATAATAAAAATATATATGACTTGCTTACTTTCAGGGGGGCCAATGAAAACAATGTGGAAAGTACAGGAAAGTGACATTTCACCCAGTGCACTTTTTGTGTGGTTTTGACTTTTAGCACCATGTTAATATTTTTCATTGTCAAAAAATTAAATCAATAAGGATGAGGGGGAAACTTGACATTTATTAGGTTTGTTTTTCTTAACATATGAATTTAGAGATTTTGCAATGACTTTCTGGGTATGGGTAGGACTGAGCAAATTAATAAATATATTAATTGTGCTGGTGGCCAGATTTTCACAGTTAGAGAAGGAAGGCACAATGTTGTAGTCAGGGTTTGCAAGGGAATAGATTTAATACAGGATACATAATTTATAGGATTATTTTATGATAGTCACCAAAAAAATTCAGTGCAGAAAAGTGCAAGAGATCTAACTGCACACTAGTGACCCAAAGAATCCAGCCAAGGGCCTGGATCCCATAGCAATGTCCCACACAAGTCCAGCTGAAGGCCTAAAGTGCAAGGCAATGTCCTCCATGAGTCCAGCCAGTGGCACAGAGCACACGGCAATATCTCATGGAAGTCTGTGTTGAGGACCTGCACTGGGAAGGCCCAAAGGCCAGTGGTGGAAGCTAGAAAACCTGCGCTGGCAGGGTGAAGGATTTGTACCACTAGGCTGAGGAATCTTCACTGGAGCCAGGAAGTGATGCTCATGGCAAAGATCAGAGCTCTCCCAATGAGAACAGCAGCCATTCCCAGCAACAGTGAGGACCCAAGCTCCTCTTCCATCAAGAACAGCCAAGTTCTCATCAGGAAATCCAACCGCAGCAAGCTTCTCTTAGAAAATCAACAGCCCCCGATGAACCCCTCCAGTTCTCTTTTTATGCCATTGGCAACAATCCTTAGGTGGGTCTTCCACACCCAAACTACTCTGATTTGGTTTAGCTGGGTGTTCCAAGTTGACCATTAACTAATTCACCACACACAGGGATGGAACAGAGAAAGACAGGGAAGAAAACTACAGTGGTTGGTGTTGGATTGTACTTGGAGATATTGTTATGAATATAGAATGTGTGTATTTATATATATGTATGTATGTAAACTCATTATTCTATATATATGTATATTAACATATATGTAGGTATGTATAGATACACATATATGAATGTATATACACACACTGCCTAACTGGTCACAGAAAAGACTTTAGAAGAAAACAAGAACAAGAGCAGCAGATTTTATTTTCAGATATCACGCTGTGTTAATAGCTAGTGAAACTTTGAATTCATGCCTAATTCCTGGGCCAGAGAAGAGAAAACCCAAGATGAATCTGGCAAATCTTTTTGGATTAAAAAGTAGGGGTCTACTTAAACAATAATGGGCATCTATGTTATTTGGGGTTCTCCAGAGAAAGAGAGCCCATAGGATGAATGGAAATATATAAAGAGATTCATTATAAGGCACTGGTTTCATTACTAATGCACGCTGGAAAGTCCCAGGGTCTGCAGGGTGAGTTGAGGAGCTGGAGACCCAGCAGAGTTGATGGTGGAGAAGCAGTCTATGGTCATGGTCTCAATAGCAGGGAGAGCCAGGGCTTCAGGAGCACCTTTCCTTCAGGAAAGCAGGAAAAACTGGTGTCCTAGTTCAAAGGCCATCAGACAGGAAAAACTCTCCCTTATGTGGGGGAGGTCAGCTGTCTTTGTTCTAATCAAACCTTCAACTGACTGGACAAAGCCCACCCACCCAGGGAGCACAATCTGTCTTACTCAGGCTACTGGTTTAAATGTTAATCTCATCCAAAAGCATCTGCACAGAACACCCAGAATAATGTTTAACCAAATATCTGGGTCTCCCATGGTCCAGTTAAGCTGACACCTTAAGTTAGTCATCCCAGGATCTATAAAAAAGAAAATAAAGGCAACAATGCATTATAACTTATTGAATAACATAAGAATTGTGAGTCCCTAGTTATAATAAAGAAGCAAAGAAAAACAATAACAACAGTGAAACAAATACCCTTTTTCAGAGGAAATAGCCAGAAATGAGTTAAAAGTTTATTTTCAAACATCATATTAATAATTGATTCAGATAAATATGTATAAATATTACACCATTGAGTGAAAGTTTAATAAGCCAGTGCACATGTACATACTTTTAAAGCATGAAAAAATACCTGCAGTGGAGAAAACTAGTTGATGTGGATACCAGGTGGCTTCGAGCAAGTTTAACGTCATCAGTGATGGGACAAACAATTATCATTTGCCTTCTGGTGTGATGCTCTGAGAACACAGTATCACATATGTACCATTCTTGCCAAAATCAAGGCAAAAATAAATTGAGGGGACATCTACAAAATGCATGTCCACACACTTAAAAATGCTAATGCCATTAAAAACAAAAACTGAGGAACTTTTAGATTAAAGGAGACTAAAGATATGTAACATTTGAATGTAGTGAGTAATCCTGAATACAATGACTGGATCTGAAAAAAATGTGCTATAAAGGAAATTATTGAGACAATATACCATAAAATTGTATGGTATAATGTAATGGCTGTGTCTAGACATCCCCCCAAAACCTCTTGGAGTCATAGATGGGGCTCTTCTGTTGGTGTCTGGGTCTAGGATGTGTGATGCTGGGATTAAGTGTGTGATGCTGGGATCAAGGGTGTGTGATTACTAAATTAGTCCACTGATTGGTGTGGCAAAGTTCTGGGTGTGGATAATGGGAAGGCCCGCTAAGGGCTATAGCATAATAGAATATAAAGGACAGAGTGAGGGCTACTGTTGTAGTTTGCTACTTACTATTCCATTACTGGCTGCCTTCTGCCTGCCCTGCTTTGCTATGAACTGTTTCTCCTCTGTGATGCCCCTCTGCCATACCACCCTTCCTTGGAGCCAGCTTACTTTGGAGTGAAACCTCTACAAATGCTAGCTACAATAATCAACTTTCCTCCTTTAACTCTGGGTGTTGAGTATTTTATCTCAGCAACAAGAAAAGTAACTAAGATATATAAGTACAGAACTTCTTGATTTTGATCATTATCCTGTGATTAAATAGCAGAATGCCCTTGTTCTAGGGAAGCATAGTGAAGTATTTGGGTATAAAGGGGCATTATGTATGCAACTCACCCAAGCAGAGAAAATATGTGTATATGGAGGTCATAGGAGTTCTGTGTTGTATTTTTACAAAATTTCTGTAAGAAGCTATTTCAAAATAGTTTTTAGGGGTTTTATTTGTTTTTTACTTTTTTTGGTACTGGGGATCGAACTCGGGACCTTGTGCTTGTGAGGCAGGCAGCAGAACCACTGAACTGAATCCCAGGCACAGTTTTTAGGGTTTTTAAAAGAGAAAATAAGTGTACTTATAGCATGGTTATAAAGACAAAATGAAATACAGTAATACCTTCATTGATGAAAATGCTTCTCTTTGCAAACAATTTGGTTTGTAAACAGAAGCGTTTTGCAAAATTCTACTTCTATTTGGGAACTCTGCATTAGGTGATGAACACAACTGCAGCCATTTTTCCCAGAATCATGGAATGAATTAAGTCTGTGAACCGAGGTACCATAGTAATTCATAAAAAGTACTTCTTACAAAGCCTGGCATAGGAGGAAAAATGAAACTGCTAGCTACTGTTAATATTAATATTAATATTAGCATATTAATGTTTAACTGGTACATTAATTGACATCAATATAAATAATTAATATTAACATTAAACATTTAAACTGATATGTTAATATTTTAGCTATTATTATAGTTACTATATAATAGCTTTGATATATCAATATTATATCCGAATGTTATTAATAAATATATCAATATCTGTCATGAAAGTAAATAATTTTATTAAAATAATATTTCTTAAGAATAATTATTTTGTAGCTTGCTTCCTTTACTAAAATTATATCATAACTTATTTTAATCAGCTGTGCTAGTTTATTGTTTGTATATATTACAGTTCTTTTTTTAAAATTCTTTTATTGGTACATTTTGTATACAACACAATTACATTTCTCATTGAGAACTTGTACCTTTACATGATGCATCTTGGTTCTTATTTTTTCCCCATTCCTAGCCCTCCCTTCAC
>NW_004624736.1:19159056-19171191 GCF_000247695.1 Heterocephalus glaber | reverse complement strand
GGGGGGGGGGGGGGGCGGGATTTCCAGTGGATTGCTGCCAGGGCGCGGGCTGATGCGGTGTTTTCCATGTGACTGGTGACCTCAGGACCAGGTCTGCAGACCTGCCTGTCTGCAGCGGGCTGATCAATGACCTCTATTACAGTTCTTTGTGTTCTTGAATATCAAACCCAGGACCTTGTACAAGTGCCCTGCCCCTGAGCTACATCCCCAGGTCTGCAATTAAAATTTTTTTTTCTGTGCACGCTTGGCATGAGATAATGTTTTTATTTTTACAACATTGTAATATAACTATGCAAGTGTGTTTATTAAAAGGACACAAACTACAAAAAAATTTTTTTTCTAATTTTAGGTGTTTATATTATTTCTATGTTTCCTTTATTTTTTTAGCAAAACATTTATTGGTACACTTCAGCTATACGTAATGATAACATCCCCCATAGGGAATTTATACCACCAGTACATGATATATCTTGGTTCTTCTCTTTTCCCCAATCCCCATGTACAAAAGCTATGTTTCCATTTTTTCCTTTGATTTTCTCTTTTTTTCTTGTCCCTTCTTTATTTTAAATAAATAATACCTTGATGACCATAGTATTATATAAAGGGTTGATTATCAATTTATAAAATGATTTATTAAAATTATAAACTTTTGTCCCATTTCCTGATGGTTTATGGCAAGGTCCTTGTGATACCATGCAAACTGGGCCATTGTCTCACAAAGGCAAAGAAGAAACTCGCAGACAATAAGAAGGGAGTTAAGAGGAGTATTTACTGGAAGTTTAAGAAGAAAGAAAGCTCCTGGGAGTCAGGAGAGGTCCCAAAAGTGGGGGTGCCACCTGGGCTTTTTGTCCAGAGTCTTTCATGAGTAATTTCCCAGTGCCCACTGGTTATTCATCACAGGTGTCTTCACCAGCCCAAACACCCATTTGAGATTCAGATTTCCTGATGCAGAGTTGAAAAGAAAAATTCATTACTCAGGGCCCTGAATTACTCAAAATCAGACTCTCCTGGGTTATAGGGAGTGGCTGCTGCCTTGGTGCATGCTATTCTGCCTTACTACCAGTTTTTAACTTAATTGTTATCATTTTTTCCTATGTTTACTTTTACATCTCTGAGCTTAACTATATGGCTTAACTCTTAACTTGTGTACATGTTTTCTTTGCAAGGCTGACCAGGCTGATTCCATCTTGGGCCCTGTCCCTTGCTAGCTAGCTATTTATGAGCTAAATAGCTAAACTGCCTTTTGGATTTTAAGTGATTTTTGTTAAGTTAAAGGGACAAATATTTTCAAAACTCTGTAGTTCATTGCAAAGACATAAGACAGAAGGATTTTCTCTTGTAATAGCAAGATAGGGATATACCTGTCTAAGTGTTTTCCTCACCAAAATTGATTTTCAGGAATTGAACTATTTCTAGGTAGTGTCATTTTGTTAATTTTTAAAACATACTACTTTGTACATTTCTGCATTGCTTTGTGTTTTCTTAAGAAGAATTACAAAGACAATCAATAAAATAATTTTTAAAAAAGAAGAATTTGGTGTTGGCCAAAGTAATGAGAGAATCAGTGTGGTTGTGTGGTCTTCAGTTTCCTAAGGGAAAATATGCTGATCCCTAGGACAATTGTCTCTTTAGGTGACTAGTCCTGAGATGATTTTGTCAGGAGTATCTCAGATGCTGGGTAACTGGGTTTTGATGCCAGAGGCATCTGGGTTCAAGTCTTGATTATTTTTCCTTCACTAGCTTCTGATACTGGGCAAATTTTGAGACCTTGTTAAGTCTTTGTTTACAAGAGGCAAAAATCAGAATTAAAATGCCTTCTTCACAGGGTTGTTGGGACATTTAAATGCAGTGGTGTTGTTACCAGATTTTGGGTGCTGGAGTCTCCTTCTGGAGGTGGTTTCTAGGTTCTTCTGCCCTGAGCAAAAGAATTGGTCAGGGCAAATGCAAACTAACAAAGTTTTATTAAAGGTAGGAAAAGAAACAGGCTCTGCAGAGCCAGTTTAATGCCACATATAAGTAGGAAAAAAAGTGCACCTTACAGCATGAGGGTGGGCCACCATGGAAGTGAGAACATGATGCAAAACTCAATGGCGACTGTCCTTTTTGTATCTCCCACTCCTCAGGCTGAAGTCAGGTCCAGGCCATCCTATCGAAAACCTGCTTGAGTTCTCATGAGAAGACCACATGCAGGGCTTTGGAAACTGTTCTGTGCATGTGTTCTGGAATTTTGTAATTAACAGGTCACTCCTACTTTCCCAGTTGGCTTTGCCACGCCCTAATCTCCTGTCACAATGGGAGCATTATCCTAAATTAAAATGAAGACTGGGCCAGAAGATTCTCTGAGCAGAGAAAGCTCATCAGACCTCCTAAAAGATCGTACTTAACCTTGCTTGATTTGCAAACATAAGCAAACTTCACTGCCTACAACAAAGAAAAACAGAACTTAGGCTCCACCAGTCAGAAGCAGTCAGCAAACTGATACAACTAGGAGCTTTCCAATGAGATAGACCAAACAAGACAACTACAGAACTGCAAGCAATCAAATATTGCTCTATCAAAAACTGCTCTGTTTCTGTGTTGTTCTATAAAAGCCTCCCCTTTGGGTTCCCTCCCTAAACTCCTGAACCACTCCTGATTTCAACCTGCCTGATTTATGAGTTGCTGTTTGCTCAAATAACCTCTTTTTTCCTTTAGTCTTATTGTGCCTCAGTTTATCTTTTTATTACAAAAAATGGTTGCATACTAAATGCTGTAGCAATATTAGTTTAAAAAAATTATCATGCCATTAATGATATTTACAAAAGCCACAATGTAGAATAAATAAAATAGTTGATATTTGTTTAACATAATATCCTGTCATGTAAATCAGAACTCTGCCAAAATGCTACCCACAGAAAGTAAATTTCCTGGAGGTTATAAGCTGTCTTAGTAATGCACTGAAGCAAAGGTTTGCTTGCCAAATGATCACATCCTAAATGCTTGACCACATCCCTGCATATGCCCAGGAAACCACCAAGGACAGCCTCCTGCTGACCAGATTCTGAGCTGAGACTCTGACATAGACAAACTTTCATTTGGTTTGATTCTGAAGATAACAAAACTGGCAGTTTTGTTTGCATAAAAATGCTGTAAAACAGCACTTATATCACTTAGGAATCAGACATGTTTGAAAATATGTGGGTATTTCAAGTTCCTTAAATCAGTTTTACCTTGATTGAAAAGATTTCTGATATATCTCACCACCAGAAGATATCTTAATAGAGCACTGGTCCCCTTTAAATGCTGTAAATGAAATACACTTCCCCCAGCCAGAGTTTCTCATTGGAAAACTGGATCAGTAGTTGTAAGAAATGCTGCCAATTTAAGGTTTCAAGGAATGAATGTTGAAAAATTATTTTTTTTCTTTCTATTTATCTCTCCAGGAAGCAGTCACCATAAAATGCTTTCCCTTGCCTCTTGATAGTAAGCAGATGCTACACTCCCCCAAACAGAGCTCAAGAGAGCTTAGCCTGTTGGGCAGAATCTGCCATAAAAGTCTGAAGATATTTACTTGGCCAAGATTTATGTTATGCTGAAATTAAATCTAATCTTAGAAGAAACCATCCATCTAATTAATATTTATGCATGCTAGTAAATAATTTGAAAACATATGCTATAAATTTCTGATATGGAGTGGGAAGAGAATGTGGCATTGCATTGATGATTTGATACTAGACATAGAGCATGGTTTGAAGAAAGAGAAATTCCAATCCTCTTTGGCTGGTATCTCATTTCTGAATTCCTAAGTTTTAATCTATAAAATGGAGGATCATTCATTTACATTAATGATAACTTCTTTTTAAATGAGAGATAACTCAGTAATGCCTCAAAATATCCTAGAAGAATAAGGATACTTCCAGAAAATCAGCTTTTTTAAAGATACTTTTAGATTTGGTGACAAGTAGGTTTTAGAGAGAAAAAAAAAGTTGACATGTTTGAAGGAAAACGTGTGTCAGGAGGATAACATTGTTAGGTATTTCAGAGCCCCCCCAGAGCAAGCCCCCTCCTCTCCTTTCCCCCTGCCCCACTCTGGCCACAGGGAACAGGGAACTTCTGCATAACTAAGGCCTGACCTCCCTTTGTTAGTGACTTTCAGCCTAGTTAAGGTTTTTCTGCTCCACCAGGTTCTTAGTCAGATATTCCAGTGAGACAGGGGCTTCCCGAAAGCAGTGACTCCATCCCCCCTGACTGAAACCTGTTGTTACACACCCCAGCCCCAATCCCCCACCCCCACCAATGGCCTAGTGCTCTCCCACCTGCAAGATCCCTACATAAGCTTCCAGCTCAGCCCATACAGTTGCTGGTCTCCATTCTGTGAGTCAGCCCAGCAGGTTGAAGACTGCTGCCCCAATAAAGCTTGCTTGAACGTCCTTGTGTGCCCTGCTTCTTCTGCAACCTTTCAAACATCAGAGTTATAAAGTATTCAGGTCCAAAGTTAACTTAGAGAGTATTTAGGTAAATTTCCTTTATTCATTCTGCTACATGGAAAAAACATAGAAGGGGAAGCAAAAATGCCTATATTCTAACTTCAGTCCAGACTGTTGATTTCTGGGAATTAAACAAAATCATGAATGTAAATATGAAATCAGGAAACATGGCAAAATGTATGGAGAGAGAGCATGTCCAATAATTGTTGTTAGAATATTGTAAGCCCTGTATTGTTTCTTGTTTCCCTAAGCATGATTCTGTGTGGTTCAGTCTTGGCTAATACAGTTATGGCTAAAGCCAGCCTTGTGATTTAGGAGCTTGTTATATTGTCAGGAGTGTGAGAACATTTGCAAGATGTTTGCTTAGAGCAGTGGTTCTCAACTCTTTGGTCTCGGGGTTGCCTTTTACCCTAAGAATTATTGAAGGTTCCAAGGAGTTTTTGCTTACTTGAGTCATAACAATCTGTTTGCTGTATTAGAAAAAAAAGTTGAGACATACTTAAAACATTTATTATTTTAAAAGAACAACACATTTATTACATATAAACACAAATATTTTGATGAACAGTAACTATTTTTAAAAACAAAATATGAATTAAAATGTGGTGTTTTAATTTTTGCAAATCTCTTTAATGTCTGACTTAATGGAAAACAGCTGCATCTTCACATCTGGTTCTGTATTCAGTCTCTTGTAATAGCACATGTCACGTAGCCTCTGGAAAATTACATTCTATACTCATGAGAGAATGCGAGTGAACAGAGAAAAGAATATCTTAGTATTATGAAAATATTGTTAACCTCATGGATTCCCTGAAATGTCTCGGGAAGGTGTGTCCCTGACTGCCTCGTGCTATGCTGGGATGCTTTGCATCCTGTGTCCTGAGTGTGGTTCTTCCTCATTTAGTAATTGCAAACCTTACTAGACTGTTATTTAGCAACCCAATACATTAATGAAAATTTTCTGTGAATTTGCATGAATCTTTATAGCTAAAGATACAAATTTCTTTTTTGGGGGACTAAGTTTTCTGTTATTTTCCTTGTATAAAAAGGGGCCAAGTGGGCTGGGGATTTAGCTCAGTGGTTCCACCACCTGCCTTGCAAGTGCAAGGTCCCGAGTTTGATCCCTGGTACCAAAAAAAAAAAGAGACCAAGTATCTTTTTGAGGTCAGAAAAGCAATAGGACTCCTTGTCTGAGTTACTTTTCTATTGGCTTGTTTGTGTATTTGGTGACTAGATTATGTACTCATTCCTCCTACAGTCCTAGAGCAACAGGACAATGATACAAATGGAAGGTGGTGGTCTGACTGCAGATAAGACCCAGGGAGGGAGGGATTTGCCCAGGTCACAGCAGACTGATGGGAAAACTGCAATGGAACCCAAAGTGCTTTTTGTCACAGTTCATTCTTGCCCCTTTGATTGAGAAAGTTAGCTTCTAGGAGAAAAGACAAACAGCCTTGAGCTCAGACCAGGTCAAAACCCCAGTATATGCTCTCATAGTGACTTCCCTGCATAACATTCATCATGTTCTAACTTCTAGTTCAGTGTCCACCCAGATGGTAATCCTCATGAAAGAGAGCTCACATCTGCCTTCTTTGCTGGTATAGTCCTGTATTTTACTGAGTTCTTCAGAGAAGAACAGAGATAGATATACAGAAAGATTTATTAGGAAGGACTGGTTCACAAGACTATGGAGAGAAGTCTCATGATCTGCCATCTGCAAACTGGGGGCCCAGGAGTGCCAGTAGACAGATCTATTTCAAATCCAAAGGCTTGAGAACCAGAGACACTGATGGTTTAAGTCCCAGTCTGAGCCTAAAGGCCTCAAAGCCAGGAGCACCAATATCTGAAAGCAGGGCAAGAGAACAAGCTCAAACAGAGAATGAGCTTGCCTTTTCTCTGAGTTCAAGCTCTGGATGGACAGAATGATGCCTACCCACATTGGCGTGGGTGTGTCTTCCTTAGTTAACCAATTCAAATGCTAATCTCTTCCAGAAATACCCTTGCCAATACCTCTGGAGATGATGTTTTACCAGCTATCTGGACTTCCCTTAGTCCTGTCAAATTGCACTATAAAATTAGCCATCACTTTTCTGACACATAGACGCCCAACAAATATTTACTGAATTAATAACTTTGTAATAAATGCACAGAATTAGAGACAGGTTATGATTGACTAAACATGGAAGGTAATGTTATTTTTAAAATTCTTCATCAAAATGTTGTGGCTAAAGCCTATAACTTGTTTATGACATAGCAATTTCAGGTCTGAAGATATTCTCAAGAGAAACATGTACATAAGGCCCAAGAATGTTCATAACAACTGTATTGACAATGGCCCTGTGACTACTAATTGTGATTGTCAACTTGAGTGGATTAAGAATACTTAACAGACTCGAAAACACATTTCTGGCTGTGTCTGCAGGGTGTTTCCAGAGATGACTGGCAGGTAGACCAGCTGACTAAGGCAGAAACACCTGCGTTGATTGTGGGTAACAACATCTAACAAGCTTGCAGCAAGGCTGGAATGAAAAGGGAAAAAGAAGGGAATTGCCTGCATTTGAAAAGCCCCATTCTGCTTGAGAGGGGACATCTTTTGCTACTGCCATGACGTGTGGATATCAGACTCCTGTTTCTTCAACCTTTCAATACAAACTCACACCAGCACTCTCTCCAGGGAGCTGCCGGGCTTTCAACCTTGGTCTACCACTGCATCTTTGATCCTTCATGTTCTGTGGCTTCCAGCTTCTTGGACTAAAGTCAGTACTGGATCCTCTGGCTCTCCAGCATGTATATGGCCATTGTGGACTTTCCCACATCCTATCCTCTACAGAACTCTAATCAAGACAGGCCCCAAACTAAACAATTCAATATCCTATTGTCAGAGAATGGATAAATAAAATGTTGAGTAGTCCCACAATAATGTTTTACACAGAAATAAAAGAAGAAACAATTCATACATGAAAAAGATAGATGAATCTCAGATCTTATGCTACTTGAAAGAAGCCAAACACAAAACAATACATACTTCATGGTTTCAGATCTACAAAGTTCAAGAATGAGCGGGCTGGGAATGTAACTCAGTGGCAGAGTCTTTGTCTAGCATGCCCAAGGGCCTGGGTTCGTCTCCAGCACTGAGAGAGAGAGAGAGAGAGAGAGAGAGAGAGAGAGAGAGAGAGAGAGAGAATAACCAAAACAAATCTACCGTGGTTGAGGCCAGAAGAGTGGTCACCTCTGAGTGGATGTGTGGGAGTATTGATTGGACAGGGAAATGAGGGGACCTCTGGGATGGTGACAGTATCTTATATCTTGATCTGTATTATAGTTACATGAGTGTAGAGGAGTATATGCATTCATTAATGTCTATACTTAAGCTGAATATACCTCACTACATTAATATTATACCTCAAAATACGTTTTTAGAAAATCCTAAAACTAGTACTTTCTCTAGGAGCCATTTTGAATGTATAATGTGGAGAAAAATTTGCTGTGATAAAATTTTCAAAAGTATCTTATTTTTCCACATAAATATTGTGATTACTGTTGATAATTATTTATATTTATAGTATGTTTATTATGCTCTATTCACTATGTGGGTGATTTACATATATTAATGACATTTGATCATCACTTAAGAGCTTACAGAATTTATAGAGGACTTTTGGATATATTATTCCATTTAGAATTCATGTCAACTCTTGTGGATATGTAAATGAATAACCTCCATTTTATGTATCAAGTAATTGAGGTTTTGAAAGATGAAGGCAAATCTCCAAGTTCACATAACTTGTAAATGCCAAAGTTTTCCCTCAAGCCCTTACTGTTTAATTCTACACTACTACTTCGGCCCATGACTCTATGCATGGCCAAGCTACTCTGTTGTCCTTTTATGGATCTAAGAAATGACACTAATCTGGTGGATTTTAAATATCAACCCTTCAGGTTCTTCTACTGTGAACAGATGACATATAACCTTGCCCCTGAGAGTCAACGACAGGGGCTTTGTTGGATCTGGGATCTGAAATGCTCATGTGCCCCATAATTCAGTAGATCAGAGCACTAGCAACCCACTGACACCCTGAAGATTCATTGAAATCAGCCTGCAGGGAAATGTTAAGATCAGCTGGATCTTCTCCCTTGTCTTGCCACAAGGAAGTTGGAAAATTATGGGTTATATTGCAAAGGAATAAGCAATATAATGTGGAAGACTGGCTTAGACCAAAGAATCTGAATTTATGATTCAGTTCTACCATTAGTTTGGGAATTTGGCTTTATTTCTGGATTTTGAATTTGTCTTCTGTGAAAAGAAGATCCATAGTCAGTTCACTTGTAGCCAGTTCATTGCTAATGTCCCTGAAACACAGTGAATACAGTCAGCCTCTTACTGCAGAGATACAGATATAAGTAGGCGATTCTTCCATCTGAACATAAAAATGCCAAAATTGTAGTGTTTTATAATGAACAATTTAATGTCTATGAAGTAATTTTTGAAAATGAAAAAGAAATGGAAAGATTGTATTATGTGTATTCTTTGCAGTAATCAACTAGAGTAATTAATGCTACTTGAGATCAGCCATCCTGGAGTAGTGTAGACCTTTAAATCCACCTTTTCATGAACTGAGCTCCCCATGGATAAGCTGCAATTGATGAATTTAAAATCCTTAGGGGCCCTGTAAGAACCCAGGCAGATAATACACTTGACATTTCTATTAATGACAGTGAAAAATGAATTCTAGAGGATTGACTACCTATGAAGATGAGAACACTTTGACAAATACCCCTTGGTTCTAAGAGATTGTGGCAGAAGTTGAGAAAATAGCAGTTCAGTGAAGATGCATAGACTAGACAGATAATAAATTTCTACTCCATTCACTATCCCAGTGAGCATTTATTTTCCTAAAATGGTGCTGGACAAATGTGACATAGAAAGAGTGTCCTGTGGAGTAAATTTGATGTTGAAATTTTTGGGAATGGGGCATGGAATTTTTTGGCACCCATTCAAGTCTTTTTCTTTCCTGTTTTTGTATTTTTTGCATTACTAGGGATTAAATCCAGTGCCTTACACTGAGCTGAATTCTCCAGTTCTCCTCTCCTCTCCTCCCCTCCCTTCTCCTCCCCCACCCACTCTTTCTTCTTCTTCCTCTTCGTTTCTTCCCCACCCTCTCTTTCTTTTGAGACAGAGTTGTCCAGGCTGGTTTTATTTTTTTTATTTTTTGTATTAAATTCTTTTATTGATACATTGTAGGTATACAACACAATTACATTTCTCATTGGGAATTGTACCTTTACATAATGCATCTTGGTTCTTAGTTTTGAACCTACACTCTTCCTGCCTCAATCTCTATAGTAGATGGAATTACAAATGTGCACTACTGTGCCTGGTCATTTTGATCCCCAGTAATCATAGTTGTGGTAAGTCTAGGTGCTGTTTTGTGCCATTAATGAAGTATCTAGAGTATATATTAGGTCCAAGCAGCTGCTGGTGATGTAAAATTAAATGTCTCACCGATCCATGTCCATGGACTCTAAAAAGACTTACGTTCCCATTCCTCAGAAATAGTTGATCAACAGTGTCCCTTCTATCCATGATTGGAGACTGTGGTGTCAGTACACTTTCCAGGGATCCAGTGGTCTCATTAATAGCACATGCTGCAGTGGCCTGGAGGGACCACAGTAAGGGAAACAGAAGGCGTCAGGAAATTCTCCATCATTTTTCAGTGACAGTATTTGTCAGAGGAGGAAATTAGATTATGGAAAAATGCTGAATTGGTGACCTTTTTCAGTGACTGTAGAACTCAAAGCATAAGATTACTCAGAAGACAGTGGGACTGATAAGTACACTATAAGAAACTCAGTTACAGTGCACTGTTGGAGAGTGAGAGTGAGCACACTGATTAGGACTAGGGGAGAAGAGCAAACAGCCCTATTGCATTTTTAAAGAAGTGTACACAAGGGGAGCTGATGGTAACCATGCACGTCATTATGGGTCATCAGAGATTGTAAGAGATTCCTGGGAACTGGGCATATCATACCAAAATCACAATCATATGCCAGAAATGCACCCCTTTCTATTCTGAGGGATCTATCTAATGCGGATCTAACCATTTACTTCTATCCACCAGTGGCTTTTCAGTGCCTACAGGGCAAAGACTAAGCCCCTTGGCAAGACAGGCTCTCAGGACTCTGAGTCTTGCTTGGCTGTCTCACTTCATCTCCCATCACCCTTGCCTTCTGCTTGATGCCTCAGTGACACCCACTTGTAGTTTTCTGCTTGTGGCAAACTGTCCTCTGCATACCATTGATGTTGCAGAGACTGCTGGTTAAATGACCTCTCTTCTTTTCCATATCTACCCCTTTCTATTCAGAATCCACAGTGACTTCTGAGAAGTCATTTCTGAATGTTCCTCTCCCACAATTTTGGCTTTTCAAAAGAGCTCATCCTTGATTCTCCTATGGCATCTCGGATATATCCTATCATTTTACCTGTCAGCTTGTAATTATAATTATTTTAATGTTTCTGTTCCCTGTTTTAGACTCAGAACTTCTTGAGGGCAGGAACTATATTTTAGGAAGGCAGTTGTTTGTGGGTCTTTCATATTTCTTCATGTCTCATGAGTAAGGGTCCAGACTGCCCTACAAACAAGAAGGCTTGGGTGAGGTCTTCACAGGTAGACATAGGGCAGTGATGGCGAACCTTTTAGAGACGAGTGGCCAAACTGCAACCCAAAACCCACTCATTTATTACAGAATGCCAGCACAGCAATTAAACCTGAATACTGAGGCTTTAGTTTAGAAAAAACAACTCATATATTAATATATTTTGTCTTAAAAAAAACACAGGTGGGCCAGAGATTTAGTTCAGTGGTTTCGCCACCTGCTGCACAAGCACAAGGACCTGAGTTTGATCCCCAGTACCAAAAAACCCAAACAACAACAACAACAACAACAACAACAACAAAACACATGTGCCATTGGTTTGCCACCACTGACGTTAGGGAATTGCTCCCTTGTATGCAAAGACAGATTTGTTTACTGTTCAGTATAATAAATATAATGTTTTACTCCAGAACAAAGAGCAGGCAAGGTGATAATATTGCTCATAAAAATATTTTCCTTAATTCAAGTATCCTCTCTTATAGTGTATACTCCTGCAAATGCAGGAATTGGCTAACTTTCTCTTTGTCTTGTGGAACTTCACATCTAGGTTTAGAAAGTGATGCAAGTGTTAATACACTAGTCAGTGCTATTGTTGTGAGTATACCACTGTGAGTAACTGTGAGTAATGTCCCTTATTTCAGACCCACAAGTCTTGTGTTTTCTGCTGCCATTCATACTTGTGGCAGAATAACTTGTTGGCTTATGTGAGGAAAAACCCAAGACTCTCCAAATTTCTTATACGTGTTGTATGCACTGCTACACTTTCCAGGACCAAGGTGGTTGTCTACAATTTACTATGTGTCTAATTAATGTTACATTAATGATCAATCTGAATAAATGCTATGGGAAAAGAGAGTAGTACAAGATGACTGGCTCACTTAGACCACCTTTTCTTTTTTTTTCCTTTTTTTTGTATTAAATTATTTTATTGGTACATTGTAGGTATACAACACAATTACATTTCTCATTGGGAATTGTACCTTTATATAATGCATCTTGGTTCTTATTTTTTCCC
>NW_004624736.1:19091879-19143245 GCF_000247695.1 Heterocephalus glaber | reverse complement strand
TATGAATTTCCCTCATAAGACTGCTTTCATTGTGTCCCATAGATTCCAATATGTTGTATTGTCATTGTCATTTAATTGTAGGAACTGTCTGATGTCTTCTTTAATTTCCTCTGTGACCCATTGGTTATTCAGAAGTGTATTGTTCAGTTTCCATGTGTTTATGAAATTCTTGTGGTTTCTTTTGGTATTGATCTCCAATTTCATCAGACTATGGTCTGATAATATACAGAGGATAACTTCAATTCCTTTGCACTTACTTAAACATGTTCTATGAGTGAGTATGCAGTCTGTTTTGGAGAATGACCCATGTCCAGCTGAGAAGAATGTGTATTCTGATTTTGTGGGGTGGAACACTCTAAACATCTGTTAAGTTCCTTTGTTCAAGAGCTTGATTGAATTCTAGTATTTCGTTGTTTATTTTTTGTCTAGTTGATCTATGTATTTATGACAGTGTGGTATTGAGGTCCCCCACTACTATTTTATTCATGCATATATGACTTTTCATGTCTGTTAGTATTTGTTTTATATAGTTGGGCACACTAGTGTTTGGTGCATATATATTAATGATTGTCATCTCTTCCTGTTGGATAGTTCCCTTTACAAGGATGTAGTGTCTTTCTTTTTCTCTCTTAATCAGTGTGTGTTTGAAATCCACTTGATCTGCAAAGAGGATACCTCCTCCTGCTTTTGTTGGGTTCCTGTCACATGGAGTATTGTATTTTTCCACCCTTTAACTTTCAGTCTGTGAGTTTCTTTTTGAATGAAGTGTGTTTCTTGTATCCAGCATATTTTTGTATCTTGCTTTTTGACACCTTCTGTCAGTCTGTTTCTTTTGATTGGTGAACTGAGACCATTAACATTGATGGTTATAACTGATACATATTGACTTATCCTTGTCATGGGTTTTTCTTTTTGTTGTATTCTCTCTCTTTGGGTTTAATTTCTTGTTGTGCCTGATGGACTCATTCTGCTGGGCTTCCTGGGGTTGTGATCCTCAATTCTTTTCCTAGGATATTGTGTAAAATTTTTTGGAGTGCTGGTTTGGTATTCTTGAAGTTTCTAAGGTGCTCTTTGCCATGAAAGTATCTTATTTCTCCATCAATTTTGAAAGATAGTTTTGCAGGGTACATCAGTCTGGAAGCTGTTTTCCTTTAGGGCTTGAAATACATCACTCCATGCTCTTCTTGCCTTTTGGGTTTGTGCTGAGAAGTCTGCTGTGATTCTGATGGGCTTTTCTTTGTATATGATTTGTTTCATTTGTCTAACTGCTTGTAGAATTTTGTTCTTCTGTTGGGTTTCTGGAATCTTAACTATTATATGTGTAGTTTTTTTTTTTTTGATCGCACCTAGTTGGAGTCCTATATGCCTCTCTTATCTGTATGTCAAGTTCTTTCCCCCTATTTGGGAAGTTTTATGCTATTACTTCTGTGAACAGTTTTTTTTTATGTCATCTGCACTGTCTCCTGTTTCTTCTTTGACTCCAATCAGTCTGATGTTATTCTTCTTTGTATTGTCTACCAGGTGCTGGATTGATTTCTTGTGGTTCATTACTATTTTTAAGAAATTTTTTTTTTCTTGGTCATTAATTGCAATCCTATCTTCTATATCTGAAATTCTGTCTTCACATTGGCTCATTCTGCTGCTTACACTTTCAATGGAGTTTTTAATCTCCTGGAAATCTGTTTGCATCTGTTTTATGGATTCCACTTGTTTCCTACATTGGTATTCCTTCATGTTCCTTAGCTCCTCTATTTTTTATCTGTGTCTGCTTCAGTTTTATTAATCATGCCTTCTACTATGGACACAATCTCTGCTGTTATCTGAGAAATTATTTCTGATTTCATTTTTTCCAGGTCCTCTTTTGTTGCCAGTTAGGGAGTCCAGGTTTTTGAGTATCAAATTGTTCCATCTTGTCGCCCTTTGGGTTTGCCTTAGATGATCTGGAAGTCTGGTTTTGAGACTTATTTACATGTCTTCTCATTTCAACAGATGCAGCCTGCTGTGCTTTTGTTGAGGTGACTCTTTGCTCCCCGAGTGGTCTTCAATTCTCAGCAAGCCACCAAGCAGCCTTTAATTTGCTGCTCACCAGTACACCAATTCCTGGGTTCAGAGTGGTGGCCTTCTGGATCCCTGAGCTGACTTGTTTTCTGGGTGGGCTTCTGGCTGGGGCCTGTGCACACTTAGGATGGTATCTATGTGTGCCTTTCACTGGGGCCTCTATGTAGCTGTTGTCTGGGAGGTCCTTTGGTTTTGGGATGTGCACTCCAGTTCCTGTTGTCTGTGCAGGCTTCTGGCTAGGGTCTCCATGCACTTATCAATCATGTCGGGGTGAGCCTCTAGCTGTTGCCTGTGTGCTTGTGTAGGTCTTTTCCAAGCAAGTCCTTGACTGTGGGAGATGGTATGGCGGGTCTCTGGCTGAAGCTTGTGCACCTGTGCAGCTCTTTTCTGGGAAGCCTTTGGCTTGGGCAGGTGTGCCTGAGACTCTGGTGTGGGGGTAGGGGAGCCCTGGCTGGGATCCTCTTGCAGCTGCACCCACTCCGATCCAGACAGCTGCTCCTCAGGATCTGTGTGCACTTACCAATGGTATGGTGGGCCTCTTCACCTCTTTTTAATACCACCAAAATGGAATTCTCACTGTTTCCAAAAAATGAAATAATAAAAATTATTAAAAAAATAAAATCTGCACCTATGTTTTTGCAACTTGATTTTGTCAGTCCACATCTCTTGGTTTTGGATGATGGTTATTTCAAATCTTTTAAAATCACAATGACAAGGGACATCATGTACAAGACTCTTTGTACACATATGAGACCTTAAGTATGGATATAGAAATTGGAATCTTAATTGAAAGTTTTTGAGTATTTATATATATTAGAAACTTGCTTACTAAGTGCAACTACTTACAAACTTTCTGGTAAGAATTTGAAGAACTAAAACTAGTGGTAAGATATTTTTCTCTTCTCATCTTTTACCCAATGTGATATTGCAAGATTTTAAAACTTGTTACCTATCTAATGGAATCTTATTTTCAGTTTCCATTTGCATGATCTGGTTACTAGTGAGGTTGTGGCTACTTTCAGGTACAGTCATGTGTCCTCAATGACACGGATAGGTTCCAAGAAATATGTGGTTAGGTGATGTCATCACTTTGTGGACATCACAGGATGTTCCTTAGGATGGCTGAATGTCACTCAGAGATGTAAACTGATGGGACTGGCTTTGTGTATGTGGAGCACTGTTGACCAAAACGTGGTTATGCAGCACATGACTGATCATACTCACCACTTGTGTCTCCTTCCATGAAGAAATTATATTAGATACTGTTTTTTTTTAATGATTTGCATCAGTTTCTAAAGGTTCTCTAAGATTCTAAACACAAAGTTGTTGTACTTTATTTTCACTGTGAGTAACCTCTCCCAATTTGTGGATTTAAAAAATTTTTGTCTTATGGAAAACTTTAAGTTTTAAAAATAATTTTTACTTATTATGTCTTAGTTAAGAAATTCTTAACTTGATAATAAGAAGATATTGATCTATTATTGTTCCAAATGTTAAAAGCCTTGTTTTTAAATTGATGCTTAACCCAGGTGTAATTTGATATTTGGTATGAGATAAAGACTTAATGTTATATTTTCATTACCATAACCAGTTGTTTTCCCACCACTTATTAAATTGTCTGTCATTTTTTCCATTGACCTCTATTCTGATTGTTGCTGTATATCAGGTTCCTATACATGACTGAGCTGAGTCTGAGCTTTTCTGGTCTCTTTGTTCTTTTTCTGTCACTGTGCTAATTCCATAGCTTCTTAACTACTAAAACTTTATGACATAACATATAGATATTTAGTAGAGTACATTCATCCTTAAATTTATCTTCAGTTTGTCTTTGCATTCTTAGGCTTTAGTGCTCTACATAAATTTTAGGATGACTTTGTCACATGTGACTTGCAGGCCAATTGTCATTGCACTGGAACTTTAATTTAGAGAGAATTAAGATTTTTACACTTGCTCTTAGCCAAAAGGCTGAGAAGTGATGAGAATTAAGATTTTTATAGTATTGAATCTTCTCATCCAGTTACATACACTAACCATCTATTTAGATCTTTTATCCTTTTTAATCTTTTTAATTTTATTCATAAAAAGTTTATCTAAAATTAATGAATTTGGATTATTTCCCAGGGTCATTGAAGTTTTGCTATTATGAAAACTTTTTTAAACAACTTACTTAGTAGTAATTAGTTGTTACTGATATATATTCGTGCTTTGGATTTTTGTGTGTTGACCTTTGGTCCCACAAATTTGCTGAAGTATTTTAATAATTCAAACAGTGAACTCTTTTGGATATTTTATATAAAGACATGTCTTTTACAAATAATAAAAGGTTTATTTTCTTTTTTCCAATCACCACGTCTCACTTTTCCCCTAAGTTATGTTGGTTAGGATTTCCTATCCGGTGTTGAATTGTGGTGCTTGCTTTGGCAGCACATAAACCAATGTTGAATTGTGGAAGTCGTGGCAAGATGTTCTTACCAGGGTTAAAAACTTCCTTTATTCCTATTTGGCCAATAGTTATTTGTTTGTTTTTCAATAAATAAATTGGTGTTGAATTTTCCTGAATGTCTCTTTTCTAAATTTACTAGTTTGTTAGCTTTTCAATAATATGACAAAATACCTAATATAAACAACCCAAAGGAGGAAATTTGGCTCCTCATTTCCTAAGTTTCAGTCCATGCTGGCTGTCCCTGTTCCTCTGTCCAGAAGGCAAAGATTGTGAGAGGAAGTACCTGGGGCGCCAGTATCCCCTTCAAGGGTGCACCCTCTGTGACCTACCTTCCTCCAACTAGGCCCCACCTTCTAATGGTTCCACTACCTCCCAGTGGCACCGCAGGCTGGGGACCAAACCTTCAACACACTGGACTTTTTTTTTTTTAATTCCATAAAGCATTAATAAGATATTTTAATGAGGAGAAAACAAAACAAAAACAAGCCTTAGTCTCATGTTTCTGTCCAAAGGCACCCAAGATTAGTTTTTCCCTGTCCATTACTTCCAAATGCAATTTTGTGACCATGTAATAAAGGTCAGTTTAAAGATTTTTTAAAAAGAGTTTAAATCTTTTTAAAAAAGATTAAACAATCACGCTAGCAAAAAGGTACTCAATACATACTTTCCTTATATCAAACAAGCTAATAATTCAATAAAATGTAACTATACAGATTATATATAATACACATATGTTCACAAAGCAAACACTATATAGGCTCAGAACAGATTTGAAAAACATATTCACATTGATTACAATAACTCTAAAAATGATTGTAATGTTGAAACAGCACTTAGTTTACAAAAAAGTCACAAAAATATATATATATGTGTGTGTGTAGTCACCAAGAACTATGGTTCCTGTAAAATATTAATAGCCAGATACTAGTATATAAAATGCAAGTTCTGACATTGTATATACTTTTAATAAATTCCAAAACCATTTTTGTTATTGTCCAAAATCAAACATGCCAAGTAACAGTGATGGCCACTGTCACCAAGTAAAGCCATACTTGAATGAGATGAGGACTGGACACAATGCTGCGGAGCTGCAGACTGGCACAGCTGTACTGATTCTGGGAGGGTAGGGGACATAAAAACACCCACCTGCGTAACTTAGTTCATGTTTCCTCCTTAGCATTACATCCCTTGAGGGTTTTGTAAGATGTCAGTGCTCCCCAAAATTATAATGCTAGAGCTGGCAGAGTAAAAAGTTGCCCCACACTTCCTTGCTGCCAGATTGCGGGTGACTACTAAAGCATGCATTAGCTACACAGAGCACCCAGCACCCTGGGGAGACTGGTGCAGTCTCCACCTAGGCTGTTTGCACTAAAATGGACTCATTTTAAATAGAGCCAGATTTATACATTAGCCCTATAAAATACTGAGCTGCTTACAGCAGCAAATATGAAATTACAGAAACATGATTTTATTTAAAAACCCATGTCTGTTACCTCAAAACAATTTTTCCCTTTCAAATCTATCTCCCTTAACCAGTATTAATTTCTTCTATCACTGAATTCTGGTCTATTATCTCAATCTGACTTTCTTATTATGCTGTCCTGGAAAAACATATTCACATTGAAAAAAATACTGGAAAAAGAATACTTCCTAATACTGGAAAAGCTTAAATTTACTCTGAAAAATGGGGATACAGGAATTATAAAGTAAAAAAGTCTGTTATGAAAGTATCTTTCACGAATATATATATTTAAATATTAAAATAGGCTAACTAGGATTTTTATAAAATGACTTTTGAAAAGATAGCAGAGGCACAAAGAAGCCATATACTGTCCTCCAGATTGGAGATAAGGTGCCATAAGGGTGCCCTACAAAGAGGCAGGCAGTCTCTATCTGATGCGACAGGAGTCACCAGTAACAACAGAACAATTAAATATATTATTGGGAATTTAGATCAAAATAAAATGTTACTCTATCAAGGATTGTTGGTTTTTAAAAAATACCTTGAAATACAAGCATCAGAAGCCATCATTTTGTACAAGGAAGATAATGAATAAAGTTTATGATCTTCCAAATACCCAATGTCATTCATTTCAGGTATCTGAAAGATGAAACACAGTGCAACTTTCAAGAATTTAATGGACTACTCTCAATGTGAGAGACTTTACAAAGCATCTGTCAATTTGAAAATTGATATTGAAATAAAAAGAAAGCTCCTAGAGAAAACACACTCATAACCTAATCATAGAAAAGCTTCTCTCTAGAAAGCAGGTGTTTCTAAGAACTGCACAAAAGGCTTCCCATCTCATGAACACAGCCTCCGCTAATACCAAGAGAACAACATGTATCCAGGAGATGAAGGGCTTCTCTTAGAGCAGGGAAGATGTATCCTTCCTCAGCAGGTGATGCACTTTGGTAAACTGAACATTCACTTGCAGAATGCTTTTCTAACTTAATCAAATAAAATCTGGATGGTCAGACTGGATATTTGGAAAAACAAAGACAGTTTAATAAAGGTTATGATACTGCAGCTTCTCAGACAATTAAGCAGCGATTTTTATCAGTAAATTATCACAAGTGAGCTCAGGACTTCAGGCTTGACCAACAAAATTTGTCAATTTAAGAGAGCAAGGAAATAAAGAAATAGATTTTGTGAGCCAGTCACTTCAAACTAAAACCATTTTAAGTTTAAAAAATTTTTTTATTAAAGTTTTTGTTTCCAATCCTTGCCTGAACTTTAAGTTCTTTGTAAACTAGTATATTCACAGGAAGCTTGGTATTATTAGTTGGAACTGCCCTAGGTCCTGTACAGAGGAAGTTTAACTAAAGCATTATGAACACTTTAGGGCAATCTCATTTTCTACATACTGAACTGCCAAACTCAGATTCTCTTAAGTGTTTGGAATTTCTGAGAGGACTATTTTCAAAAACATGTAACTATGTTTTTCTATAATAAAAATGTAACCATAACTCTTAATGGTAACTAGTACTATGTCATCCCTGTATTTGACACAGGGTTTAACTTCCCATAAACACAGTGACACAAGTCTCAACTTCAGTAGTCTAAAGTGAAACATCACAAAGTATTCCTCAGCTCATTCTGAGGACTGGCTGAATCCCACCTCTCTGTGTAAGTTGAATCATTATTGATTTTGGCTAATAACACACTGGACTTTGGGAGACACTCTAGATCCAAGGTGTAACAATTAAGATTCTTTTTTCTTCTTTAATATGTTAAGCTGCTAGATATTCTAATTTTGATCCATCCTTGCAATCCTGGGGGAAAAAGAACCCTATTGGTCACAATATCTTTTAAAGTGCATAGCTTGAGTTAATTTGCAAATATTATTTTGGATTTTGCACTGATGTTTAAAAGTGAAATTAGTCTATACTCTTTTGATTTCAGGCAGCACATACTGCTCTTCTGTCTGCTCAGTGGTTGTTTTATCCCCCATGATACCCCAGCCACTCTCTCAACTCTGAAACCTGAGGTCAGCCAGCCTTCCTCTCTAAACTCTTTTCAAGTTGTGTTTCTGTTCTTTTCTGGAGCATGGAGGTGTTTATTTTGGTTCTACTATATTTGTTTCAATGATTATCTACTTAGAGTGTGGAATGCATGATCTTTCTACTCTGGGATTGACATTCTCTGTCACAGTATTGTGTTCTACAACCATCCAGCTTTAGAGACTCGGAAAAGC
The DNA here is from genome assembly GCF_000247695.1 of Heterocephalus glaber. The sequence goes on along the minus strand of NW_004624736.1, from coordinate 19,135,046 downwards.
AGCCACCTTCCCAGTGCATGAATAACACTTCTGTGCTTAAGGCCATCAGCAAAAGTAATGGGCACACTCCTAATTCTTTCATTTGAGTTGTTGTTGAGCTTTTAGCTGCGCCTCTCAGAATGCTACATTCTACAGCAATTCAACAAAAACCATGCATGTTTACAATTCAAAAAAGCATGCCAATCTCTAACACACGTCTTTTTGTATTTTTCATATCATTCCAACCAAGGTCAGAAATAAAATTATTTCTTTAAAATGCATTTGTTCAGTACTAAGTTCAGCAGCATATGCTTTGAGGGGAAGAATTCTTCCTTGTTTCTTTGGTGCATTTTAAAAACCTTGGCTTTGCATTTTAGCTTCTTCAAAGAATATTTTATTGATTAAAGTTGTTAGTTGTATTATTTCAAGAGACTCTTTCCCCAGCCCAATTGCCCATCAACTGGAGACTGGATAAAGAAGATGTGTTTTTTTGTTTTTGGTTTTTTTAATAAAATGGAGTACTACTCAGCCATAAAGAATGAGAAACTAGAGTCATTTATAGCTAAATAGATGCACATTGAGGCCATACTCTTAAGTGAAATAAATAGGACACACATGTGTAAATAGAAAATAGTTTCTCTGGTATGAGAAACTGAAAGTGCAAATAAGGATCAAAATGTATAATAGATAATGTGAAACAGGAAGAAAAGGTGGAAAGAGGAAGGGGAAATGGGAGGAGTAGAGGAAAGGAAAGAAGGGAAAGGAAAAAATATGAAAAAAGAAAAAAATGAAACAAAGTCTTTGTAAATTGGGAGTGGTGGAGAGGTTGAAGGGAGGGCAGGGGAATGGGGAAAAAATAAGAACCAAGATACATCATGTACAAATTGAGAATGATGAATGTCAGCATATTGTATACCTAAAATGTACCAATAAACTTAATGAATAAATAAAACAAAGAGATTCTTTCCCTTTTGTGGAAGATAAAAGAGAAACTGATTTATTTGCATAAATATATAAATTTAGATTTCAGGACCTTTTGACTATCTCTACCAATTCTAGAATACAGAATATGTACAGTTATGCCAAATATACATAATTAACTTTACAAAGACCACAATTACTGCAGATATCTTGAAATATGTTGCAATTTAAGTTTATTTTTTTGCTTAAAACACTGAATGTATTTTTTCCCATGGAATTTTATAAAATATTTATTTCTGTTTCTAGACTAGTCCATAACCTTATTTAGTAGAGGTGCACCTATGCAACCACCTGTATGTAGCAGTATATTACTCCCTTATGAAGTAGATTCATATTACTCCCTTATGAAGTAGTAGCATTCAAGTGGTCTTTATTTCTTTGCAGGTGAGATATTCAAAACTTGGGCAGTTTTAAATTCAGTTGGAGAACAAAATTGTCTCTCATGCTGTGTTATCATGAGAGACATCTGTTATCATGACTTTATTTCTTGCCCTTTCAAGATTAATTCATGACTTATGTTTTTAATAGTGCTTATTTATTTATAAAAGGCTTAATTATTTTCAAGTCTTATTCACTTATTCTTAGAGTAATTGGAATGAATCAAGACTCTTGAAGCTTTTAAATCTCTAGTGACATTGAGGAAGTGTTTATGTAACCTCATTGCTAAAGTATCCATAAAGCATGTTTTTTGACATAAAATTTTTCTCTCCTTTTACACTTTTTTATATCTTTCCTTCTCCCCCCTTCCTCCCTTCCTTCCTCTGCTTTCTTTCTTCATCACATAATTTTCTTACCCTTCTTTTTTCTTTGTTGTTTTTTTCTTACCCTTCTTTTTCATTCCTCTATTTCCGTCATTGCTTCTCAGGAAAGCATATATGGGGCCCTGTTAGGGAAAAGCACAATCCAGGTTGAGTTGAATGTGTAGTGTCTTATGTTTTGGTCTAAGGTTTAGACTACCAGAAAAGTCTCAAATATCACTTGTTCCCCCAAAGTGAGAAAATATTTCAATTTCTTTATTTATGGATACTTAAAAAGTTAGGCAGATGGTATGCCATTATTTTTTTTTCCTGGTAGGGATGAAACACAGAGAAGTATTTCATTAAACAGTTAAGGAAAGACTTTCACTCACCCACTCAGAAGAGCAGCTAAATCCGTCTCTGTGGAGAGGTCAGTTCTTGACACATTGTGTCTGAGTGAGTGTGATCATGAACTATATGCAAATAGGATCTGAATAATGGGATTTGTTTTGTGGATTTTTGAAAAGAACCAGACACATAAAAGCTTTATAAATGAAGTGCTAAGGTGGTATTGAAAAGAGGCATCCTAAAATCTTGACTGTTCTTTCATTTTTTTCCTTTAAATGCCATACGAAAGGAAAAGGAGCCAATCCTCCTACCCCGTCGTGACTACTGGACATCTCTGAATTTGAACACAAACCTTTCAGGGCAGGGATTTGTTCAAAGTAAAGAAATGCAGGCAAAAAGCATATTGGAGGAGCCTGTGCAAGTGCGCGTGTGGGTGTCTGTGTAGACAGCACGCGTGAACATACTTGCAGATGTGTATAAGCATCTGGCAGTGTGTGTGCATGCCTGGGAATGCACTTGCCTGTGTGTGTGTGTGTGTGTGTGTGTGTGTGTTTCAGGCGGGAGAGGCTGTTTCAGCTCAGCCAGTGACAGAGCAGTTAGAACATCACTAATAGTGAGAAAGGAAGCTGGGAAGAGGCTAGGAAGGAAACAACCGTCCTATTAACAAAAGCTCAGTCTTGTCCCGGAGGACCTACCAGCCGAAGGGAAGGGTGAACGTGGCTCTCGGCCTGGGAGCTGGAGCTCCTTGCAAACAGTGGCAGGCATCCCGATCCTGTCCTTCTCAGGAGGAGTCCTGGAGCTTGGTGCTCCTGAAGTTTGCAAAGCCGCAGCAGCAGCCTTGGAACAAATGAAGTGGAGTGTGTGTGTGTGTGAAATTTAGTTCTGGTTGGGGTTTTTTTTTTTGATGTGTGGGTTAATGGATTTTTAGTACAAAGAAAACTCAAACTCAGCTGACCTGAAAGACTGGAATTTCAGCTCTCTTCCTTCCCTGGGATATTTTTCCTCCCCCTTCCTCTCTAAGCCCTTTAAACCAGATTACTGGGTCAGTGACTCTTACTCAGCCCGCCAGTTCCAAGGTTTCCAGCTTGTTTGGCTTAGAAAGAAAAACCACTACATGTAAGTATCTGCTTTATGTGATTCCTCTCATCCTGTGAGTGTTCCGTGAGCTGAACGCCAGACAGGCTGTTTGCTTGGTGCATTAATGCTGAGTAACAATGCAAGAAGTCTGCAGAGGCGGCTTGCAAAAGTTTGATTCTTGTGTTAACTCAGAAAGTGGACAGTATTGTTAACCAGCCAAATGCCAAAAACAGGGTTGATGTACATTTCTAATTCTCTTCTGAATACATCCTGAAGGCACTTGCCAATGAAATAAACATTTTTAATTTTGCAAAATTTACGCTGAAGTTAGAATGTTTCTTCTCAGCTAAGAGAAATGGCAAAGGGAAGAGATGGAAAAAATAATAGAACAGATAATATCTTCAGTGTATCAGAGTCTAGAATTTGGAAATGACTTCTGGTTACTTTTGCTTTAGTTATATTTGGATATATTCTTTAAAAGCACGATTTCTATAATTTAGGGGTGGGATGTTGGGGAGGCAAAGAAATCACATTGTTGTGAAATTTTTGTCTGAGTTTTAGTTTCCCCTCATTACTGAGATTTGGCTTAAAGTGTTTGCAGATGTAGTAAATTATTTCTTTTAGTTTTTATCTAAATCATTAAAATCATTTTCAAGGCACTTAATGTTAGTTTCTGTTTTTTTGTTTTGTTTTACTGATGTGTTCAGTCTTGTCATGTGGTGTGAATTACAAACCTTAGAAAGAGCGTTTTCAGGGACAGGTTGCTGTTTCTAGGCTGGAAATCTTGCTGAGACATTAACTTCCTCAGGGCTGCTTCCCAGCTGGTCCCGATGACCCAGCCGCTCTTCAGGTTTCTGCTCTGGAAAATGATCACCTTTTAGGGCTCTAGTTAGGAAGGAGATGCATCTTTCCCCACCATCCCTCCTTCGACTTGGTGAAAGTACGTTCTGTGTAACTCTGGGAAAATGCTAACTACTATTGCTTTTTTCCCCACCGGGGATCCCCAAAACTTAAGGTGGGTAAGAACCTCCTTACTTGGTGAAAAGCAGACACCTAGCCCCCACCACTTAAAGGATTTTAGATCCAGGGTGGGGCTAGGAATCTGTTGCAGATGATACCACACTAAAACTGCTCTACATTGTCTTTGGCAGTTAAATTCTTGTCAAGTGTTCCATTAACATCAAACCTCATATCTAAATAATAAACCTGATGTTGAGCTGATGTTAAACACTTTACAGGCAACATGGTTTTGCATTCTTGGTTGCTAAAGTAGAGATTTTAAACCAATTTTCTCAATAACCTCATTCTTTTTTCTTGCTCTTTTTGTCCAACTTTGCCCTCCTACTCCCATGATTGAGAAAGGAATCGGGGCCGGGTACCTAGATACCCTGTTACCTTGCTGCCAGGTGCTGAGCTGTTCAGCCCTCTCTCCTCTCTGTGGCTAAGCAGTGTTTGCCATGGACAATTAAAACCCAGGGATGTTGGGCCGGGGATTTAGCTCAGTGGTTTCGCCGCCTGCTGCACAAGCGCAAGGACCTGAGTTTGATCCCCAGTACCAAAAAAACCCAAAACAAACAAAACAAAAAACCCCACAAAAACCCAGGGATGTTCTACTTAATTATCAGCCTTCTGAGAATGCTCTGATCCTGGGGCTAGTGTAGGCTGAACTGAGCTGAATGTCTTGGGATAATAGGTCAGGAGAAATCTTACCCCTAGAAACTAAGTTTATATTGGGCCAACAGAGACTGAAGGAACAAGAGTGAAGAAACAGAAATGGTTTATCCATCACATTGAAAGTCCTCACTTGACAAAATCTGAAAGCCAGAACTCTGCTGCTGTGCTATCCCCATATTTTATGGCATTTAATAGTTGCAGAAAAAATAAAACATGATGTGTATTTTAAAGCCATTTCCTTTCTTCCCTCTCCTTGTTTCAAGAATTTGAGTGTACCTGCTACATGCTAGGCTCAGTGTTGGTTTTAAAGGATTTCTAAATGACCAATGTGAATAGTACGGACAAGGTCTTGTCTCGGTGGCATTTCCAGTCTTAGCTGGTGCCAACCAGTCTTAAAGGAGCCACCTAACTGCTCTAAACTTCAGTTCCTCTGTCAGTAAAATGAGGTGGATTAAATGAGTTTGGGATCTTTCTATCTCTGATATCCTGCACTGGTGGAAAGGATTCAGTCTTTTAAATGCAGATGTGGAGTATGGGATCTTTTTAGTGTTCGCTTTGCGAATAGGCACAAAGACTTGGTTTACTATTTTACTGCAAAAATTTAAAAGTATATCTAATAAATTTTCTGCCTCTCACAAAGAGCCGAGACCACCAATTTCCTGAGGAAACAAATGTCACCTTTTCAGAGTGCACAGGCCTCTTCCCAGGGGGATCCTGTAATTCCTAGAAGGGGTTTCTCTGGGCCAGGTCACCTGGGAGGGCAGTGCCTTATCTTGTCTGAATCTGATGTTGCTGCCCCTGTGGAGAGCTGGGTGGTCTGAACAGGGCTTGTTGCTTCTGCAGTGCACAGCTTGCAACCTGACCCTTTCATTCAAGTGACTCCAGGTGAGAGGCTCAAACAGAGGCCTTTGAGGCGTTGGGAAACACAAAAAGCTAACAAAAAAACTCACTCCCTAATGAAACCTTGTCTGCACTGTATTTTGTCTGTGAACTAGCTTCTCTTACTGCCGTGATGGGACCCTACTTCAAAGGGCTGTAAAAGTTGGCCATCGAGATAAGAAAGATCTATGCTTTTCTGACAAATGCAGCCCCAAGCTGACTGAAAATGCTGTGTGTAGGTGGGAAGCTGTTGATCAGAAGACAAGGGAGGGATCTTGCAAAGTCAGGATTTTTTTCCTGTGCTGGGGATCAAATCCAGGCCCTTGAACAGAGTAGGCAAGTGTTCTATCACTGAGACATACCACCAGCCCTAGGTTATGATCTTTTAAGTTGAATGTTCCTCACCCCTCATTGGTAAGTTTTTACAGGAGAAGACAAAAACAGGTTTTGTTTTCATCCTTACCCTTCCTTATTTTTATGGGTTTGATGATATTTGGAAATGTGTATTAAAAGATGATACCCAAAATACTCCTTTTGTGTATCACTTAAAGGCCGCTAAGATTACATGTCACTTTTCACTCTCAACTTCATTCTTGCAACTTTCCTATCAGCTTTGTAGGGACAGGGACTGATAAGCACACCAGGCTCAGCCCGGAGGCCTTCCACTGGGTGTCCTACCTCCCTGGGACCCACTTCTGCCTTCCATCAAGTGTTATCAGCTGCTCGGTGCTGGTGCTTACGAACACTCCCTGCACTCCTCCCTTAGAATAAATGAACCACATATTTGTCTCTTGAGCTTGAGCTTTATGGCATGGTTTCTTCATTCCAGGGCCTCAATTTCTTATTGGCAAAAAGAAAAAAAATTCAGTTTTTATAAATTATAGACCCAAACCATTATAAAGTTGGGAAGATTTCAGAAAGGATAGAAATCTACAGATGAAGACACATCCAAACATTTTAAAATTTGGGGGTATTTACTGTCAATTGCTCTCATAACCCAAATTTGTCTTCCTTCGTCAAAAGTGATCCTGGGCCGCGGATTTAGCTCGGTGGCACTGCACCTGTCTTGCAAGTGCAAGGTCCTGAGTTCGATCCCTGGTACCAAAAAAAAAAAAAAAAGAAAAAAAGTGATCCTACCTCTTAGACAACACAGCAACGGCACAACAGCAATACTTTAATTCTGTTTTATGTAAACTTTCTCTTCTGTTATAACATGGTAGGAAGTTTCTATTTCATTTAATAAACATTAGTGATTGTTTTGAAACTAAAAGATAGCATTAATACAAGAGCCTGACTGTTAAATCAGAGAGGTGTAGTAGAAAAAAAGATTGGCCTTTGAATACATTTCAAGTAAGTACTAACCCTGGGCTGCAATGTTCGTTTCCTTTGTAACCTTACAAGTTTGCCAGCTTCCTTGAAAGTAAAATGAGGGTATTAATACTTATTGGATATCTGTGCATGGTGAAATGTGTACAAGTGCTCAATAAATGATGCTTTGGGAGAAGGCAAATACAGGTGAGGAGTTGGAAAGAAGCAAACATGTGACAAGTTACCTAATGTATAGGTGAAAAGGAAAAAGAAATAAGCAGTAAAGGTTTCTTCCAGATCCTACTTCCTGGGCATAGCAGATCTCAGTACTGCACATCCTCCCCTGACCTTCGACCCTGACCAGCAGTCTAGTTCTCACTTGATTCTTTCTCATCGTTTGAGTGGCCTGCAACAGATCCATGAACTTACAGGCTATTTAGGTGACTTTGAGTGGAGAACCAAGGGTAGTGTGAAAATCATTCTGCCTTCATTTCTTCTTGATTCTCAGAATTTAAGACTTTTATAGTTCTTTCAGGTAAATATATAAAGAGATGAATCATTTTTTTCTCTAGATTTTGCTCCATTGTGTCGAGGGATTCAACTTGAGAGAGAAACGTTTGTTTGAGAATTTGAACCCCTGGGTTCGCACCATAGTGAGCTTGTGAACTATCACCAAAAGGAAAGACAGTGGTGTTCAAACACACATTCTGTCTGTATGCCTCTCTGCGGCCCCCCCCCCATTTTTTTCTTATAGATCTGATGTTTGTTTTGGGTTCAGCCACTCAACTGATATTTTCTGAGCTTCTCTATGCAAGATCCAGTGATGAGCCCTAGAGGCACTTGGGTGAACAGAATAGTCATGCTTTTTATCTTCAAGGAGCTTACAGACCAGGAAAAAAGGCAGATTTCAAAAAACAAAACAGAACAAAAAAAACTACAAGAAATAATAAAATGCCTGTAGATGTCCAGCATTGCAGGATTCTATGTGGGCAGAAAAAACTGGTCTGGGAGGTTGAGACGGGAAAGATGAGGATAGAATTCAGCCAGGCAAACAGAGCAGCTGGTGGCATGGGAAAAGGGTATTCATGGCCAGTGGAACAGCACAGATCAAGGTCACAAAGCCTCAAAAGCTGCATGGGCAGTGTGGGTGTGAAAGGAAGGGAGAGTCTGGTTTGACTAACACATCAGTGGCCCGGAGGGAGCCATGCAGGAGCATTCTGGAGAGGTGGGAGGGGCAACCAAGCAGGGACACCCAGGGACCCTAGGAAGCACATGATCTACATTTCTTCCCCCAAACAAAGAACCCTGCCCTGTGTTTATATTTCACCCCTTACTGTTGCTGGGCAGCACCTAGGGATCTTTTTCTCTGAAAGTAAGTTGAGATTTCCACTCTTTCTTTCCGATTCTGTGCTCTGGACCACAGGCTAAAGTCAGTCCTCCTTCAAGTACTTGAGGACAGATTGCCCCCACTTCTCTTTCTTGCATAAACCTCTGCCAAAGTAGATCTGCTTTTTCTCATATACACGTGCAGTTAATTTTGGAAAATATAGAGTTACACATTTTTGCTTATTGAAAGCTAATGTATTGGCTTCTGTCCATCATTCCAGCCTCTGATTATCAAGGCTGTGCATCTTGACTGTGTCCTCAGTGATAGCAGTGAACCTGCTTGGATTTGTGAGATCTGTGAACTGAATAGGCTTGTCTATTATATCTTTGGTGAAGGATTTTTAAATAAATGTTGGACTTAAAGGAAGTAAAAAAAGTAAAAAAAAAAGACCCATGAGGTATACCTTTAGATGTTCCTCTGAGAAACGCTATCTCTAGCTCCCCATTTCTTTTGAAAGAGGAAACTAGTTACAGTCATAGGAATGTCCTGATTTGAATGGGAAGAGCTCAAAGGTACCAGTGTGTTCTTGGTGTTCTTGTTTTAACAAGAATGCTAAAGCCACAGTTATTGGTGTTTTCACTTTTTGATCCACATGTTGAATGCCACAGACAATTTTGTCCTTCTGCCTTCAAAACACATGGATAAATCAGTACTGCCAGAGAGGGGGTGATAAATGCCCTGTAAATAAAATATAATCTCCTGCAGTGGCAGGAAGGGAGTCTTTCCAAATGAGATGAGCCAGTCTCAGGTCATCCCGAAAGTGGCATTTGACAGGGCCTTAATCAAGTAGGAAGGATTTCAGGAAGGATGGAAGCAAGACATGGCAGGCAATGTAAAACAGTCCTTTTAGCATGAATTCACTGTCACTTAAAGTATGTGATGCAATGACCAGTTCACCAGCAGTGAAAGCATGAGTAAATAACTCATTTCAAATTATAGTCCTAATTGTCTTTTTTCTTGCTTTCTCACTTTTCATTATTCTTACCTTCTTTTTATTTTCTTCTAATAATTTTTGCATTTTAAGGAAAATATACTTCTGCTCACCACCTGTCATGGCTCAGCAACTTGAATGTCCTGGCTGACATCACCTCTGCTACCTTAGTACCTATCTTCACAGAGATTGGAGTGAAACTACAAAGCTTTTTATAAAAATGATTTTACTTAAGTATGAAAAGTAGCTAATATCTCAAGCCCTTTGAAATTTTGGAATGATTAAAAAAAAAGAAGCTGCTTTAGGTACTGATCGATGATTAAGAGGTTATTTGAGGGTGATTTAAGAGATACGTGATTATTTTAAATAGTGCTCAAGGAGTTTAACATTGCATTTTAAATCCTATTCACATCCTGCTCACCGTGTGTCTGTCAACACCACCTCCTACTAGTGTTAGCTGATCTTCCAAATTATTAAAACAGTACTGCAATAAAACCTGTAACCACACACACACATACACACACACACACACACACACACACAAAAGCCTCACATTTTAATAATCCATTCATAATATGCTCTGGACTTAGCTTTTGGCTACAGAGTATGGTCGCAGGTAAACTTTCTGAGGCAGGGCTATGGACTAGCTTTGCACTTCAATGGAATTTTTCAAAAGCTTCAGATGGAACCCATTTTATTTTTCTCATTTGGCCATAAAACCTATGTGGTGTTGATTTTACTGTTCTAACTGGGAGGGAGCAGTGTGTGGCATACAGCATTCTGGATTGCAGAGGTTATGTGGACTCCCTTATTGATGCTGCTGAGTGGCTTCACTGGGAACAATTGGTTTTCATTTACACCCAATAAAGAGGCATTTCCTGATCTGGGATGTGGAAGTTGCTTTGGTGGCCAGCCTCATATAGTGCATGGGAATCAGGCTATGAGAAATGTCCTCCCCATCACTTTCCTGGGTTAGTGTTTGCCTACATTAGAAAGGCAAATGATGACAACCTGAGCTACCAGAGACCTGGTCAGAGCTCGCTTGCTTTCACAGCAGGCTTGAGGCACAGCATGTCCAGTGCTTTAAAGCCTCCCATTTGAATTGCTAGCTCTGTGTCCAGAGAGCCTGAAAACAAGACTTTAAACCCTAAGGCTTGAAGACAGTGTCATGACCTACATGTGCCAGGAGTGAGGGCAGAGGAATTTGTTCATTTAAAAAAGCACAGAAATTCTATTCACAACTACCCTGTGAAGTAAATATTACGAATCTGCACCATACAAAGGATGAAGGCTGAGAAAGTTTAATTAACCTGTATATTTATATTGTAGATTGAGGTCTTTTCACAGGTATTAAAGTTTTCAAAAAGTAAGCAGTTTAGGTGTCCTTAGTTCATATGCTTAAATGAAGTCTGCCTACAGAGACTGATGAACTACAGGTTATGACACAAATGCCATGCAGTGTTATTACACTTTTTCTTAATATTAGAATGTCCATTTTATTTAAAGAAAGGAATTGACAGCTTTTGGTGCCTCAAAAGATTGATCTTTGGTTTTGTTCTTCAGTAGAACTAGCCAGATTGTTTATCCCAAGCTAAAATTGCAGACAGTGAGAAGGGCTCCCACCGAGAAGGCACAAGGGTTCATGTTAAAGTGTTAAAGTAAGGGCCATTGTTTCACTAAGAATCAGTGAGAAGCAATTGGCATAAGCACATAGGAATGACACTTTGGAAGGATGTGTGAGATTTTCAAGTTTTAGACTAGGCTGTTTGAATTTTTCTGCTTTGCAGCAGATGATAAAGCAGATAGCCTCAAATTCTCTTCTAATCTTATCAAAACTGATTTTGCAAGTAATGATTTTAGGGACAGCTATTACTCCTTACCTAATCCCAAATATACCCACTTCTTTTTTAAATCTTAAAATACCATACTGTGAAAAAAGTAAGGAAAAGCATTAGCCTTGTGAACAATAAAATATATGGCTATAATATAAATATTTACCTTTGTCTTTAAAGGCACAGTAGCATATGCCTGTAATTCTCAGCTACTCAGAGGGTGGCAAGTTCAAGGCCACCCTGGGCTACAGAATTAAACCTGGTCTCAAAAACGAAAAGGCATGGAGGTGTAGCTTAGTGTGAAGACCCTGAGTTCCACCCCCAGTACAGCAAACATACATATACAATTCACAGCAAGGGATAAAATTAAAATGCAACAAAGTGGAAGCGCAACTTTCTAGTAAAACTTTCATGGTAATTTCTTTAATCTTAGACTTTGATTTCTTTCTGGCAAATTTACTGGTTCAGGAATCCACTTACTTTTTATGTGTACCTTACACATGTGCTGGCTTCCTAGGAATGGTCACTTACAGGGTCTCAATAAAAAGCTCCCCTGTGACACCAGATTTGGGGCTTCCTTCCTTACTTCATGTGTGTCAGCTCTCCTCTGCCTGAGCTGTCCTATCTCTCTCTTGTCCACCCTAACCCGCCCTGATCCCCTCCACACTGGGCAGTGCCTTCAGGCTCTTCCTATGCTGATCCCATTCCTATGCTGGTCACATTCCCTGTCCCGCTCCCACTACCTTTCTCCACCCTAACCCAGCGACTCTAGGAGTGGTGCATGGGCCATTGTACTAGGAAGCTAGAGATGGACCTGCTAGTTTTGAGAGTCATTAGAGGTAATTTTTCTTCTGGGTGTGTTTCTCATCGTTATTAGCAGTGCAGAACCTCGGAGGCTGTCAGGACTGTGTGCTTTCTTCTGGGGCAGTGGAGAGTGACCGACACTGGACACTGCTGTCTTCTTTGCAGCCAGTACTTCTCCTGTAGCAGTGACCACCACACTGCCTGTCTCCAGGCCACTGTGTTGGTACTGTGGTCTAGAGCAAGCTGACAGCATGCATTGTGCCTGGCAGGGTGCACTGGACTGGGCAAGGCCCAGTAAGGCTGTCTCAGTACTTTGGCCAGCAAGGTACAGGACAGATAGGTTGGTATATTTTCTCACAGAAGTATCTTCCACCATGATACGCTTATGCAGTGCTCAGAGACATCACAATTTGAACGATATTTATCAGCCAATCTGGACATTGTGCCTGGGATAAATATATTCCTACTTCTAGACAGACTGCAAACCAACGTTTTGAATATAGATTATTTGTGTCTTGGAAACTCAAAGTGTTTGAGCCAAGACTGCTGTTGCTTCCTTTTTTGTCTTTTAAAAGATTTCTCTGACTCACTGGCATTTGGAGTTCCTAAGCAAGTTTCACATTTCTTAATGCCATTAGGCTTGCATCAGGAGTTGAGCATGTGCAGTGGAACACACACATGTACATACCCACACACACACACACACACACACACAGGATGTGTTGGTACATGGGGCCTCAGCATGGGGAAGTGTCCTGTGAGCCAGTGGGGCCTGATGGCACTAGCATAGCTGAGGATATGAACACCTGAGAAGGGATGGAGCTGTAAATTATGCCCATTCCTTCTACACCAGGAAGCATGATGAATGGGACCCCAATGTGGTTGTCTTGACTATTTTCTGTTGCTGACACCCTGCACTGCTGCATGGAAAGCATTCTGGCTCTGGCTGGGGATCACAGGCAAGTCGATTCGCCCTAACTCATGAGACTCATCAAAAGATGGCTTGGTGGATAATGAATAGAAAGTCCAGAGTCCTGACCTACCTCCTCACCTGTGATCCCTAGATTCCACTATTATTAGCTTTTTGCTTAGTGTGGTATATCTGTTACAATGAGTGAGCCAGTCATTATGAGGTAGAGACCATAGTTTACCTTATATAGTTCACTCTGTCTTGTACATTCCGTGGGTGTTGACAAATGTCCAGTGACACGTACCACTACAATGGTAACTCTGAAAATAACTTTTAAATTTTTATTGGTGCATGTTTGCAGTACATAATGCTTGCATTCATTGTGAGAAGTTGTTATAGGTACATAAAACATCTGATTCTTTTTATTTCCCCTCCCCCCCATCTCTACATCTCCTTCTCATTTGCAAAAGCTCTATCTCCCTATTAAAGTAAGTTTTAGGGAAAACTTTCTTCCATGGGTCTGGGATAGAAAGGAGAAGAAAGGAAAACAACTTTGATTGAGCCTCCCTATGTGTGTGCCAGGGACTGGGATTTACATGTATGGATATTGTTACATGAACCAATTTTCAGAATCCTGAAGATGCTGATTATTGTTTTCACTCTAAAGATGAAACAGAGTCCAAAGAGAGTAAGTTCTTCCTCAAGGAAACTGGAATGGAGACAGGTGCACAGGTCTGTGGGCTCTGGTTAGCAGCCTGGCCTCTGCATTCTTTCTCTTCAGCTCCAATCCTGCCTCAGAGAAAAAACACCGTCTTTTTTAGTACTATTAAATCAAATTACTTACAAAATTATGTTTTTAAGTTATTTTACAAAGTGATGTGTAGGTCATGGCTTAAAGACATCGGAATCGTGCTAAGAACCTCAGCAGGAAGAATGTCCAGATTATCATTAGAGTTCCGTTAAATTTATTTGTTGGTTTAAGTACTGCAATTTTGATACTGTGCTTTACCTTCCACACTTTGCTTGCAGCAGTGGATAAAGTAGCAGATCAGCTAATTGCTAACCTTTGACAAATCCTTCACTGCTGGGGCCCCTGATTCCTTGTCTTGCTCACCATGTGCCAGAGCAGAGTGCTGGGTGTCAGACACCTGGGCTCTTAGGCCTGTCTGTTGGGGTTGGAATCTCAGTGACACCACTGTCATTTGTCTTAGACAGGTTCCTTCTCTTTCCTTAGCTGCAAAATGGAAATAACAATAATGACTATACATTGTTATGCATCCTGTATGAGTTTGAGTTGTATCATTCAATGGCATGCAAGTGGCATGGTCAGTGACACGGCACCAGAAGTGTGCTGGCTGCTTTTCTGGTCTGAGCAATCCTTTTCACAAGGGGGTCATGTGGAAGAATGGATGTTTCTTAATTCATTAATTGTTTTAAATTGTATTCCGGTGAGTTTGGTGGGGTCAGTAGAGCATTTTGCTTATATGCTGTCACAGCAAAGGCCATTTTGCATTTTCATGTACCTGAACATAAATTTCTTTCCCAAAAATCTCTGATCTCTCAAGGTCATGGATTACCTTCTGTTTACTTTGACTTGCACAGTATCTGTATCTTTTCACACAAAAATGCTTCGCTTCCGACATAACATTTACTTGTTTATTTTTGACTGTACCTTATTTTTTCTCTTCATCTTCAAACATGCCTTTTGTTCTCCTTTTTACCTTTCCAAATCCTATTCTCTGAAATTTAACTCTTTCCCCTCCTAGGAAGTATTCTCAGGCCCAGCTTGACTGATATGCTGCCTTCCTTTTTATTTTTCTAGTACACAATATACTCCACCATTATATCCCTTATTACTCTTTTGGATCATTAATTTATATGTATGTCTTTCTGAATTACACTATAAACTCACAGAGGGCAGGAATTTCTTTTTGTCTTTATAATCCCAGCATTTAGTATGAGACTTGTTGCAAAGTGGTTACTCAACAATTATTTGCAAGATGTATGAACAAATGATTATGTTATGTCCACATAAAGAACCAGGATGTATTATAAATATGAGATTGTTCTCAAAAAATGAATTCCTCAGCATGATTAATATGAATTAAAAATAATTTGGTGTTTCATTGTAAATTAAGAAATGCCTCTTCACTCAAGAAGAGGAAAAGCAATTTCAATCACAGTGACTCTGGCTGGGAAGGTCTTCCATGTGAATTTGGATTCCTACCCATGTGGTCCCAGGTACAGAATGGAGTATAGACAATAACAGTGAATGAAAGTGCTTTTCATTTCTTTGTTATTCAATTAAAGTAACCTGTCATGAAAATTGGTCTCTGAAAGCAAAAGTAATTTAAGCCATGGTTACTTCCTAATTTTTAAAGAAACGCTTTTGTTTTTTTGGTACCAGGGATTGAACTCGGGACCTTGCGCTTGCACGGCAGGTGCCAGAACCACTGAGCTAAATCCCTGGGCCAAAAAATGCTTTTGATGGTTTATGAAACTAATAGTCATTAGAAACAATGTAAGTAGCAAGCACAAAACCTTTTCCCTCAGTGTTTGGTCTTCCCTGATTTGAAGGCAGCTTTAGTAGAAGGTCTTTGTAGAGACAGCCCAGGTCTAGTTTCCAAAGGGCAGTCTAGATTTCTGATAGAGATTCAGTAAGAATGGATTTATCAGGAATGGTCAGAAATTTGGTAGGTATCATTTGACCATCCTATATTGCAGTCATTTTAATTCTCTAATATAGTGTTTTAATAATTTTTCAAAGAAATTGGGTGTTTATTTAGAAAAAGAATAAAAAATCTTTCTATTTCAGGCTTAAATTTCAGGTTTTCTTTTCCTGTCTTCTTGGAGTCTTTCCTATGTTCCTATTATGTTGTGACTCTTGAAAAGGAGATTTTAGTGCTGTGTGCTTCAAACATATTTGAATCTAGAAGAGTTTTTGTGAAACACTTTTTAATATCTTCAAAATAGCGTTTTCATAAGCATAATTTGCAAAACATGGCCTTCATTAGAGGATGAATGTTGAATTGTTGACATGAGGAAGGAATACTAAAGAGCTTTGTGTAGCAGTCAAAAGTCCACCTGAATTTACAACCGTTGTTATGATGGAATGCAGAACATGCCACCCCAAGATATAGCACCCTGGCATACTGAATATTTTAAACCATAGGGATTGGAGGAATGGCAGGTGCTCAAAGGATTTGCCCTTCTCTGAATAGCAGACCCTAAGACCCTTATGAGAGGGTACCCTTCCAATCCCCAAAGGAAAAGAGCATCCTCACTTGTGAAGATGGAGGGTCACCAAGAGGAGCCTGACCAAACACATTTTGCTAAATTTCCCTTGGCTCAGCCCTGCATGACTTTTCACTCTCCATCAAACTTTGTACAGAAATGCTGAGACTTAGTGTTTCGTCTGGTTTTCATTTCCTTCTGAATTCTCCTGTGTCACGTAATACCTACATTAAATAAATCAATATGTTTTTCTCTTGTTCATCTGTCATTTCTTTAAGTCTGATTTACAGGATCCAGCCAGTGAACCTATGATGGGCAGAAGGAAAAGGGTTGTTCTTCCCCTCAGGGTAAGGATGTGGCCAGAGGATGGCTCCTTCTCCGTAGCACTGAGCCAGCCAGTGCATCCTGAGGACCTGGGTAGGATACACTGGAAGGGATGTTTTCTGGACTGAGCATCATCTATGCTTGAAGGAAGCTGCATGAATAATGGGCTTAGTGCTGGGCTGTCAGAACTGAGGGTTGGATCCAGGCTTGGTTCCAGATGGCTGTGTAATTTTGGTAGTCACTTAACCATACATACATACACACACACACACACACACACACACACACACGCCCCACTCACACATGCCTAAGAGTGTTTTCTCTGGGTATTGGGAAGTGTATTTTTTTTCTTTTTGATAGGTTTCTGTATCTTTGTCCTTTCATAAATGTGTGCTCAAAAATAAGAAAAAAGTGAATAATTTGGTAAATAAAATGAAGGATATGGACTAGTTGATTTCTAAGGATCCTCTCAAGTCACGTATTCTGTGATTTAGAACACAGTGAAGAAAAACATTGCAGAGAGGGGGACATAGAATGATAAAGGCAGAATCAATGTGTAATTTACTGATTGAACAGGCTGGAATTATGAAGTAGCCTGTTTGCCTCGGGGACTGCAAACTGTGCTTGTGGTGGACAGAGTGGAATCAGCACTACACTGAGAGACAGGGTGTGGCCCTGGTGTGCAGAGACTTCCTGTAGAGATCATTGCCTCCAGTGAAACCAGCTCTGGCCACTATCATAGACTGCTCCCTAGAACACGAAGAGGGTGTGAAGGGTTTGCATACTGCAGACAATACACATGGCGGCCAGTGAAGGAATTGCAGAGAGAGTAAGATTTTGGTGTAAAGTAAAGCAGGAGAAAACAGCAGCTTAGTGCAGGGTTCCTGGCTTTGGGGAAACTGGAGTCCAGTTTGTGCAAGGTCAAGGTCAAAGTAATGCCTTTGTATAAGTTACTTAACTACTGTGCTTCTCATTTTCCAAACCTGAAAAATTACTGTTTACCTCATAAAACCATTGCAGGGGTTAAACAATATTTATGTAGAGAATTTTGAACAATGTCCAGCATATAGTAAGCACTTAAGAAGTGTTAGTTTTTATTATGATTGCTAGGTGACTTTTTTTTTTTTTTGCTAGGTGACTTTTTAAAGTCATTATTTATAAAATCAGAAAAATAACAGACTAGTTTATAGGTTTGTTAGGAGAAATAAATGAAAAGATGTGTATAAACTATATAACTCAGTACCTGTACATAGCAAGAAAATAAGCAAAAAGAGAAAAAGGAGGACATATGTTGGATATACTAAAACTTATTATAGAAAAATATCTTAGGGGATGCAGGCTATTTCCCCTTCCACCCCCAAATGCACTTTGAAAATCCTATGTTCAAAAGATTGCAAGGATTTTCCATCTTTGAGAAGCAACTGGGAAATTTAGATTCCTTCAGAGGTTCTTGAAAGAGAAGAATTTGCTTGGAAGTTGTGTCTTCCTAGCACAGCTGCTCTCGGGCTGTGGTTGGGAGGAAATGAAATGAGATCTTCAGGATGAGGGGGAAGGAGCCCCAGGTGAAGATGCTCCATCCACATCGACTCCTGCTGGGACGCGAGGCCATGCATTAGAAAGTTCCCTCCCTGTTTCCCCAACAAACAATTCATTTCTCTACCTCAGGGAGCTTTAAGGTCATAAGAGGCAGTGGATCTGGTTTTTGGTGAAGTCTACATAAGTCTTCTTTCCTCAACCAGTTTGTCTAGTTTAGACAGCCGGCTCTTCCCCAAGGACGTAGTCTTCCTGGCTTCCAGTTCCCTGCCCCATAGTGAATCAACTCATGTCGCTATGATTTGGATTTAGTTGTCCTGTGATAGTTATGTTCAGCTACAAGTTTATGCTTGCAACTTTAATATGTTGTATCGATTACTTTGGAAATTATTTGTATGAAAATTATGATGATTGAAAAAGCATATCAAAAATTCCATGATGGTTTCTACGTTTATTCTGACTGGAATTTTAAAGAGTTTAATGTGGTATAGAGTCAGAAAGTTTTCCCAGGCTTTCTTCACCCTTTTAGCCAAAAATTTAAAAATCATATGTTTAGGTGGGTGGGAATGGACTGATCTTGACTTGGGTGTTTTTTATGTTAAATGCTATCTTCCTATTAGTTTATTTTCTTTCTAAAGGACTTTAGAGTACTTGTTAGATCTGAATCTGTGAGAGCCAGGACACATACACATACACACATGGGGACATACACAGGACACACGCATGTGTTCAGAGAAAACAAATAGGATCAGTTGCTTACATCATTTTCGGTTGGACGGCAGTAACTATTCAGAGTGATGATGAGAACAGCAGGCCACATGAGAATTCTGCAAAATGCAAGCAGACAAACAGCAAGCTGTGCTAGACAACTGTTATCTTGGTACCTGGGCTGGGCACAGGAGGGAGGAGCCCTTGCCTTGTGATGTGTAGCTTCCACTGCACAATTCTGGAGACAGATACTTTTTTGTATATTAACTACTGCTTAATTTACACCTTTAAAAAATTTTGTGAGTACGTATTTGCAATACATACTGTTTACATGCCTCATGTGGAGTTGTTGCACATACATAGCACATTTTAATTCTTGTTTTGTTGCCTTTCCCTCTCCCCCTCATTCCCTCCCTCCACCTCTTGATCCTCTCCCCAATTGAGAAAGTGCTATCTCCCCATTTTCTATTATCTTCCTTTTATTTTGCTCTTTATTTGTATTTTGGGTTTCTCATGTAAGGGAAACCATGTGACCATATTTAAGCTTATGTGTCTGATTTATTTCACTTAGCATCATGATCTCAAGGTGCATCTGTTTTCTTACAAATGACTCAAGTTTATCCTTTATAGCAGAGTAGTACTCCCTCCATTGTGTGTAAATACCACATTTTCTTTATCCATTCATTGTTGATGGACATTTAGCGTGTTTCCAAGATTTACCTGTTATAAATTGTGCTGCTGTAAACATGGGTATTCATGTATCACTATAATATGATGACTTTAAATCTTTTGGGAAGGTACATAGAAGGGGAATAGCTGGGTCAAATGGAATTTCTAGTTGTAGTTTTCGAGGGCTCTCCATATTAATTTCCATGGTATTTACACTTGTTTACATTCTCACGAAGAATGAAGAAGGATTTCTTTTCTGCTCCAGCCTCACCAGCATTTGCTATTATTTGAGTTCTTGGATGATGGCCATTCTTTCTAGGGTAAGATGGAATCTCAGTGTTGTTTTAATTTGCATTTCTCTAATGGTCACTGGTGTTGAACATTCTTCATGTATTTATTGGCCGGTTGTATTTCTTCTGTGAAAGTATCTATTCATTTTAGTTGCCCATTATTTCATTTTGTCTTTTATTTTGGGAAGATCTAATTTTTTTTTTAGTTCTTTTTTTGGGGTGAGCACCGGGGATTGAACTCTGGACCTTGCGCTTGCGAGGCAGGTGGCGGAACCACGGAGTTGAGTTCTTTATATACTCTAGATATCAGTCTTTTGAGGAATACCTCGCAAAAATTTTTTTCCCATTCCATAGGTTGTCTTTTCACTTTTTTGGTTGTTTCTTTTGGGGTGTGGAAGCTTTTGAATTTTATATGATCTCATTTGTTGATTCTTTGTAATATTTCCTGGGCAACCAGGGTTCTGTTTAGAAAGTCATTGTCTATGCCTATGTCTTTGAGAGAGTTTTACCTAGTTTATCTTTCGGCATATTAAGTGTTTTCGTTTTAACATTTAGCTCTTGGATCTATTTTGATAATAATTTAGTACTACACTGGGAGAGATGTGCATCTAGACACAATCTTTTGCCTGTGGAGAGCCAGTTTCCCAGCAACACTTACTAAAGAGGCTGTCTTTCCTCCAGTGTATGTTTTTGGCCCCTGTGTCAAAGATCAGAAGTTGATTGTGTCTGGGGTTGCTTCCACATCCTTTGTTCTGTTCCATTGATCCCCATGTCTGTTTTTGTGCCCATACCATGCAAACGCTGTTTTTAATCACTGTAACTTTGTAATATAACTTCAAGTCTGAGATTGTTGATGGTCCCTGCTTTGCACTTTTACCTAGGATTGCTTTTGCTATTCTGAGTCTCTTCTGGTCCCATAGAAATTTTAGGATCGGGGCGGAGATTTAGCTCAGTGGTTTCGCCGCCTGCTGCTCAAACACAAGGACCCGAGTTCGATCTCCGGTACCAAAAAAAAAAAAAAAAGAAAGAAAAAGAAATTTTAGGATTGTTTTCTCCAGTTCTGTGAAGGGGGCTGTTGGAATTTTGACTGGGATTGCACTGTCTGTACGTCAATTTTGGAAAATATGTATGTCCATTTTGACTGTATTGGTTCTGCCTATCCAGGAAAAGAAGATATCTTTCCATTTTCTGATGTTCTCTTTGAGCTCCCTTTTTAGGGTACTATAGTTTGTGTCATAGAGGCCTTTCACTTCCTTAGTTAGGTTAATTTCCAAGTATTTAGTTTTTCTTGGTGCTATTTTGAATAGTATTTTTTCCTAATTTCTTTCTCAGTGGGTTCATTATTGGAGTAGAGGAAAGCCATTAATCTTTGTGTGTTGGTTTTGTATCCTGCTACAGTGCTGGATTTGGCAATTAAGTCTAGGAAACTTTTGGTGGATTTTTTTGAGTTTTCCAGGTACAGGATCAAGGCATCTGCAAATAATGATAATTTGGCTTCTTCCTTTCCTGTACATATCCCTTTTATTTCTTTTTCTTACCGAGTTGCTCTTGATAATGTTTTGAGGACTGTGTTGAACAGGAGTGGTGATAGCGAACATCCTTGTCTTGTTCCTCATTTTAGAGGGAAAGCTTTCAGTTTTCCCCCATTTAATATGATGCTGGCAGTAAATTTGTCATACATGGCTCTTATGAGATTGAGACATGTTCTTTCTATGCCTATTTTCTTCAGTGTTTTTTATCATGAAAAGATGTTGGATTTTGTCAAAGGCTTTTTCTGCTCAGAGACACAGAATATTAAATGTCATTCTCAACAGGGCATATCATTACTATTTGTTACTGAGAATTTTCATTCATTGAGAAGCTGGAGCACAGCTGGGATCCAGGTTTTTTCTTATGCACAGAATATCTCAGACTACTGACAGAAGTATCACATTTACATCAACATGAAGAATACATGTTCCTATGTTTAAGCTAAGTGTGTAACTATGCAATAAATACAAGTACACATTTCTCCTCCACCAAATGAAATGTTACTACCTTATTTTCTTCTGTTTGGGAAATTTCTTTCTTTCTTTTTTTTTTTTAGGAAATTTCTTAAGAAAGATAGTTTGGATAAAGTAAACTTTATCCTAATAAGGATAAATTCAAAGCAGGGAAGATTTCCATTTTTCAGAACATTTTTCACACGTTCTTACTGACTTGCACAGCTTGCTAAGTTATACTTGAGCACATGGTTTTCACATGAAGGAAAAAGACGGTAGAGGGAAAGCAGAACCGATTGCAGGCGAAATGTGAGGATGTCAGAGTGCTGAGAAACAGCAAGCAAGCAAGCAAGCAAAGACAGGATTTTTTTCTACTACAGAATCAAAGTAAGGTTGGAGTGGCTGAAAACCATTTTATAAGCTTCCTTGGGGAATCTAGCTTCCACCTCCAACTGCCCCCAATAGTTGTGCTGGTGTGTGTCCACGGCAGCAATTAGAGCAAGCCGTGGGCAGATGTTTCCTGAGGCCTGACTTGGCCTGCTGTTGAGACCAAGAGAATGACATTCTCAAGATGTACTATGCTTCCCATTAAGGCTTTGTTAAGTAAGTATTGGCTGCCACTGGGATCCTAATTCTGAATCAGGGACAAGACAATCACCATCATCTGATTTGTGGGGAGATAAAAGACCCATTGTCACCTATGAAATCACATTTGATTTATCGTCTTGATTTGGTTTGCCACTGTTCCGTTTTTCTTTCCTGTTCTTTCTCTGTCAGTTCAGCTGAATTCTTTCCTTATTACAATGTTCACATACTTGGTGTTTCCAACACCAAGGGAAAAAATACAGGAGCAGAGTTAGAATATAAATAAAACACAAATAAAGCACACTTAAAAAAAATCTCTGTGGCCCGTAATTCTGTAGCCATCATTCAGGCTCTGTTGAGTGAAGGATTAAGTTCATTTGATTTTGAATTTGTAAATTGCTACCCCTGCATTCTTTTTTTCCTTCCCAATTGTGTTGCTTCCAGTTGCTTTTGAAGTATTGGGATTTTAAAAATTGTGTATCCTGTCTAAAGAGTAAGATCAATGAAACAAACCCTGCTTGATATTTATTGAGCCTAATTTTGCCACCTTCACAAGGCCCAATTCCTGCCATTTTGTTTTTCCTGAGTGGGTATTTCTTTGATATATTTTGTAACAATAATGTTACATTTGGTTGAGGCTTTATGGTTAAAATATTTCCACAGTGATTGTTTCATTTAGTCTCACAGGGAAACTTTTGAGAAGGCAAGGTGGGCGATCCATTGTTGAAAGTGAAAATAGCTGTGAATAAGCATTAGGATTACAATCCAGAGCTTCAGAATTCAGCTCTAATCTCTCCACAACACTGTGCCACAGGGAGCCAGCACAGAGACAGATTTTCTGCTTAGCCTCTTATCTCTTCCTAGAAGATGGGCATCAGGACAAGACCTTTACCGTATCCCACAGTTAAACCCCAGAAGCTATTAGCTAAGAAGTCACAACCATTAACTGAGGGGGGACTAAAGTAAATTACTACAAACCCCTGAAGAATAAGGTGATTAGTAAAGGCGTATGAAGCAGGAGGATCACAAGTTTAGTGACTTCTGAAGATCCTGTCTCAAAATTCAAAAAATAAAAAAAGGGCTAGGGTTGTAGCTCAGTGTGGGCTTGGGTTTAATCCCCAGTAATGCAAAACAAACAAACAAACAAATGTATTGTTAGATTTAGTCATGAGTAACAACAATTAAAACCTCCAAATAATGAACTAAACAGGAAGGTTTAAATTCCTTACCACGTAAAGTTCTGGAGAAATAGGTGGATATGGTCATTGCTTTACAAATGTCCCAGGGACTGGGCTCCTTCTGGCTTGCAGCTCTGCCAGCCTCAATGGCATGGCACATTTCCCTTGGGCAAAGGAAAAAGACCAAGGACAAACAATACCTCTAAAAGAAAGTTTCTCAGAGCTGCCGTGTGACATTTCTTCTTAAATTCTGTTGTCCAGATGCTGGTCATATGGCCACAAATAGCTGCCAGAGAGACTGTGTTCTGGGTGAGCGGGTACCCCGTTAATGTTTCTTTTTCCACCAAAGGTGGAAGTGGATACTGTGGGACAAAGAGTCATTCTTGCCTTTAATAGATGTTGGAAAACAGGTAGTAAGTTACCTTATGAGAAAAGAAGGAGGCGTTCACTATATTATTTTTAAAATTTGTTTGAAGGGATCTTATTTTGTATTCTAATTTGCTAAGATGAAACAGAAGATTTGATTATTTGTTTCATTTTGGTTCATACTTCGTTTCTTAGATATTGCTAAACCAAACATGTTAAAATTATGAAGCACAAATTTGTGAATTACGGCAAAGCCTCTAAGATAGCTTCCCTTCCACAGATGTTGATTTACTCACGCTGTGCCCAGGTCTGGCTCCACACATGTGAACGCAGGGCCCTGCTATGGCTGCTGCCAGGGACAAGAGATAGAGCTGGTCTAGAGATAGGCCAACCAGTGGGCCCAACATGTGCCAAGACCAGAAATCTGACTCTGCAGCAAAGCTCTTGCTTTTTTTTTTTTGGTACTGGGGATCGAACTTGGGTCCTTGTGCTTGCCTAGCAGGCGGCGAAACCACTGAGCTAAATCCCCAGCACCCTGCAAAGCTCTTGTTTTATGTGTCCTCGTAGAACACAAGACACCAGCTGTTGCTGAGTGGGTGGCAGGGGAAGAGAATTTCGGCACAGCACACATAGACCCACCTCTGCCAAGGACTGTTTTAGTAGAGTTCAGTGTGCGCTGCTGCCTCACCCTTTGGGGCTGGGGTCTGGGTGAAGTGTGCGGGCCTCTCTCTCTTTGGTTTCTTCTGGGATTCACAGTCTTCCCACTAGGTGAATGGCCACACCCAAGAAGAAAGATATAACTTCCCTTTGTCCCTCTGTCCCTTGATGGTTAGTACCAAGTCTCTAATTATGCTGATGATATTCTTTGTGTTTTGTTTTGTTTTTGTGAGACAGGGTCTTGCTCTGTAGCCCAGGCTGCCTTTAACTCACTATGATTCTCGTGTGTCAGCCTCTCACATGCTGCCACCAGGCCCAGCTCTGCTAATGATATTCTTAAATTTATTTTCTGTTAAGCAACATGGTGAAATAATAATAATTCATGAGACTATGAGACTGATTTATTTTACAATGGCCTTTGTCAGTGAATTACTTAGTATACTTATGTCCATAAAAACATTTTGTTCATAAAAATATTTATTTTTAAGTTCTCTACAAACATACTTTCAAAAGACCTTTACATATAGTCAAATTTGCTTTTAAGTTTCTCTTTACATCACACACACATAATTTTATACAAATACACATATGTGGTTTTTGTATTGTTGATTTTTTTTTTTTTTGGTACCGGGGATTGAACTCAGGATCTTGTGCTTGCAAGGCAAGGTGGTGGAACCACTGAGCTAAATCCCTGGCCCTGTATTGTTGAATTTTTAACTGCATGGTTTTCCATTTTTTTTTTTAATTACTCTTTTAGCTTGGAATGTTAATAACAGAAATACCACGGACCGGGTGGCTTAAATACCAGAAGTTTATGCCTCACAAACCTAAAGGCTAAGAAGTTCATGATGAGGGTGCCTGGAGATGCCCTTCCCGAGAACGCTGCCTTCATGATCTCACGTACACCCCCCACAGTGGGGTCAGGGCTTTCACAGGTGCTTCAGTGAGGATGAGTGTGGAGCGCAAGTACCCAATCTGGAGTGCCCTTCCTGCTCTCCTTTCTCCTCTGCCCATAATAATACATCACCCCTTCCAGGTAATCCCTATTAATGACCTAAGGCTCATCAGTCCGTATTTTTATCCATGCCTACATCATGATATACAACACGTACCTCCCCATAAACATCTGTAAATATACACAGTTGCAGCTTTTATTGTTATTTACCAAAGGGAAGCAAAACATATATCTTTTTCTCCATTTTGCTTTTTTTAAAAACACAACATCTTGTGGAAAGTCCTCCAATGAGTGATAAAGGTCTAAATCAAATCTCAAAGGCTATATTATATTCCCTGGTACAAATACATCTAAATTATCCAGCCATTTCCTTGCTGGTGGGCATTTGCTCTGTATGGAGTTTTGTTACTATGAGCAAGGCTGAAAGTGACACCCTCCTCCTCGTTTATCTGTGTTGGAGAAGAGGCTCAGTGCTGCATGGAATGATGAGACAGAGTGTAGCACCTCAGTCTTCATATCTCTTCTACTTTAGTGTTTCACCCGAGGTGCTGCCTGGGTAAGACTAGTTGGCTCACTAGCCGATTTGTCAGAAAGTCTCAAAGTGTGACATTTTCCGGAGTCAGTAAACTCAACTTCAATGTTCTAGGTACAGAAAATGGACTTCATCCATACATCTCAGGACAATCTGCCTTTTTGGGATAACTTTCAGACCCTGAGTTCACATGACATCTGGATCCATGACTGATGGTGCTCACTTACAATGACAGTTCTTTCTCTCTGTTAACATTTCCGATTAAACTGTAGCCCTATATAGGGGAACTCAAGGTATTGGCTCTCCAGTTTATTCACTCATTTGACAAATACTTATTGATATATCAGGCACTGGAAAGTACTAGGGATAAATCTATGAATAAAAAATAAAAACTTCATCTCCATGAGGGAAATGTTAACGAGCAATATAAATAAGGAAATGTTTTCATGGGTCTCCGAAGCCCGTCCCCTGTCTCACGGGTTCTGTTGGCACTCAAGAGGAAGGAACTTCTAGATGCTAGGATGCTGGAATTGTTGGCAGTCACCCTAAAGTCTGATCACCACAGAGAACCAACAGAGATTTTTGTCCGTTTGAGTGTACAGAGTGTGACAATGTCAGGAACAACCACAAAGTCAGAGTTGCCGTTAATTTAGGGAAGACTAAAAAAGAAGATCGAGCGTTTGATTTTGACTACTCAAAGAATGGGATGTAGGCACCTCATCACTGGGTGTGGTGGTGTACACCTATAATCCCAGCTGCTCTGGAGGCTGAGGCAAAAGGATTGCAAGTTCAAACCCAACCTGGGCAGTTTAGCAATTTAAGGAGATCCTGTCTCAAAATAAAAATTTAAAAAAAGAACTGGGGTTGTTTTTCTGTGCAGTGGCCCTTGGTTCAATCCCTAGTTTCTCAAAAGTAAATTTATTTATTTATTTATTTTTAAATGGACTGGGGATGCAGAGCTCAGTGGCAGAGTGACCCTGGGTTCAATTCCAGTGCTGGAAAAAAAGGGGAGAAGGAGATGTGTATGAAGATGTCAAGCAGAGTCGAATACGTGAGTCTAATTTGAGGGGAGGTCCATGATAGACTGACAGGTTTGGGACTCATTAGCATGTAAGTGGCATTTAAAACCAAGAAATGAAATCACCATTTAATGAGGGTAGATATTAAGACAGTCCGAGGATTAGATGCTAGGGTCCCCCAAACTGAAAAGTCAGGTAGTAGAGAAAGAACCAGTGAAAGAGACTAAGTGAGATAAGAATGCAGGAGGGGTGGGCCCTTGAAGTTTTTCTGTGTTGAGTCATTTAAATCTCAGAAAGGAAAGTTTTCCCTGCCATCTCCCAGTTTAGGGAGATAACCTGCTTATCGTGTTGCCTCTCCCATCCTGGAATGGGTTACTTTTCTGTGTGCTCTTGGGCACTAAATGTAAATGGAAAGAAGATTTTACTTTGCTGTGAAAGTTTAATGACCAAATGTGCATTTTTGCACAAATAAGCTAACACAATTCCGTGTGTGTGTGGGCAGCATGGTCAGTGGGAGTGTGTGAGCAGTTCCATTCTGAGACTAACACCATAAAGGAGGCCAATCTGTGAAGCATGCACCCCTCCAATGACACAGCTCATTCATTGCCTCCAAAGTGAGGGTTTCAAGAGTGACACAGGAATGTGACTTCCCTAAATGTATTAGAAGTAGATAATAGAGGTATTTTAAAAATCAGTACACATTTATTACTAATCAAAGGGGTAATCCTAATTAAATGAACACTTTGAATATAGTTGCATATAAAATGTTTGTGATGAAGGTAACTGAACACAACAGTGAAGGAAGAGAAAAAGCGATTTGGTATGGTGATTGCTTATCGAAGTGAGCATTTTCATCTTCTCAGTTAATTCCCATCCAAAGTGATGATGGGGTTTTCATTCTATTTTTTCATAGATGTGAGAACTGGGGACATAGTTCATAGTAGTTCCTACCACTGATTTTCCGTCTTCCAATTTTCTTACTGTTGCACTTTCCTTCTCATCTCATGGCTGGTGTTGAACCATTTATAAAATAGTGCATAGTCTGAGTTTTTCTGCTGTCAACTGTAGTTTCTTCAAACTTCTCTTCTAGGTTATAAGAAAACCGAACTTTTCAAGGTGTCTCAGTTTTTATGGTAAGGTTTTTGCTGCAAAATCTGGCCATTGTCCCCGTTTTTTGAATAGCCACTCCCACTTGGCTTCCTGACCATGTTCACTGGGATCTTTCTCCCCACCCCAGCCACCTTCCTACCTGCTGTGGGGTGGTGGCCACGGTGGGCACTGGCATGTGTGTGGAATGTGGGGAGCAGGATCTGGTCAGAGGAGTGTGGGGTCACAGAGGCATTTTTAGGAACACCATAAAATGGACATTTATTTTAGTATTGCTGTATTACATAGAGAAATTTACTAAAATCATTAAAATCCAAGGCTTTTCTGTGGGCCAAACAAACCACTGTTGCATACTTGGAATTTAAGGATATATTTCAATACCTTTGGCTTTGGATAAATATTTTCAGTTCTACAGAACAGAAAAATAATCACAGACTTCTGAGTGGTTAAAGTAGAAACAAAGCCTCCATTTGTCTAAACTGAGTTCATTGCAATTAGCATTATCAGTATTGTAAATATACACTACACACATTGTGCCTTAGCTGTGTGTATTGAAACTATGTCACGGGGTTCATGGGCCGCTTTACACATAAATAAAAACTTGTGTGCTTGCTTAAAAGACAAATATTCTTTCCAGTTTCCATCAAGTGTTTCTTAGGTGTCTTCATTGCCTGGCAAAGTCAGTCCATGTGACAAATGTTAAGCTTGTTTCTTAGTAGGGTTGTATTGATTTAAAATTAATTTTCAAGCAGTGTGCAAATAATCCTATTAGTTCCTTGTAACAGAGCAGAATGTATTCTCCGCTTAACAAACGGGGAAACCGAGGCAGAGCGCTCAGAAGCTCTCTGAGCTGGGAGGCCTGGGGGTTGTGGACCACACAGAGGACAACTTGGACGGGGGTCTGCTGCGTCTGGAAGCAGCAGCTACAACAGGGTAATGAATGGCTGCCTTGCCTTTCAGATGGGCCTGGAGGTCAAGTTAGTTTATTTGTTTTTAATTTAGCTGAAATTATGGGCTGGTTGAAAGGTCCCTTTGTCTACAGTGGTCTTTAGAATAGCAGGCAAACCCGGAGGTCTCTCCCTCTTTCCCCAAACCCTTCCCTCTCTTCCAGGATTAGCGAAGCACTGGGGAGGCACATTCATTTCGCGGTGGCGTTGTCAGGAGCGATCAGCGAGTTTTATGAAAAGCCCGGAATTGCCTGAAATGCCTCCTTGTCTGAGCCTGAGATGAGAGGGGCACGGTGAGACCTCCCTGTGTGACCCCGGCCCTGCCCCTTGGCCCTGGGAGAAACCCCGGAGGAGGAGGCGCCTTCCTTGGTGCTCGCTGGTGCTGCAGGCAGGGCCCGGCATGAGCCCTCCAGGCTGGAGTGCGCACTGCGCCCTGGTGCTCCCCCTGCTCCTGCACGCGACCCATCCCACCTTCGTCAGCCTAAACCGCGGGCTGAGGGTGACCAAGGGCAGCTCGGCCTTCCTGTCAGCGGAGGACCTGCAGTTTGCCATTCCAAGAGAGAAAGACGCCTGCAAAGTGGAAGTCGTGGTGCACGAGCCCATAACCCAGAGGGTTGGGAAACTCACTCCTCAGGTGGGTCACATCTGAGTCTCTGTTCAGGAGAGTGTGTGTGTGTGTGTGTGTGTGTGTGTGTGTCTGTCTGTCTGTCTGTCTGCCTGTAAGAGAAGCAGGCTGAGATTCAAACAGACACCATGGGTGGGTAGCCTTCCGAAGGCAGAGTGGGCAGTTCCCTGTCGGGTAGGCTGTGACCGGTCCTATAGAAGTATTCGTGCCCACAATCATTGACAGAGTGCCTTGGGTAAGAGACCGAGATTTTCAGACATTTTAAGGACATACCTGTGACCCTCAGAATAGCAAAGGTAAAACACGAAGGCATTTTCATTTCATTTATTTATTTATTTTTTGGTACTGGGGATCAAACTCCAGTGCTTGAGTGTGCAGGGCAGGCGGCAGAACAAGTGAGCTAAATCCCCGGCCCTGGCATTTTCATTTATTAATGTCACTTAGGTGTTCACTTGAGTAAGGGAAGTAGAAATGAGATGTGAAGAACTCTAAACATTCACAGTTCTTCAAAAACGCTTGCATAAATATTTTCCCCTTTCATCAAAACTCCAGGGACCTGCTTATTAAGGGTATTCCATGGTCACTTCTTTTATAGGATGAAGTCACCTTCTAAGTTTGTATTTTTGTATATTGCTTTTGCTTAATACATACACAATAGAAAGTTGCTTCTGGTTTGGTTACTTGTTCCTACTGTGACTTCTCTTTGCTCCCAAGGCAAACAGTCTTGAGAGTATGCAATTCTAGATGCAGCTGCTACTCCTGGAAAAATGTACCAGTCCAATTGCTAAACCATGAACATTATTTCTTCTCCATTTAGGTACAGATACATATATTATAAAGTTACGTATGGTACTACTTCATGTTGTAAACACTGAACAAAAAGAATTGGGTAGATGCTAGCTCAGTGATATCTGTAGATATTTTATTTACCTAACTTAAAGTTATGGTCCAATTCTGAAACACCTCCGAAGTTCATGGAAAGGGGTCTCATATGAGGGCTATTCCTGATGTCGTGGTAACCAGATGTCTCCCTCTAGTTTTCTGAACCCTTGTAAGACTTTTTGAAGAGTTAAAGAGCTTCAGATGGGTATCTAAAAGTGTTAGAATACAATAATGTTGGTGGATATTGTAACATTGTCTTCCCAAGTGTTTGGTAGTTGCAACTTCTTCCCACTTTTCTCTCAACATTGCTTGCACTCTGAAAGTGTGTATTAGGGCACAAGGAGATCCCAGGTGCAGTAAACAGGATGGCTAGGTGATATGAGTAACCTTAACAGTGGGAGCCTGAACTACAGGGTCTGAGATCAAAAGCAAAGTATAAATCCTTAGAATTTTGAGGAGCAGTAAGAAAGAGCCCCGATTTTAGAGGACTGGTAGCATACTTTTTTTTTTTCTTCTTGAGACAGGGTCTTGCTATGTAGTCTAGACTGGCCTTGAACTCTATGTAACCCAGGTTGTCCTAAGACTCACTGCAATCCTCCTGCCTCAGCCTCCCAAGTGCTGGGATTACATGTGTGTGCCACCAAGCTCGGCTGAGTTTAGAGGACTGGAAACTTTGATACGACAGGGCAATATATTTTTTAAAGGTGTTCAATGCTTATTTAGGAGTGAGGCCGAGTAGAATTACTTTGGGGGAAAAGAAGAAACAAAATCCCCGCTGACAGCCAGCAGGGGCAAGCTCTCTATGCTGTCATCCAGTATATCTAGCTGGGACCCCGGGAAAGCAGAGCCCACGAGCAAAACCAAATCCCTGCTGTTTGCCAGTTTCTGCTCTGAGAAGGCAATTTGGAGAGGATCTGTTGTCACCTATTCTGGCCTCTGAGGATGATCCTCTCTCTGGCCCAGGCGGCCTGTGACTTCTGACACTCTGAGGTAATCACGAATTGCCTTGTTATACACTTTCAGTGATGTTTTAATGGTTTGGATCCTTTGGCCTGCTCTGAGGCACTGGGGAACAAAAAGGGATCCAGGGGACTGGAACTGGGTAAAAAAAAATGTGATCCCAAGGTCTGAGGGTCGGAATAGACCTCCAGTCATCTCCATCTTAAATTTTCTCTGATTTTAAGGCAAAAAGCTCATTATTAGGAAGATAACAGGGAACAGAGACAACAAAATGCCTGGCTGATGTAGGATATGCTCGACTAGGAAAAACCCTCTCCATACTGATCCTCTAGTTTATTGCTGCTCATTTGAGAAACTAGAATCTCCTCCTGGATGTTCACTGAGTGTATTTCCAAAGGTGAATATGATACTCCAAACTGATTGGCATCATCTAAAGTGGGCATGTGATTTATATCTTCTAAAATTTACTTTATGCCAGAAGAGCCCATCAAAATGTGAGGTTTCATCATCATTTTACCAAATATTAAAATTTTGCCATTGAAAAATTTATACTGTGGAAGAACTTTGCTTCTCAAACAGCTTGGTGATTATTCCTTTTTTTTGAAATTCTGAAATTTAACAAAAACAAGACTCCCAAGTATTCTGAGCCTGAGGGGAATTTTAGTTTGAGTTTTAACCTAGGTAGGCTTAACCCTCCCCAGAGATTTATTATTTAGAGTCTTTGAAATTAAGCATGGCAAGTGCAGTGTGTGTGTGCGTGCACACACACACTCACATGCATGCATGCACACACACATGCACACACAGCCTAAACATTGTTCTTTAATAGAATTTAATAGTAAGCCAAAAGCTAGGCTTATGTCAACTCATTTCTAGAGAGACGACAGCATTAACAACACCCTGCTGTGTAATGAACAGTTTCATGTGATTTGCACAGAAAATGTTTTGTTTAACATCTGTTCAATTAGTGTTTTCATTTCATTACTGAAGTTTGTTTTAGAATCAACAGGTTCATTTTCCTATTGGATGTTTGGAAAGGGGCTTCAGGGAGTGCGTGGCAGCACCTTCTGTCTAGATAACCCCCTTGGTATAGGCAATTAGACGGGGTCAGTGGCAATATGTTTGCCTTGTGTTTTAGGAAAAGACTTCCCCATAGCAGCCTTCTCACACCTGTCCCAAAGTAAGAAATTTCCCAGGTGGAAAAGCACCCCAGTTTAGCCCTGAGCTTGCCCTTTTGAATAGGAAATACAGCAAGCAGTAAGAAAATTTCTCTAGTTTGAACCAGTTTACTGTTATTAAAGTGAGTAATGAGTTAGGAATGTGTGACAATTTAATTATAAATTGTAATTGAAAAGCAGTTGAAGTGGAAAAAACAAAGCTAGACAGTAATTAGAAAAGGATTTAGCTCTCCTTTGTTTTATTTAGTAAATTTATGGACAATTATGGTTGTCGCCTTTTATAAAAGGAAAGCATATTATGAAGCACAAAACAGATGTTTCTTTTAACGAAGCAGATTGTCTCTTTATTACCACAACTATTTGTCAATGATATGGGGAAGGACTTCCCTTTATCTCCCTCCTACTTGTCAGTTAAAAAGGAACCCGTGAGATCTGTGGGACAAGAAAATAATTTATATTAGTGATAGAGTTTTCTCAGGTGCATTATGTTTTCTGAAGATGTTTGAAACTGCAAAAGGTATAGACACCATGAACTGTACAGTGAGGATGTGTAAATATCTTAAAGGTATTTCTCAAAATTCTATCTGGTCCAGCTTGCGTAGAACGGGAGTCAGAGGGGGTAGAAAGACTTTTCTTCAAAAACTAGCATTCCCAAACTAGGTTAAAAAAAGAAAAAGTAAAAAAAAGGGTTCTTAAACTAAAAGAGTAATTTTCTTAATAATTCTGAGGTGATACAGTTAATCATAACTGTATCTGAACAGAGGAGATCGTCTTTGGAACTCTGTCTCATCAGCCATCTGTGCCATTACATTACACAACCAATCAACATAGTCTTTGTGACTACATGGGAAACAACTCCAGATCACCTTTGACTCTGAATAGTGTCCGTAGTCAGTAGCTTCATCCCCCGCCCAGGGATCGAACGCAGGACCTTGCGCTTGCGAGGCAGGCACGATGCCACTGAGCTAAATCCCCGGCCCGTGGCTTCATTTTTAATATGGAAATTCTATCTGGAAAAGAAAGACGTGAAGGAAAACAAAAATATACAGAACAAATACAGCTTGTTTGTGGGTGGGATGATGCATGCTTTTTCATGCAGATGCAGACACACACCTAACTCAATTTCTTAGAGAGAAAATAAGATTTTGACAAATGGACCCATATTTTAAGAGCAGAATGTCTGTGAAAAGATAATTATTTTGAGAAGTAGTCATCCCTTAATTCATTTTCTTGACCTGCTTGGAGTTTTGTAATTTAGATATTCTTAAAACAAGACACAGCTGTACAAGCAGGAGAGTGAGTAGGAATGGGGGTAGGGTAGAGATTATTGTTGGTCTTTAAAACACACAGACACACACTTTCACACCTCTAGCAAACCATTGTTTTTCCAGACAGCACTTACAGCTAGAAAAAGTGAAATTTCGTACCAATTTTCTCATAGATGTTTATCCATTTCTTCAAATGAACTAGGTCTTTGACTGCCATTTCCTTCCCAATGAAGTAAGGTATACTCACAATGGTTGCCCAATTCTTGATGAAGACACCGTGAAGCTTAGAGTTTACAGGTAAGTGGCACAGGAGTATTGTTTATTTCTTGCCAGATAATCATTCTGTGTGTTTTTGAGGCAAGAATTGCAGCCAACTTTCAATTATCTTCATTTGCATAATCTTCACTGGGGCTTTTCCACAAATTATTCATTCTTTTTGCTTTTAGCACTTTTATACAGGTTATCTCTAGTATTTAAACCCATCACTTATGGGAAATAGAAATTACAAACTACAAATTCTTAATGAGAATCAGGTAAAAAATATACTCCAAAATTAAGTGAAATTCTTTTTAATTACTGGCTGTCTAAAGAAATGCAATCTTTCATTTTTAAAAATTAAACAATACAGATGTGTTTAAAATCAATCATATAATTAAATATAGAGTGACCATATGACCAGTAATTCCCCTTCTAGGTACTCAAGTGAAATAAAATTCTAAGTTTATAAAAAAACTTGTACATGACTGTTCATTGCAGCATTGTTCATAACAGTTAGAATATTGAAAAACTCCAACTGATAAATATACATTCATGCCATGAACTATTATTTAGCCATACTAAGGAATGAAGCCCTGCTTAATGCTAAAACATAAGCAAACCTTTAAAATATTACGTTAAGTGAAAGAAGCCAGGTACAAAAGAACAAATGTTGTGTGGTTCTATTTATATGATGTGTCCAGAAAGCCATAGAGACAAAAGTAGATGTGTGCTGCAGCAGGCAGAGGAGTGACTACTAATGGGTCACTTTTGGGGTGATGAAAATGTTCTGGAATTAGATAGTCACGATGGTGGTATAACTTCGTGAATATACCCAAAGCTACAGAGTTACACCATGTAAAAGAATGAATTTCACGTATAGGATCATAGATCAATAAAATTAATTTTAAGGTTATCATAGTATTACTGATTTAATTAAAGCAACTGAGAACTCAGTGTAGGTGGAGTAGGCCTTTATAGTTTACTTGTCTTTTATTACTCTTGAGAATATTTGTTTAAAATATGTTGGTGTGAATTTCCTTCAATCACGAACTAATGCAGAAGACTTTTGAGGAAGACTTTGAAACATTTGTGACCTCCTACTGTAGGTAAGGCTCTATGTGGGGATAGGAAACAAAAGGATGAAGATACACAGACTCGTCTGGTGTTCGTGATCTAATGCAAAACATGGGCAGATAATTAGGAAGCAGAGCCCCAAGTGCCAAAACAAAGGCACAGAACACAGAGTGGCAACCCAGAATTCCTTAGAAAGCTATAAAGTCAGCAGACAGGGATGTTTGATCTTTCCAAAACTTTAGAAAAAACTTTTTTCTAAAACTTTTTAAAAAAAAAACAACTGACTTCAAAGAGCTTGCCAGGAAGGGCTGAAAAGTCAATGAATTCTAATTGATCATTTCTTGAATTTCTAGGGGCAGGAAAGTTTGAAAAGTACACATGAAGGGCAGGGTTAGGGGAGCCGGGACAGCTCTTGGTCTTGAGGACCGTGAAATAGACTATTCAGAGGAATTGTCAGCAGAGGGTCAGAGAGCATGTTTATTTCCCTCTTATCTCTCTCATAGCCCTTTTAGCAAGCTGTGGGACTTCTTTATCTCTCAGTTTCCTCATCTGTAAACTGAGATTGACAATGCCTGTTATAGATTCTTGTACAGATTGGACAAGATTCTGTTGTAGAGTTGAGCATAATGCCCAGACCGTAATAAAAGCATATCTATTAGGGATTGCATTATTAATGCAAACTCATCACTGATTTTTTAAATAATGGCCCACCTCTGTTAGCATCTGCAAACACAGAGATCAGAGCACCCTCGGTACTCTGAGCACAGTCACTGGGGGTTGGAAGGGATGGCAGTAACAACTGCTGATCGATTTTACACAGCAAGATCTGAGCTGAGCACCCAAACTAGTTAAATGATCACCCATTTAGAGGCATTTCTGAAGAACAGAAAGGCCATGGTACTTAAGAAACCCTTCACCCTTCAGTCCTGAGTTAACACTGAATGCATAAATTACACAGGCTTTGTATTCTTCAATTACATGTGTGCTGGAAGTGAGACGTTAAGGTCTCTGCAGTCATTAAATAGCAGTGTGGATGCTGAATTGAAAGCAGGTATTGAAAGATGGATGTTCAGAGGGGGAAGTGGCAGGAAAAGGCATTAAATTTAAGGAAAAGAGAAGAGCTGTGAATAGGTTGGGAGTAGGGCATGAAATAAAGTTCAAACTCCACTTGATGTACGAATTCTGTGGAGGTCAGTCTTTAAGTTTCAAGCTAAGTGCACAGGGGTCAGAAGTATCTGAGAACAGTAAATATTGCTTTTGCTTTGTCCTGTCCACAGATTTACCGAAACAGACACCTTCATGGAAACCTTTGTTCTGCGGGTCTATCTCCTGGAACCAGACTGTAGTGTCATCCGGAGGAGGAGCCGTGTGCTGGAGGTGTCTGAATTCTATGGCCTGTCCCAAGCAATTGATAAGAACCTGCTCCAATTTGATTATGATGGGACGGCTGGTCTGGAGTGCACTGTAGAGCTGGACCCCATGAGAACTCATCTGCCAGCTCACGGCCAGATGGTCGTGGTGGAGCCTCAACCGGAAGAACCTCGTGGAGATCAGCCACACAGTTTTTTTCCTGAGTCCCGTATGATATCCTTCAATACTTATCAGAATGTTACTAAAGCTGATCAGAATATCCAGGCAGTCATCTTCCACTATGACAAAGATTTCTGCTGAGCGAGTGCAACTTTTGGCTGGTTGAAAAGTGTAGAGTAGTGATTAAAAGCCTAAACTTTGGAAGCAGAAAGACCTAGATTTGAAAATGACCTCTGCTATTTATTTCCTGTGTTTTTTTAGTTTTTAACTGATATGAGCCAATGTAAGTAGATAATAGCTGCTCCATAGGGCTGTGTGAGGATGGGAGTAAATGAAACTACACACACGCACACACACAAACACACAAAGCATGACACAGTGTCTGACTCAGAGTAAGTACTAATCACTTGACAGCTGTTATTAATAGCAATGGCAGCAATAGTGAGAGTAATTTATTTATATTTCCTTAAGTATTGTTGGACTATGATCTAGTTTGAAGTAGAGCTGATAGGCAACAGCCATAGTTTAATTCAAGGAGAGTTGATGGATAATGTTTCTTCTGTTAGTCATCCAGCCAATACATTGTGGGCACTTCCTATATCTATAAAAGTGTTCTTCCATAGGAAGTGTGCCAAGAAATGTACAGAATAATCATAGCTGTAAATAATAGCTTGAATTTGGGCAGAAGTTTACAGCTGAATGTGTGCTTGAACAAACATCTCATTTGATCTTTTTCTTCTGATTAAGAAATACATTATCTATGTTGTACATCAGTGAGACTCAAAAAATAAGTGGTCTATGAGTATCATAGACCCAACAAGAGTGAGAAATGCAGTTGGGCAGAGACATGAAGACTCCTGGGGAAATAATTATGGTTTTCAATGAGACAAAGAAGGGTGATTTGAGTGGTGACAGAATGTTTAAGAAAGGGTTTAGGAAGAGACACATTGGATCTAGAAGGATACACAGGATTTGAGTGTATTTGAGGATCTGGGTGAGTAGAACTGTCTTGGGAAATTGTGTGATGGAGCCACAAGGCTGATGTTTTAGAGGGAGGATTGGAGCTGGACTGGGGAAGTCCTACAGTGAGTCATCGTCCCATTTGTCAGCAGTGTTCACATAACCAGAAAACACATTTCATTATCTTTTATCTCAGAGTTTTAGCCATTAAGGCTTGGAGAGCCAACTGGTCAATTATTCTCTTCAGTAAAGGAAATTATCAGCTTTCAACATAATGACAGCCCACTCAGTGAGTAGCTAGAAGGTGTACATGAGTGTGCTTGGGCAGTGAGAAGGAATAGCATCCATGGGAGGAAGGTCTTTTGTTCAACTTTTACAGTAGTTGTATTTAAATGGCAATCCTAATGCCACACTGTGCATTCTAGAACTGGAAACAGAACTGAAGTGTCCAGGCAGAAGCTGTACCCTGGGACTGAAGAAAATAGGAAGTCTCAAAGTGAGCTGTGAGGAGTTCCTGATGATGGGGCTTCGTTATCAACATATGCACCCTCCTTCTCCCAACATCGATTATATCTCCATCCAGCTGGACCTTACAGACAGCAGGAGTAAAATGCTTTACAAGGTAGAGTCCGGCTATATGTCAGGTCCCCAGCTGATTGACAGGAAGAGAGCCACCTCCACGGGGGAGCTCATGCTGGCTCCTGTGCGAGTAAAAGTCCTGTGCTATTAGGGTGGAGCTGCCCAGTGACTCACTGGAACTGCAGGGTCATTTATTCTGTCAGTAATACTTAAAATAGTAGCTTTTGTATATAATATGAGCACAAATTTCTCTCTGTTTCTCTTGTAGCTAGCTGTACATCCCAACTTGGGAAGGACTGGGACTATTTACATGTTCACCATCTTCATTCTTTACCTCCAGAGCTTTTTTTAGTTCTTGGTTCTGGTGATTGAATCCAGGGCCTTGAACATGCTAAGCATGCACTCTACCACTGGGCTACACCCCCAGCACCACCTCCCCAAACAGTTTTTCTGTCGTTGATTGACTCTGGGTAACAATTTCTCATTATTGCTTCCTTTCTCCTTGACATTGGGGTCCACTCTGGAAGGCCACAGGAAACCAGGAGGGAGGAGTACTCAGTACCACTTTCATGGTTGTGACAGATAATACAGTGTTCTCTCTTTCCCACTTCAGGAGGGAGGGTAGGGTCGTCAAGGAGATAGGCTCCCAAAAGCTTCCTCCATCTTTCAACAGCTTTGAATTTCTGTCACTCTC
This sequence comes from Heterocephalus glaber, assembly GCF_000247695.1. Next base: position 19,096,105 of record NW_004624736.1, on the reverse strand, counting down.
TGTCCTCTTGATCTCTTCATACTGAAATGATAACTGAAAGTGGTGTCAACTTTTATGAAATATTTAGCCTGCTACTCTACTAATTTGTGTACTCTACAATTTGTTTATTTGGGAAACTAGGGCCACAGTGCACCAGTGGAAACAGCTCAGATTCTGTGCTTATGTAAAGATGATCCAGGATGATATTTAGGAAGACTTCCATTTTTATGGTCTGTCTTCCTACTAGGATTTCTCCAAAGAGGCTTAGTCAAATAGTGAATGTTATTACCCTGAAGACTTGATCCTTTAAGGAAAGAAATGATTAAATAGGACCATAGGATTTTAGATTTAAGATCTGGAGGGAAAAACTCTTTGAGGTTGTTCAGGCTAACTGATGAGGAAAATCGGCTGAGGAATTTTTAAGGGTAGATTCTCACGTCTGGTGTTAATAGGTAAGGGCATGAACACTGGGTCCAGATCACCTGGGTTCAAACATCGCCCTAACTAGCTGTATTACTTTGAACTTTATACCTTATTTTCTTCATTTTGAAATGATAATTATAGTACCCACGTCTTGGAGTAATTGGAAGGATTAAATGAGACATTGAGACAATACTTACGTGAGTAAAGTGCTTGGCACACAGCCTGACGCTTATTAAGTATATGCATACTTTGCTGGTTTAAAAAGCCACTGAGTAAAATACTTATAATCAGCCAGCTTTGGAATGGTTGGTTTAGCCCAAGTCTCTTGTGTCACAGTGGTGGCTCAGAGAAATGGCATACTTTGCCCATATATACATGGCTGTTTGATGGCTGGACCAGGACCAAAATTGTAGGTCTACTGACTCCTAGTAAATATTTTGTTTGTTTTGACACAAAACTCCTTCCACTTTCAAAGATTTCTTATCTCCATTAAAAAAAAACACGAGAGAGCCATTTTTCTTTCTGATCGATTTTTCTTTTTTCCTCTTTATTGAGTTGGGGCTTTGTTTATATTTTTAGATCTGTTTCACTGGGAGTTTATCCCTTTAAATGACTGTCTTTATTTAACATTAACCTTTTCTGTAGTCAATTTGGCATGTCATAAAAACAGGTTTACTTAGAATAAGAAGATAATATGCTCACTAAAGAGAATATTTAAAAATAGCAACATAAAAAGAAAGTAAAACTAGCTGTATTGCTGTCACTTTTATATACACAGATGCACCCAGGGGGGACTCATGCACACAAGAGTGGGTTTTATTTTGTGGAATTAAATTTACACAGCATGTGAAGTTTTGTATCTTTTTCTTTTTGTTATTTTTAAGTTTTAGAATTCATCCTCATCAAGTGACTAACTGAAAATTCACCTATGATTTCTTCTGAATTTTTTTTTTTTTTTGTATCAAGGATCGAACTTGGGTCCTTGCACTTGCGAGGCATGTGGCGGAACCACTGAGCTAAATCCCCGGCCCTTCTTCTGAATTTTTAAGTGTCATTCTCTTTACATTTGCTTTTTTAACTCCACCTGAAAAACTTTATTATATAGTGAAATATAAAACATTTTTTGTCCCAGTAGCCAAATTTTCAATTCTATTTTGAACAATTAATTTTTTTCCCATTGATTTTTGTTGATTGTTCTATTGTATAGAAAAATATAATGGACACTTTCAAGGCTAGCTCTTTTGTTCATTAAATTTTCCTGTGTATTCTTATGCTGGTATCACATTATTCTAAACAGAATAACTATGGCACTCTAATATATTAAGTTTTTTCTTGTCACCCCTTTTAAAAAATTTTTAGCTCGTCTCACCTATTTTTAGTTCTAGATAAATAATTAAATCATTTATATTAGTTTTTTTCTTAAAACCCTTAAGGATTTTTTTGGTACCAGGGATGGATCTCAGGACCTTGCGCTTGCAAGGCAGGCTCCAGAACCACTGAGCTAAATCCCTGGCCCCCTTAAGATTTTTATCTGCCCTGGATTAAATGATAAATTCTTTGAGGAAGAGTTGGAATATTACAACATTTACCATATTGAGCCATGTCATCCAGAAATGAGGTATATCACTTCATTTGGGTAAATATGATTTTATATGTTTCTGTAAAATTATAGTTCCCTTCATGTAAATTGAGCCTGCTTATTAAAATCCAGTCCTGGGCAGTTTGTTTTTGTGGAACTACTGTGAATACCCACCCCCATGATGTCTTCTTATTGGTTATTAATGATAAATAGAAAAGCCATTTTTGGTATAGTTTTCTTTTATCTGGCTTCTTTCCTGAGTTCAATAATTTTAAGGAATTTTCAATTATTTGGACTTTCAAGAAGCATAATTATATCTTTCACTAATGATGATAATTTTGTCCGTTCTTTTTCTGTAATTATTCCTCTGCTTTTGCTTTGATTCCCCACTGGTTTGACCAGAATAATGTTAAATATAGTGTTGATAATGAGAATCATTATCTTTTATATTTTATAGATATTAACTGCCCACATTGTCCTTTTTAAAGCTCTTTGCCTTAAGTTCATCTTTATTTGAAATTACTGTAGTCACTCTGCTTTTTTTCTCTTACACGATAAAATTGGATCATCCTTTTACTCTTTCTACATAATTTTAAGTGCCTTTTCTTTTAGATACATAGATATAATTGGACATTTTCACTGAGTTTCTGAATATTTGTCCTGAAAAAGGAAATACAAATCCTATTTGTGGTAATAATGGATACCCATGGTTGTTTTCTATCTTTTTATTTTATGCTTTCTTGCTAATTAGAAGAATTTGTCTTCCTGGCATATGAAAATCCTGGGTTCAGTCTCAAGCATCACAACATTGAATAAATAAATAAATAAATATTTAAATAGCGTCTTAAAATAGGTTGTTCTTTCTTTGCCTTTATCTTTACTTATTTGAAAGTTCTTTCTCATTTTACATTTTATTTAAATTTTTAAAATATCTTTTAATCTGTAGTTTGAAACACTTAAAGTCTAACATGAAATGGGGTCTCAGCTCCTTTCTAAATATGCTGAGGATTGATAGATCTGATTGATTCTTTCTCTTGCCAATTGTTTACCTCCTCAGACTTGGTTTATTTGATTTGCAATTTCTGTTCTAGTATACAATTGTTACACCTTATTATGTTTTATATTAATTATCTTTTAAGTAAGCACTTTTGGCATTTGTACCCATTTTATTGATGTATTTAAAACAACATGTATTAAGTCCTAACTCTAGACATAATTTGTCTCAGTGTTCAGCATCATTCCTTTTAAATCATGATTTATCACTTCTTGAGTTTTCAAATTATGCATCCTCCAATAGTGTTTTCCAATGGCATGTGAAATGTAGACACTCTGGTCCTTGGGGTGTTTCAGCATATTATTCATTTGTCTTTGTCACTCTGCAATGGGAAGAGGAGTCTTTGATTCTCTTTTGGACTTCTCTCTTCTGATCTTTGCTGGCTAGTTTCTAAACTTTTAAGCTGGCATTTTAGAAGAAATGTGGAGAGAAAGCTCTTATTTTCTCAGGCACTGATGGAATATGATTTCATACTCTCTGAGCCCAGCAGATGTTTCAAGCTGCTTTTTTGAATCAGGGACAATTTTTCTGGAGAGAAATTTCTCCAGAGAGCCTGGTCACAAGGGCCTCTCACTCGAAGCGCTCTCATCTTGAGAGGATGAGTTTCTAGCCTAAGAAGTCACTTACAATTTCCCCGCAGCCTCTAGGATATAATTTCTGTCTTCAGCTCTAGGCTGCTGACTTTTGGTGTCTGAAGGATGCTCATTAAAGGTCATGGTCTAGGATGATCCAAGACCACTATGGCCTGTATTTGGGGGCACTTACATGTCCTCTGCTGCTACAAGCAAGACAGGCTGATTCCAGCACAGACAACATTTTTCTTTTGCTTCTGGCCACTTAGCTTCCTCGGGTCTGAGCCCAGAGCCAGTCCTCTGTGTGCTCCACTTGTGAAACACATTTTAAGGTTGATCTCAAAACATCTTTTCTCCTGGGCCCCGAGACAAAGAATGTGGCATTCAAGCTCCCTTCCTGCTTCTCTGGGATGTGTGATGTAAGGATCACAGAAGTGGCTCCTCTCTACTCTGCCTCTCTCAGTATTTTTGCACTGTTATAAGAGCTCTAGTGTCTGGAACTGGTTCAAGACAATTTGCTGTGTAAATTTTTTTAAATTAAATTCTTTTATTGGTACATTGTAGGTATACAACACAATTACATTTCTCATTGGGAATTGTACCTTTACATAATGCATCT
>NW_004624736.1:19073222-19086964 GCF_000247695.1 Heterocephalus glaber | reverse complement strand
GTTCCATCTCATTTCCCTTTGGGGTTGCTGTAGGTGATCTGGAAGTCTGGTTTTGAGACTTATTTACATGTTTTCTCATTTCGACGGGGTGGGGGGGGGCTGTTAACGCCTGCACGGATTACTTCCTCTGAGCTGGGAGAGGTTGGACATGGGCCAGGAGCTGTGGTAGGGATGGTGACCCAAAAGCCTTTTCCTGTGGGCTGGGAGCAGTGGGAGGGATGGTGTCTGGGAAGCCCCTTCCTCTGGACCAGGAGCAGTGGGATGTTGGCTCAGAAGCCCCTACCTCTGGGCCGGGAGTGGTGGGAGGGATGGTGGCCTGGAAGCCCCTTCCTCTGGGCCAGGAGCAGCGGGAGAGAAGGTGGTCCAAAAGCCCTTTCCTCTGGGCTGGGAGCAGCGGGAGGGATGGTGACTGGGAAACCCCTTCCTCTGGACCAGGAGCAGTGGGACGGCGACTCAGAAGCCCCTACTTCTGGGCCGGGAGCAGCAGGACTCAGTACCTTGGTCTGGTGGTCTGGTGTCCTCTGCGTCTTTGTAATGTGGAACCAGGTGGCTGCCTGTCTGCAGTGGGGTGATTTGGCATCTTCCACGCGACCTGGGACCTTGGTAGAGCGTGCACAGACCTGCCTGTCTGCAGGGGGATGATTGGTCATGTTCTGCATGACTGGGGACCTCGGTAGGGCGTGGGCAGACCTGCCTGTCTGCAGCGGGGTGATTCAGCGTCTTCCGCGCCACTTGGGACCTCGGCAGGGAGTCTGCTGTGTAAATTTTAAACACAGCATCTGTGCACGTTCATTTTGAAGTCTCCTGTCTCCTCTTGGAATTCCATTGAGACTGAGCCAAGAAGAATTCCATTCTTACCATTCTGGAACATACAGATGATCAGACCTAGTCTAGTTTCTAGTGTTCAGCAGTATGAAATGAATGTGGCTTTGATAACTGAGCCAGGTTCTCTCAACAGAGGGACACTTTGTCATGGGGATTTTTCCCACCCACAGCACTTACTGAGCCCTCAGGTTCCATGAAGCCATTGCATGGTTTCTTTGGGAGGTTTTTTTACTCATAGCTATCTTATTTTGGGAGGATGCATCTGTAGCTTGAGGGTTCACTTGCAATGCCCTTGCTCTACTAGACAGCTGACTAACCCTCTTTCAGTTGCATGAGCAGAGTTATAAAGACATTTTTTCCCTTCATCCTTTAAAGCCACATAGCAAGAGATGGGCAGGATGACCAGGGGAGGTTGTGGCTTGTGCCAGACACTGCTTTGTTTTGGCTTTCATTTAGTTTTTACTTAATGCTTGGGAGTATGGAATTTCCATTTATAGATGTGAAGAAAATGAAACTTAGGAGTTAGATAACTTGTCTACATTCACACAAATTACAAGTGCTGGAGGCAGGATCACAAGCACAGTTCTTTTTGATATCAAAATAGGTGCTTCCTTCTTACATATTGGAGTCTCTGGGGAGTTCTAAAAATACCACTCTTCTTATTCCCTCATTTGAGCAGTTAGACCTCTGGAGAGGGGTTCTGATTATCAGTATATATTTAATGCTCCCTAGGTGATTCTAATGTGCAGTCAGGCTTCAGATCACAGCTGAATACATGCTAGGCTGTAGCTTTATCACACTTCATGCCATTAACCCTGTATATTATGGCTTCATTTGTATTATCTCTTCCTTTATATTTTATTTCTCCTTCAAAAGTCAGAAAGTGTGTGGTTGCCTGTCTACATCAGAGGTGGCTTTCCAAACCAGATTCCAAGGGCTGCATTCATGTCCGTGTTCATTCTGGAAGTGGATCAGTTCATCCTGACCTCTCTGACTACATCTGTTCTGGACTGTGAAGAGGATGAGACCCCTAAACCCTTGTTGGTGTTCAACATCACAAAAACTCCACTTCAGGGCTATGTCACTCACCTTTTCGATCACACCCGACCTGTCTCCTCATTTACCTGGAGAGATCTCAGTGACATGCAGATTGCTTATCAGCCACCAAACAACAGCCATTCGGAGAGGAGACATTACGAGGTAAGAAAGAAGAGAGGCAAAGGATCCAGCCTAGTTGGTGCTCACAGAGTTACTTAAGAGGCCACTTATTAACCCTCAGCCTCAGATTCCTTTGTATGTTTGTTGCTTCAGAAAAGAATCACCGTAAATCAGAATGCAAACTAAATGCCAGGAGAGCCAGGCAGGTGATACAAATCAGCAAACTTGCACAGAGGACGAGGGGGTGTGGCCACTGAAGGAGCCAGAGCATCAGCTCGCAGCTGCCATTCAACTCCAACTCCTTGCTGCCACACAGGAACTCACATGGACCCAGGCTGCTTTGGCTGTCATTTGTCATTTGGAAACCCTTTATTGTAAACTTGTTTTTCAATTTTTAAATATGAAAAAGTAATTTAAAATTATAAAATATATTGTGCCAACTACTAAATATTTTGAAGGGCCACCCTTAGCCCAGGCTTTGTAGTTTGGGAGCTCTGGTGTCCTTCAGTAACCTTCTTGAGTTACATAGACTGCTGATGTGAGAGATGAATTTGTTCATGGTTTCTTATTAATACATTTTTTGTTTGCAAGAGCTTTTTAGGAGGGGCGCTTAATTTTTAATTAATAACACTAAATTGGGCAAGAGATTCCATGGTCTTATCTAATAACAAATTTCACTGTCAAACTTTCCATGTAGGAAGTTCTCCTATTTGGTCTAAATCTGTTTTGTCATAGGTTCAGCCTCTTTCCTCTTGTTTTGCATTCAGTGTTAGTGGAGAACAGCTGGTTGCAGGCTTGCACATAATAACACTTCCCATCTTTAAAGACCCACCAGCAAGTTGATTCAAACAGGATGGAAAATTGTAACGAGCAGATTGATACAGTCTAGAGTTCAGGTTTATTAAGGAGCATGAGTGTCCCTGGGGTTACCAAACTGTCCTCTGTAATTTAGGCATTTTCAGCATTTACCCTCAAGGGCAGTCAGAAGACTTCTGACTAGAAATGTTATGCTTCGCCTTTTGCTTTTGTTTTTTCTCTTTGTAATAGTACATATATGGCAGCGGTTTTTTCTTTCCTTCTGTCATTTCTCTTTCCCTATTATGAGGGAATTTCTCATTATAGGACCAGTGTTACCTTGAGCTCCTGATTAAACACTGCTATTTTTGACTGTTTTCTGGGAGCATTTTTCTTGGATTGTATAATGTAATTTTAAAGAAGAGCCTCTCCAAATGTGTGATTTTTTTGGTTGTTGTTGTTAGAAGGTAACTGTTAATATTCTCAGTGGAGATTATGTGCTTCTCAGGCACATGGGTGGAATGACCCGGGCCTATGGCCCAACCCAATGTATATTTCACATTACAACTCCCAAAGAGCATATGCTGCCTCCATTAGTCTCGCTTTTAGTTTGTTACTTTGGCTGTTTCTTTCCTTATTTAATATTTATGGATACGTGGCTGTCTGCTTATTTCTCTTATTCTTTCAAGTGGACTCCAAATTCTTCAAAAGTAGGAAGTGTGCCTTGTATTTATGTATTATATCTCATCTTCCTCTGTCAATATCTGGTGCAATATATACATAACATGTAGTAAAGATCAGATCTTATCATATATCCTCAACTTATTAGTTGTAGATTTCATGACAGCAAAAATATTCTAGATATTTGAAAATATATCTTTAAGTGAGAGTGTCTTAAATTTGGCACCATTGGCATTCTGGGTCATGTAATACTTTGTATGGGGAGCTGTCCTCTGAGTGGCTGGCTGTTGGCATCCCTGACCTCTGCCCACTCACCGCCAACAGACATTTTGTGAAACCAAAAATGTCTCTAACAGTCCCAGATATCCCCTCAGACTTGCTCTTGAGAGCCACTCCCTTAAAGAGGGAGTGGAGTGGACTAATATTTCAGTAAGACAATCCTAGCTGATGAGGGGACACTACTCCACCATATGTGCCAAGTTCAGAGTAATAAATTTTTTTTGTGGAGAAGAAAATTAAAAGCACTGAGCTAAGGAACAGAGTCTAGAGCCTGAAAAAGTGAAAGCAGGTTGTTAGAAATACACACAGAACGTAGGATAGTGATTACCAGAGATTGGGAAAGGGGAGGTCAGGGAGGACGGAGAGGGTGGCTGGTGAGTGCAGAGGCCAGGTGGATAAAGGGATGTTCTGTGGTGTAATAAAGTGAGTGTGGTTACAACATTTAATTGTATATCTCAAAATAGCTAGTGGAGAGGATTTTGCCTGTTTCAAACAGGGAAGTGATAAATGTTTGAGGGGATGTATATATTAGTTATCCTGATCTGGTCATCACATATTATACGCACAAATTGAAATACCATGCTGGGGCCTACAAATATGTGCAATTATGGGTCAATTATTTAAAAATCAAGTACAACGCTTAAGAATAAAATAATTTACCTATCCAAAAAAGATTCACTTCTTACAGGAAAAAAACCCCAAACTTTAACACAAATATCTTAGCAAAATTGGACACAGAATAAAGATTTACGTAAATGAAATTGCCGGAAAAGGCAAATATACAGAGATTGAAAGCAGATGATTGGTATCTGGGTAGAGTGGGTGGTGAGGAGAATTAACAGTAATGAGCTTGAGGATTTTATGGATACAATGGAAATGACTTAAACTTACTTATGTGAAATTTATACAACTTGGTAAAAATCATAGAAATGTGCACTTAAAATGAGTAATTTATATAATATGTAAAATTTGTCTCAATTTGTTATAAAAATAAATTTATTTAAAAATAGAAATGAATTTATAATTAAAAAAGAGGAAGACCTGGAAACAGTAGAAACCTGAATCCATTTTTGCATCCAACTATGTGTATGAAATGAGAATAAATGGCACTTCAACTCGTCAGTGTGTGGCTCACACTCATCTGTTTACTTCCAGGTGGAGCTAGAGGTATATGACTTTTTCTTTGAGAGAAGCGCACCCATCATGGTCCACATCTCCATCAGAACAGCAGATACCAATGCCCCACGAGTGTCCTGGAATACAGGTGAGGCTCAGTAGGAAGCATCAAGCCACAGGGACCTGCAGGGAGTGTAAGAAAGAGGGTGGATCAGGAAGGAATGGTAATTTTATTCCCATTTTATGAATGAGGTAATTGAAACACATAGATTAAGGACATCAGATAGATCTTTTCTGCTTGTTTTTATTTTGTTTTTTCCTAGTGGGCAAGCTAAGAAATTTAAATTCAGCATCATTGTGTTCTGAGGTCACTTTATTTCCTTGGTAGGAGATAAGCCAAAAGAACAGCTTTCAACTTTCTTTCATTCACTTATTGAAAGTCTTAACCTAGTTTCCCTGAAACAAACTGTGAGGAAGATCATATGTACTAACCCTATACTGAAAAGAGTACAGGAAGGAGCAAATGAAAAGGTACTATGTAGTTCACTTCCCATCACTACAACAAACACCTGAGATAATCAATTTATAGGGAGAAAGGATTATTTTAACTCACAGTTTTGGAGGTTCAGTCCATAATTGGTTGGCCCCTTTGTTTTGGGCCTGAGGTAGAACAGCATATCATGGTGGGAGTATGATGGCCAAGCAAAGTTGCTCACCTCATGGGCAGGAAAAAAAAGAGATGAAGAAGAAGAGATCAGAGTCCCACCGTCTCCTTCAGGGTCACACCTCCAATGACATAAGGACCTCCCTCTGGGCTCCAGCTCTTAAAGGTTCCAACACTTCCCAACAGTGTACCCCAGGAATCAAACCATTAACTTATGGAGGCTTGAGGACATTCAAGATCAAGCTACAGCAGGTGGGATGGCTAAGCTGGTCACAACTTTTCAGTCAAATGAAGTGTATCATTCTGTAGTACTGATGTTTTCAGGGTGCAGATGGAGCCATTGTGTCTGGGAGGAGATGGGGGTCGGGTGGGGAAAGGTGAACAATTTGTCAGTTCCCAGCTCTGTTGGTGATGATGCTGCAGCTCACTGTCTCAACCCTAATCATCCAATCCAGTCCATATTCTTGCTATGACAAGCAAGCAAATTCTCCATACCTCTGGCATGTAGATTTCAAGCACAAGGTTGTATTTTAGACCATTAGTTACAGACTTTAGTTTCTTATTGGAGTCTACACTAAGTACATTTAACAGTGTTAAACATCCTGAGAATGGTAGCTCTGTCTAAATATGTTGAACCAAATTACATGATCTGTCCTGTGGGGTATGTATACTTTCATAAATTACATGTAAAAAGTACTTCATGACTCTTGTCCACTTAAAATATCTGGATATATTCTCTGAAAAACTCCCTGTGGACATTTTTGAAGCAGAGACCACTGTGGACACAACATCTGTTCTTTCCTTCAGTGTTTAATTTTCTCTTTTTTTTGGTACCAGGGATCGAACTCTGGACCTTGCACTTTTGAGGAAGGTGGTGGAACCACTGAGCTAAATCTCTGGCCCTAATTTGCTTTTTAAAGACTGGTGCAACCACTGTTTGAGATACCTCAAACAACTAGGATTAGAAATCCCATTTGACCCAACTATTCTTCTGCTGGGTATCTTCCCAAAAGAATTGAAAGAATCATACCACAGTGATAAATGCTCACCCATGTTTATAGCAGCACAGTTTGTAATAGCTAAAACTTGGAAACAGCCCAATTGCCCATCAACTGGAGACTGGATAAAGAAGATGTGGTTTTTTAATAAAATGGAGTACTGCTCAGCCATAAAAACAAGAAACTAGAGACCTTTATAGCTAAGTGGATGCACATACTCTTAAGTGAAATAAATAGGACACATATGTGTAAATACTGAATGATTTCTCTGGTGTGAAAAACTAAAAGTGTAAATAAGGATCAAAATTTATAATTGATATTGTGCAATAGGAAGAAAAGTTCTAAAGGAGTATGGGAAGTGGGAGGAGTAGGGGAAAGGAAAGAAGGGAAAAGAAAAAATATAAGAAAAGGAAAAAATGGAAACAAATTATTTGTAAATAGGGAAGGGTGGAGGGGTTGAAGGGAGGGCAGGGGAATGGGAAAAAATTAAGAACAGAGATAAGTCATGTAAAGGTACAAGATCCCAATGATGAATGTAACTCTATCGTATACCTAAAATGTACCAATAAACTTACTGGGAAAAAAAAAGATGTACTGTAGCTCTCAAGTTGTCAGATTAGAAGCAATAGTACTAAAAATAAAATTATTACTAAAAACACAAGCTACATTCAAGTTTCTTGAAAAGCATTTGAGAAATAACTTTCAGATAGTTTCATGAATGAAAATTTATTAATCTTTTCCTCAAGATATGTTGGATGGGTATAACTTTGCATGACACTTTTCTGCTTGCTCATGTAGGTCTGAATCTCCTGGAGGGGCAGTCTCGGGCTATCACATGGGAACAGTTCCAGATTGTTGACAATGATAACATTGGTACTGTCCAGTTGGTCACTGTTGGTGGCCTGCAGCACGGATGGCTTACAGTGAGAGGTGAATGATCTACCTGTGCAACCTAAAAAAGAACCCAACAAGGATTTTCTTCAAGACCAAAGCATATTCAGCAGGATATGTATAGCATCTCTTGGGTCTAATTTCCAAATGCAATTGTCATATGCAGAAAATTTAGAGATCTTGAAATTGTCTGGTTTTGTGAAGGATGGATGCTCAAGTTGATGCATAATCATTTGTGAACAGTGTCTCGTACTTGGCACAGTTTTGCTTTCTGGATGCCATGTAGGGTTTCTTCTAGATATGCTTCTTAACTGATTATCTTTTCTCCTTGAAAGACAAAATAGTTCCTTCTGGTTTCTTGGTTTCAGGGAACATATTTAAAATAGAAAAACTTTTTTTAACACTTCAGTGATAATAATGTTATGATGCTATTATTATTAGTTGCCAAAGTTTTAATGAAATGAATTTATAATTATAATTATATAGGTGATAGTTACCAAGGTATCATCCTAAAAATTCTAATATTCATACTTCATGATAAAATAATCTGTTCTTTATAACAGAGGAATTCAGTTAGTCTCTTAGTTTGTCTAACTGTAAAGCGAAAAGAGAACTTTCATGTATCATCATTTTGACAAGGAATTATAAAATTTTAGAAAGAGAAATCACAATAAATTCTCCTGCTCAATTCCAGGATGGTGGGAGGCCAGTTTAAACTGGTGTTTGCCAGTTAGGGTAGATATTCAGTTGCATGCAAAAGCAATCCAACTCTAGTGGCTTCATAATTAAAGTTACCTTTTAATGTCTTTAAGACTAAAAGAGATAGATGGGACAATGTAAGAAGTTACACTGGCTAAGTTTGCTCTCATGGCAACAGGAGCCCAGTACAATGACTTCCATTTACTCTCCTTACCTTGTTTACAGCCCCTTGGCACAATGGGAGAGTGGGAACTGGAGTTTTTGTAATTGGTTACACTGCCATGCTAAATAAAACCAGTATTTTGTTGGTGAGGAAGAAGTGGAAGTAGCTATCGGACTAGAAAATAGCAGCGATGGGCCGGGGATTTAGCTCTGTGGTTCTGCTGCCTGCCTCGCAAGTGCAAGGACCAGAGTTCGATCCCTGGTACCAAAAAAGAAAGAAAGAAAGAAGGAAGGAAGGAAGAAAGAAAGAAAGAAAGAAAGAAAGAAAGAAAGAAAGGAAGAAAATAGCAGTGCCTCTTACACAAATGTTTAATCATTTATTCTTCTGAGGTCCTTCATGGAGCTATGTGGTGTGAGAAGAGTAATAGGGTACCCCTGCCATCAAGAACTGTAAGATTCGGAACAAAACTCGAAGCAATGCTTATTAATACTACTGAAATGAAATTGGGAATGGTAGCCATGAAGCAGTGCTGTTCTGGGATTAGGAGAGGCGAAAAAATAGTACTAACAGTAATCAACCATTTACTTTGTGTGACACTGTGCCTATCATTTCTCTCATTTCAGCTTGATGGAGCAGGATACTGTTACTATTCCCATTTTACAAGTAGGGAATCTGAGACTTAGAGGAGTTGACTTGCCTAGGTCATACACCTAGAAAGTGGCAGTACTGGGATTCCAACCAGTCTGTTTTATTTTAGAGCTCTAGCTCTTGGCCCTTAAGCCAGTGACTCTCAAACATTAGCATGGATTAGACCCTCCTGAAAGAACATTTCTGACTTAATTGGTCTGGGCAGGGCCTGACAACTTTCCTTTCTAACAGCTTCCCAGAGGGGGTTGATGATGCCCATTCATGATCACTCCCCTAAGAACTTTGCCATGAGGGATGATAACCATGAGTTAGAGAATAATCAGTATTTCTTATAGGTTTGCTATTATTCAAGTTCCTTCCTCTTTGCTATGGAATATAGATAGGTCTTTGTGTTAGTCAAATAAATAAAACAAACAGGATGTAAACAAATATATATGAGGGGATTTATTATTGTAATTGGCTTATGAAATTACAGAGACTGAGAAGTCTCATGATATGTTGGAGAACTAGAAAAACTCGTGGAGTAATTCCATCCCAGACCAAGGCCTGAGAACAGGGCAGCTGGGGTTCCATCCCAGTTCTAGGCCAGAGGTCTGAGGAGCAAGGGGCTGGCTGAGATTGGGGGGGCTGGTTTGAGTTGCGGAGTTCATGATCCTGGGAATCAGGAACTGTGATGTCTAAGGAGAAAGATAGATTCTCTTACTCTAGAGAGAGTCCACCCTTTCTCTGTATCTTTGTCTTCTGTGACCCTCAACAGGTAGATGAGGACACTCTCTTTGCTCAGACTGCTGATTCACATACTAATTCAAATGCTGTCCTCAGAACCATGCAAAAATAATGTTTTTATTATTTATTTATTTATTTATGACCCTGGGGAATAAGCCAGTTAAGTTGACATATAAATTTAACTATTGCAGTATGACTATCCAGTTTTACAGATGAGTCTCTAATAAATACATTGCCTCAGGCTGCACAGGAAAGTGGTAGAGCCAGTATTCAAAGAGCTGTGATGTCCCAGAGCCCACTAAACAATCTACAGACAGTTTATATTTTTTTTATTTTATGAGGAGCTCGTCAGGGCTATTAAATGCATTTTTGAGTAGTGATATTTTCAGCTGATGGTGGCTTTTTCTGCCCCAAATCCCATTTTGTGGCAGGGAGTACCTGTGTAGTTTCTGCAGGAGGAAGCATGGGTTGTACACTTCCAGTGTTAGCCCTCCCTGCAGCTGCCGACTGAGGACTCCCTCCCTCAAGCTGCTCCACCTCTGCTTTCTTCATCAGGGGGGAAAGGATTTCTCTTCACTGTGTCAGACCTTCAGGATGGAGTTGTTCGCTATCACCATGATGACAGTGACTCCACCAAAGACTTTGTGGTCTTCAGGATATTCGATGGATATCACAGCATCCGTCACAAGTTTCCTATCAACATTTTGCCCAAAGATGACAGCCCTCCGTTCCTCATAAGCAATGTTGTGATTGAGCTGGAGGAGGGGCAGACCATCCTGATCCAGGGGTCCATGCTGAGAGCCTCAGACATGGACTCTAGTGATGACTACATCTTCTTTAATATCACAAGACCCCCAAAGGCTGGAGAGATCATGAAGAAGCCAGGGCCAGGGCTGATAGGTAAGTTCCAGATGCTCGAATGGAATGGATTCTTCCATTAAGAACTTTCTATGCAACTGTGAGTTGGCTGAAATTGTGCCAGGATTTGTGCTAAGGTAGACACCACATTTCTAAAATAAGATACTAATCTTCTCATTTTATAGACAGGAAGCCTGAGATTCAGATAAGTAAAGTTAATCTGCCTGTACATCCAGAAAGTTCTAGAGCTGAGTCTTTAATAAAACTTGAATTTACCTACAAGATGATAGAACAAATAAGTCTGAAGAGAGAGGTTTGGCCTATTCTAGATGACTGACAAAGCAATTTCACTTGTCACTTCTTTATCTTTTTGGTAGAATAATTTCATGACTACTTCTTAAAGCAGGTAGGTCAAGAGTCTGACAAAATAGAAATCAAATAAGTAGTTAGTGTTATGTCATATATTTAAAATAAGATGTCTCTTGGAAATATTTTCTACCTCTAATTTTTCTACATTATTAAAACAGGGGTAAGTAGCAATATTAATCTTTCTGCTTTATTATTTATAAATATTCTGCTTAAAACATTTAAGGCAGATTCCTTGGGCACATACAGCGAACTAATCCAGAAAGTTTTTGGAGATCAGTTCAATGTAACATAAAAGTTGTTATTTTGTGGACCCAATAGGCTATCCTGTCCCTGGCTTCCTTCAGAGGGACTTACTTAATGGGATCATTTACTATCGTCACTTTGGTGGAGAAATTTTTGAAGATTCTTTTGAATTTGTCATGTGGGACAGCCATGAACCTCCAAATCTTTCAGTGCCACAGGTAAGAGACTATTTCTGAACATTTCTCCATAGTCTCACAAATAGATATCGGGCCTGGGAGCTATTATAGCTAAAAAGTGCTATGAATTTCTGTGTTTTTAAGGTTATTTAATCACAAGACCCTTTTATGTAGACCATCCCACACTTTCTAGCACTCAAGAGAAGCACTTATTTTATAAGTAGTGGTTAAAGTGGAAGTTCTATAGTAAGAGTGCCTGAGTTTTCTTCTTGATCTTGACACTAACCGGTCAACTCGCACCCTTCTGTCCTTCCCTGTAGACAGGTAGTAAGAGAACCTTCCTTACAGAGTTATTGTGAAGGTAAGTGTCACAATATTTATGGAGCACTGAACTTTCTAGTCCATGGTAAATGCACAATAAATAAAATTTCTGTTAATGTTGTACTTGAAGATCTAACAGTTTTACTACCACCACAGGGTATAGTTTAAAGATATAGAAAGCAGAAATAAGCTGAAGAAAACATTGCCATATAGAATGTACAGGAAAATGGAGTCAATATAGTGGTTGGACAAGTATAGAAGTGTGGGCTCCTGGCAAAAAGAGGATAGTACTAAGGATTTTTAAAATAGGCAGCTGAAATTAAGTGATCAGTATGTACATTATTTTGCTATATATTTTATACCTATTATCTTGGAAAGCCACATGTATATGAATGCAACAGCTTCACACCTCTTCCAGAAGGACTACTTACAGGGTGTGTCTTGTTCACCATTTGTCTTCTTACAATGTCACCATCACTGGCCTGAGCCAGGGCACAAATGATTGAACCATTCCCCTGTTGGCTAAGATGAATATAATGGAAGATGTAACCATTAATCCTGACACGTCAACTCCACTAGAGCAGGAAATACCTAGCAGACTGGCAGCACATGCTCCTTGGTGTGTCTGAGTGGGTTGTGGTGGCACAGCCTTGGTACCCTTCCTGGTGCTGTTCCCATGCTCTGCTTCCTGCCCACCATGAACGGAGTAGTTCCATTCCACCATGATGTCTCTACCTCGGGCCCAGCTAATCATGGACTGAAACCATGAGCAAATCAAACCTCTCCTCCTTTCAGGTGTGAACGTCAGGCATGTTCAGCAGTAGGAAAGCTGACTAATACAGAGGGGATGATCAGAAAGAATGATATGCATTCAGAAGCTGAAGGAAGTTGGTGATCCCTTTTAAGACAGTGTAGGGAATGAATGAGAAAACTCTGAATTTATCTGCTTTTTGACGAAGAAGCCGATTTCTTTTCAGATAAGAAAAGAAGTCTTCAGTGTACCATTGCTGGGTTAAATTTTCTTGAAGCCTTAGTTGGCTTGATAATTCAAAATGGGAACTATTAGTAGGATTTATTTCTAAATCATCTATGCATCTATTCAACCTGAGCTATATTTCTAGACTACTATATCACTTTTTACAGACTCTGTCCTTTTAAAGGTGGGAATTTCAGGGCTTATTTTTTCTTCTTTTGTTGTCTTATATGTATTTTATATGTTTTATTTTTTATACACACAAATACAGATGTCAGCTCTCTCTATAATAAAGACCAAGGTAATTAACACTACTGAGGGAGAATTATTTCTAAACTTGGGCAAATATATCAGACTAAACTCTGTAGATCTGGTTATAAATTTATTTTCTATAGTAGATTTTGAAGAAGCCACAATCACATTTTTCTCTACTTCCATCTTTTTAATGTTTGGTTAAAGAGAGAGAGAGACAGAAGGAGAGAGGGAGAGATTGAGTTTGCTGTGCTTTCCTGTGCCATGCACCCCTCTGGCTCCTAATCACAGTCAGTCCCCAGTATCTGTAGGCCCCACATCCATGGGTCCAACCAACTGAGGCTAGAGAATATTAGAACTCAAGCCGTGTAGACAATTTTTCCTATCTTTAGTTTGGAAACAGTATTGTACAGCATTTATATTGTATTAGATGTTATAAACAATCCAGAGATATCTAAACTGTGCAAGAGGCTGTGCATAGGTCATATGCAAATGCTGCACTGCTTTGTACAAGGGACTTGAGCACCCCTAGATCTAGTACCCACGACAGCTTATTCTCATGGATTCCAAGGAATGATGGCATTTCTCCAGCTCAGATTTGTGTATGAACTTAGCTCTGTATCTGTATATTTCTCTCAGCAGCATTTTAAAGTTGTTTTGTCCAAAACACAGTGAGTTTATATTATCTTTTTTCAAATGATTTTTTTCCATTTAGTTTATTGGTACATTTTAGGTATAAAAGACAGTTACATACATCGTTGGGATCTTATAGCATTACATGAGTATCTTGGTTCTTATTTTTTCCCCTTATCCTGCCCTCCCTTCACCCCCTCTGCCCTTCCCTATTTGCAAAGACTTTGTTTCCATTTTTTTCCTTTTCTCATATTTTTTCTTTTCCCTTCTTTCC
>NW_004624736.1:18972497-19070247 GCF_000247695.1 Heterocephalus glaber | reverse complement strand
CCTGGAAATCTGTGTGCATCTGTTTTATGGATTCCATTTGTTTCCTATGTTGGGATTCCATCATGTTCCTCAGCTCCTCTATTTTTTATCTGTGTTCTCTCTGGACTTATTAATCATGTCTTGCACTATGGGCACAATCTCTGCTGTTATCTGAGAAATTATTTCTTATTTCATTTTTTCCAAATCCTCTTTTGTTGCCAGTTCGGGGAGTCCAGGTGGTTGAGTATCAGATTGTTCCATCTCATTTCCCTTTGGGGTTGTTATAGGTGATTTAGAAGTCTGGTTCTGAGACTTGTTTATGTGTCTTCTCATTTTAACAGTGTGTGGGGTGGGTGCTGCTGGCACCTGCAAGGCTCACCTCCTCTGTGCTGGGGGTGATGGTGATAGTACTGTGGCCTGGAAGCCTCCTCCTGGGTGCTGGGAGTGAGTTTATTATCTTAAACTACTGTACCTAATACAGTAGGAAAAATTGACATTGGAAGTAGTTCTTGTGGATAAAAAAATAATAGTGAGTATTTTCAAAGGAAGAAGAAAAATGAAGAGCAGGCAGGATTCAGAGCTTAGAGCTCGGAAAGGCTCAAGTCTACAAGAAAGTGAGGTCCCAGCAGATGGAATATCAGGTTGGAGCCTAGGTCTGAGGGTCAAGGTTGGACTGTCATTTTGTACACTGATTCCTCATTTTGTGTTCTGATTCTTTGCAAGGGTGTCTGTGTATGCTCATGGCCATAAGTAGATTGGGGGGCCTCGAGGGGAGCCAAAGAGGGAAGAGCCCAGGAATTGGCTCCGGCTCTAGTCTTCCACTTTTTGCCCAGGAAGGTATGTTTAGTAATGTCTTTATTATAACCATGTTGAAGTACAGTGAGAATGCTTTATTTCTCTGTGGAGTTTGTTAAAGTAGGATTTTTCTCATCTATAGACATACACAAAATAATTGTTTGAACACGCATAAATATGTAAAGACACATCAACTAAGGCAATCATAAAACATGTTGAAAAATGTGCCCACAAAGAATTACAACAAGAGTATAAAAAAAGTATGCTTGTATATTCTTTTTACATAAAGAACACATTGGAGAATAAATTAGCGTGGAAAACGGTCTCTTTGAAGGTACAATAACTATTGTTTCCTTATTAAATCCAGTTTTTCAATTAAGTAGAGGTGCACTGATCCACACTGGCTGGAAGATCCCATGGAGAATTCTGAACTTCACAGATTAGCAAAATACTATAATTGGAAAAAAGGAAACATGACACAGATTTCCAGAGACTAGAAAAATGACTGTTATTGTTTCTTTATTTTGATAACTAGCTTTAATTTTTAATTATTGAAATGCTTCATAAGGGATAGTAAACATGATTTTGTAAAAGTAACGAAAGGATAAAGACAAGGATTTAATTTACCTAGCACCTACAAAGTATTAGACACTCACTTTGCTGCTATCTATCTGGTTTGATCATGACAATATTATAATATTTCATGATAGTAGCCATTGTTATTATGCTTAATGTACAAAAAAGGAAAAAACTGAGTCCCAAAGGTATTAAATTATTTCCCCCAGGGAGCACAGCTTATAGGTTGGTGAGCTGATGTTTAATTTTTTAATATCATAGCAAAAACTTAGTTTTAGTTTCTGTTTTGCATGTCAATTTAAAAAGGAATTCTCTTCATTTTCAAGTTGGGTATTGTGGACACTACTGTAGACGAAATTGCCATTACTGATCTGTACTTTGGTGACAACAGCAAAATAAATCAAAACCAGTATAGATAGGAATACTTTCATGTGGCAGACTGTGCGGAGACGCATGATGCCAAGCAATGTGCCACTTCCAGAGTGGGAGTACTAGCTTTCTTGTCATCAGTTATGAATTACTCTAAAGAAATAAATGTGATGATAAAAGCTGTTTGGCCAATCCTCCTTCTAGTGGACTTTGATCCAAACCTGCTTAAAAGCACAAACAGCACTTCTGGGCCTATTCAGTCAGCAACCATGATGAAATGCCAGACGTTTTTTCTACATAGTAATATTCAATTTTTGTAGACTTCTTTGAGATTGCTAATATCATGCTAAACTTGCAAATAAGAAACTTGACACCAAAGAAGTTGAGTAACTCTTTCAAAGTCAAATAGCTGCTAATATATAAATGGTACATTCCAAGATTTTAACTGTTTACTCTCAAACTCCATGTGGTTTACACTTTACCATAATCCTGTTCTCATGGATTGACAGGTAAACTAAGAAGACAAGACAATGAAATAAGCATGTTATTCAAGAAATGGCTTAGTCCATTCATAGCGTTCTAGCATAATGCCTGGGGAGGGGTAATTTATAACTAAGAGACACTTACTTCTCAGGGTTCTGGAGGCTGCAATGTCCCGGATCGAGGCACCACTGGTCTTGGTGTCTGGTGAGGACTGCTCTCTGCTTCTGGGATGCCCCCTTGTTGCTGCACCCTGGAATCAGTGAGCACTTGTCCTCACAAGGCAGAAGGACACAAGGACAAGCTCACCCCTCAAGCTCTTTTATAAGATAAACATTGCCGTTTGAAAGCCCCACTACTTACTACTTTGCACTGGGGATTAAGCTTCAACATGAATCTTGGAGGGGGTACAAATATTCAAACTACAGCAAGGAATAAGCAAAATTCAGAAACAGTTTTAGCAGAGTAATTGGGGGATGTTTGAAGAAGAACCTTTAAAGGTGAGAAAGACCTTTAGAGAAAGCAAGAGCAGAGCATTCTAGATTGAACAAACAACATGATTCAAAGCATAGGGGCACCCTTGAGGTAAACAACATGGTATGCAACTAGAGTGTTGGATTCATGTTGAAGTATAGTAGAAAATATATGACACACAGAGTGTGTCTACACTCTGAAGGATCTTGGATTTCATACTGAGGAGTTGGAGTAATTCTATACTTTCTGCGTGGTTAAGATTTTTGAGAAGGCGAGTTAAATTGATTTGTACTTTTTAGAGGTACACTAGAGGTATAAAAAGTCTAGATTAGCAATTGGAGTTAGAATTAACAGGAAGCTGTTGTAATGGTATAAGAAAGAAAATATGAGAGCTGGGCCAGCAGCAGTAGGGATGACCTGAAGGTTGACATAGTCTCTGTCTAGGAGATTTTACAGGTAGAAACTTGGTGATGGTTATATGTAAGTAGAGGAGAAGGAACCAGGAGTTATGTCAAGGTGTCTAAGATTGATGATCAAATAGAGGGAAGTATCAAAATACTGCTGTTGGTAAGAGGGAAATGGAAAAATAAAATCACAAACATACAAAGTATGTTGTTTTCCCACTGTTGACTGTTGACTGGATTAACTATAATTGGGATAATTGTATTCTTAAAATATGATACCGAGTGTGTGAAGGACATTCCATTTTTAAGGTAACTCTTAATAGCTCCTGAGTCATTTGACAAAAGTGTGATATAAATGACAGGTTTTGAAAATTACATTAATGATAATGGGGTGATTGTAAGGCTTTCTCTGTGTGTTTTCTTGGTATTTGAAGTGAATAATACAGATATTTTTATTCCAGGTAGCAATGATCCAAGTCACTCCTGTGGATGACCAGCTCCCACAGGAGGCTCCTGGAGTTTCTCGGCATTTGGTTGTCAAGGAAACAGAGGTGGCCTACATAACTAAGAAACATCTACATTTCCTAGACACGGAATCATATGATGGGGAGCTGCTCTACACAATAACAACTCCTCCATTTTTTACCTTCAGCCACAGGTATCTAAAAAGTCATCATATAATCTATTAGCTCAAGGACTGGAGAGTCAAAGTGTCAATAGCACTATAGTTCGATTGCTTCAGTGGCCAAAGATGGACTTATACACGATTCAGCATTTACTTCCATCTCAGATTTTCTCATACCTCCTTTCAAAAGCTGTGTTAATTAGTGATCTGTTGCTTATAATGTTTTCAAAGTAAGTATGCTAAAAACGGTTTTAATTCCCATTTTTAAAAATAAAATGCTTATTTTTATTTTTAGTAAAATTTACAGTTGTCTTCATAACATTATTTTTAGATATTACAGACCACAGAATGGCCATCTTGTCTGATCTCATTCCAGAAAGGTGGAGTGCCTACCTCAGACTAGTCTCCTGTACAGAATAACAAGGAAACATTTTTAAGATTATGATTCCCTTTCATGATGACAGGAAGTTTGGGCATGCCTTTTGCAGTTATGATGAGGATGGCATTGATGATACTGAGCAATACTAGGATCCTCCAGCATAAAAAGAGAATATAAGGATGGAATATCTAATTTCTTCTCATGATGAGCTCTCTTACCTTTTGCAATTTTGGTTATGGGCTATTTGATTTAATTTTTCTTATCTGGGAAATTAGCTGATGTATTCTCCTGTATTTCTCTTCAGACATTTGGATGCTGGGAAGCTATTCATCGTGGACAGCATACCAAAGCTAACAAAAAATCCTACAGCCTTGGGACTGAGGTCATTTACTCAGGTATGACGATTTGCTAAAATATTGACAAACATGATGTAAATATTCTCTGAGAAGATAGGGCTAGCATTACCCCTGAGAATGTTGGCCAATGAAATCTGCCATAAATGCTTGATGTCTTTATTCTTTCTGCTTGCACGTTTCCAAGAGGCATGTGGCATTTATTTGAAAGTGTTTTATCAAGTTGGATAAAATTTCAAAATCATATTATAATTCAACACGGCTTTTTGCATTATTTTACCAGGAGCAGGACTCTGGAGCCTCCATGCTTGAGGTTTTTTTTTTTTTTGGTACTGGAGATTGAACTCGGGAACTTGTGCTTGTGAGGCAGGCACCAGAGCCACTGAGCTAAATCCCCAGCCCCATGCTTGAGTTTTTATTCCACTAAATTCAGCTCATTCGGTGATCTGTAGTATTTCCTAGGGTTGCCATAACAAAGTACCACAGCCTGTGTGAGACTTATTTTCTCATAGTTCTGGAAGCTGGAAGTCTGAAATCATAGTATTGCAGAGTCGTGCTCCTTCCGAGACCCACTAGGGCAACTTCTTTGCTCCTTTTCAGCTTCCAGTGGCTTTCCAGAGATCTTTGGTATTCCATGGCTCGTGCTTACACAGAAGTGATGTGGCTGGGTTATCACATGGCAGTTGTCTCCCTCTGTGTCTCTCTCCTCCTGTTATAAGGACACTAATTACTATGTTGGATTACGGGCCCATCCTACACTGGCCCACCCTACCCCAGCATGAGCTCACCTTAACCAATCACATCTGTAATGAGCCTATTTCCAAAGAAGCCCATGTTCTTAAGTACTAAGGGTTAGGATTTCAGCATGTCTTTTCTGGGAAACACAATTTACCACATTTACTACCTTCCAAAATCCTTCACTCTCTCTCTCTCTCTGCCTACTCCCTTGGACTCTGCTTTACAGACTTCGTGGAAGTCCCAGTAATGGTGGCAAGTGCTCAGGCAGCAGTGGTGACAAGTACTTGGAGCTAATTATGCTTAGTTCTCCATAGTTAGAGATTGTAAATGAGCATGTCAATCCCAAGTGATAATGACTATTATTTTGTCCACTTTACACCCAGAGGCCTAACAAGTTTAAGCAGCTTGACCAACATCACACAGCTACTGTATGGTGGAACTGAGTGGAAACACAAGTCTCCTTTCATTTTTAGAGTTGGCTGTTTTCAAGCACTGACATATTTAGTTTTTTTCTCACTTTGCAATTCTGAGTATTCAACCCAGGGATTTTGTACTGAGCTATATCCTGAGCACTTTTAAAATGTTTTAAGACAGGATCTCATGAAGTTGCTAGGTTGCTTAGGCTAGGCTTGAACTTGGAATCTCCTGCCTCAGCTTCCCAGAGTGCTAGGATTACAGGTGTATGTATCTTTGCCTGGTGACATATTAACTTAATTTCTTTATTCTTTTACCTCCTTGTAGGTAGAATATGTGATTCATAAAATAGAACTTGGAAATCTTTAAATTGACTATGGTGACATTTGCAGTGTTTATTATCATGTAACAAGGTGGTTCTCTTGGACCTAGGTCTCTGAAAGTGTCTGACCTTTGCAAATCAACACTCACATGTCCATCTTAATCTGCTCTGCAGCATGCTGTGAACTATTTGAAAGTGGCCTACATGCCACCCATGGAAGACATAGGCCCCCATCTTCGACAGGTCCAGTTCAAATTTTCTATCAGTAACCAACACGGTGGCACTTTGCATGGAATCTGTTTTAACATTACGATTCTCCCAGTGGACAATCAGGTTCCCAAGGTAGGTACAATTTTTGATATGGAAAATGAAAAGGGAGGGGAAGGACTCACTTTTTAAATTTTCCAGCTGCTGTATAGGAAACAAATTAGGGGAAAAGGGCCTTCTTCACCTCCCAGGAGACTTTCTAGCTAAAAAGTGAGACTTTTCCAGTTTCTGAATTTGGCATTGTTTTCAAAGCTTTATCAAAATCTCTTTCATTTCCTTTTCTTTCTGCTGAGTTTCACATGTTGATCAGAGGAAGAGGATTAAATGAGGGGTCTCTTAGCAACCAGAAGGTCTGATTTGTTCTCAGCACTGGCCAACCATGCTGCTGTGTAATCCAAAGCAACTCTTTCATTTCCAAAATGAATTGAGATGGATGCTTTTGCCCTACCCTGTCCAGCTTCCCAATGTTTATGTAAATCTTAAAGGACATGGGTCTTTCATTAAAACCAAACTGTAAAGACAATAGGTAGTAGCTTGTGAATCTTCTCTGTGAGGCCAAGGTTCACACCAAGTTTGTACTGTATGCTGTCCTCCCTCCCCTTTTAGAGTGCTACATTTGACTAGTTGACTATAAGTGGGCTCATTTCCCCTCAGAAGTATAAAGACACAGGAAAAGTTCCCATCCATTATCAACCAACAAGGTCTCTCATCCTAAGAAACAAGGTCACCTTCTCCAGGTACCTACCTGAAATATAGTCAGCCCTGATGTTCTCTTTCCTGGTCGTTTTCCACCATCCTCACACTTGCCTAAGATTGTGGAACAGAGAGCTTATTTAGGGCCCCAGGGGCTTACTCAACATGCAGAAGTGGTCTATTGACCTAAACAATATTGTAAAATAACAAATTGTTATTGTTTAAGGTTCAAGAGATTACCTATCAAGTCTGACTTTGGGTTCCCTTGAAAATGTGGAAATTCTAGCAACACTGAGCCCATGTAGCTCATGCAGCCGTGAGGTGGTGGGGCTCTCTGGCCACCAAAGTTCCCCCCAGCTCACCACACTCATTTGTATCACCCACCTGATCTCTCATGCTGGTGAGAACTCTGGTAGAAGATATGCCAGAGAGCTCACACCAAAGAATCTAAATTAGTTCCATTCCCTGACACTGTTCCCGGTAGAGAATAGATTGTATTCCCTGTAGTGAAGTGGATTAAGATTTCTCTGGCGTTAATCAGATTAGATTTTAGTCAGACCACCCTTTTCTGTCCATGAGATTCAGACCATGAAATAGCCTAGCATCTAAAGAAGTCAAAGCTCTTTCCAGAACAACCATGGAGAATATTTTATGCAAAGGAGTCCAAGCCTCTTTCTAGAGAAGGGTGATCTGGCGAGGAAACTATAAAGGGTGAAGGGAATAGTTAACTTCACTTGAAGGCAGATGGAATAGTTGAGAAGATATGAGGCTAAAATAGCATAACGGCTTCTCTCTTTTATTTACAGTGCAGGGCAAATAAAACAGTACTTTAAAGAACCAAACGTGAGAAATAAAATTTAAATTAGTAGCTTCAGTGAAACCAGCCACAGGAACAGTGAATAAACACAGAGAGCTGGGCTGAGTGGTGGTTATTTGGGATGTTGTTTGGCATACTCACTTGAACTCTTGTGGGCCAGAGCCCAGGGGCTGAAGAGTTAATGATTAATAAATGGGGGCAAACAAGTCTTATGCTTTCTGTTGTTAGAAAGTTGCTCTAAATAGGATTATTGCCTCACCTTGGCACTGCAGGCAGTGACCAATTTGATTTGATTGCTAATTCTACTGTACAGGCTCTGAGAGAAATGAAATGTAGAACGTTCCATATTTATGGATTTGCCTTACTTCTTTGTATACATTAATGCTTAGAACTGGAGATAGTAAAAAATTTTGGCCAAATTGTGTAGGTATGAATTTCTCTCTCTACCACACATTGGAACAATTAGTTGATGTGTGGAGATGGTATTGAAAGTTTTCTAGCAATGAATGAGCTCTGTGTCCAGGGCTCCTCATGGAATAAGTCTTTGACCGTTCCCTTCCTCCTCTCCAGGTCCTCACCAACCGCCTGAGAGTGGCAGAAGGAGATCGATGCATCATCAGCACAGAACACATTCTGGTTTCTGATGTGGACACCACGCTGGATGGCATCCGGCTCTCCCTGCAGGGTCTGCCTCTGAGTGGAAGGGTGGAGCTACACGGATTTCCTCTGAATGCAGGGGATGTGTTTTCTTGGGAAGACCTCCATACCCTAAAAGTTAGGTTAGAATATTTCATGGCTTTTTCTTTACATACTTGGGCTCCCTTCTGGATCAATCACGAGGCAGGGTAAGGAAAACAAAATGTGTACAGTTCTTTCAGGGATACCAGTGTAACATCTACTAATTTTAAAGAGTGAATTGAAAATTAGAAATGACAAAATTTTTCTTTTCCTCTAAATAGTTGCTTTTCCTTTGGCTTGTTGTGCCACTGGGGATGGCTCTGTGAATATTTGAATAACAAAAACTAATTGCTATGAATATTAAATTTGCTGCAACTGCACATATCACAGGGGGTAACAGTCAAACAAGATGAATAGAGATCGAAATAATCTGTGAGGCTAATCTACATAATTAAACTCCCAGCTCTAAGAAAAGCCAATTTCATAACTCTGGAAACTGGGATAGAACTCTGTTGATCAATGTCATTAGTGAAACCTATTATTTCATTTTGTAGGTGAACAAGCAGGGTGGGTAGGTGGGCTATGGAGTAGTACTCAGATTTCGAAGAGCCAGGGATGGAGAAATCTCTACCTCATGTGCCTACACAGTTCTTACCTTAAGGTTTTAAATTTCCTCTAGTATAGTTCTGCAAGACATTTTTCTACAAAATTTAGTAAAACATCTCTACAAAACAATACAAACTAGTTAAGAAGAATGATCAGGTGAACAGACAACCTAATTTTTCAGTTATAAACTCAAATTATAAATTAAAATCTTGACCCTCTTGATAAATGTAGTAGGAAATATTAGGCATAGTTGACTAGGAATTAAGATTTGTGTGCAAGAGGATCTGTTTAATCCTGACAGTTTAGTTGCATCCTTGATTAACAGTTCCCAGTTTCTTGACCTCTTTTCACTATATACCTATTACTACTAAAATTTCTGTTTTCTTTTTTTCATTTTGAGCTCTCAGGTCTTAGCTATATGTTAGACAGAGAATTCTGTTTAGGCAATTGTACTAGGGAATGAATGATAGAAAAAAAGTACCAGAACTTGCTAGAACTATATGTTAAAGTACTCTAATTAGAGATTTGCAATTAACTATTTATTTTTTTCACAGTAATTAAACCTGGCAAGGTAGAGGATTCAATTCTCATATTATAGTTAAAAACTAAGTCTACAGGGCTTCCCAAGGTCACTTAGCTAGGTACCCACATGAAGGAGTCACGTTTTGAAAGAAGATCTCCGTGACTCCACAGTCACACTTTTGGATGTATGCCCTGAGGTCCACTTGACCATTTAGTGTACTGATAGAGTCAAACAGGATTAGCACATTATCACTCATCAGTCTATCTTTGATGGAAACAGCAGGGAGTATGGCCAAACAGAGCATAGGAGGCTAAGCGTGAGAAGCCTGAGGGTTCCCACAGTTGGATCAGAATCCATACCTGAGTTCCTACTCAGCCTGCTGGTGAAGACTAATCCCAAGTAAAATGCAGTCCTGATTTTTTTCCACTGATGAATATCTTATACGTTCAATATTCTCTACTGTATTTAATGGAACTTTTTTTTTTTTGGTACCAGGGATCGAACTTGGGTCTTTGCACTTGGGCAGCAGGTGGCGAAACCACTGAGCTAAATCCCTGGCCCTTTAATGCAACTTTTACTTTCAACTTCTGGGACTTCCATTTCTTAGTATCTGGAACAGATTATTGAAATTTTGGCTCAATGAATTCAATAGCTATTTAGAATTTACTGGGCATAAATTGCAGTGGGCTGGAAAGTCCATGGAAAGCCTAGAATTAGACAATCCCTTCAAGGAACTTGGCTGAGAATTAAAGGGCGATAGGGCCAAGGGTGATCAAGGAAGGGTGTTTTTAAATCTGGGAGAGAGATTCAAGAACCTTTATAGGTTGAGAGGAAGAGAGCTAGTAAATAGAAGAGGGGAAATGGCAAAGGGGAGGCAATACGTAATTCATGGGTCAAGGTTTAGAGAGCAGCTGGGTAGATTGAGAGTATGGCAGAAGAATTAGTTTTGAAAGTGGGAGAGGGAATCATCAGATCAACATAGCATTCCACTTTTCCTTGTCTGTGACAGGACTTTGGGGTCTGTCTGGCCCCAGCCAGGCTTTTAAGTAGGCAGAGCTGCACAAAGTGGTTCCCATTATCACACAGTCATTGAAGTCCTGCTTTTTGATTTGGGGACAAATCACCAACATATACAACACATTTTCCCAGGGTAGAGCAATTTTACATTGAGGGATACTTGTGTAGTTAAATGTGTGACTTTATCATTATGCTATTTTTGCTCATTCATTCATTCAACACATGTCCAAAACCATGGAAGAACTCTCTGGTCATGCATCATCTCAATTTACTCTCACAGTGTTCTTGAAAGATTGGTTACAAATATTGTCCCCACAGGTATCAACATGATGGATCTGAAGTTCTTAAGGATGACATATGCTTGCAGGTCACAGATGGCACAAATTGGGCAGAATTTGTTCTACATGTTGAGGTGAGTAGAAGATTTTCCTTCAAATAAAGTATCTGTTTTGGAAACTTCTCAGATATAACTTAAAACATACAGAGTCCAAAGCAAAAAAAAAAAGAATGCTTGCTTGGGCCGGGGATGTAGCTCAGTGGTTCCACCACCTGCCTCACAAGTGCAAGGATCCAAGCTTGATCCCCAGTACCAAAAAAATAAAAATAAAAAAAAAGAATGCTTGCTTACACCTTGAGCTAGGCATGGTTATGTTGGTGAAATGGGCATGTTATTCTCTCCAAAGGGCATATTCTTCTCTCCAGTCCATTTAAGGATATAAATACTCAGACCTCAAAACCATATACTTAATTTTTAAAGTAATAGAGCCCATGTTGTCTTAGTTAATTTTTTCTCATTCCTGAGACAAAATTCCCAATACTCAAAGTTAGAGGAGGAAAGATTTATTTGTCTCACAATTTGTAGCAGTTTCAGCCATAATCGGCTAGGTCCAAGGGAGGGTAGCGTGGCAGAGGAGCATTGCAGAGGAGAAACCATTAATGGCAGGCAGAAGGCAGCAAAGTAGCAAAGCAACAAGTGATGACAGCAATCCTTTTTCTGTCCCTTATATTTTATCCAGGCTACCCACCCTTCTTTGGGGGGGGGTAGCACTCACACCCAGGGTGGGGCACCCTTAATCCTAGCATCACACCATGAATAATCAATCCTAGCATCACATCCCTGATCACAGCACCAGATACTCTAGATCCAGCCACCTCTGAAAAGTTCTATCTATGACTACATGAGGCTTTGGGGGACATCTAGACACAAGCCATAACGTGTCTAAATTATTTGTAATTATTTTGAATTGTAATACTCAGAAAGATTGTTTATCAGTTTGGCAAGTTAGCCTAGTACTGTATCACTGAGATTTTCCTTGCTTTTGGAGAAGTCATATATGCAAGTGTGTGCAGCTCTTTTATGAATTTCTGGACCATGTTGTCACGCAGCCTACTTGAGGTTGTTTTTCTCCTTTTTGACAAATAAAGAAAAATATACCCATACAGCTTGAGTACATGCTGAAAGCACTTCTGAGAACTCTACCATTCCTCTGTAGAGTATCTATCAATGTCCATGAGCCTCGTGCAGTCATGGCAGGGGACACTTTTCAGAGGTGGCTGGATCTAGAGTGTATGGTGCTGGGATCAGGGGTCTGTGATTACTAAATTAGTTAACTGATTGGTTTGGCATAGTCTGGCTAGGATTAAGGGTGTGAGTGCTACACCTGCCCTAGGCTAGGTAGCCTGCATAAAATATGAGACAGAAATAGGGCTAATGTACTCTTGCCTGCCTGCTTTCCATGGACGGTTTCTCCTCTGCAGTGCCCCTCATGCCACCCTGCCTTGGAGCAGCTGATTATGGACTGAAACCTCTGTAAACTGTGAGCTAAATAAACCTTTCCTCTTTTAACTTTGAGTGTCTAGTATTTTGTCTCAGCAATGAGGAAAGTAACTAAAACAGTCATTAATAATGTCACATACATCTATTATTTTAAGATAGGCTGGGGAAGACATCATCCTTGCTTCATTCTTAGGCCTAAGAAGATAAGGTGACTTGTCTGAAGTCAAGAATTTGACAATGTAAGTTGGCCTGGCGTCTCCATTCCTTGATACCTAGGCCAGCATCCTCCTCACCAATGCCACATTTCTACCTTGCCAGGTGAATCCACTGCCAACAGGTCCTAGTACCTTTCTGGACCAGGGATGATATGGACCCTTTTCCTTTTATTTCCCTACTTCACCCTCATAACAGCCTTTGAGGTCTTGGCGAAGAGCAATGTGTTATTTCAGCTTCATGAAGGCGTGTTCTCTTTTTCAGCAGACTTACATACACAGAAAGCTCAACTGAAGTGAGTTTTTTTTCCCAAAAAAACAAATTTCAAGGGAAAAAGCTCCAACCCTGTTTTCTATCTCTGACCATCTTCTTATTACTACTGGTAATATGCAGTTCATTTTGGGAAAGGAATCTGTTTATTGCTACTTTTCAAAAAAATGGGCATGGTCTGTGAAGCTGGAAGCACAATTTTGGGGCAAGTGTTTGTGGTCTTTTCATCTAAAAGGAATGTTTTGATTCTTTTCCTTTGGATTTTATTATCCATTTGAATTGATCAGTGAAATTCCTTACAGTCAAAACAATAATAGAAGTCTTTAATGAATTCACATGAAAGACAGGAACAAAGACTTTTTTCTTACTAAGCCAACAGAAAAATAGAGATATTAGATACTGTTTTTATACCTTTGATTAAATAATTAAGCTGGGGTTCTTATCAGCCCATCCCTCTACCCATTGAAGGAAACTGTCAAAATAGTTTCATGTGTATTTGTTTTATACTTGTTAGCTTCTTTAAACAGAAGGATAATTAGAGCATGTATTCAAATTTGTACACATTCATTCCTTTATTCAGCAAATGTTTATGTGTGTTCTTTATGCCATGTCTTAGAACAGATGCTTGGACCACAATAATGAGCAAGGCAAAAAGGGTCCCTGTCTTCTAGAGGTTACAGGCCAAGTATGAAGATAGGAATTCAACAAATCAGCACCAAAATAATTAATTCATTAAAAAACTATATGTATTCTAAAAAATAAACAGGTGCTAAAAGAGAGTAAATAATAGGAGCCCCAAATTAGCTTGAGTGGTCAGGGAATCCACATAGAACCTAAAGTAGTAATTAGCTGAGAAAAAGAGAGCATGCTGGCCAAGAGACAATGCAAAGGCCTGAGACAGTGAGGGCCGTATGCAGGAGTGAAAGTGGAGGGCAGCAGCGAAGGCACCCCACGAATGGTGTGAGTGAGCCACCGGAGGAGCACTGGGAAGCCGCTGAAGGTCCCTGCAGAGCCGTGACATTTGAAAAAGATCCCTTTGGCTGAAGTGTAGGGGAGAGAAATATAAAGGGCTCCCAGACAAACCTGACAGAAAGCAAAGCTCTGGTGGCACACACCAGGTTGTTCCCATGTGTGTCAAGTTGAAACTTGGTTATGCAATTTCACATGCAGCTCAAAGCATCTGAAATGCTCCTGCAGCTTAGTGTGATGCCAGGGAAACTTGCAGGGTAGCAGGAGTTGAGGGTGGAAGAAAGCTTTGTAATCACTAAATCTTTTGAAATAAAAAGACACAATGCTGTGAATGTTTATGCATTAGACCACCAGGATCAGAATTCCTGGTGAATATGCGTGATTTAACAATGGCAGCAGGGGCTGTGGTGAGAAATACTTTATACTACATTTTATTTTTAGTATGTTTGGAAAGGAATGAGAGCTTGGAGTCCCAAACCATAACCAGATTCTCCCATTCCTACCTAAATTGCCTCTCACACGGGCCATTCCCTATAAGATGGTCCATAAGGGGAAAGTTGGAAAATGCAGCCTGCTTGGCTGTATTCCATGGCTGTTGTTTCCTATGACTGGGAGATTGAAAATACCTGTCATTGGGACTATGAGCTATGGGTTACCAGTTGGACAATTTGTCATTTCATTTTGTTTCCTGGAAAATGTGCATCTTTTTTTCTGCATAGGTATTCCCTGTAAATGATGAGCCACCCATCCTAAAGGCTGGCCTCATCCCCATGATGCATTGCTCAGAGGGTGGAGAGGTGGTCATCACTCATGAATTTGTTTTTGCTACTGACATGGACAGTGATGACTTCAAACTGATGTTTTTGATTGCCCGAGAACCCCAGCATGGGGTGGTGAGGAAGGCAGGAGTCAAAGTGGATCAGTTCTCTCAGGGAGATGTCATCTCAGGAGCCGTGACGTACAAACACACGGGTAAGTGACAGCATTGTGAGGAGTGAGGGGGTGCAGGCAGCATGGGAGTCCTAACTTTACTCCTTGGTGTGGGCTCCCATAACCTGACAATGATAATTCATGCTGGTTTACATAAAAAATTATACATCTGCAGCCTGCATCCCATGTTCAAGTATGATCATCATATGCAGAAGCTTTTCTGATCTCAGTATTACAGAGAATTTCAAAGAGTGGAGAAACAACAGTTGTCACTTGCTGCTTCTCTTTTATTCAATTTGAAGAAGACTTTTTGGCCACTGTACCTTATGGATTCAATTTAAATAGAAATGTTTGAAGTTAATCAAGGAAATAATATTATTAATTTCCAAAGTTTGCTGATCATCAGCTAGCTCCTAAGAAGTAAACTAGTCCACTTTTTGAGTTCTTAAAAAGCAAAGACGGTATCTTCCATTTCTTGCCTGCAGCATATGACAGTGTGAACACAGATTAGATGGATCTATAACAAACACTTGTGCATCAGCACCACACTTACATTTCTGGCATCATAGTATATTGTTACTCAGGTGATATTTGTTCTCCATGTGAAGGAGAACAACTAGAGAAAAAACTAATTCAGTGTTTCATACAAGGCACAGCCCCAGGAACTGTGCATCTACATGGAGTGTAATCAAGCCCTGCTGTGAAAGATTTTGACTTAAATGGGTGGACAAACCCATTCACATGCAAAAATGCCAGCGGGACATATCTGCACATCATCATATTATCTCCCCTTGCACATCCTCTGAGGTCTGGGGTAGGATACTTCCTCTGTAATAATACCAGATATTTCCTCTTGCTGGAATTAATTATACACTATTCCAACTTCCTGTTTACTCATTCATATGCCTCTTTAAATTGAAAATTCCGTAGAGGAAGTACAATAGAGTGGATTAGGTCAGCTGAGTGATACAGGAAGAAAGGGCTACCAGAATTCAAGTCACTTTTTTTATTTGAAGAGAGAGAATTCAAGCAGTGAGGTAGGGAGGGATCTGAAGGAGGAGGGATAGAGACTGCTAAGGATTAATTTGGAAATAGGAGAAAACATTTTGATATAATATTTTATATGTATTTTGGAAAACAGTGATTTGTTAGGGAACCAGTTGTCCTGTGGTTGGTTAATATAGGAGCTTCTCCTCTTTTGGTCAGACTTCTCTTCTTTAGGTGATGTCTCACTATCCTTTTATTTGCATGCAGTCTTAGGAATGGTTTCATTAGTTATCAGAACTTCAGTAAATGAAATTGTCACTTAACAGATTTTAAAAAGGTTCAATAGTAGAATTTCCTATGGCTCAACCCAGTACACACACATCTGTGATACTCTGATCACACTGTGTGTCCCTCTTCACCCTGAGACTGTCTGACACAATCTTTTGACGTTTGAAATTCTCCTGAAATGCTTTTGACAGTTATGAAATATCAGCCTTTTTCTCTGTGGGAGCACCCAGGACACTGTTTCATTTTAGGCATTAAATAAATGTTTATCAAGTGAATAAGTGATGAATAAATATTTCAAGCCATTTTTTTTTACTAACGTGAAGAGGGGAGAGCCTCCTTATTTTTGACTTCTCCCAAAGATGAACACAGATTGTTTCTTTCTAACTCTCTGAGCTTCAACCCTGTTTTCCAGTTTATCATCCTTTAATCTTTTAGTTGATCAATAAAATCATCTGTAGGATGTCTTTTGTCATGTTTTTTGAACAGGGAAAATGATATCAAGCACCGTACTCTGCAGATTTGTCCAGTGTACCTGGTGAGAAGAGATGAAGTCACTGATCTTTTGGTTCCTAGGCTCATGGGAGCTCACAGCACTAACTGCTCCCCTCTTGGCAGGTCAAAGGTGATGCCTGAGAATTGAAGAGTGCATGAGCAGGGCTTTCCTGTCCCCAGAGAGCAAGTGCTCCTATGCTATGCCCTTGTGTTCAGGAGACGTCCTGTGTGCTAATAAGTTATAGAATTTTCTGCCTTCTTCCTCTTGCTGTTCAAGCTGGGGTCATTTTGAATCTTACACAGTAAGACTAAAATAAAGCACAGAGAAGAAAATGAAAGTAAATGCCACTTCTTCTCCAGGCATAGTTGCTACTTTAAAAAAAAAATCTTGGCTACTATATGAAATGGATATATTGAAATAAATGACCAAAATGGGGGTCGCCATTGTTCTTCACCTACTCAGAGACCTCTGTTTCGTGTAACCACTGTATGGTTGCTGGTTATTTATTTAAGATGGTTAATACAAATGGAAAGACAATCATCAAAGGGACAAGGGCGTGACAAGGGTGCTTTCTACTTCTCCCTGAGTTTGATCCTAATGCTAAAGGATTATGAGGGAAGAATGAAACCACCACCAGTCAAGCTTCGTGCCTTTCCCTTGTTCATCTGTGAACTGTCAGACCCTTGTTAGCCCTAGGTTGCCCTCCATATGGTGGTAGATGGCTGGCAGAGCTTTCACTGGAGGCAACAGATGGACAGGCATTTTTGCATTATTTTCACGACTATATTTAATGTCATAGTGATAAAATTGGGTTTTACATTTTATCCACATAAGTTCCTTCCCTTGTCTTCAGTGCTTGCAGAAGAGGTGTAACTAGACTTCACCTTGGTTTTCTATATTTTAAAAAAGTCAGGTTTCGGCCATCATTGTATCTTCCAGGTGGCGAGGTTGGCCTGGTGCCTTGTTTTGACACCATTGCATTGGTGGTTTCGGATCAAGAAGCTGGCCCTTTTGTAAATGACTGTTGCTACAATGGACCTAATCCATCTGTTCCTCTTCATGAGTCCTTTCCAATGTATGATCTCAACATCACAGTACATCCAGTAGACAATCAGCCTCCTTCAATTGCAATAGGTGACAATTTTTTTGTTGTTGTTAAAGTACTATTATCTTACCTACTGTTGTAGCTGTGGGCCAGTGAAATAATATACTTTATTTACAGGCAAAATACCATAAACAATTGCCTTCTAATAATTGCCTCAATAGAAACTTGTAGAAAACCCCAAATCTATAAAAGCTTACAAGGCAAAAGAATTACTTAGTTAAATATTAGGAGGGAGGGAAAGAAAAGGAGAGAGAAGGAGACAGAGAACACACATGCTTTGGGACAAGGACAACACTGGAATTCTAAAATATTCTGGTTTTATTTCACATGGGAAAATATAAATTTCTGCCTGCTGGAGAGTGATTTATTTTATCCATAATAATTTCTATTAGAATGAGTATACCAGAGAGACCGTTTATATACATTTAACCTTATTTGCTTTTTAGAAAGTCGTCTCTTCATAAGCGTTATGTATATGTTCTGTCTCTCAGAAAAAAAAAATCAGCATATGTATGAATGTTATTGTAATTTGCAAACTATCTCCCAAGCAATGTTCTGGAAAGGAAGCATTATCCCAGCAGAATAATTAAGCACCAGGCACGAAAAATGTTCGTTATGAGCAATTCATAATAGCTCTCAGGCAATTAACACTCTGACAAACAGAGGTAACAACTGATCTTGAAGAGTACATGCACTACATTTAGCGGCTTATCATTAAAACAGTTTGGCAATTCTTATTTTCATTTGTCACCTCTGTAGAGACTCGAGGGAAATCAGAGTTCTTTGAGAATGGGTGAAGTGCTGTACTGGAGCATTCAGTATTTTTTTCTGTCTTACCATTATTATGTGGCTTGCTTGTACAAGAAAAACAACATCTCCACAAGTCAAATTAAATTCCACCCATTATCCCTGAATATTTTCACTGTAAAGAGAATTATGCCAAAGGAAATGAACATCTCCCACAGAAATGTGTTTGCATGAGGGAGGCTTTTCGGAATTGAAATTTCGATGGTTCCCTTTGTCCTCACTTTTCTGGTCAGAAGGTTTCGTGCTAAGGCCTAATTATATCGTTATTTGTGCACAGGTTCCATGTTTGTCGTAGATGAGGGGTCCTCAGTGGCCCTTACCATTCACCATTTGTCTGCCACCGACCCGGACACTGTTGCAGATGACTTGGAATTTGTTTTGGTTTCACCTCCGCAGTTTGGCTACCTTGAAAACACGCTCCCTTCTGTGGGGTTTGAGAAAAGCAATATGGGGATCAGCATAGGTAAGTCATGGTCGCATGACCCGTGATAACACTTTTTATGGATATGATTGGTCAGATCACATCTAGTATGGAGAATGAAAGGAGATCGGAAATGTTCATAGCACCATATACACTCAAGACATTATTATAGCTGATACTTTCACATCTTATTATTGTTCATTTTAATTTTTATTCTGACTTTTCCATGCATGCAAGTTTATACCAAGATAAACGCAAATTCACTTGTGGAAAATATGAGAATAAATGCTGAAGAGAATGTTTCTAAAGGCTCTCATAGAATTAATCTGGTGGGAGCTCACAAGGTGTCAGTCTCACGGCTTTTTAGCATTTTTAATAGATATTGGTACAAAAGCTTGGAAAATATATAGTGATTGTTACCACAGAGAAAGCCTGAGACATTGGAGCAGATGACATTAATTTTGAAACCAAAATGCGTCTCATATTTAAATAGCTCTTATATTTCAGGCAGAGACTAAACAAACAAAACAAAAATAGAAAGCAAAAGCAAAATTTTCCAAAGGCAACATTGTATAAGTAAAGGATTCTCCAGTCCCTTTTGAGGCATATTTTTTTAAGTGTGACAGATAATTGGATTTCAGATTAATTGCTTTAAAGGTTACCCAATTTTTCCTGTGACTTAGTCCACAACTTAGAGTATTTTTTCTCTTTTGATTTCAGTCCACATCATGATATCTAAATATCAGGTCAGCTAATCCCAGTTAAGGCACATCAGTTGCTTGATGTGCCCGCCAAGCGTGAAAGGTGCTCTCTTTCTCACCCAAGTATGACAAGCACTGCTCATGCAGAGGCAGCGGTTTAATCAAGGGGCAGGGTCCCTGGCATTCATTCCAGCACTCTGAAGAGTGGTCATAAAGTCCCTGTGCATCTTGGTTAGCAGTCATTGCTTTTGTGTCTTTCATGCAAATTTGAACCCTTCTGTGTGATCTATGGGTATCTGCTTTTATCTTGGTGATTGGCGGGTGTTGTAGCAACCTCTGATCTCTTATCTGCCTTCCTTGTTCCGTGTTGGTGTGCTCTAGCTTCCTTTCAGTGGAAAGACATGAAAGCTTTGCACATTAACTATGTGCAATCCAGGCATCTGAGGATAGAACCTACTGCCGACCAGTTCGTGGTGTACGTCACAGATGGGAAGCACCGCTCCCTGGAGGCACCGTTTTATGTTATGATCAACCCCACCAATGATGAAGCCCCTGACTTCGTAGTACAGAATATTAGTGTAAGAAACATATTGGAATATTCCCTTTCTCTTACTGTTTTCTGACTTTTATTTTCACCTAGTCCATTTGCATTGTTGTAGGTGTGTTTAACACATTAAATTGGTGATGAGTAGGGAAGGCATATCCTGCCATGTAATGCAATCAGTTGGAAACTATGTATTAATTTATTAATAGCAATAGTAATAATAATAAAAGTAGTTACTAGCTTATAGCAATTGCATGTATGCTACTACTTGATTACCTATATATATAGGATGGAGCACTTACTAGGTTGTAGGCTCTAAAACTTTACATGTATTCAACTTAATTCTTGTGTTAGGCTTTTAAGGAGATGGATGGCATTATTTTATAGCTATTTCATAACTGAAGAAATGAGGCAGAAAGGGACTAAGTAGCCTGAGTAATTTGTGTATTCTTGAAATGTGTACGTGTATTGTGATTTCTCTGTGTTTTACTTACAAATAAGGGATAATACAATTTGTACTACTTTGCCTTTTACTTTCTGAAAAAAACCCTAATTTGTGTATAGTGGAAATCTTTTCATATCACTATTTAATTCTTTTTAAACAATTATATAACATTTGTGATTATTTGGTTCCGATATATGTATTAGCAAATTCTAGTGAAATGAAATGAATGCAGGCTTTGGAAACAGCGAGACTTGGCTGTTGCTTTTAATAGCTGTAAGATCTTGGGTAGGCTGTTTCTCTCTGCACTTCCATTTCCTCACCTGCAGATGCCTATCAAGTTTTTCTGAGGTGTAGTCATGTTGACCAAGATGGCCAAGCACCGTAGATCCATAACGAAGATGTGCCATCATTGCTATCTTTGTCATTTTTTATGATAGTGATCAAAGCCCTCATTTGCCTTTTTTAAAAATAAAAACAATCACTTTGTAAAC
Organism: Heterocephalus glaber; assembly: GCF_000247695.1. The sequence continues at coordinate 19,049,297 of NW_004624736.1, read as the reverse complement.
ATGAGAGTCTTTATTTGATTCTAATTTCCAACTGAAGCTTAATGGTACAAGAGTCACCTCAGCATGAAATTTCAGAGCCGGCTCCTTCCTGCCTCTCCTCTTCTGTTGGCACATGGGTTTCTCTGGAGAGCCCTTCAGTAATTATATGTGAGAAAAGAAAACTGTAGATGATTTCTTCTCTGCCTACCTCTATTGTCTTGTATCTGTCTAGGGTAGGGGCTTCTGAAATAATTAGGCCACTGGGAAGTTGTACCTTGCTCTCCCCTGGAAGGATTCATGCTTCTTACCTGTGTGCTCCTCAGAGAAGCTGTTGTAGAGTAACAAATACAGAGCCCCTTGTTTCATTGGTAGAGCTGAATTTAAGCTTCAGAGGATTTTATTTTTTATGATAACCATATTTTTGCTTTCTGGAGAAAAAAAAATCTGTTTATTGTGTAGTGTTATGGCTTGTGTCTAGATGCCCCCCCAAAGCCTCATGCAGTTATAGGTGGGGCTTTTTTTTCAGAGGTGGCTAAATCTAGAGTGTGTGGTGCTGGGATTGATTCGTGGTGCAATTGTAGGTTCAAAGGGACTGGGATTAAGGATGTGAGTGCTACCCACCCTAAGAAGTCTGGATAAAAGGGACAGAAAGATGCTGTTAAGGTCCCTTGTTGCTTTGCTGTGTTCTATCTGCCATAAGCTGTTTCTTCTTTGCCATGCCCCTCTACCTTGGAGCAGCCGATTTTGGACTGAAACCTCTATAAACTGTGGGCTAAATAAAATTTTCCTCCTTTAACTTTGGGTATTGGGCATTTTGTCTCAGCAATAAGAGTAACTAAGATGTAGGTAGTTGGACTTTCATCAAATTGTGCTGCAAAAGAGATTAAAGGTGTTAGTTTAAATTATAATCCATTCTAAACTTATCTACTAGTAAGGGGCATTTTATATATATTGATCTAAATTTTTTATTGTTGTATTCCCCCCAATCCCATTTTTTTCAATAACATTTCCTAGTAATGTTGTGAACAAAGTCACTGTTCTGTAAATCAGAAATGTTGCCACACTGTGAGTTAAGGTAAATAAAATCTTTATAGTCAAGCTCTGCAAAGAATAATGCAATGTGTTTCTAAGTGGCTTTATTAAAGTTCATGTGGAAAAAGGTGAGTTACCATCAAAGAATTTCATGAATATATCATTCTGAATTAATCGATGATGCTGACTTAGTCGTAATAAGTTAAAAAGAATTAGTATCAGTTTAGCCAAAGTATCCTTCGTGGTGAGTAATTCCTTATGAAGTTCCATAAAAAGTGATTGCAGGAAGGATCCCTTCAAAGTCAACGAGAGAGGTGAAAAGAAAGGGTGCTTTCACAATTCTGCGCCATATGTATCCTTCAAGATGGCACCGTGGTACCCTCAGCCCTGAAGACTTCCAATATCCTCCATGCTCGTGTGCTTCTTGTCTGTCGATGCCTATCAGTGCTAGACATTTTCTTCCTTGTGCTGTATGATGGACAGGCAGCCCTTCAGTCTCCCCTGACGCTTATTCTTGAGAGTACAGCGTGCAGCATGGTGACAGCGTAGATTCGCAAGAGGAGTGTGTAGAATTTGTATACTTCTATTACTTCGATCTAGCCATATTTTAAAATAGAAAATAAAATGATTCCTTTGTTCTCTCTATTCTCACCATAAGAGGAAGAAAAGGTCAAGACAGCTAAGTACCACCTGGTCAAGTTCTGAATGACTAGATCCTACGTGAAATGAAAAGCATTCTACTCTCTCTGTGGCTAAAGGATTGTGACGCCTGAAGTGAGGTATAAGGAGAGTTGGAGAAATGGTTCAGGAGAATCAGAAGAGAGAGTTTAGGGGGGTGAGAGAGCCAGAATCAAAAGAAACACTAGAAATATCCTTCCTGATTGTTGACTGCAATGAAATAAGAAGTTTGTACTGTAAATAAAAATGAAAACCACCAATTATACTTGGTGTGCGTAGCAGATATTTCAGCTATTTCTAGAGCAGTTAGAAACATTGAAAATCATAGAAGTTCAGGAGATTAAAATAATAGATTGGTATCTGAAAGCGGAGATTCTAGTTTCAACTTTACAATCTTTGAAATCTTTAGAAAAATGTGAGGGCACTTAATAGATTTCATATTTCTCTTTATGTTCCTATTAAATCAGCAATTTCTTTTTGAGATTCATATATATATATATATATATATATCTTTGAAAAACTGCAATAGGCTTATCTTCAAGTGAAATTTTTTAGCAGTTTGTCAAAAGAAACTAATAGACAAGTTCTGTTTCACATACAATGGACTTCCTGCTTGTTCCATCCAGGTGTTTGAGGGTCAGATGGCCGAGCTGGACTCGTCTGTCCTCAGCGCTGCTGACCTTGACGTCCCCAAAGACCTCTTACTGTTCATTGTCACTCACCAGCCCCATCACGGCCTCCTCGTCAACAGGGTGTTCAGCAAAGACTCGCTTCAGAACAAGCAGCTGGCTGGCCCTGACCAGAAACACGAGCTCGTTCACAACTTTTCCATGGAACTATTCAAGTGTGGTAATTCACATCCCACTTTTACTCAGTTGTTGTTGATTTAATAACTTAGCTTCCACTTGGACGTGGACCCTAAAGAAGCTGAACTCATACAAGCAGAGAATAGAATGGTGGCCACCAGAGGCTGACGAGCAGAGGGTGTGGGAGGTGGTCAAAAGGTACACGGTTTTACTTAGGCAGGAGGGGTATGCTGAAGACACCTGCTGATCATCCTGGGGACGAGAGTTAATGACACGATATTGCATACTTGAACATTGCTCAGAAAGGAGTTTTTAAGTGTCCTTACCACAAAAATTGGCAAGTATATGAAATAACATGTTATTTAGCTTGATTTAATCATATCACAAGGATAAAGATACAGATACAGTTGTACACCATAAATACATACAATTTTTTGTCAATTTAAAAATAATTTAGCCCATAGAAGATAATAATAAATCTTAGAGATATATGGTAATGAGATAACGTTCCTGCTTTATTTATCTGTCAGCAGTGGCGGTGAACCTATGGCACGCATGCCACATTAGGCTGTTGGTATCATTGAAAGCTCTAAAAGGTTTGCCATCACTGTTAGGGTTATTTTTGAGCTGTGAATTAACATAGAGCATGAAGCCCCAGTTAGAAATAATAGATAATTTAAAAAGTAATAACATGGTTTTTTTTCACTTGTGATTTTGGTAGTTTAGTGCAAGTTTTTAATGTCATAATAAAAAATTCCTTTTAAAAACTATTGGGATCAATAGTTGGGATTAAGAAATTTGTCTGCCAAAATTTCCACAGTTGAAACAAATATAGAACCATATATAACAAACACTCATGAGCTTCTCAGAAGATAATTTGCTTTTGAGGGAAATGAAACATTTGAAATAGAAACCTGAATTATTTCTTAATCACTGTTTTAAAGAAAATGGTCTTATCTCATTTTCTACATATAAAAAGACTTTCAAAGATTTGGTTGAATTGTGCAAAGTGTTCTAGAATGTCTGCCTACTCACATTCTTCCTTGTCCTCCTCGTGTTTTGTCTTCTCAGCCTGGAGGGTCCTGGCCCTTCTGGTTTAGCAAGACAGTGCCTTCTGCATGTGGCTTTCTGCTCAGCTCCTCCTGGATCCCCAGACCCCTTCTTCTCTGCACTGGCTTCATGTTAGCACTTGTTTGGCGTTTTCCTATTGCCTTTCAGTTATTTGTTTCTGCAATCAGAGTGTGGGTTTTCCACCCCCCCGCCAAGTTTATTTTGTAATAGTTGCACAATATCACCTCATGTTTGAATTTGAAAAGCTAATTCATATATTTCTTGGTTTCTATCAATTGCAATGAAATAAGTTCTGGAGCTCAAGTGATGATATGACCCAAAAACTGCATAATGCAAAAAATAGAATATAATGTTACAAATATACTTTAATTTCAAATTTAAGACAAAGGAAAAAAATAATGATTCAAACTTTACTCTCAGGAAAAGTGTTATCAGGTTTGCTATTATCAGGTTAAATAAGTATTACATCCTCATTGTGTACATAATCGCTTTGAAGAAAAATGAAAAATGTTCACATACATTAATACTTAGGTTAATATTTTAGTGACAGTCTAGAAATTAGATTTTTTACCTCTACTTTATCTTTGGTTCATTTTTACATATGTTAAAAAAACCCTAGATATTCTCTCAAACATCCCTGCACATAAATATGTAGAACTTACAAAACTGCTACCATCTCATGTAATCTTTTTTCCTTATGAAATATAAGAATTTTCTTACATTTTGAATATTAATTGAAAATATAGTTTTTCATAAGTATACTTTCTTGTTTCATTTTACAGTGTTTCTATGGGTGTCCTGAACTGTAATTTTATTCTTTAATGGATTCCTTTAGAAGCTTTATTAGTACCTGTTTGCAGTACATGACTATGTTCAGCATGGGGACTGGCACATGCATAGAGTGCACCTTAATCTTTCTTCCATCCCCCTGCCCCACCATGCTCCCCCCATCTAGCCACTCTTGGTCCCCTTCCCTTTCACAAAAGATCTATGTCCCAGTTTCCTATTTTTTTAAAAAACTTGATTTCAATGTAATACAAGTAGAACTATGTTGTTTTTCAAGATAATTTTGGATATTCAGAGTTTCTTGCATTTCTATATGAGTATTAGGTAGGTTTTAAAAATATAGTTAAATATAGTTTTTGTATTTAAGTTTCAATCTACTTAGAATTTGTAGCTGGTAGTTGGCTCAAGATAGGGCTCTAATTTTCTAATTTTCCTCCAGTTGTTCATTTTTTTACTTTCATTTAAACACACCAACAACTAATAAATTCTTTCCATACTGATTTTAAATTAAGACCCTATTAAATTTTAAATTATTTAAGCAAAAAATCTTTAATTGGCTATGAAGTCAGTCCTTTATTTCACAAACCAATTTCAGAAATTAGAACAGATTACTTGTGATGTGTTGGGATGGTTCAAGCATGAGAAAGATTTACTTTCCCTCTGGCTTTTCCTTCTTGCAGGAATGAGATTGACATACATGCATGATGACTCGGAGAGCCTTGCTGATGACTTCACAATCCAGCTGTCTGACGGGAAACACAAGATACTTAGAACCATTTCAGTAGAGGTTACCCCAGTCAATGATGAGAAACCAACACTGAGCAAGTAAGCTTCCTGACAAGAGTTCCTTTCAGATTTCTGTAAAATCCTATGAAGTCTGGAGCACTCCGTATAGAGGGCATGTGTGTGCCCTAAGAAGCAGCCCCTCTTCCACAGTTCCCTGCTGTCACTTGTGCTCTGCCCGAGACACTGGGAGCCTTCAGTGCAAATGCTGGTTTAACATTATCTCTGTTTAACAGTTAGATTTTGGATGGTACTGGGGACTGAACCCAAGTATGGTAGTTTGGATCACAGGAGCATACCACCACACATGGTGATTAATCCTTTAATTATCTGATTTTCTTCTCTAAAAATTCGAATTAGGTATGAAAAGTAAGAACGACTGAACATACAGGATAGAATGTGCATTCTACTAATCATGTAAACACACGCACACGCTCATCAAAGTGCAGCTGATAGACAGATTCAACTGAAGCGTGCTCCTGTTAGCTGCAGCTAGTCCTCACATCGGCTTGGTCAGGCATGCAGCTGTGTGTTCAGTCCCTCTCCTTCATCATCTTGTGCCCCTTGGTCTCCCACTCCCACATTTCTGCTGTGCTCCATATCAGAATCAACACCCCTGTACCTCATGTCAAAATGAGCACTTTAAACATTCTGCTGTTCATAACCACAGACTTTCTCATGACCTCCCTCTCTAGCTACTCAGAGTTTGACTGTAAGGTTCAGAGTTGCGTATGTCTAGTTCTGGCCATTACTTTCACACCTGGCAACTGTACAGAACTGTGCAGAATGTGAGGAAGCCCTGCTCTTCTCTAGGGCTAGGTGTAGATAAGTGTCTGGCTCCTAGACAGCGTTACCTCTTTATTCAATGGTGCACCAGTGAGAGGCATCAGGTGGGCAGTCTGAGTTTTTATCAGGAACTGAACAACTTCCTGAAAGTACATAGAACTCCAAAGTGTCCTGCATGCTGCAGAGAAGGAGACCTCAAAGAAGTCCCTTCCTTATCATGCCTGCTCACTCACTGTTCCCTTGTGAGCCATCAGGTAGGTCCTTAAAAATCATCATGGATTTCTTAGCATGAAGGAGGCCCTAGGTTTGAGGCCCAGGGTGACAAAACAAAAACAAAAATGGAAAAGCATTATGGGAAATACTGATGATAAGTTTTTGGAGGATTGTTTTACAGACATCGACTTGACCAACAGTATTTACCACAAATTTCTTAAGTCGTTATTCCCTAGTTGGAAGGGCAGACTGGTTTGGCTTTGATTTACATAGGTGAAAATATTAAGGGTATTGCAATATTGCAGATCCTTTCCCTAATTATTTTACTTTATGAGAGGGCAAGGAGTGACAACTGGCATCTATTAAGTGCTTACTTTATGACAGACATTGTGTTAGATCCTTTCACATATTATTTAATTAAATCCTTACACAAACTGGGGAAATCAGGTATCACTGTCCTCACCAAGAAAAGCCGGGATCAGAGAGGTAAAGCTGCTCACACCAGGCATCCTCAGCTCTGACTGACTGACCCCAGAGGCCACATTCGTGCTACCAAACCTCCCGAGACAGCCACATCTACAAAATCACCAAGCCTCTGCCTCAGAAATCCCTTCTTTTATGACCTGAAAGTAGATGATGGGCTACTGGGAGAAGGAGAGGAGAATGGATCCAGTTAATCCTTTTTCGGGGGTGGGTAGGGAGGGTGGATGCAATCAAAGCGTGTTATGTATGTGTATGGACATGTCATATGAACTCCATTAATTAGTACAATTAATCTGATTAAATAACCATAATAATGTTTAAGGAGGCTATAGCCACCTCTTTCCCCCATCATACAGTCACCAGCTCAATTCTGCGCTACTGTGCATAACAAAGTGACAAAAGGTCCCTCAAGGAGCCCCCTTGAATTCATACCAGATTCTCTTTTGTAATCAACCAACTCTTATTTTTTGAATGGTTATAACTATTTCTCCTACTTTTAGGAAAAACCAGTAGATGTTTACTACCAGGCATTCTTATTTACAATTAAGTGCATTTCTGCATACAGTCTTTAACTATGTAGTTGGTTAAGGAAGAAAAAAGGAAGAAGAAGTATTAAACCAGCCATAATAAAATAATAGGAAAGCAGTAAAAAAATAAATTTAAGAAAAGCAGAAGACTCAGCAAATGTAATATTGCTCAGCATTAAGACTGTCTGACATTATTATCCATTTCAGTGTAACTTTTTATATTAGCTGCATTGTTTTCATTAGTAAGTTTACACGTAATACACTGTGTTAGCAACGTATTCTACTCATTCTGGAACATGGCAATAAAATCTGATCATGAAGCTCATTAGTAAATTCTAGTGATTTTTAGTCATTTAATACTGAAAAATTAAACATGATATTCTCATTGTTATTTTGCATTATGATTCAAAATATGAAGTACAATTATAAAAACTAAAAGATTAGTTTATCTACTTAAAACTCTCCTTATTCTTTTCTTTACAAAACTATCTTTTATGGGCCGGGGATTTAGCTCAGTGGTTTCGCTGCCTGCTGCGCAAGCGCAAGGACCAGAGTTTGATCCCCGGTACCAAAACAAAAAAAACCCCTATCTTTTATTTTTAATTGACACAACAGACCCTATTTGTGGAATGCAGTGTGTTGTTTCTATACACGTCTACAATGTTTTAGGGTCAGGTCAGGGTAATTGGGATATCTGTCACCTCAGGTATTATCATTTTTTTTCAAAATCTCTCCCTTTCCTTTGCCTTCTTATTTCTTCCTCTCCTGTGGACAGGAGGTGATGCTTTCCCTTTCCCTTCCAGTTGTGTCCTTGAGTAGATCACACCTCATCTCCTCCACATTTTAGTATTCTGTTATTTGTTCCCTCTTGCATCTTTGATTTCTCCCTTTTTGTTCCTCCTGCTGATAGACACGGATATAGTTAGCGGTCAAGCGAGCAAATACTGGAGTCAGATTGGCTCAAATTCCCCACTTACCAGTGATCAGACCTAGAACAGCTCGGTCTGCATCTCTGTTAAGCTCTGTGTTGATGGCGGTGCTGTCAGTATCCTCTTCATGGGGTTGTTGCAAAGACTACATGAATCAAAATATGTAAAAGTGCTTGAAAGACCAGCTAGTACACATGAGCGACCATAAATGTTCACGTCATCATTATTGCAAGCCGCTATTCTCACTCTAAAAATACAGAGGAGCCCCGTCGCTCTCATTCATTTCACTGCCACACCTTTTTTTTTTTTTTTTGGTACCAGGGATCGAACTCAGAACCTTGCACTTGCGAGGTAGGTGCCGGAACCACTGAGCTCAGTCCCCGGCCCATGCCACACCTTTTGGAAGAGCAACCTGTGTGGCCTCTTGGATTTCTGCCTACTGCCTCCAACCTCTCCATTAAAGCTGTTGCCTTTAAACTACCTTCCGTTTCCCCATGTAGTCTCTTGCCCTTCTCCCATACTAGAGAGTGCTGCAGCATTTGACATGGTTATTTTGTAGTTCTTTGAGGTCCTACGGCAGGTGCTCTGGTTCACTTGGCCCCTTTCTTCTTCCGCGTGCCAGTGGCACATCCTGAGGAGGAGGAGGGTCCATGCCCGGCCCCAGGAGCCCGTGGTGCCTTGCTGCACATTTCCACTGCAGGCTGTCTCTGAGCTGCAGTGGCTAGTGCAGTCCACACCCAGGGATAGCAGAGAGCTCTGTGGGATCTGCCTTTATCCCTGGGGACAAGTGGATAAGATAAACTTCCCAGCTTCCTCGCTTCCGGAAGCTTAATCTGAGTCACATTCTGCATGGTTTGTTAAATGATCCCCAGTAGCTGAGCATAGTGGCATGTGCCTGTAGTCCCAGCTACATGGGAGGCTGAGGCATAAAAACTTCTTGAGCCCAGAGGTCAAGGCCAGCCTGGGCAGGATTCTGTTTCTTAAAAAAATATAGCTTCCTGGGAATACTTTCAAAATAAATTACTCACACCACCATCCTTGTCCCAAGGCCCCTTTTAGGGTAACCTAGATTATTGGGACTCTTGTCTTCTCTGATACTTTTTCCTACCAAACCATTTATCTTCTTAAGCACATCAGCTTCCTGTTTTCATTAATCTATTTCTTTGTATAAATGGTGCCACAAATCTCAGTAAGCTCCCAACCAACAGATTCGTTAGTTTTCTAGAGTTATGGGATTAGTATTCTCCAGTAAAGAGGTAGGTGAAAATCTACTATTGCCTGGGAAAACGTTAGTCCTGGGTGGGTGAAACAACCCCTCCCTGAGTGAGGGAGGCTGTTACCGGAGATATTCAGGCATTGGCTTCTCAGGAGAGGAACCGAAGGTGGCTGGAGCCAGTTGGTGCTACTCAATGTCCTTGATTTGGGCCCCAAGAAATCCAGGTACCCAGTGTCTCAGAAACAAAGCTGCCAGAGTGCAGCCACAGCCCAGAGCCTGATACACTGGTGGAAAGAGATCCATTGCCCACTTGGTTGATACCAGAGAAGATGCTGAATCATCTGTGAGTGCAGAGGCCCTGCAGAAGCAGTGTCCAGGGTGGAAGCAGCAGCTGCCCCTGCCTGGCTGCTTGATGCACCAGTCTACAGGTCACTATATCAGGAATCAACCAGTTGACAGCCCTGGTGCTGGGATGAGGTGCCTTGCTGCAAACTGAAGCTTCCAGAGCATTAGTGGGGAGAGGATGAGTAACATGCAGGGTCACAGATTACCTAACGGCACCAAACTCAGAATGCCATATCCCCAAGGGGACCGGCGCACTGGGTGCAGTATGAGTCAGTCAGTTAATGTCTCTCAGTGAGTTTCTGTCTGTGAATTAGAATGATGGCTCCTGGCCCGCTTACTACATGGCACTGTTACTGTCAAATGCAATATTGGAAAGAAGTTATTGCACAGAAGTTCTACATGTGCAAAAGCAATTGGAAATGTTACCTAGTACCCTATTTATTGTTGCTATCTCATTGTTCTTTCAGACTTGAACACGTGAAGTGAAAGAATTCACTTCATGTGTCTACTAGTCACTCAGTACAGTGGATATTGAATATCACTGCTTAACCGTTGAAGGTGGGGAATGTAGCAGTCAGTACAAGTGCGCTCTGATAAAGTAATGCCTCCCACTTTCATATCAACTCAGGTGTTTTCCTTTTTTTACAGGAAGGCTGAAATTGCAATAAATATGGGTGATACTCGTATTCTTTCTAGTGCTGTTCTTTCTGCCACAGATAAAGACTCGCCTAGGGAGAAGATTTACTATTTATTTGAAAAACTTCCCCAAAATGGGCAACTTCAGCTTAAGGTTAGTGGCCCTTTTCCCTTTGTTTTTCAAAACTAATGCAGCACACATACATTTTCTGAACACACACATTCATATAATTGTATTTATTCTTAAATAGCCATATTTTGCCCAGAAGTAGAAAATTTAATTTTCCTATACCACAGTGAACTCATGCTCTTTTAAATTTTCTTAGTCTACTAAGAGTAAATTCAACCAGTATTAAGATTCTTCATTGCTCCCTTCCTGGATTATCCCTAAATTCTGAGGGAGGGAGTTTCTGAACTAAAGTAAGTTATCTGGTTCTGAGGAGAATCCAGCATCTTTTAAGATGTTTTCATTCCCACCGCTTTTTTGTGGGAGGTATGATCCATATGACTTTCCTCTTTAGCATCCATTACCTCATAGAAATACTTCTAGTCTAAGAAATCAGCACCACCCCCCCATCCTTCATTAGGTAAGGAACCATAAAAATTGATTATTCTTTCATGACAATCAGGCCTAGGAAAATTTGAAGCTCTTTCTGCCCTGGTTTCCCAACAAATAATGTTTCTGTCCTTGTGACACTGTACCTTGTGACACTGTGGGGACCGAGGGCAGAGGACCCTCTTTGTTCAGACTCCAAATCTTGTCTGAGTGTTGTCACTTCCTGCCTTCTCAGTGATCTGCAGCAAGGAACAGCTGTCTTGATTCTTTCCCAATACTCGTCTTGCTCCCTGAGCAGGTAAAAGCCTGATCTCTTGTCCAGGGAGACAGCTCACACTGCAAATAGCAAATGCACTAAGTTATTCTGCATTTTGTTTGGGGTGAATTTAAAAGCTGAAAGCTTGGTGTCTTTGTTCTGCAGCCCCACAGCCTTTGCTGCTCTAGAGTCCTTAGGCTGATGCTGGTGTGCGCAAAGCTTGGAACCAAAAGGCACATCTGGGGCAATTTCACATGGGGGTCATCCCACCCCACTAAAGTCTGTCTGATGTTAATAACCATTTTGTTTGAATCCAGCAAAATCCAACATTACACAGTGAACTGACATTCATGGGTTTGTGTATGTCCTGGAAATGACTTGCTTTCTTGGAAAGCAAAAAAGCAGGAAAACTGCAGGAGAGAGCAGAGGTCAGGTCACATGGCTCTGTGGTGACTCTCCCAGCAGCTGGATCATGGGTCAGACCTTCTGTTTCAGCATAGTCCTAGAATAGCAAGATTTCACCCTGACTCAGACTGTGCACATGATGCCCAAGGATTAGCCCAGCCCAAATTATAGATCAGTCCCTTGGAAAGGTCAGCTGAGGAATCAAAGTGTTCACCTAGTGGTGTATTAAGACCAGCAACATCCACCAGCCATCCCCAATGTGATTATTTCACTGCATGCTTAATTCTTAATGGAATGAATGTAGGCACAGTCCTAGAAAAGCAGCAAGGATTCATTCTGTGTGGAACAGCAGCTTGATTGTCTTAGATTGTAGGCACCATAGAGAATCAGAGTGAAGAGCAATCACTGATTTAAATTGAGGTACAGCTGTGTCCTTATTTCATTTCAAAGAGTAATGAAGCAGAAATGCAGCGAAAGCTCACACATTTGGGTAGCTTGGGAACTGAACTGTTTTGGATATGTGAAAATCCAGATGGGTCTGGATTCCCACTAGGGCTCCACAGCAGTCCCTGCACCTCCTGTGGGGCTCCCGAGGCTGTCTCAGACTGGGGACCAGAAATTCAGGCCTCCTGGACTTTTGTTTTTTGTGGGCTTTCTTTGGTTTTCTCATTTTGAGTCTGACTTTCATTTGAGTTTCATTTTCTTCCTCAGTTGATTATGTCAGGTCAAACTCACTTGTGGGGATGTAAGTGAGGAATTAGATGGAGATAAAAGACAGCAAACAGTGTCTTCTATATTTATTTTCTTGGACAAGATTGCAAAGAGGAAAAAGTAAAATTGCAGGCCGTCTGGTTTAAAACCTGAAGGAGAATCTGTTTGAAAACTTATATTTTTAAATAGATCTTATAATAGAAACAGATACTGAACTTAACTATAATAGTGCAGTTAACTTTTGCCCACTAAATCCTGGGGCAGAACATGCATCTGTGAACACTAGAGGGGCAAAAATATTAAAGAGGAAGAAGCGTTATGAAGCAGAATGACACAAAGACAAGTGGTAGCACAATATGGAGAGAGGAAGACCTGGCTCTTTTGCCAGAAAGTGGGAATCTGCAGCATAATGTATCAAAGGGAAATGAAAGCGAGTGATTTAAGTTTCTGTTTCAGTCTTTTAAACCAGACAGGAAAAGTACAAGATATTTTCATATTGTAAGTGTTTTAATTGATATTTTCCTTGCATTACATGAAATGACTTTTTATGACATAGTTTTAGAGAAAACTATGTGTGTATCTTAAGACAATAGCAATGGGATTATTAATAAGATAAAATGTATTAATTCACTTATAATATTCTCAGTTGTTAGCTAACTGCTGGCACAAGAACTGCTTTTAATTGGAAATGCCACAATTTTTTTGCACTGTTACGTGGAGAATATATTCCTGACTAGTGTTGGCGTGTTTTCGAAGATATGGATTAAAATAGTGTATGATATTGCAGCTTATAGTTTTTGCTGACTTATGATATAAATAAATGTAGGGAGTGATAGGGATCCTGATCATTTTCTTTAGGTTTTAGTAAGGCTAGAAAATGAACTAGGGAATAAATTCATTCACTCCATTTTTTCTTATCAGTGAATCCTGGTAATGAACCACCTGGAAGAAAATAGGTTTGATTAGTTCTACAATGATATGAACTAAAAAAAAAAAAAAAAAGAAGAAACTCCAAAAGAAACACATTTAATTTCTAAAGAAGCCATCCCAGCATCTCAATTACCCACCTGCTCTCATTATTTGGAATATTTAATCAGCTGTGATTGCTTATGATAAATACCTTGGAAGTATTGATGCTGTTTGAATTGCCACACAACTTTGTCAAAAATCCTTTGGTGGAAGCTAGTTTTCTCCCAAAGCCTTAAATTATTTTAATATACTTCCTTGAAAAGAAAAAATAAGGCAATATGGCAAAACAGTCGTTTGGGATTTCCCTGAAATATTTCTGTTGGAGGTTTCTAGGGGATATGGAAAATGTCCACCAACCCAGCTGGAAGAACAAACTGTGGGCAGCCAACTGATTCTGGCCCCTTTCAGATAGGGAGGATCTGGGCGCCCCTCTCGCTGGGCATGAAGTGCACTCAGGAGGAAGTGGACCTGAACCTGCTGAGATACTCACACACCGGGACGGAGGACTCCCCGAACCGAGACAGCTTCACCTTCTACCTCTGGGACGGTGACAACAGATCACCTGCATTTGATTGTCACATCATCATCGAGGGCGTAGGGAAAGGGAAAGGTATGCTTGCGGTATTTGCTGGGATCGATTTTTATAACTGAAAACAAGCTGGTCTAAGCATTCCACATGTGTTTCTTTCCTCCTCCCTCATTTCTTTTCTTCCTTCCATCCTTCACCCTGAAATTCCACCGTTTATGACTCCATCCTTTGACTTCTCGCCTGTTCCTCTAGGGACGCGTGAGTCCCCAAGGGCAGCCAGTCGTATTCTCTGTTACTTAGCCAGTCTGTCCCGCAGGATGGCAGCATAGGCTACTTTAATGGTGAGGGGTTTTGATTAAGTAAAATTGTACTGAATTGGTGTGATGACTCTAATTTCTTCTCCAAGAAGTGAATTATCATTGGAAAATAGTTTCCAAGGAAAAATATTTCTAATATAATATGAAAGCAAGTGGAATAAATGTACTTTAAATTTTAAAAATAACAAAAAGGACTTTGTCATTGAAAAGTTGGAAGTTGTTATTCTTTTCACTGTGAAAATGCTAGTACACACTGTAGGGACAAGGAAAAATACTATAAAATAGTAAGTTTCTCTTGAATTAATTAAGCAACTCATTTGCATAACATGAGTCAACAGCTTGTAAGTGGTGGGTGGAGGAAAGTTAAAAAAAAAGTTCAACAAGGGAAATAGATACACACACACCTTGGTGCTCAGCTGTTACTTCCCATAATTTTGCTTATTGTGTGTGAGGAGAGCAAGAATCATATCTTATTCATCTACATAGTCCTAGGATCTAAGCATTCCTGAATGAAGTATTGTCTTACATTTTTAGTACCGGATCCATTGATCGAATGTTTTCGTGTTTTGCCTTGTTTGTTAGGAAGCTCAGAGTTAAGTTGGATATTAAGTGCAATAAAAGTCTTGCTTTGTGTGTGTGGTAGAATTAAAATTGTCCTGAATTAAAAAAAAATTTATTTGGTTGATCTTGTGATATTTATTTTTGACTATATACTTTATTTGCTTGTTTTCTGGTGTAAAATGTGTCCCTTGAAAATGTTAAATAAGTGACTTTCAAATAACCTAGATATTTCTGAACACATTTTATTTCTCTCTGAAAAAATTATGCTCATTTCCATGTATATCCAGGCAAAATGTACACAAGTGATACAAGTAACATTAGGAGAGACAACTAGTCTATCAGGGCAGGCTCTCTTCTCATTGGCTCAGCACCGCTTCACGGCTGTGGAAGCGGGCTCTATTTCACACAGTGGTATGGGGACTGTTCCAATCTGGACATTCCCTTGTCTTGGAAAGTCTTTGAATCCCTCGGAAATTGAGATGTGAAGGAAAATTTCACAGAGTAGGGTTCATTCAATTGGGTTTGGAAGCTGGATGCCTCTCTCGAGCATGTTCCAGTGCCTGAATCACAAGGATGCTGGGCAACAGAAAGTATGGCAGTGCACCCGGAAAGGAAGGCTTAAATAAGGCTGGCAAGTGCCTCAGCAGAAACTACACAATTGACATGTGATGAGTGTTTTCTAAAAGGTTTTATGAAAACCTATGCCAAGTAGCTACATTGATCTATTACTATTCTCAGAAGCTCAGAATCAGCCTGCCCTCCTTCCTGCCTGCCTGCCTTCCTTCCTTTCTACATGGTCGTCTGTTGTATGCTATTTTCCTGCTGTTCTTTTTAAAACTTACCATGAGTTTTCTTAAGTTGCATAAGTTTATAACTCTGCAACTATAATTGTTTATCTTCAAGTAAAGCTATGTTGTGTAGTTAGATTTAATTATAACCTTAATATTGAGCATTTGGTTATTCCCTCTGGGAACTATTATAAATAACTTTAAGTCTTCCAGTTGTGCTGTATGTTATGTTCTGGCCTGGGGTACAAATGATATCTTTGAAAGATGCTTAGGCAGGCTTGGTGAGGGTGACTTTAACCCAAACCCTGTCTTTACAGTGTGAGACGTGGCCCAGGGCTTGAGCCCATGCTCTTCCCTCCGGTAGATCCATTGCTGTGCTCCCAATGAAAGCTCTTGTGGGGGTTTCTCAACCCCCCAGCCTCATTCATTCATGTTATTTCCTTCATGTAGTCATCTTGGTCCCCTCTGTATATCTGAAGCTCAGCTTTTTATTTAAATTGAGGATGGCCTTTGATTCACTTGAGATAAAAGTCTGATTTGGCCATCTAAACAGGGCTCCCGATCTTGGCAGTACTGGCATTTTGGAGTGGACAATTCGTGGGTGTAGGGGACTCCCTTTTGTGTTGCATCTGTGGCCTCTACCATTAGAAGCCAATAGGTGGAGCTTTATTATGACAAATATATGGGGCAGGGAGTGGCCAAACTAACCCTTGTTGAGAACCACTGGTCTAAAACACCTTGCTGTTTTATTTCCAGTTTTTGTCTTCCCATGAGATTGAGTATCTTCATTCTTGTTGGCCATCTGTTGTTTTTAATCCAGTAATGGCTGGGCATTTGCTTCACATATTTTTCTTTTTGGATATCCAGCTGTTTGTTACTGAACTCTCAAGTAGTAGAGAGAGAGAGAGAGCAAAAAAGCATACTGTGGTGTCTCAGAGGCTGTGTTCTCAATGGCTTAGGTGCAGATTCTAACTGCCTTTTACTGTGTAGCTGCCAGCAGGTTAGTAGCATTTCTATATCTCAGTTTCCTCATTTATAATCGGGAATATCATAATACCCCACCCTACAGGATTGGGGTGAAGATTTAAGAACCCTCAGTCCTGTACCTGACAGACACAAAGCTGAAACTCTGTATTCAGATATGGTCATTTTTAATAGACCTTGGGTGAATGAACTGGATTATTACACTTAGTTGGTGAAACTGCATTATTGGTCCATACTGGACCCATTTCTGCCTTGCTCATTTATCCATTTATGCATTTTCTTTAAAATTGTGGTAAAATATGCATACCAAAGATTGTTCTTAGTCTTTTGTAGGTGTATCATTGGGTAGTGTTAATTAATTATATGTACATTGTTGTACATACAACCTTCAGAATGTTTCATCTTGCAAAATCAAGACCCTGTACCTGTTAAAATAACAGTTCTCCATTTTCCTTTGCTGCAGCCCCTGTAACTGTCTTTGTTTTCTGTTTCTATGAATCGGCTCCATCCTAGGTGCCTCATATAAGTGGCATCGTCCAGTATATGCTTCATGACTGGTTAGTCTCATTTAGCGGGATGCCCTCAAGCTTCCCCTGTGTTGTAGCACACATGAGAATCCCCTTCCTGTTCTAAGGCTGAGTCACACTCCATTGTCCGTGTATCCCACATCTTGTTTCTCCATGTATCTGTGGAAAGGCATTTGGATTGCTTTTACCTTCTGGCTGTGGTGAATAGCCCTGCCATGAACGTGGTGGTTGAACACACCTTCTTTTTAAAACACAATGAACACTTGTGCAGCCACCACACATCAGGGCCTACAGTATCAGCAAGACTGACATCTTCCTATGTCCTTTTCCCATCCTCCTGGAAAACTGCCATCCTGAATTTGGTATCATCTTCTAATTTTTGTAATTTTCTTGACTTACACAGCTAATGACTATTCATATGCTACATCTCTTGCTGTGTGGAGCTGTATCTCATCCATTTTGCTATTGCACAGAAATCAGTTGTATGGATAGACCCTGGTTTGCTTATGTATTCACCTTTTGGAAAGGCACTTGAGCTGACTCCAGCACAAGCGGTGCTGCAGTGACCACTTTGTATGTGTCTTCTGGGGTTCAAGTGCAAGAGTTTTTTTGAGGTACACAGAGAGGTAGAATCACCAAATCATAGTAAATGTGAATATTCAACTCTTTACAAAATAAATCCAAGTTATGTATCAATCTACACTTCCTTTACAGTTGTAGGCAGGACTATCTTGACCTCCCTGCTTGTTAACGCTTGTCAGACTTCTGTATTTTTGCCCATCAAAGAATTATGAGATGGCGGTTTATTGTGATTTTGTATAGTATTTTCATAATTATTAATGATATCGAGCATCTTTTTAGATCCTTATTGACCACATGTTTCCTCTTAAAATAGCTGTGAATCTCTTTTGCCTAATCCTTGTATGAGTCATAGTTCCTGAGCTTTTCTGTGTCAAGTTAGATTTGACTTTGACGTAGCTGGGCCCTGGTCTTTTACCTTTGCCTTGAACATGACCTATTTTTAAGTACGATTCTTGACTCTCCCCTCTCCTGCCGTGCAGATGATATTGTCATTCTCACAAAGCCACTTGTGGTGTCTAAAGGTGGCAGAGGCATCTTGACAACTGCCACTCTGTTGGCACTGGGCGGGACAGACAAGCATGAGGAGCTGCTCTACTTCGTCACCTCCCCACCGCAGTATGGCCAGATGGAATACGTCCACTCTCCCGGAGTCCCCATTGCAAGCTTCAGCCAAGTGGACATAGCAGGACAGACAGTCTGCTATGCCCACAAGAGCAAGGTGGCTGCCTCCAGGGACAGCTTCAGGTGAGTCCTGTGGAAACGTTTTTGAACCCTTTCCTTGGGTTGATGGGTTCACGCTTAGAGCAGCAGAAATATGCTAATGTGGTCTATTGTAAGCATTTTACCATTGTTGACTGCCATAACATCATGTTGCATGCCTTAAGTGTGAGTATAAAAATTTGTTGTTTTTTTTTAAAGAAGAAAGGAAAAACAGTGAGTCCTTCCCCAGCTTTACTCTAGCTGTGTTTTTCTTCTCCTGCCTAGCTGTATGAAAGGTGGAGGCTCACAACTGAAATGCCAGAAGCACAGCAAGAAATGAGGAACTGGTGTTGAAAAATAAATGCAAATAAACATATCTGAATGCAAGTTCTTCTGAAAGGAGGAATGTGAAAACTGAGGGTACCCAACTAAGGATAGACATAGAAAAGGAATTTCTCTCTTTTAGGAGTGTATTTTTCTAACTGAGCAAAAGTCACTTATTAGCATAATAAGTTTGGCATGAGCAGACACTGCCTTTTGACACAAAGTGTTCCTGTAGGCGCTGTATCATAAATCACGTTGTCACAGAGTGGATCACATTTCCCCATGGAAACAATGTTATAATTGGGGACTGTGCACCTGTTCAAGGGTTCTGAATCAAATAAATCATTGGGATGAATAGCAATCTGGTGAAAAGGCAAAGATACAACATTAATGAAAATCTGTATTCACTTAAAATATGGAAATTTGTTTCAAGTCACAATAAATAGGAGGAATGCTAGAAGATCCATCATCCAGCAGCCCTCAAAGCTGGCCAGGCTTGAGGTGTCTTGTGGAAAGGCAGGTTCTGAGCTGGGTTGAGGACCAGACAATCTGGGGCTAGCCTATGGAGAACCATGGTGTGTAATCCAACCCTGAATTTCACCAGTTAAGGAGGCTGTAAACCCAGGGCTTCCCAGCCTCCAGTACAATTTTCACCTTGGCCAAGATAATCTTCTACAGGACACTATAAAATGACATAATGTTACAAACTCCTATATTGCTCAGTGGGTTTTCATAAACTATCAAGTATTACCAATGTTCCTATGTTTAAACACAACTCCTTTCTGTCATATACAATGGTACCTCAGTTCATGAACTTAATTTGTCCCATGATTCTGGAAAAGATGACTGCGTTCCTATTTAGGCAGAAAAGATGGCCTCAGTCGAGTTTGTCACCCCATGCAGAGTTCGCAAACAAACAAAAAAATTTTCCCAAACCAAATTGTCCGAAAACAAAAATGTTCGTGAACTGAGGTACCACTGCACTTATCTAACTTCAATATATCTGTTGTACTAAACACTGTCCAAATGGCAGTAAAGATGATTTTGCTTGCCCTTTGAGAATTTAAAGTGATTTCTGAAAGATGATATATACAGTCCAACCAAAAAAAAAATCCAGAAAAGCTTGAAATAATCTTTTTTTTTTTTTTTTTTTAAGCTAGGGATTGAACCCAGGGCCTTCACACTGAGCTACATCACTGCCCTTTTAAAAATTTCTTATTTTGAGATAGGGTCTTACTTAGTTGCCCAAGCTGGGTTTGAATCTGTAATCCTCTCATCTCAGCTGGGATTTCCTGCCACGACACCCAGCTCAATGTCCTCTTTATTTTTTCTCTCTCTTGATAAATGTCCTTTAACAAGTAGATCATCCTTTAACGGATTGCTATCTTAACCAAATCACCACTTGAACATTGCTAGTCACTAACTGAAACCTTAGAGGTGGATGTGCGTCCTCCCTGAGCTACATCCGGGGTTGGGGAGGTGGGGGTGTGGTTGGTAAGAGCAGGCTCAGAGTTGTGTGCTGCCTCTGACTCAGCTCTCCTTGCCGTCTTCAGGTCTCATAGCCTCCTGGGATTTTGTCCCCTCTATGGGATGGGATGGTGCTCACTGCACCTGCCAACCAGGGTTGGTGGGAGATTTAAATAAGCATCTCCATGTGCAGTCCATAAAACAACACATGGCACAGGCATAGAACTGAGAAACGTTAGCTGCTGGGATTATTACTCTTACTGTCATTGTCATATTCTTTCCTTGACTGCTTTCTGACCTCCATCTTTGCAGCTCCAAGCATAGTCTTGAAGGAGGAAAGAAGTTACAGAGAGGAGCAGTACTTGTTTTCCTCCTGTTTGTGAATGGAGGTGGGATGATTCTTGGCTTAAGCCATGTATATCAGGCCCAGAGCTTTTAATTTTACACAGGTTTCTGGAACTTCTTGCTCCTGTCTGCTCCCGCTTCCCCCCAGAACATTGGTAATGTCTTCAGTTTGCTGAAGACAGTAATGACTGTGCTGGAGAGACCCGTGACCCTTCTGGAGAAGCCAGTGAATGAATGTGTGTAAATGCTCAGAAATGAAGGTGAGGAGCTAATTGGATGGTGAGAGTAAGAAACAAAATCTCTATTTATAAGGACTGGTGGTGCTGAAACCTTTCCTAATTGTCATCTATAGGAGGTCATATTAGAGAGTATTTTAGAAATTATTTATCCCAAGAATTTCTACATTTCAAAATCCTCAGAATTACCTGGAAGAATTACAAAATACCAATTTTTAGACCTACCCCAGGCAACGTCGGTAAGTCCAGTTCCTGGCCTAGGAATCTATATTTGCAGAGTTCTCAGGCGGATCTGGTGTGTTGTGGGGCCGGCCTAGTTGGTTGTTCCAAATATGTGTGGAGGAGCTGGAGAATCTGTAGAGACAGATGTCGGGAGGCTGAGCTGGTGGGGCTCTGGGGCCCTCACCTCAGTTTCTTTTGTGTTTCTACACTTTGTCTTCCAGTTTGTTTTGCCCACTAGTCTTCTGAGCAAGGTTTTCTTTTAGCAAATAGACCATGGCTCTATTTCCTGAAGCCAGTGATTTGTACCCTGTGATGCAAAGATGCAAAATGATGTGGGCAGGACAGGGAATGAATGAATCAATAACAGGGAATCAGGAACAAGAAACTACTCCCTGTATGAGGTCTCCTTCCTTCTGATTCCTGTAAGGGGAAAGTCTCAGGTTGTAGTATCGATGGAATTAAGTTCTTCATAGAGAAGAGGTTTCCCTTTAAAGGTTACTTTATTTAAGTAAAAAAGTAAATTGATATGAAGCAAAATTAGTAAATAACAAGAGTATCAGTAGTCCAAGGACATGGCAAATGTGATGGTGGCCTTTGAATGCCAGAAGGGTAGGAAACAGGGCTACAGAAAGAAACAGACAAAGGTTGAAAAGCATCGATTGGTCCAATCCCTTCATTTCCATGCTGGAAAGTTAGCAGCGCTTGGACATCTACAATACATCAGGGTGTGTAACAGACCCTTTTTTGAACTATATTATTTCTCTTAGGTCTTACCCCATCACCTTGAGGACAAGGTTATTATCATTTTTGCCTGAGAAAACCAAAGTTCCAGAAGGTGAAGGAAGTCACTAAATCAACATAACTGAGTATCAGAGCTGAGGTTGAGACTCAGAGCTCATTTCTGTGGAGAGTTCTTTCCATGATACCTCCTTGCATGAAAAATTTGTGGAGACTATGCATTTGTGCAAAGGAACCTCCTAAATGAATCATTTTGAGTTTTGGCCAGCACTTTTACATATTTATAGTGAAAGCACCTCGCATCTGCCTGAGACCTGCATCTTAATCTTGTCATCTCACTCATCCAATCATGGCTGCTGTGTTGTTTGTCAAGTGGCGCTAAACCAAAGCTGAAAGCCTGTTTTTATGAAAGTGTGATCACGGTGCTTTTTAAAAATTAAATATATGCAACCAATCTAATCACCTAAATTTATGTTGCTTGCTGTTAAATTTGGCAAGAAATTTGGCAGGGTAGAAGAAGAGATAAATTCTGTGGCAGAGGATTTTTCTCCCTTTTTACTGTAAGATGTGGCAGCATTAATTAAATGAGGGAGTTTAATGGTCAGATTTTACCTTGTGCAAAAATATTTTGTGAATCATAAATTTCTCCTGCATTGTTTGGTGCTGCTGGCCTGGAAGAGAGATTTGGCAGCCTGTTCTAGGACAGATGACACCAAGTGATTAGCAAGCTCACTTCAGCTGCTGGCAGCCGGGCACTAAAAGAACATGCTAATGTCCTCCATTTTGACATGCCGGCTGGACTTTTTTTTCCTGAGGAGCTGGCGCTATTTATGATTCCATTTTTATCTTTTAAATGCCATGACAGATGGCAGATTCTTCAGCCAACTCTACTGCCAGGAAATGCAGAAAGCTTGAAAGCGCCGTGGTAATGGTGAAATCAGACCAGGCAGACACCCCAGACAAACCCGAGAATCATTCCCTGGATTTCGTGAGGATGGTGCTCATGTTGGCTACATTCTTTCTCTGGTGTTGTAGGAAGGGATATTAAACAAAGTGGACGTGGAGAAGGCGCTGTTCCCTCTGTCCTACTGCTTCCTTGCCACAGTATGGATACCGACATAGCCGTGGCACTGTTTCTTTAACCCTTGAGAATGTGTATTTACAGGAATTTGGTGGGGAGGGCAGCACTTGGGAGAGCATCTGGTCGACTTTTGCAGACATGAACAGCACTGACCTTGTTTCACTTGTTCTGCTAGCTTTATTTCAACTGGGAACCCAACCATAAGCATCACTCTGACTCTCTCTTGGTGAGGACTCTGCCTGTGAGTAGTTTGCACTGCTACTTGTGAAAGTGGAATGATGTATTTGATCCAGTCATGTCTGGAAATTACATCCTTTCCACCCCTGGCTTATTAGCTTTAGGTCAGTGCAGACATCTGCCTTGGTGTCCCAGCTGGGAGCGCTTCCCTCAGTCAACGTCTTTCTTACTCTTCTGTGGCCCTGGCCTGCTTGCCTTCGCTCCCATCTGTCTGATGGCAGACTGCCTATTTCCAGCATAGCCAGATCCCACTCATCAGGCAGGGACAAGTTTGAGATGGACAGCCAGAACCATGAGGCACTTTCAGCATCCTCACAGAGGGCACACACACTCAGGGTAAATGTGATGTTCCTGAGGCTGAGCTTTGAGGATCCTGTCCTCTCAGGGCACTTTCATAATTGAGTCTCCAGAGAAGAAAGTCAGTCAGATATTCAAAATGGCCACCTGGTATGGAGCCTGTATCTCAGTTGAGAGCACCTTGAACCTTCCTCCCTCCAGGTCCTCGTGTCTCCCTTTCTTTTCTGGGTTTTTTTTTTCCCTCCATCTTTGCCGATCTTTGATAGACTTTTTTTTTGGTACCAGGGACTGAACTCAGGACCTTTCATCACAGGCACTGGAACCACTGAGCTATATCCCTGGCCCTGATAGACTTTTAATGGGGCACAAAGTCTTTCATTCCACAATCAATGCTCATACTAAAAGTTCATGTCCTTTCACATACACTGGTGCTAAATGATCAATAACTGTTTTAAAACTCCCATTAAGAGGACATTTTTATAGGCATTGGGTAAGGAGTAGAGAGCTGTTGTGTGGGAAGTAGGATGGAATGGGAGGTATGAAACATGTTTCAGGAGGAGTAAAGTGAAAAAAACAAAAAATTTGGAGGCACTGAAGGAAGGCCTAGTCTTCTCATTTTTCCCTGGGTCCAATAATAGGATCTAGGGGAAGAGAGGAATACAAAAAGTAACAGGAAAAAACAGAATTATAGTAGAGTTCTGTGAAAGGCTTTGCCTGAGAAATAGAATGCAGTTTTCATATCTAAGACTTCACCTTCCTCAACCTTTGAAATTGTCAAGGTGACTAAAGTAAAAAGTGTGAAGAACATATACTGGTTTTTCTAGGTGTGCTTTTTTCTGTTTAATAAAAAACTAATTTCATTAGCACTCATCCTCCAGCAGTGAAACTGCTCAATTTTTTAGAATATATTAATCAGAAGTTTTTCTTTACCAAAAGAAAACATTAATTTGTTTGAGGAAACTGCTATTTTTGCTTAATCTACAATTCTGCAGGTAATTCAGGACTTTATTCAAACTGTATGAAATGATGCTATAGGAAAAAAGGGAAAAAGACAGGTTACATTCTTTATAAGACTAGGTGTGTAAAAATATCAAAATTTTAATTTGTTATATTTCCCTCAGCAATTTTAACTCAGGAGATAGAGATTCATTATTCTATGTATCACATTATATTTTCCGTGAAGGTGAAGGTAGTCTTCGTAAGTAGATGATTAGAAAGCTTGAAACTTCTGTTTTGCCTTCAAAGCAAAGTCTGTACTCCATGAATATCATCTCCCTGTAAGTTTTGTCTGCTTGTTTTTCTCCCCGACTCT
This sequence comes from Heterocephalus glaber, assembly GCF_000247695.1. The sequence continues at coordinate 19,024,884 of NW_004624736.1, read as the reverse complement.
GCCCCAAGGCAGGGTCATGACTGATGATACATCCTTGACCTGATTTCAAGTTCCTTTGTGGTCAAAAGTAAAGCATCCACATTCAAACTCTGAAGGATAAGACATAGTTTGGCAAAAAATAAGGAATTTGTTAGTCCAATTTGCCCGGTTAGTAAAATAAGTATAACCCCCATGCCTTCTGTAGTTAACAAGAACCTCCAAAGAAAAAATATAAATAATTTAACATTTTATTCCACAAAAACATGATTTCTAGAAATTCTTACATTTGTGGAATATGAGTATATCCTTGCTAGGTAAATAAGGACCAAAATGTATAATAGGTATTGTGAAACAGGAAGAAAATGTTCAAATGGGAAGGGGAACAAGAGAGGGGGGAAGGGGGAAAGAAAGGAAGGGAAAAGAAAAACAGAAGAGAAGGGAAAAAATGGGAACAGCTTTTGTAAATAAGGAAGGGAAGAGGGGTAGAAGGGAGGGGAGGGTAGAGGGGAAATAGAAGAATCAAGATATATCATGTACAGGTACAAATTCCCTATGATGAAGGTGATCATTATATATATACCTAAAATACACCAATAAAATTAATTTTTTAAAAAGAGTGTATCCTTCCTAAATATTTTTAGCAACTATGCACATGGAGGAAAACTAATTAATTCTAAGTACACTACAGTTCTTTCATCTGTGGTGAATTTGTTGATCTTACTTCATAGTAGTGATTTTCTAACTTTTTGGAGTTTTAATACTTTGATTAATTACTTAATGTATAATTTCATAATGTTTTTAATTTTCCTTAAAATAACATGTTGAAATTGTGTAAAGATCATTTAAAGTAGCATTACTGTGAGAGTGACTGCAGCAGAGAGAGTGTGATTTAGCGATGAGTGTAATCCAAAGCACACTATGGTATCACAGACCCAAGAGTGTAAGAGGGTTGGCTCACTTGGAATGTGTGTCATTTCAGTTCTGGTAAAATGGCTGTGAACTGGCACTCAGGTGCCATACTCTTTTTGGTGGATTTCTAAACTGGCATTTCTTAAAAGCTGTAGGACAGAGGGTATTTGGCCAAAAGTTCTGGGCACTAGTCCCAGCTCCGTCTCCCACCTGCCCCAGGACGCCCGCCAAGTGTCTGAACCTTCCTTTAAAGCAGGGAGAGAACCCTTGTCTAGCATAACTGCCACACATCCAGAAGGGAACCACGTGGATGCAGTTGTGTGCACTGTAGGAGGTTAGAGCCTCACATCATATCGCAGAGGTGGATGATACTCGGTGACCATCTGGCCCACCCTTCATTCCACAGGAGAGGAGGGAGGTGAGCTAGGTAAGGCCACATGGCTGACGATAAGAAACTTATTGTGAAAACGTGAGCATAATGACGTAACCAAATTCAGTCCATTCAATGCTTCATTGTATTGGTTTTGTAATTTTAAGTCTTAAAAGTTTAGCTTATTATCCTCATGAAAAAAATACATAGGCGGATCACAAGTTCAAACCCAGACTGGGCAACTTAGTGAGACCTTGACTCAAAAAACAAAACAAAATGCAATATTATAAATGTACAAAATTAACGTACTTTTCAATGTCATGTTCTGTTCAATTGGATATGAAATTTCTATCTGGGGCAGTACTATATCGCAGAGTACACCTGCCCACTCCAGTCCCTGAGTCCACCAGCAGCGTTACGAGAAAACACCTGAGGGCAGGGCATAGTCCATGTGTCACCTGGTGACCGTGTGCTGACAGAAAGGTGTTCTTTGGAAAGGTCTGCCCTTGCGTTTTCCTTTGCGTACCGGCGCGACCTGTCCTTTAGTAAAGGTGTGTGTTGTTATCGTTTCATTGCAGTAATGGTGACACAAGAACCCATGCTGAAGGGTGCCTTGCCTCTCTTTGCCAGATTCCTCCTCAGCAACGGGCTGTGGACCAGGAGCGGGGAGTTCGAGATCACACTGAAGGCCGCGGACAGAGCCCTGCCAGTGGTGGCTAGGAACAGAGGGCTGAGGCTGGCCCCGGGCGCCACGGGGCTGCTGTCCCCAGACCTCCTCCAGCTGAGCGACCCCGACACGCCTGCGGAGAGCCTGGCTTTCCTCCTGGCCCAGCTCCCGCGGCACGGCCAGCTCTACCTGCGGGGAGCAGCGCTGCGGCAAGGCAACTTCACGCAGCAGGACGTGGACAGCAGACGCGTGGCCTATCGGCACTCGGGAGGCCACTCCCAGGCCGACTGTTTTACCTTTGTGGCTGCAGATGGGACAAACCAAGGCTTCATTGTGGATGGGAGAGTCCGGGAGGACCCTGTTCCCTTCGCCATTCAGGCAAGTATCGCAGACACCCAGATGGTGCAGAGAGGTGAGGGAAATACTCAGAAGCTATGACTTCTTACTTCCTTCCCTCTTCCATTCAGTTACGTTGTGTACGTCCACAGCGTGCTAGGCACATTAACATGTCTGAAAGAACATTGTCCCCGTATACAGGCCGGTGACTGACCTTAAAAGTTGGTGGTAGTAGCCACTTGTGTAATTCCTGCACTCCGGGAGGCTGAGGCAGGAGGATTGAAAGATCAAACCCAGCCTGGGCAGTTTAGTGACTTAGCAACTTAGACTCAGAAAGAGGGGTTGGGGCTTAGCTCAGCTTACTGTGGATTCAATCCCCAGTATCACGTGGGGTTTGAGGTACGAGGTTGGGAGTTGGGGAACGGAAGGGTGTCGGTGGTGATGCAGGAAGGAGCCAACCCTGGGCCTGGGAGCCAGAGAGACCTAGATTTGCCTGGTGCTTTGCCATTTCTTAGCTGTGTGATCTTAAAAGAGTTTTCTTTTCTTTTTTAAAAATTTTATTGTATTAGTACATTTAAGGTATACAATACAATGACATTCATCATTGGAAATTTGCACCTTTACATAATATCCCTTGGTTCTTACTTTTTTCCCCATGTCTCTGCCCTCCCTTCAACCCCTCCATCCTCCCTATTTACAAAGACTTTGCTTCCATTTTTTCATCTTCTCATATTAATTCCATTCCCTTCTTTCCTTCACCCTCCCCCTCCCCCTTCCCCTTTGCCTCTTTTCTTCCTTTTTCACACTATCTATTATACCTTTAAAAGAGTTTTCTAACTCCTCTGATCTACGTTTCCTCCTTTGAAGAACATGCCTGTAGCACTGTGGCGGGGGTTAAACGAGAGGAAGTGTCCAAGGCACTTGCTTGCTTGAGTGCTGCCTGAAATGTGTGTGAGGATCGGCCGTAGCATCAGAGCTGTGTTGGGCTCATCCTTACTGGTCCCTGTCAGCTCCTGGGATTTTAGGGTTTTCAACTAAACAAATGACAATTACAGGCAGTATCAACATTACCCACATAATAATGATGAAGATGATAAGAGCAGAAGCTACATTTCTTTACTGTCAGCTGAAGGGCAGACCCACTTTACAGAAATCTTATTTCATTCTCATAAAAATCCTGCAAGGTAAATTTTATTATCTACATTTTATAGATGGAAGGTGTGAGGTTTTGAAGTTCAGCAATTTGATCAAATACACACAAAGACCTCAAATCTTTCTGATTTCAAATTCTGTCCTTCCTATGATACTGTTCTGCTACATTTGTTGACTCTTGCAATGATTCTTTTAAAAAGTGTTTTAAGATATTTTAAATTTTTATCAGTACATGTTTACAGTATGTAATAATTACATTCCTTGTGGGGAATTGGTTTCTGTACATAATATATCTCAATTCTTTTTCTTCCCTTTCCCCTCCACCACTGTCCCCCCCCCCTTTTTTTTTTTTTTGCCAGCATCAGATTCATTTATCTTACATCGCTTCTAGGCCTTTTGACTGAGATCAAGTGTAGTATCTTACAAGACCTTATAAAGTTAATTATCACAGGTACAGATTAATAGCCAGACTAACAGGCCAAAAAAACCTATAAAACACATAAGACAATTTTACTAAATCAGGGTACACTTTTAAATACATTTTTCGTGCTGGATTACAATGATTTGTTCCTTCTTTCCTTTCTTTCTCCCTTCCTTCCTCTTGTCTTTTATTTTGTACTGTATTTATAGAGTTTCTTATCTAAGAGAAACCATGTGATATTTAAGTGTGTGTTTACTTCAGTTCGCATTATGGTCTCAAGTTTCATCCATTTTCCTACAAATGACTCCAGTTTATTTTTCTTTATGGTTCTTAGAGAATGCAGTGTGTCTTTCTTCTTCTCCTTCTTCTTCCTCTTCCTCGTCTTCTTTTTTTGGTACCAGGAATCAAACTCGGGACCTTGCATTTGTGAGGCAGGTAGCAGAACCACTGAGCTAAATCCCCAGCCCTGTCTTTCTACTTTAGTCCAAACAGGTCCAGTATGTTCTGGCTCTCAGGCCCTGAAATCTACTCTCCTTGGATGTGGTTCACCCCTGTTCTGCACACTTCCACCAACAAACAAAAAAATATAATTTTTGTCATAGTCTCTTCTGATTGGTAAAATAATCCATGTTTCTCTCTTGTTCTTTAGTCTCTATATTAGGGTTCTCCAGAGAAACAGAGAATATGTGTGTGCATGAAGGTATGATGTCTATACCATGCATATATCTGTCCCTACATAATTCCAAATAATACATATAGACATAATATATAAACAATACATTATTATATAGCATATAGATATGTAGAAAAGAGAGAGAGAGAGAGCTTTTAGAGCTTCATTCAATTGTAGGGCACACTGGTAAGCTAGAAATTTCAGCAGGGCTTGGTGTGGTCTTGAGAGCTGAGAGCAGTCTGGACATAAAGTCCCTTCCTTTTTGGGGGACCACAGTCTTTGCAGGCCGGCAGGAGGTTGGAGGGGGCCCACGAGCACCATGGAAAGCAATCTGTTTACGCTGAATCCACTCATTTATCGCTAATTGCATCTGAAGCACACCCTCCTAGAAACATCCGCCAGCTAGACGCTGTAGCCTCACAGAGCAGACACACAAAGTGAGCCTTCCATCCGTACCTAACAGTCTCCCAGGCGGGGAGTCGCCGTACACAGAGTAGGTAGGTGCTGGGTGAGCTGTTCTTACCAGAAGGTCCCGGAAGTAGAATGAAATGCTGGTGCTCCAGAGAAGAGAGAGAGAGTGATATCACTGATGCAAGGCGTAGGAAGGATTTTGTACATAGCTGTTAAAATTACTGCTTTTGGCCGGGGATTTAGCTCAGTGGTTTTGCCGCCTGCTGCGCAAACGCAAGGACCCAAGTTCGATCCCCGGTACAAAAAAAAATTACTGCTTTTATTTTTTATAATGTCTTCATCCTTATTAGTTCCATCCAGATCTTCAGGCTATCAGTACTGCATCTTTTTCTTGATTCCAGCTTCCTGCTCTAGGTTGAGAAATGTCACTTCGTTCTTCACCAGAAATAATTTTCTAGGTCTGTTGGCTGCAGATGTGTAAGAGTTATGCATTCTGAGCACGGCCACTACCAGTTCCTTCCCGTGCTGTGCAGCAGGGCTGGAAACATCAGAGTTGGTGTCTCCCAGCCCTCATCTTAGGGAGCGTGGCTATTGCGAGAGCTCTGCCCAGAAGATGAATTTATCCATAGGTAAACAGTGGATGCATGTTATAAGGTTTCTTTCTCATCAAAAGAATAAGATTTTCCCACAAAGAAAGACAGACAATCATTATGAGTAAAAACCTCACTAGGAAAGCCTCAGACTTTGTCCCCAGTTTCCCCTGAACCCCTGGTTCCTCGGAGGTCAAGCAACTTACTGACTGACCCTGTTAGTAGTGAACCAAAGATGGCATCTTCCATCTTACTTTTAAGTGCTCTTTCTACCCAGACATGATGTTTTAGCCACCGAGTGATGAATTGGTCCAAATTCGTCTACTAGGCATAACTGAAAAATTCTGGGTTGGCATCCGGGTGAGTGGGGCAAAAATACTAGGTGTAGCACATGCAGAACACAGTTGTACCTGACCCATGCCAGCAGCTACAACCTGAGATTCCCCTGGCAGGAAATCATGTCTGTCCGACCAGAAAGTGTAACCTGTAGTCGTCCAGTCCAGGGGCAGGACTTAGGTTGGAGGACAAAAGACCCTGCCATTGCTCTTTGTAGTTGTGGCATGTCTTGGCTGGTTTTCACAAATCTAACACGCACTACCACAGGGCCCCAGTCTTCTCTATTAGAAACTCTCATGCACCAGTATTTTAACGTGCTTTTGGTCTGCCTGGTCAGAAGACCTGCTTATGAAGAAGCCAGAGGTGTCATAATTCTAGAGTAGATTTCAGCACGAGTATGGCCAGAGACACAAGAGTCTGTGTGACTAGAGTTTAGATACTGTTTTACATGACCAATGACTAAAACAGGCATGAAGTACTTTTACAATACTTGTAACATCAAATCATAAAAAACAAACATCCTATGTGCAGCTATTCATGATCTTTGAGAGTTTCTCACATGGCTTGGAGCACTTTTATGTTTCCTCCTCTTCCATGAGCATCTCTCTTATTGTCCTCCATGGTTGTGGGAGCTTTTCTCCCTAAATATCACAACAGCTGACTCCCCAGCTGAGGTTCAATCTCCACAGCTCTGAAAGCTATGGCTATAGTTTCCAAGAGATTCTGTTTCCAGAATGACTGCAACCTTTGAAAGTGTTTGTTGCGTTTTCAGTTTATAAAATAATTGTTTATTGGAAAGAATTCATAAACTATAAAAAAGAACCAGGGACAAAGTCTTTCAAAATTTCACCACTCAAGCAATAATAATACTCTGGGCAATAATAAGTAGATAATATGTACTAATACAAATGTATGTTGCCTGTTTCCACTCTGCATGTATTGTGAACATTTCTCAATGTCATTAAATATTCCTTGCAAATAGGAGTTTTAAAGGTTGTGTTGGACTCAGTAACAGGTAGAGATGGTTTATAAATCTCCTGTTGGGCTTGTATGTTTTTTGTTAATTGCCATTATAAATATTTTCGTGGATATATATCTAATATATTCACACACATTTTTGTGTACACAGCTGTTTCTGTAAGATATTTTCTGGAGAGGAAAGTTTCAGTATTTTGCTCCTCTACCAGTAAAATATAAAAATGTTTCTCTATATAATTACCATCAGGAATCATGATTAATTTTATTTTTTAAAAAAAACCTTAGGGCCGGGGATTTAGCTCAGTGGTTCTGGTGCCTGCCTTGCAAGCGCAAGGTCCCAAGTTCAATCCTTGGTACCAATAAATAAATAAATAAAAACAACCTTGCTACTTTGAGAGGGGAAAATGACTGGTTGTTACCAAATTCCAAATAGAAACAAATGAAGAAGCTATAATTTTTTTCCTGGTTTTGTACAAAATTTCATATATATGCTTTGAACTGAAATGGTATTATAGTCATCTTTATTTATGGAACACTTTCATTTCTGAATCGTCTTACCACTGGCTGTTGTTTGTTGTTGTTGTTTTTTGGTACCGGGGATCAAACTCAGGACCTTGCATTTGTGAGGCAGGTACGGTGCCACTGAGCTAAATCCCTAGTCTTGTTGTTGTTTTGCAGGACTGGCGGTGGAACTTGGGGCCACTGTGCCACTCAGCTGCATTCCCTTCCCTTTTTATTTTTTATTTTCAAGACAGGAGCTTGCTAACATGGTCAAACTTGCCTCAAATTTGTGATCTTCCTGCCTCAGCCTCCCAAGTAGCTGGGATTATGGGCATGCACCATGACACCCCATCCCCCTGTTTTTTTTGAAACATATATAGTAATGTACTATAAGAGCATGTATATAATATTATCAGTGACATAAATTCCTTGCTAAGAGAAACATGAATTAAGTGGTATCATATGGGGCAGATAAAGTTAAGCACTGAGAGATTAGGAATGAAGAGAATGATGGTATAGAGAGGACCCTCAAGTTATGACAGGCCTGACGTACGAACAACTTGGGTTAATTAGGTTAATGAAGATTCATCTGCCTCTTGTTATCTATAACATGTACCCAGGTAAACGTCCAGGCCTCAGCTATACTGACTTACAACCAATTTGAGTTACAACCAGCCCTCAGGAACCAAATGAGTTCATAAGTCAAGGGTCCACTGTATCCTTGTACCTGTTTTCTATGGCAGTGATGAGTTGGTGCTAACAGTCAAAACCTGCTCCTGCCTGGCCTGCAGCGGCCCTCTGCAGGAGGATGAGCTCCGCACAGACAGCTGTGACTGGACACCCTCTGCGCACTGAGTCTGTGCTCCTTTTCTCCCTCAGGATTAACTGCCCATCCACCACCCCAGCACATCTACTCACCTGCTCCTCATCCTCAGTACAACAGATATTCAAGTCTAAAACAAATTACTTGCAGGTTTTTCTTGTTGAGATACTTCTATTTTTATTCAACACTTTTCCCATTGAAGCTGGTATGTGAGAAAAATGTCTACATATATATAAACCTTTCCAATTCTGTTTCTATAAATCATTAAATATTGGGAAAATAGGGAAACCCCTCTGTGGTGCTAACATTAAGTTTGCAATATAATTCCCGGGTCAATTTTAACTCAGCATTTCAACAAATATTCCTTTAGCTTCTGTGAAGGTTGAAGCATTGTGCCAGGGCAGGAGTGTGCAGCACACCTGCCCTCGTGAAGTTTGTATCCTATGGAGATCAGACATCAGGGAAGTTAACAAAGTTGGGTCCAGGTGTACAATGGCGAGTTGGCCTGTGCTCCAGGCACTGATATTTGCAGACAATGCTGTGAACAAGACAATCTTCACAAATATAAAAAAAGAGGAATCTGAGCAATCTGCAACTTGGGAGGATTTGTCACGGTTGCCATTACAGCCTGACATCTTGTGGGGGCAGGAGTCTTTGGATAACACTGTGTGTAATTATTGGTGGTTCAGGTGGACCAGGTGGACAGAACAGCACCCCGAATCACTCGCTTGCATCCCCCTTCCCAAGTGGGGCTCCTCAAAAATGGCTGTTATGGGATTTACATCACTTCCCATGTGCTGAAGGTGTCAGACCCTGACACCAAGGATGACGAGATCATCTTTAAGATTTTACGAGGCCCACTACATGGACATCTGGAGAACACAACAACAGGTACTGGCTTCCTGAATCCTTGTAATTGCTCATTTTAAAATACCCAGTAGCTGGCAGGGCTGGAGAGTAATTTAATTAAGTGCAGAACCAGGTGGCAAACACTCCCCAGGGCTTACTTATAGCTGCCGCTTATAAATCAGTATTGGTGCTAAAGAGGGGTTGAAACTGAGCCTTCACGAATTCATGACTGGGAGAACCAAATCCTGATACACAGCTGTTTACTGTTTGCAGTGTTTTTCAACAACCGGGTTTTAGAAGTACACACAGTGCCTGGGTCAGATTCATATCTGTACCTGATTTTTTCTTCCACCATGAATTCTAAATGCTATCAGGTCTTTGAAAAATTCCAAGATTTTTTTTTTCTACTGGGTTCTCTGGATTATATGTTATTTCGGTTTTATGAAGATAGTGATCATAATAGTAAACAGGGTGGGACAGAATTATAGACTTTTATATCTTCCTACTTCCTTTTTATTTTATATTTTTAAAGCAAATATTTCTGAAGCAAAGTACATTTAAGGTTTAATTTTAGTTCATTGCATTTGAGTGTTGAGAGAGTCACAACTATCTAAATGTACTTTGGCTGTTCTTTAAAACTGTGTTTCAAATAAAATAAAGCTGTTTCAATAAAAAGCCATATGATTTTATCAGCTCTCAATGTTTTGTTTGGTAACTCATGAGATTCACTTATCTCTTTTTTGTAGGTGAATTTATCTGTGAGAAATTTACCCAAAAGGACTTAAACAGTAAGACCATTATTTATATCATAAACCCATCTTTGGAAGTAAATTCAGATATCGTGGAATTTCAAGTCATGGACCCCACAGGGAACTCTGCTCCTCCTCAAAGGTAAATTCCCTGCCTGTAACATTCAGCATGTATCTGATTAGAGCAGTGAAATGATCTTTTTCAAACAGAACCTAAGAAGATAAATTGATAGACCACATCATAACCTCATAGAATTTATTTTGGAGAAAGGATTTTCTTTTTATTACTGTTTGATAATGGGAAACCCAATCATTTTACAGATATGGGAACATTAAAAGGTTAAGTAGAATAGTGTCGTTCATGTTCTGCATAAAAATGCACACCCTTTGACGCGCAGAGTAGAGAGGCTGGCATCCGATCGTGAGCTTGCAGGTGCGTGTGCACACTGCAGCCAGAGGTCACTCTAGGACCATGTTAGAAACGATGCTCTGAAAATACCTAAAAAAACACTAGGAACAGGAAAAGGAAGTGGTCAGGGAGGGCTGGCGAAACATCTCTTTCCCTGACTAAAGAAATAAAACTGTCTTTGTAAATTAAAAAGCCCATCACAGGTTAGGTGAAGCAGACTATGGAGGAAAAGACTCAGGCGTTAAGTGAAAGTTGAAAAGGTATAAAGCATACAACCTTTAGAAAAAGAAGAATAACACAGCCTCAAAAGGATCAGGACCTACAGACCATAATAATTTCACTGCTCCATCCCTGTCCCAGACTCTTCCTGAATATGGGCCTTGGAAGTTTCCTCACTGGCAGTCGTAAGAGTCGGGTCAGACACTGCTCTGTGCTGTGCTTTTTGTTTGATGTCTTTCCTGGACAAGTCAAAGGAAAGTTTTTAGTTTAGTCTAGGTTCAGTATTATCATATCCTAGAATACTAACCAGCCTAAGTGAGTGCAGCCCTACTATGGTTCCTTTCTATAGAACATGAACAAAGGAAGAGGAAAAAAAAGTGTGAAGCCCACTCTGTTCTTTTCTTCATTCTTGCTTTTTCTTTCCCATTCCAAGTTGTAGTTCCAACATTTGCCAGCAGAGGGCTCCATTGTCACGGTAAAAAAAAAACAAGCCCCCCCCCCCTCCGCCCCCTTTTTAACACATTCCCATTGTCCCACCTCTGTGACTGTATGGTTCTAACTACCTCGCCCAGGTTTATAAACTCCGCAGATTTTTGTTGAGCGGCTACTATATGCCAGACACACAGTATTGGAGATGAAAAATAGGCATAAACAAGAAAGACCTGGCCTCTTAAATTTCCGAGGTTATGAAACTAAAACGGATGACGCCCTCCCATTAAACTACCTTTGCCTAAGAGAGACGATTCCTCAGAATCATGATCTTTAAAGAAAATATGTCAGCTACTTAAAATTCAGACAAATGTTTTAATTCTTCAGAATTTTAAATTCTGCTAAAAAATACTAATATATGGTTCGATAACTTTTTTAATAGTTTAACTAAAAAACCTATTATTGATCAGACTTGCCACTGACCTCGTGCTGACCTCTGGCCCTTCACTTGTGACACAATGCAGATACAGAGACTTTCCCCAGCAATGGCTCCAGATTGCTACGGCCTCACCTTCATGGCCTTTGTATTCCTTGTTATTGAGGACATTGCTTTCTGGAGAGGATTAATGTTTTTAAAGAACCCTAAGAGTTACATGAGAATATACCGAATGTAATTATAACCTTCATGGAGGCTATTTTAAATAGTCCCCTGCTTGTGTTGCTGTCAGTTTCGCTGTACCGATGCTGGAGACGTTTCTACTCAACTTGAAATGATTGGAACCAATGGAACAAAATGCTGTAGCATTTATATTACTAGGAGTAATGCAAAATGACTTTGATTCTGTCATAGTTTAGTTTATTTTTCTTAGAATGGGTTTGGGAGGTAGAAATTACTCAACATTTATCTTCATAATTTATGGGTTGAATAGTTGCTCCCAGCCTCATTTGAAAGCAGATGTTTTCTGGAACTAGATGCACATTTTCTAGTAAGAAACAATTTAGGAATAGTGAGTGGTTTTTCTTCCCAAGGCAGCAAGCAAGAGCCTAGTTATGTGTACAATATGAATTATAGGCATTTGCAACTTAAATTTTTGCTCTATTCTATCCTATTCATTTCATCACTGCTAATGCTTATGAGTTAGATACCATCATAGTCCAGAATTTACACAGGAGGACACTGAGGCACAGAGCAGGAAGTGACTTCCATGTTCACGGAGCTAATTAGAGAAGGAGCTGCTATCCTGCCCAGGAAGCGGGGCTTCAGAGTGTATGGCTGTCCTCAAACTTCTTGCCTATTCTAACAACTGCTAAGCCTGCCAGGGCAATAGAGCAGCAGATTTATCATCCTTCTTTTTCAGAAGACATTGGCTACCCAGGAAGCAAGAAAGAAAGGATACTTACCTTAAGGGTTAGTTGTTTGTTTGTTTTTTTTAATGTGAATCACAAGTATCGTTATGAGCGTGGATAGCGTATCTAATACCCGGGGAAATGTAGGGCAGCTAATAAACCACTGGACTTGAAGCTGAACTCAGGGTGAGCTTTAGCTCTGTCATTCACCTAGTGATTGCTCAAGCCCTAGTTACCTCATCTGTAAAGTGAGAACAATCACACAATTTTTTTAGAGAAACAAGTGAGATAAAATGTATGAACGTATCTTCTGTATTTGAAGTCTTTAAAGAATGCAGCTTGTGCTGGTGATTACTATTGTTAATTCATGTGGGTATTCAGGTAAACTCAATTGACCGAAGAACTATACTGAAACATACAGTGGATTAGAAAGCCTACCTCTAAGTAGAAATTGATTCTGAGATAATTTACAAAGTGAACAATCAATATGGTTATTCATCAAAGAGCTAAATGCAATAGCTTGCTATCGCAGCATTTCTATGCAGGATCAGTCCTGAAGGATCGATAGATGTTCCATTTTACAAAATGTTCGGAAATGTTGGTTTAGGTGAGATTAGTCAAGTTGTTGCCAGCTGACTAGTTTGCATGCTTGTTTAACTTAACTTCACCACATCCCAGAATCAAGACGCTTGTATGTGCTGGGAATCTCTGAGAGGTTCGCTATGCAGTGTATCTCAGTCTAATTGAGCTGTAGAACCACCCACCTCCTCACTGGAAACAAGTTCTTCATGGAATACATTTGGGAAACACTTCATCACAAATAGAAAGTACTTTATAACACTGAAATCCATGAAAATTTGCATAGAGCTTTGGTTTGGCTGAATGCCTAAATTTTAGGCACTCTGCTAGGTACTTTCACGAGTTCTCATTTGACCTACAAAATACAGTCCTTCAAGGGCAATAAAGAATTCAAGCTCTGAGCATTTAGTGATTATCCCAAAGTCATCAGAAGAGAGATGGAGCTGGGAGTGAACCCAGACTGCAGAGAGCGAGCGTCTCACGGCAGTGCCCGGCTGTGTCACTCCCTTCCAAGTTGCACCTTCAAGGTCATTGTCAAAGCTCCCAAAGTTACACGGGGCACACATGACTCACCAAGTGCACCTCTGCAATCACAGTACGCAGCGCTGACTGAGGCACTTTCCCCATCACAGCTTTCCTGAGTGCGCCCTGAACAAGCTGATTTCCAAAGAAAAGCTGAGCCATGCCCCTGTTCTCCGTAACTCAGCAGCTGCTTCTCCGTGCCTTCAGTTTCCTGGCCTCTCCCCAGCAGCTCCGCCCTAGCTGTCCTGTTACTCATTTCTGACCTCAAGAGAGAGGGTCCAGGAGAAATAGGAGAGAAGGGGAATTTTTTTCAGGCGAAGTTTGCAATGTTTTAACAGCTTTTATGAAACACCTTCATAAGAGGTTGAAAGCCCCAGCTCGCCAGTGCCTGCACTTAACCTGCAAGCCGAAGTTCGCATGTTTGTCTCCAGACTAGATCTCGGGGAGGCACAGAGGAAGGGAACGAAAACAGTGCTTATTAAGCACCCACTGTGTACAGGTGCTGAATACATATTAGCTGATTTTGATTGTAATCATTTGACAGAGTGTGATTCTCCTCATTTTGAGATAATGAAAACTGAAGCCCAGAGAGTGAGGAGCTGACCATATTTGAACAGTAATAAGTGGTTACAAGGTGTGTTAGGGTCCAGAGCACTTGTTTTCAGCACTCACTATGCCGCCTCTTGGCTAAGCGCAGTTTCACCATTACCAAGAGATGACGGAAGCGCTGCAGACACAGGTGTTCAGAGCATTAGCGTGTGCCGCTTAATAGCACTGTTTTAAATTGATAAACTGAGACTGAATATTTGGAAGCATGCATTTTAACATCTCAGTTTTCTCAAGTCATGTGTTGATGATAGAGATCTATCTATAAGAATAATAATTCAAGGGCTGGGGATTTAGCTCAGTGGTTTCATCACCTGCTGCGCAAGCGCAAGGACCCGAGTTCGATCCCCGGCACCCCCCCCAAAAAATTCAGATAAACAAAAATAATAATTCAATCACAATTTTAGCTTCTATGAAGTCTTTCACTGTGAAGCTCAGAGTAGTTGTTGAGCCCCGGTGGAGGCTGACTTGGTCCCTCTGAAGTGCGGATCTCACCACTATTCTACTTCGGGAAGTGAGAAAACAGGCTCAGAGCAGATAAGTGCCCTTCCCACAGACTCTCACTAACCTGCATTCATGTCCTGCATCTCAAACTGGTGCTTTAACCCCCATTTTTTTTTTTTTTTACTTAATTATTCCTTCATAGAAATGAATCAAAACTGGGCTTGATGGCACATGCCTGTAATCCCAGCACTTCAGAGGCTGAGGCAGGAGGACTCCTGTGAGTTCGAGGCCAGCCAGGCTACAAAGTGAGTTCAAGACCAGGCTGAACTACATAGCGAGACCCTGTCTCCAAACAACAATAACAATAACAACAAAGTGATAAATAAAATGAGTAGCCACAAAATAAAATATCAGGCAGGACAAATTTTTTACTCTAAAACAGAGTCTCAACCATGGCACTAGTGGCATCTGGGGACCAGTAATTCTTTGGGCCAATATCCTGTGCATTGCAGGTGTTGAGCAACATCCCTGACATCTGTCCTCAGGACCTCCCCTCACTAGTGGTAACAGTGAGTGCTGTCTCTACACACTGCCGACTGTCTGTAACTACTAAATGAGTGTTAAGAAATCACAGGCTATTCTCTCATGCTTTTCTACCTGTGCCATCTTACTTGTTAATGAAATCTAACAGTAATCAAAGAACCCAAAGTCAGGCAGGACTAAAAAGAACATAACTGATTATGTTAATAAGGTTGGGGAACCTACAGTTAGTCACTGTCTAAGTCACTTTCCTCATCTCCGAGACTCAATACCAGACACTAGTCAATTCTGGAAAGGGCTTAACTCAACTCACAGCAAGCAGAGAGTGAAGGAGGAGCAGGAAGGGAGATGCACCCAACCAGGTCATTTCTTGTCTTGACCGGACCCCACCTTCTAACAGCAAGATGACCTTTCAGCCCCACGATTCAAGCACCTTTCAAAAGCCCACCTATGAGCCCTGACGCTTCAGGGGACATCTAGCTAGAAACCAAGGCAGCCACCTTAGCTCAAGAAACACTGCGCTAAATGAGATTCATCTGGGCTGGGGATGTAGCTCAGTGGCAGATCACTTGCCTAGTATGTGTAAGGCCCCGGATCCAATCCCCAGCACTGAAAAAAAAAAAAAATCATTTCTTCAATTATCAAATGTTTGTTGGACACTTACTGTGTCCTAAGCACTGCAAGGGACTTGTGAAACATCAGTGAACCAAAGACTCATGTTTTCTTGGTGCATAGCTACTATCTAAGTAAAGTAGGCATATGTTATATATCACACATGCTTTGGAAAATGAAGAGATTGACAAGATATGGGTGATTGAAGGTACAGGGCTTTGGTGATGAGGTTGCAGTGTGAAATGTGGAGTCTAAACAGCTTTTCAAATGTCTGACCAGTTACAGTTGGTTAGTGGCAGAGAGACCAGAAGCCTCGTGGCATCTGATCCAGTGTTAATTCCACTCCTCTGTGCTATGTCTTTTATTCCCCCAGGTGACTGTTGCATATGAACATTCAGCTTTTGCTTTGAATTAGCTTTTCTCTTGTGACGTGTAGGCCTTACGTGGTTTTCCACTTAAAAGAGGTAATTCTCCGCTAGCATGACTCTTCTTTACAGGGCCGTTTGGCAAATCTGGAGATGGTTTTGGTGGTTATGAGCTAAGCAAAGTGTGCTACTGCGTCCACGCGTGGAAGACATCTGACAGTGCCAGGGCAGCCCCCTCCACAAAGAATGATCTGGTTCAGAATGTCAGTGGTGCTAAGGGTGAGAACCAGAACTAAGGGCTTAGAGTTTTCACCTCCTACTAAGACACATGAAACGATTACCAAATGGGTTTCACATACAAGTGCTGGTAAACTTCATTTCTGACCATAGAATGCACTTTACTCAGTGGAGAATGGAGGGATTGTTAAAATACGAAGACACAAACCACCCCTTATTCACAGACACCTACAATCCAGAACTTCCCAGATTGCTTTCATGGACTCCTTCATCTGGATATTTACTTATTTTCAAGCATATAGTTGTGCAGCTTCTTGCACGGAGAATTCCCAAGTGATTATTTATATCTCTTGATTTTCTCCCAGGTGTTTGTGTAGGCGTTAAGTAATCACAGTCTCAGTAAGGAAAGATCTCAGATACACTATTACAAAAACCAAAAATCACATTCAAACATATGTTACACATATCCTGTAGGTATGCAAGGGCTTTGCTCTTTATTTTTCTCTGTGAAATATATAGCCTGGCTTAAATTTCATGACTTTTTAATAGGTCTTTATTATTTGTAGTGAATAGTTTAAAGAAAATAAATAGAACATTATGTAATGACAACCTTAACCTGTAAGCATCATGCAGCATTGTGATGGGTCAGGGAAATGCACACACATTCCCGAACACCCAGACTTGTTATGCTTGGAAGCCGAACAGTCTTCTGCACCTAGATCAGCAAGCAAATTGCATTTCATTTCTGGACTTGAGGTCACTGGGATCTGTGAGGGGGGGTTAAAAGAGTTGTGCTCATGATGGTTAGCATCAGCAATCAATAGATTCTCAGAAGAATTGGACTCTGAAGCTCATTTGAACCTTATCTAGACTTAACTCAAATCCATGCAGATTTATCAATTTCACTCCTTTCCTCTGCCCTCCTTTCCTTCCCATTTCATCTTTCTGTTCTCTCTCCTAATACCTCTTGCTGATATTTTTTTCTTTTCAATTACCCGGATCCTTCAGGAGTTCTTTGTAACGTTATTTCTGTTGGCGTTTATGATATCCTTGTTGTGTTATCTTACAATTCTTTAAGCATTTTTGATTCTGTATTTCTTGATTTGTATCATGCTAGATTTAATTTCATTTGCATCAATCTCAGTATTTTTTTTTAATCTCAGTATTTTTTATGTCCTCTGCACTCTCTCCTGTTTCTTCATTGACTCCAGTCAGTCTTATGTTATTCTTGTTTGCATCGTCTAGCAGTTGCTGGATTGATTTCTCATGTTCCCTTACAATTTTGAAGCAATTTTTCTTTTCCTGGTCACTAATTGCAATCTTATCTTCTATATCTGAAATTCTGTCCTCACATTGGCTCATTCTGCTGTGTATACTTTCAATGAAGTTTTTAATCTCCTGGAAATCTGTTTGTATCTGTTTTATGGATTCCATTTGTTTCCTATGTCGGGATTCCATCATGCTCCTCAGCCTCTCTAGATTTATTAATCATGTCTTGCACTATGAGCACAATCTCTGCTGTTATCTGAGAAATTATTTCTGATTTCATTTTTTCCAGATCCTCTTTTGTTGCCAGTTCAGGGAGTCCAGGTGGTTGAGTATCAGATTGTTCCATCTCATTTCCCTTTGGGGTTGCTGTAGGTGATCTGGAAGTCTGGTTTTGAGAGTTGTTTACATGTCTTCTCCTTTCAATGGGGGGGGGTGCTGTTGGCACCCGCATGGTTCACCTCCTCTGTGCTGGGAGCAGTGAAATGGCAGCCCAGAAGCCCCTTCCTCTGTGCTGGGAGCAGTGAAATGGCAGCCCAGAAGCCCCTTCCTCTGTGCTGGAAGTGGTGGAACAGCCAGTATTTTTTAATATAAGGATCTTCTTATATCCAAAATTTTTATGAACTGTGTGGTAACAATGTTTTGTGTCTATTGACTGATGGTCACTAGAGATGAATATAGACACTGAACCTCTGTAATAATTCCCTGCTCCAGTGCTATCTTGTCCCCTGGTCCATGATCCTCAGGTGTGAACCAGTGATACTGATTCTATTTTGCTATAGACATGATTGTGATACAGTATCTGTTCAAGGACACAAAGTGGTAACTTGAGGCTAACCTTAACTTTCTCATATGAATGGTCCCAAGAAGGTCTGGGAGCCTATGAAACGTATCAATGCCTGTTTTACACAGTGGACCCGAAATTTCTAGATCTGAAAAAACTGTAAAAGATAAATTTTAAAATTGTAAGCAAAGTGTAAATCTGATGGCAAGTTTGGGAAGGATAACAAGGCAGTAACCATTGAAGGTTTTGTAATTCTAGAATAAAAGAGAAATGAATAAAACGAAAGCAATGTCAAGGCACTCAATGATCAATAAAGATTGCTGGTGTTTTTATATTGCTGCATTATAAGATGAAGAAGGGCAAAAATGGTGAGGACATGTTTTGAGAGAAACATATAAGTGAAATATTTTAAGTACTCTTACCTCAAAAAGGAAAATACTTCAGAGATGTGATTAAATTGTATTGCTCTGCCTAAGCTCAAATAAGAAGAACCATGAAAAATTTCAGTTGGAAACAGGAGTGGAAAAGGAAGAAGAGATGCTTTGGCATCAGATTTTGCTCAAATTTCATATCTGCTACCTATTAGCTTTTTTTTTTTTTGGTTTGAGCTTGTTATTTAAGCTCTCTAAGGCTCAATTTTGGTTTTCTTTTCTTCTCTGGAAAAAAAATAAAGTTCCTCTCTAGCTGATGAGGATTAAAGAAGACAATTCCCATCAAATGTTTGACTTATTAAATATATTATAGGTAAAAAGATCACCCCCTATTTATCAGGTTTCTTCAGTTGTATATGGGTGACTTTCTATATCCCACAAGTTCTATAGATTCAACCAGCTACAGATAAAAAATGTCCAGAAAAAGTAATTGCATTTGTACTAAACACGTATAGATTTTTTTCCTTATCGTCACACCCTAAACTATACAGCATAACAAAAATTTAGAATGTGCATTATATTAGGGATTATAAGTAGTTTAGAGACTATTTAAAGTAAATCAGGGGGCTGGGGATTTAGCTCAGTGGTTCTGCCACCTGCCTTGCAGGTACAAGGTCCCGAGTTCAATCCCCGGTACCAAAAAAAAAAAAAAGAAAGTATATCAGAGGATAGGCAAGGTTATATGCAAGTAATAACACCATTTTATATAAGAAATTTGAGCAACTGCATATAGATTTTGGTGTCTTTGGGGGTGTAGTCCTAGAACTCGTCTTCCGCGGATATTGAGGGATAACTATAATTGCATCCAAACTACTTACTAGTACAGCTCTTTGGTTTGCTTTCCTTTTCTTTCTCTCTCTTTCTTTCCCTTTTCTCTCTCTCTCTTCTTTCTTTCTTTTTCTCTTTCTTTCACAGTGCTAGGGATGGAACCCAGGGCCTCTGCTGCATTCTAGACAAGCACTTAAAAAGACTGAGCTACACCTCTTGCCCCATGGCTCTTTTATATGCACAAAAGGAGGAACCCATAATAGTTATGCAACATGTACATTGTAATTCCCAGGCACATCCTGAAGGATAATGTTTTTAAACTCAACCGAAGTTCAGAGAAAACAGAAGTCTGGAACAGCTCTTGTTGCACCCGGGGAGACCGAAACATAAGGGAAGATTTCACACTAGTGTCTTTCTAAAAATAAGTGGCTCCTTGAACTTAACCACTGCTGGTTCCTTTCCTTGAGAGTGCTCAAGTTTGAGTCTCTTTGTTTTTGGTCATTAGTGACAGCGAAACCTTCCACAGTATTTTAATCTTAGTTTCTTCATTTGTTAAATAAAATTCTAATCCTTGCTCTGTCTACCTCCCAGGGCCATTGGGATCAAATGAGATAATGTTAGTAAAAGTCCATTGGGAACTAAAAGTCACCAAATAATTGTAATGAAGGTTGATCAACCACCTTTGCCACCATAATGGAAACCAGTGACTCTCTCAGGAAGCAGAAAATCCACCAGTTTATTGTGCGTATCTTATAATAGCCTTTTGATCTCTTTTTTCCTTTCATGCACAGTTTGGAATTGAAGTGGTCTCATGTTGAATGGTCACAGACAGAGTATGAGGTCTGTGAGAATGTGGGCGTGTTGCCCTTGGAAGTGACCAGGAAGGGATATACCATGGAATCTGCCTTCGTTGGTATAAAGGTAACATCTCTCAAATGCAGATTGTCAAGCTGATACTCATGTTATTGATTGGTGCTTTTGATGATTTTCTTGGAAAAATTCCAAGTGACCAAAAATTTTTCAAACTTCACGGCTTGTGAAATTCTATAGATTTCACATACAGAATTTCCTTGTCCTCTCATGTTTCTTTTAAGTTCATTAATGTCTAGATTGTTGGGTTTTTATTATTTTACTTTTGGCATTGCTGGGGATTGAACCTAGGCCCTTGCACACACTAGACAAGTGCTCTACCACTGGGCCATAATCTCAACCCCTATAATAGTTTTTTAAAAACCTATCTTTAGTTTTGAAATCATCTCATTAGTCTCTATACATTCTTTAATTTTTAAAATTTAATTTTACAGAGAGATGTATCCAACTTAATGAAACTGGCTAACTGCTACTTTGGGAAGAAAAGTCATATACAATACATGCTGAGAGGTGCCCAGAGCCAATTTCAGTCCCCAGTGGCTGTCTCCTCATGTGCAACGCAGTCACTTTCCATAGATGCAGTGAATGAGGCAAAACAGGAGACTTTTGGGCCTGGGATTTAGCTCAGTGGTGCCACCACTTGCCTTTCAAGCGCAAGGTCCCGAGTTTGATCCCCAGTACCAAAAAACAACAACAAACAAAAAACAGAAAACAACAGGAGACTTTCACCTATCTTAAAAGTCACCCATGTCATATAAAATTAGGAAAGCATATCTTAGTGCAATACCCTGAAATACAGAGATTTGCAGATAATCAAAAACTGACCATGGTGGTGCACATATGTAAACCCAGCTACTGTACTCAGGATGCCGAAGCAGGTGAATCACAAATTCAACACCAGCCAAGCCCAGGCAATTAAGCAAGAACTTGTCTCAAAGTAAAAAATAAAAATGGCAGAGGGATGTAGCTCAGTGGTAGAGCACTTGCTAGGCACGGGTCCAAGCCCTAGTGCTGTTGCCCCCACCCCTGCCCAAATCAGGTAATTGCTTATGGATTAGTCAGTTTGCTATTCCTACATTACCATGGAGCAGAACCATGGCTTTTAGAATTGAAGGATTTGTAGGAGTTTTTTTTATAACACCAGCTCATCAAGGGAATGAGATTGAAAAGGGTGTACATTCTGATTATGGGGAAGGAGACTTTGGGACTTTCTTCCTCAATGTGATGAAAAAGGCAGATATTAGCCCCTGGAGGAAAGGATGTATCTGTTAGGTCTCAGTTGTAATAGTGCATTCAGATCACCCAGAGAACCTTGTGCACCTAAATTCCACTATATCCAGACTCAAACTTTGCCTTTCTAGTGAAAGTAGGTGCTCTTTGTCCTAGACACACTGGTACTTTATTGTGACTTAAACAGCAGAAAACAGCATGCACTACCATTTTCCAGGAGATAGCTTATGGCAGAGGAAAGAATCTGTCTGGGTGGCTTTCTAATAATCCCTGGTCTGCCATAGACACTGCCACACACTTTAGTTGGAGTTTGGGGCCACACTGCTGCTTGTCTTGCTGGGGAGAAAGAACCAAGTAACCGTGTGTCTCCTTAAGTTGAACGTGCACCCAAGGGTGCCCAATGAGTGGGAGGCCTTCAGCCAACACAGGCTCTGAGTCCTTGGGAGAAAACTACCTAGAGCATACCTGCCACTCAACACAAGAGCTTCTCGGCCCCTTGGCCAGGGACCGAGAATGGGGGAGGTACTTTCATCCTGGGGTGTTTGCCCAGGTTGAATTGTGCACCTCTACCTGACTGAGTTCTCCAAATACCTTGCCACCATATAGGATTCCGTAGACTCCGAGGTGGGTAAATACTATGTAATTGCATGTGTGAGGACCATGAAGGGAAAAATAACTTCTAGCATATGGCAGGGCCGGGTATACAATGGCTTCCTTTTCCCAGCGAAAGGTGGTCTGGAGGGAGCCTTGGGATTATAGACAGAGACCAAATGGAAGCCGAGGAGGGAACAGCCTTCAACAAAATGTCTCCACTGCAGATCCACCAATGCATGTTCAAGCCTCTGACTTGAAATGGAGACATTGTCTGCAGCTATGGAAATGGGGATTTTAAAGTTTCAAATTGTGCGCTCACTTCACTCCTTTATAAGAAAATGCACAACTATATTAACCCAGCTCCCATTCAGGTGTGGAAAGAGCAGGGCTGCACCCATACTGCAAGTGGAGCAGACTTACCAGCAGACTTACCTTGTTGTCTGGCTCAAGGCTTCAGTGACCTGGGCTACAGGATCCCTCACGAGTGAATGTTCTCTCCCCGGCTTCTCCTCCTCACTTCTTTTCCTCCCTCTCCTTTATTTTAAAACCAACTTGCAGTAGAGGGAAAGCAGTGAAATAAAATTGTGCTCATAAAACAGAGAAAAATAAAAATCTAAGTTTATGCTGCTTTTTCCAATGATTGAATTGTTTAAAGAGGAAAGGCAGAAATTTAACTTTAGGAAAGATCTGTGTAGCCCGCATCCAAAATGGTTTATTATAATTTTTTAAAAACCTTCCTTAATATTAAAAACAGATTTAAGAGCCCTGAGTTTAGTGTAGTATGGGGAGAATAATGTTTTTCTATTATAGAATATTTATTTTTATTTTTAAAAGACTTTATTTTCCCTTAAGGTCAACCAAGTGTCAGCTACAGTTGGAAAAGATTTCACTGTGACTCCATCCAAACTGATTCAGTTTGACCCAGGTATGCTTTGTATCTACGGTGTGTTTCATGTTTTTATAAACAAGTCTGGAAGCTGTAGCGAAGACAGGATATTATCTAACTTCACTGGACTAGAAGCTCCTCAGGAATTTATCACCCACTCTCAATCAGATAAGTTTGGACCTGACATTCTGCTCTCCTATTATTTTATTAAAGTGGATATTTATTTAAAATAGAAAAAAATCATAATAAATACAAAATATCAAAGCAACCATCCAAAACAATCCAGACCACAAAAACCAGGGTCTTTAAAGTTATTTAAAGTCTTCACACAAAGCTGTAATAATTTTATTGCTTCATACTTTGATGGGAATTTTCAGAATTTTTTTGGGGGGGGTGGGTAGAGGGATCAAACTCAGGACCTTGCACTTGCCAGGCAGGCACAGTGCCACTGAGCTACACCCCTGGCCCTGAATTTTCAGAATATTTACACGGACTCTTAAAGAGCACTTCCAAATGATCCCTCTTGGAATAGCTTGAAGCAAGGGGAAAATATTATTTGATTAAAGAATGTTTTAAATGTTTTGTTTTAAATTTGTGGAAAACTTTTGCTATGTGCAAAAGGGAATACAAAGATATAGCACCAGGTTAGGAATGTAGCTCAGGGGGAAAGTGCTAAAGTGCTTGCCCACAATGTGCAAGTTATTGTGTTAGATCTCTAGGACCTACGCCATGTGCACACACGACACACACACACACACGCCCGTGAAAAGAATGGTGCCCTCTCTCAAGGGTGTTCTAATGTTGTGTTGTGTGAAACATGTAGACATGAAAATACCCATTAACAGAACATTGGGACTGAAGGATGAGCCATTGTTCTGTTAAAGAAAATCCTGGAAGGCTTCCCAGGAGAAGCAGTATATAGCAGAGAGAAGAAAACTCCAGGGTGAAAGACCAGTGTAAGGGCAGTGGCACTCCTTTGGGGAAGGTGCCCCAAGCTGAGCTTGGGCCTCATCCTTTCCCTGGTGTATGTGGAAGGGCAGGTAGCTCTACCTCACTGCTCTGTGGGGTGGAAATAGACCTGGATTACCAAGGAAAAATGCCAAGGTCCTTGAGTAGAAGCCAGGGTCTGTGGGTTTGTGTTTCCCTTCAGAGCAGATGTTCTGCATTGCGAGATCATCCCACCAACTCTGAAGTTTTGACATTGCCCACTGCTAATATAAAATTTGGGGCAAAGGAAAAACAAAATGGCTTAAATATAATCACTACCATCTTAGTATTAAGCAAAAGTAATCCCTTCCTGTAGTTCCCCACAAATAGTAGCAAGACACTTGGTGATTGTATTAACAAAGTATCGCATGCTGGGTAATTTACAAAATTAGATTCTTTATCATCTCACATTTTTGAAGGCTACAAGTCCAGAACTAGGTGTGGGCTGGTGGATTCCTTCTCCGGCTGTGAGGGAGAATAATTCTGGGCCTCTCTTTCGAGCTTCTAGAGATTGCTGCAGTCTCTGGCTTTCCTTGGCTTCTGCCATGTCACCCCAGGCTGTGCCTTTATCTCACAGTACTCTCCCTGAGTGCATATCTACAGACAATGTCCCCCTTTTTTTTTTAGTAGAAATGTAAAAGTTTATTGTTAGATTCATACATTATAAAAATATGTTCGAATTTAAAAAAAATCCAGTATTCACTTCTGTGGTTTGAATGTGTCCTTCAAAAGTTCATGTGTTAGAAACTTGGTCTTCAAAATAGCAATTCTAAGTGGGACTTCTGAAATATGACCAGCTCTGCTTCCCAGAAGTGGCTTTGTTATAAAACTGAGCTCTCTCTAGGTAGCCTGCATCTCTCCCATGATGCCATCTGTGGATGCTTAAAGTAATCAAGTCCTCTTCCAATCTTAATCATCCATCCATTGTTGAACCTAATTTCTCAGTCATGTATTGAAGAAGAATATTCTATTTCCAACTGCACTCCATGATTCCCAAGTGACTCCTTTATTTCTTCCAGGCTACTTTGTTGTACTTTCTCAAACCCTTTATATCCAGAGAGGTGAGAAGATGAATCATTTTTACTTTACATGGTTTCTTAATAAGCATCTCACAAAATCGAAGGAAGTTATATAGCTGATGAGTTTGTCTAATGTAAAGGTCTTCTATCCAAACTTCTGTGACTGTCTCATTAAGGTATTCTTTAAAAAGTGACTCACAACCAAAACCTGTTGCATTCTTTTCTATCTTAATTTGTTTGTGATATTTTCCATCTTCTTTTACTTGATCCAAGTATTTCTTTATGTCTTCTGCTCTATCCATGTAGTGAGTAATTTTTTCTTTGAGATAACATCTCTTAGTATGATCCTGGGTGCCTTTCCGAACCTGTATAAACAGATCAATCCCTTCTTGGTAACACACTAGGGCCTGCTGGTACCGGGACTCCGAATCTAGTTCCACTGCCCTCTTCAGCACAGTGATTGCAGTTCTGCCATTGGGATCCCCCCCAACCTGGGACGTGGCCATAATTAAAACAATTCTCTTCCACCTCGGCCCCAGTTAATGTGAGCCGTGCTTAGTGCGCTTCCAGGAAAATCCAATGTCCCCTTTTTTAAGAACACAAACTACAGTAGATTAATGACCTGCCCAATGCAAGTATGTCCCCATGTTAACTCATTACACCTGCTTACCTGTGATCACCAAACAGTCACATTGTGAAGCAGTGGGAGTTAGAATTTCAACATAAAAAACTTTTTTTTTTCATGGATTGGAAGATTTAGTATTGTTAATATGGCAGTCTTTCCCAGACAGATTTGCAAATTCATTGTGATCTCTACCAAAACTCCAACCACATTTTTTCTTTGTAGAAATAGACAAACTGATCATAAAATTCATATACAATTGCACAGGACTGATGAAAGACTGACAATGTCTGATGTCAAAACTAACAGTGCTGTATATGTAATCAAATGTATGATATGGACATAATGTTACAGATCAATGGTATACAATTCAGAATCCAGAAATAAACCCACATATCTGTGGTCTATTGATTATCACAAATGATTTTTCACATTTATCAAATATATATCTATACTACCATGATTTTTTTTTTTCCCATACCGAGGATCGAACTCTGGACCTTGTGGTTGCAAGGCAGGCGCTGGAACCACTGAGCTAGATCCCTAGCCCTTATCATAAAAAACTTTGAGTGATACAATTCAGCATAGGAAGGTGAGCCTTAAATCTAGCACTCTTTAGTATTATTACAGTGGTACCTCGGATCATGAACCACATAATTTGGTTTGCAAACAGAGGCATTTGGCCCAATTTTGTTTTTGTTTGCAAACTCTGCATTGGGTGATGAACACAACTGGGGCCATCTTTCTGCAACCACGATGTGGCCGTCTTTTCCAGAATTGAGGAACATATTAAGTTCGTGAATGGAGGCACCGCTGTATTGTTCTTCCTGTGGTGTTTAACTTTCTAACTTGCTAAGTTGGTTTCTCATCCTGACCACACTTTGTGGGAAGAGCTCATTGTGGGCTGAATTTGATGTTTACCCTCAGGCTTCTGCAGGCTCTTCTGTGCTGGTCAACTGTACTGTGAAAAGACACACATTTGTACTGTGACCTTTTTGACCTTTATGTTAATGTGCCTTTCCATCCTGCATGCTGAGAGTCTTTGCCATCACTTCTTTTTATTATTAATGTCTGCTACAAGATCAAGGGTGCTTTTTGGCTTTCCTTGGGGTGTGATCATCCCACCAGCTGCTCTGTTTGGATTGATAGGAACTAGAATGTTTCACAGTAGGGGAGGCTTGGAAATCTACCTCTTGGGGATTCAATTGGATAAGATAAATACCCATTTGTCTAGAGGAGTTTACATGCTGTTCTGAGTAGACACTGAATGACTTCTGGAACACTAGTCTTTTTTTTTTTTGGTACATTTTAGGTATACAATATAATGACATTCATCTTTGGAAATTTGAATCTATACATAATGCATCTTGGTTCTTGTTTTTTCCCCATTCAACCCCTCCATCCCTCCCTATTTACAAAGACTTTGTTTCCATTTTTTCATTTTCTCATATTAATCCCATTCCCTTCTTTCCTTTCCCCTACCCATCCCACTTCCCCTTCCCCTTAGCCCCTTTGCTTCTATTTCACATTATCTATTATACCTTTTAGCCCTTATTTACACTTTCAGTTTCTCACACTAGAGAAACTATTTGGTATTTATACATGTGTGTCCTATTTATTTCACTTAAAAGTATCGCCTCAATGTGTATCCATTCAGCAATAAATATCTCTAGTTTCTCATTTTTTATGGCTGAATAGTACTCCATTTTATTTTTAAAAAACCCATATTTTCTTTATCCAGTCTCCAGTTGATGGGCATTTGGGCTGCTTCCAAGTTTTAGCTATCACAAACTGTGCTGCGATGAACATGGGTGCACATATATCACTGTGGTATGATTCTTTTAATTCTTTATTCTTTGGGGAAGATCCCTAGCAGTGGAATAGCTGGGTCAAATGGGACTTCCAGTCCTAGTTCTTTGAGGTATCTCCATACTGATTTCCACAGTGGTTGCAGCAATCTACACTCCCACCAGCAGTGGAGCAGGGAACACAAGTCTTATGATTAGAGATTATGTAGACATTTTAAAAAATAGTACAAGTATATCTTATAAAATTTTTAAAAACCACATGCTTGGATGTTTGTTTTAGAATTTAATAAGCCAGAAAGAGTTTCATAACCTCAAGTGTTGCTTTAGAGAATTTTGAAGTTCCCCATGGCCACGGGTCCTGCGAATGTTCATCATGCTATCCCTTGCTTCTTTTGGGTCTGGGGTCCCCCACCACTCCCATCCCTTCTGCCCAAATGGTCTGTTAATTCTCTAACTATAGCAGCATCCGTGACCTCGAAGACACAGAGCAAGCAATCAAGGATAGTGAGTGGAATATTACAAGGCTGAAGATCTCTTGGCCGAAGATCTCTTGCTTCTGGCTATGGTACCAAATCAAAACATGAATCCCGCCTCCTTGGCTTTCAGCTGTTGCGACTAAGATTAAATGCTCTTTAGAAAATGATTGTTTTCCTTTAAAATATGTGTTCTTGAAAGGTTTGTGGCATTCTTAATTGAAACTTCATCATTCCCAAGAGTCAAAATGTTTTCCAAAGGAACAGATCTCTAATGTGGCATTTACTAAACACCATTGAGAAAATGTCTTTCAATAGGGAAATCTGCTTTGCAGGAAAATATCCAGGAATTCACGTACTATGTAAAGTGGCATTTGTCTGTACAAAATGACACCTTCCCTCTCCTCTGGGACACCTTTTGTTTTATGGTAAGGGAGGGGAGCAGTTCAAGCCTTCTAAAAATGTAGGTATATCTCAGGTACTTAACACATACTTTGCACCTTGAAAGTTCAAGAGGAAGAGGGAAAAACAACAACAACAACAATGACCTCACTTCCAATCTCATTAATCTAAACCCCACACCTGCTGGGGATAGACACCAAGTTGAAGTGCAGACAACAAAGCAGAAACATTTAAATGGAACTCAGAATTTCTCTAACGATCTGTTTCTACTCCACAGGGCCCAATGAAAATTTTTAAGATTTTTTTTAGGGGAAGTGATACTATAATTTTTACAAAATGATTCCTAAAATAAGAGGGAAATTAGTTGGGGCTAGTATTTCTCCAAAAACTATCTGTATGCTTTCTTTATTGTCAGCTTCTTACTGCTCATGCCAATTTTATTGCACCAGTTACTTATGTGGTCTCCCAGCTGGTAGACTCTGTCTACCTGAGTGCCCAGGCCTGCACACAAAACTCTCTAAAGTTCATTTTGCTAAAACATCCACTTTCAGAATGCCCTTTCTCCTCTGGAGAACCCTCCCCATTGCCTGTGGTTTAGAGTCTGAAAGTGGCCACCTGGTGTCCAGGGCTCTCTGCAGAAATGTTCTGCAGCCTATGGTCTCCATATTCCAGCCAACTGAGCTACCCACCCTTCCCTAATCAAGGCCTCACCTTAACTAGCTTCCCGTATTTGCTTGTCATGTTTTCCCATTTTTGCATCTTTCCAACTCTGGATCCCCTATACGTATGGTATATGCTGTACAATCCATATCTTTTGGCAGGTAATCATACACAGTTCTGAATAGTTTTTGACCTTTCTGGTACAGCCAGAGCTCCATATCCACACATTCTGTATCCACCTTGTCAAGCAACCACAAATCAAAAATAATTGAGCAAAAAAACAATTGTGTCTCTACTGAATGTGCACAGAGTTTTATTTTCATGTTATCATTACTTGAACAATACAGTGAAACAACTATTTACACAGAATTAGGTATTGTGAGCAATATAGAGATGATTTAAAGTTTACAGGAGGATATCCATGCACTCTATATGGAGGACTTGAATATTCACTGCAGACTTTGGTATCTGAAGGAGATCTGGAATTAGCCCTCTGTGTATACCCAGAGTGACTATTTATCTTGTCCCCTCCAAGAAGTTTGAAACTCCTTTAAGTCAGAACTTAGGTTATGTTACACTTTGGTATTCTCCGTAGTATCTAATGCAAAGGGAAGCACTTAAGTACAAAATATGTTGTTTGTTTGTTTGTTTGTTTTGGTACTAGGATCAAACTCAGGTAGAGAGTTTGCTTGCACTTGAGAGGCAGGCGCTGGAACCACTGAGCTAAATTCTCAGCCCACAAAATATGTTTTGATGGATCGAGCCATTCCTTCATGGGATGGAAATTATATGAATTTTATATTAGATGCTTCAACTGCTTTTACAAAGAACACAAAAGTAATTGATTTGGGAACAGACTCAATACTGAAAGCTTAAGTAGTAAGCTATTAACCCATTTTTAAATAAAATTAATCCAAATACACCTAATTTTTCCCTCCGTAGGATAAGTGAATGGTTTCCTCTTTTCACTGAATTCTGGAAGGAATTAATGAGACTTTGATTAGATAGTGAGATCTATAAAATTTGCCTTTAAGAAAGAGGCCATCAGCCCAGCATGGTGGCACACACTTGTAATCCCAGCATTTGGGAGGCTGAGGCAGGAGGACCAGAAGTTTGAGCCCAGCCTCGGCTACATAGCGAGTTCAAGGCCAGCTTGGACTTAAATAATGAGACTGTGTCTCAAGGGGGAGCAAAGGCTGTCACGGGGATAGCACAGTCGACGGGCATAAATCTGTAGAAGGCAATCTGGAAGGAAAAAAAAAAAGTCCTATTTTCAGAAGAAAAGGCTAGGGAAAAGTGTTTAACTACCTTCTAGAGAAAGGTTTATGAGACTGAAAGCACTCAATGAGTAAAGTGTGGAGAAAGCATTTCAAACTTAGCACTGCAAAGTTAAACCATAAATTTACTCTTTTTCCCCTTAAGCTTGATCCTTCTTTCACTGCTAAACAGCATTCTCTTTACTTCCTGCTTCCACTTTCTCTTCTAAATAAACTCAAGGAGACAGTCCTGTAATTCACATCAGGGAAATCGGTTGGGAGTAGGACATGGCAGAAGTTTCCTCCTTTCATCTTATTTTGTGCCATGGTTGCTTTGCTTCCACTCTCCGGGGTGATAGGATGACTGGGTTAGGTTGGTGACATCAAAACTGTCTCATATTAGGGTCACAGTGTTGCTGGGTACCAAGCTCGATTGGGACTCTGTGAGCAGAGGCAGACAGACAGAGGGAGAACAAATGGGCTTAGCCTGTTTCTAGAACCCCCAGCCCATAAATTCTCTCTCAGAGGAGCTCAAACTGCTGAGCATTACATCATCAGAGAAAGCATCTGTGGACTGGAAGGGTCTCCGGAAGCCGGCAGCCAGTGCAGGCACCTGTCTGGAGAAATCAATCATTTCAAGGGTTCCATGAATAGCATGAAGTACCATCTAATAATCACTTCTGTCTGCATCAGCATCTTAAGATTTTTGAAACTATGAAGATTTTAAAATTGTAGTATTTGTTTATTCGTAGGAAGAGAAGGGACAGGTTGGGAAAAAAATTACATCTTAGATCTCATCTACTAGCAGTGTTTTTCATCCCTTGCATGGTGCAGCTTACTTTTTGTTACAGTGTTTGCATTGAAACGGAATCATCATTGTCCAGGAACAAATGCGGTCTTTTCATATATTTGGAGAACAGCAGGGTGTCAGTGAGTCGGTGGCAGTACAATAGCTCACTCAGGCTATTGCAGTCTAACTGTAGACATGTTAATTAATATATTTCTCTGACACCTAGGTGATTGAAATAGCAATTAAAGAGTAATTAAAATGTTTACTTCTTGTAGGAATGTCAACTAAGATGTGGAATATAGCAATTACCTATGACGGATTAGAGGAAGATGATGAGGTCTTTGAAGTGATTCTGAACTCCCCTGTGAATGCAGTTCTTGGCACAAAGACAAAAGCTGCAGTGAAAATTTTGGACTCAAAAGGAGGTATTCTTTTGATCCTCATCTTGAAATCAGGAGCAGTCCTGGCGCTTTGGCTGCTTGCTTTCAGCAGCCAGTATGCTTGATAACACCTTCAAATCAAAATGCTTAATTTCTTGTCAAGAAAGCAGCCTCAGTCATGATGTAGGCCCTTTATTCCAGTTTCTGCTTCATGTGGTTTTCCTCCTGCTAAGAACTATCGCTTGAGAAAAGCAACAAGTCAGTGCCGTAGTTGTTTTTTTCCTGACCGTTTGTTGTTCTCACCAAGGGGGAAACAGTGTTGGTGAGAATCTAGCGACAATTATTTTCCCCGAGAGTTCGGAAGGCTGTAATTATCTTCCTCTATTAAAGAGAGCTCTTAGTGCCTAAAACCCGAGCCCTGCTGTAGTGTACCAGGAAAACCCTAAGGGAAGGAATGGGAGAAAAATAGATGTGAAGATACAGCTGGCTGGGGGAGTCAGGAGCAGCTGGAGAGTATTAATGAATGACTTTGGCTTGCAGAGCCAAGCAAGCCCAGAGTAGTAGATGCTAAAGAACAACCTGTGAGCTAAATAAAATAAAGACCAGCCAAAGCATTTGGTGCTCAGGGTTTTTACTGCCAAATCCCTTCTAGTTTTTTGTCTGTTTAGCCTTTGACAAATGTCCAGTCCTGTGCTCCGTTTTATTCCTCCATGTTTGTACCTGCCATGTCTTGTGGTCCATATTTCTTTCCTGTCTGGAATCTGCAGTCTCCTCTTTGGCCCCTCTGTAATATAACAGTTTCCATAGCCCCTCTCCCTTCAACCTTTTTCCTCACCAAATTTTATTTCTTTTCCAGGAGAAATTTCTTCTCACATTAAATACACAAAATGTGTGAAGTACACCCTTTATACATGAAATATAAAATATCCTGGGCTAGGGATATACCAGTAGTACAGGGCTTACCTAGCATGTTCAAGGGCCTGGGTTTGAACCCAACACCAAAAAATAAGTTAAAAAAATAGTGAGATGAGGGTCCTCCCTTTAGATTTTTTTACACCATCCCCAAAATATTAATTGGCCAGATCTCCTATGGAAGCAGTTCTGTTAAGATTTACAAGGTATTTGTTCTGTAGCAGTTGAATGCAGATTTTTCTGTTACTTGATTTGATGACATCTTTTAAAAAACCCAGTTTCTACCTCTGGAAAATCAGGGGAAAACCAAATATTTTTGAAGTGCTTGTGGAATAATATTTGATCAATGAATAAAGCTGATATATTAAGGAGAACTGTAATAGAAAGGAAAAGCATATGATGATATCGTATGATTAGAAAATCATGACAATGATTTTCATTTGTGCTTTATGAAATCAGTTTCCTGACTGTATAAGCACCCTGTGGATGTGCAGAAGGGCACCACTCTTCTGGGTGGAAGCTGATGAGGAATAAAGGTGTTTCTGGCAAATGGCAAAAAGGCAACATCTGGTGGGAAATGCATCCATCTATGTTTGATGACAAGCTGCTCCAGGAGCTGTGTCAATGTGATCCCTTATCTGTGTGTGGAAAGTGCACTGACTGTCTGCCATCCTCATGCCTCCAGGATGGTGCCATCCCTCATCCTCCGACAGCCAGAGCAAGCACAGTGCATGGGAGAAGGGTATCTGGCACCTGCTGTCCACAGGGTCCGACTCACCCACCACTTCTGGCTCCCTGCGTCTGGAAAGAAGACCGCCTCCATCTTCCGAGCAGCCTGCGGTCACCAGGGGAGACTCCCCACAGGGCTTTGATTCTGCAGAGCTTGCTGGGAGGAAGCTCAGGACCCGTGGGAATGGCAGAGTGGTAAGGATGGGCTTCCTGGGCGGGGGTGGGGGTGGGGCATGTCCAATACACATGACAAGTCTTCTAAGAAGGGAAGAAGCTGTCCTGGGGCTCAGAGTGAGTTGGGCCGTGGCTCCCTGCAGAAGCATGCAGTACCTTTTGTATACAAAGACCACGACATATTCTAACTGAGGTGGTAAATACATTGATTCATTGATATGATTTCTGCTAATTTCCTTTTGTCATGAAGATACTTGGGGAAAAATCAGTGACCCCAGAACAAAAGGAGATTAAGGGATCCATCTGGGTATGGAAACCACCATGGCTTTCACCTTAACAGCACAGTGCTCTAGCAAAGCACATTCCCATAAGTACGCGTGTGCGTTCTTGAACCTTTGTGTACTATGGCTGTGCTAAAAAGTAAAGAGATTTTTTCTCCCTAATTTGAAACTATGTATGCATAAAGCAACGCAGTTATCCATGTGATTAGACCTATTGATTTTTTAAAATTCCAATGATTTGGGCATGGAAAAAATCTTAAGAAACCTGTTTAAAATTTTTTCAGTTCTTAAGCTCACACTGGAAGGGTTTTCCCTGTGGCTCATTACTGTTCAAGGCATTCCTTGTCCTTTGTGGATTTCAGGTCCATCCATCCTCTGTGTATAGAAATGGGACCAACGTCATCTACACTGTAAGCATACTCAGAGAATTACTGCCCTTCCCTTACTTACGGACGCAAAATATTTGGTGACACTATTACTGTATATGT
This sequence comes from Heterocephalus glaber, assembly GCF_000247695.1. The sequence goes on along the minus strand of NW_004624736.1, from coordinate 18,991,021 downwards.
TTTATAAATGTGTTCATCTAGTATTTTTCTTTTTTAATTTATTTTAGTAGACTGGTGAAGGAAAAAAAACCTTTCATCTTTTTGCTTAGATACAATTTTTCTTTTTTTGGTACTGGGGATTGAACTCGGGTCCTTACGCTTGCGCAGCAGGCGGCGAAACCACTGAGCTAAACCCCCGGCCCTAGATACAATTTTTGAACTGCTCATTTTTATAAAAAACTTTGTTTGCTATCTTGATGTTTTTTCTTCTTATTGTTGTTGATTGGTTTCCCTAAGTATCATAGGATGGTTTCCTTGAAACTGGAGGATGACAGTTTCCCGAGTCACAAAAGGAAGGACAAAGTAGCCCTCATTCGTCAGCCACAGAAGACAGTCAGAGCGGCAGAGCTGCCAAAAGCAGATAAGGTTGAATCCACAACTGGCTCACACCTCCCCAGACAGGTATGAAAATCTTCTTTCTTTCCTATCTACCTCATAAAAACCTGTTTGCTGGGCCGTGAACACACTTAATTCACAAAATAGCCTCCAAGCTTGGGGACAGATTACTCAACACAAAAGCTGCCCAACAAATGAAAACCTAAAGATATTTAATTGTGTAACCAACTTACATTAAGTCAGTTCAAATTGCCACTCCTCCCCATAGGGCCAGCTGCCCTCCTTTCCAAAGAACTGCACTGTGGAATTGAAGGGACTCTTCCATTTTGAAGAAAGCACCCAAAAGCTATATCAATGCAATGGGATGATCTGGAAAGCCTGGAACCCCCAAACCAAGGTGGGACTCAGGCTGAGAAGCCGTACACACTTTCCGGTACATGTCTTATGTGGCCTAATAGAGAGAATGGCCTGGTGTCTATCTGCCAACTTGTGCTGTGCCCGCCTGCCCTTACTATACCTTGAAGGCCAAATCACAAAATACATCATTAAATCAATACATTTCCATCAATACAATTTAAGAAGAATTTTACTTATTTCATTGAATTATCATAATGTCAGAGGCATACAGTTGAAACTGATGACTGAGGAAGTGTTTTCTGTAGGAGGTCATTGCATTTCTCAGGATGGAGAATTGGAATAAGGCTGACTCTGGTGATAAAAGTACTAAAGTCGGGAGATGTGTGGGGCTTCTTGTGCTGAGATCAGCCTCTGGATTGTAAAGACCATGATGATGTGAACACAGACAACTTTTTCAGGAGGCAGAGGACAGATCCTGCCCAGCTGGATGGCACCTTCACTCAGGCTACTGTCACACCTTGGTCACAGAACAGAAAAGCACCTGGAACACAGCTGCTCACTCTTGCAAGGAACAGTAAGGAGCCCTGTGTCACATTTGATTGGCATTTTCCATGATTTCTCTATTTTCTTGTGGAATTGGAGGTCTGCTTCATTCAGTAAACAAGGAATAAATGTAATATCTATCTGGCTTTATTTTAGGAACCTGGAGAGAGCTTTGTAGTTCAGGATGGATTTGTGACTGACCTTGATATATTTTGACTTAGGTCTTTTTGGTTAATAAAGCTATGCTGTTGCCACATTTCTATCTCTTTATTCTATCTCAGTTTCTAAAAATAAAGTCATAGGAGCTTTTCTGAGTTGGCAGCACTATATTTTCTGATCTCATCCTTCTCCCTCCTCCTTTTCTCCTTCTTCCCTCTTCCCTCTCCCCTCTCCCTGCTCTTTTCCTCCCCTTCTCCTCCTCTTCCCCTTCCTCCTCCTTGTTCTTCATGTAGGAGGAAGTCCTGCTCACTGATTTGTAAATATATAGTAATGAAGGCCTTAGTATCGGGCCTCTCGCAATATAAGAGGTACCGATGCTCGTAAAGCTTGACAAATTGGACAAAGGCTCACTGGGTAATAGAAAAGGCAATGAAAGATAACTTGTGGTCAGATAATGACATCAAAATTTATCTAGTCCAGGACTTTAAAAATGTACACATAACTATCACTGACTCTCCTTTTTATTTGCCAACCTGGATATTATTCAAACAATGCAATTAGACTGATATCCTCTATGGCTGGAAATTGAGATTAGAGAAATTTTAGTTGATAGTTATCAGATCCTACACTTCATCAAATTCTAAAAAGTTATGTTAGTTAAAGACAACATTAAGAAAATAAAAGGGCACACCACATTCAGGAAAAGCTGTTCTCAAGTCAGTATCTGATAAAGGCCTTAAATGCGGGAAAAAAGCCTGTAAATCAGCAATAATGACAACAAAACCAACTCAAAAATAGCAATTGACTTAGAGACCTCACATAAGTAAACGAAAAAGTCCTCAACACGATTAGACCATTAGATATTAGGAAAATTAAAACAACACTGACAGTCCATCTTATCCCAGAAAGAATGGACGTCATCAAGAAATCAAATAATAGCAAAAGCTAGTGAGGCTGCAGGGGAAAGCGAACCCTTCTGTATTGCTGATAGGAATGTAAACTAGTACAACCACTATGGAAATCAGTATGGAGATTCCTCAAAAAATTAACACTTAGAAATTGACTCAGCTATTTCCCTTCTAGATGTCTTCCCAAAAGAGTTAAAGACATCGTCTTACAGTGATACATGCACTCCCATGTTTATAGCAGCACAACTCATAATAGCTAAATTTTGGAAGCAGCATGTATGTCCATCAGCAGATGAGTGGATAAACAAAATGTGATGTTTACAGAGGATGGAGTACTATTCTGCCATAAAGGAAGATAAACTTGAGTCATTTGTAGGAAACTGGATATAACTAGAGACCATAATTTTAAGTGAAATAATTCAGACACACAATCTGAAATATCACATGGTTTCTCTAATGTGAGAAACCCAAAATATAAATAAGGAACAAATTAAAAGGTAGATAATAGGAAGTAGGGAGATGGATCACTTTTAGAAGGGAAGGAGATAAAGAGATGGAGGGAGGGGGAGAGAGGAAGGGAAGCGGATGAAAAATGCAGGTAAGGTGTGTTCTGTACATGCACCAACTCCCTACAAGGAATGCAAACATTATGTGCTGCAAAAACTTACTAATCAAAATAAATTTTAAAAAGTTAAAACCACAGTGACCGCCTCGCACCTACCAAAGAGTTAAAATCATAAAAATGACAACACCAAATGTCAATAGTGTGTAGAGCAAATAGAACTCTCATATATTGTTGGTGGATGTATGCAATGGTACAACCATTTTGTAGACCTGTCTGCAATTTCTTAGAAAGTTATATACCCTATGGCCTGGCAATTCTACTGGTTAGGTATTTAACCAAGAGAAAAATAAATGCTATAAATACAAAATAATTTCATAATAACTTTTTTCATATTAATAACAATTCGAGTTATTTGTCTTTTTGTTATTGACTTGTAGGAATACTTGACATTTTCTTCATAAACAAGAAAATAAATTATATTTTATATAAATTCTTTTATAAACAAATGAAATGAACTATTGAAAACTTCCAAAAATGTGAATGAACTATAGATAAAACAAAACAATATATAGAGAAAGCAGCATTACACAATAGAATGCATATTGTATGATTCCATTGATTTGAATAGGAAAGTCTAATGTATGGTGTTTCAGGTGATAAAAGGCCATCAGCAGCAGGCATTATAAGAGGACTAGAAAACAGCACTAAGGAATCTTCTAGAGTGATGCAAATGTTCTCTTATTCTGGGTAGTTGTTATATGGATGTATATACATTGCCATAACACATCAAATTGAATATTTAAAGACCTATGAATCTCATTGTATATAAATTATACCTTGATTTTTCTTTTAAGACAAAGTCTTACTATACATTGCCCAGGCTGGCCTTCAACTCCTGAGTTTAAGAGTTCCTCTTGCTTGAGCCTCACGAATCTGAGTAGGCTCATGACACTGTTCTTAGCTTTATACTTAGATTTTTAAAAATCTAATAAAATGTTTAAAAACTGGGCATATCAACCACTTTTTTTCCACTGGTGTATTTCATGTCCTGAGTATTCTCTCATGAGTGTCTTTGGGTGCACTGTCCTGGCTGCCTCGCTGTCCTGAATTGCTTCAAAATGTTGCCCTTTCGTGCTCCTTTTGACTTTGGGGAACAGCCAGAAGTCACATGGTGCCAGATCCAGTGAGTAAGGTGGACATGCTGTGATGTTTTTACTTGACAGCAGTTGCCACACCAAAAGCAATGTGATACAGCATTGTCACGACAGAGGGTAAAACCTTTTGCTCATTTCTCAGGACATTTCTATGCACGTCATTTCTGCCAAATAAAAATGTTACAGACCGTCTTCATCTGCATTATTCACCAAATCTAGTATCATGCAATATCTGACTCCTCCTTAAAGTCAAAATGAGAATGAAAATAAATGTTTTGAAACAATTCAGGATAGCGAGGCAGCCAGGACAGTGCAACTGAAGACACTCATGAGAGAGGACTTTCAGAACTGCTTCGGAAGGTGGCAAGAATCAGGGAATAAGTGTGTTTTAAATAAGGGATGGTATTTTGTGGGAAATTAATGGCAGTATTCTTTTACTGTAATAATTTTTTGTTTAAACATTCACTGTGTTGTTTGATCATACATTGCATATTCCCATAGTGCTATATGTTAAATAAGGCATTCTTCAACAAAAATAATCAGATGTCCCACTGTCACTTACAACTTATTCTAATGTATTGAAAGCTCAGGTAGGAGTAGATACATTGGTCTTGTTACTCCTTGAAGAGAGATCTTTCACGTAGAACCTAATGCTGTCTGATCAGTGTGCTTCCAAAGGGAGATTATGGTTTCTCAACTGACCAAAATGAGGGCAAGTGCACTGGTACTCCATTGAGGGATATCAAGATTAAATTTTTTGCTAGCATTTGTTGCTAAAATGTAAATAAACACAATGGAACCCCCAGCATCAAATTTGGAAGCAGCTTTATCTTCCAGTGGTTCTCAAAAGACAAGTAACTGTGGTTGTCTCTCATGAACCTTTCACTGGCCAAATGTTATGAGAAAATAAAGGCATCATGTACTGAGAGCTGTCTTTCCTTCCATTTGATAAATGTCAGTGTGAGGCTGCCAAGTATTTTTGACTAGAAAGGCTATTCTGTATCGTGAGATGATGATCCTTTAGCTTTTTGGGATCAACAGTTATTTTTTATAAAATAATGGCAACTGACAGTCATATTGCTAATGCATTCTTACTGACAACCTACGCTGGTCTCCCAGTATTTTTAAAAATTTTATTTTACTGATCCATCTAATTGCAGCTAGCTGTTAATGGTGAGTAGCAAGACTAGTTACAGTTTCTCCACTGATCTCTTAATACTATACATTTGATCATCCAATGATAAACTTAGGGCTCCAATTAATTTCAAAGCTTACCTATTTGACTTAAGACCTCATCGGCAATTTGAAGCACAGTTTCCCATGACCCACACTAGCCTGACCTAGTTCTACCTGCCTCCTTGCCAATAACGCCTTACTTTTATGTTGTGCATTGTAGTTCCCCAAATTCTTTCACATGTATCAGCTTATTTGATCCTCCCATCACTTCTGTGAGGGAAGCAAGTATTATTAGTTACAATTAACAGATTAAAAACAAGGTTCAAGGAAGCAAGATCACTTGCTCCTGGTCATTCATCTAAATAAGTAACTGAAAAAGACAGAGGTTCCTATTCTAATATACTGTACCGAACAGCTCCACAAATCTAGGGGGTTTCTCCTGACAAGTGTATTGACAAGCCTGTCTATTTTAAATTTGTGTTGGGTTAATCTAATGTTCTAACATTATGTATTGAAAATTTTGTATCACTCAGCAAAAAAAATTAAGACTTTTATTAAATTATGGATCCTAAATTTTTTTTGGATTGGAATCACGCTAACCTTTCTGGGCAAACCTAAGGTAAAATCAAGCTCTGAATTTATGCCTTCATTCATTCAACAGCTATTTCCTGGGCACTTATTGTACTGCAAATGTCTAGACCAGACCACATTTTTAAGTACTGTTCTAAATAACTTAATAATTCCTTATTCATCACGGAAGAAAATACTATAATTCTTCAAATTCAAATGTCCTATACAGTAAATACTAAAAGCTACATTACACATCACTAATGTTATCTATCCTGATGATTTCTTCCATAACCCCACCCCACAAAGCTCTTTTAAGAATGTGAAATTTGCTAAATTTAAATGACAGAATTTAGTTTTGAGTTGTCATCTTATTATAGGTCCAGTTAAGAAGTTCCTTTATACCCTCTAATCCTAGCTACTCAAGAGGATGAGGCAGGGGTATTGCAAGTTCAAGGACAGGCTGGGAAACTTAGCAAGATCCTGTCTTAAAATAAGGGGTAGCTCAGCATAAGGCCCTGGGTTCCATTCTCAGCAGGAAGAAGAAAAAATCCCTACACCTAAATCTACTAGCACGAGTTGAGAGCCATGTTTGTTGAGTGCATGTGTCAGAACATGCATGGGACTGAGAAGTACTGTAAGTGAAAAGGCATTTTGTTCTGGACTAAATCATTATAAAATCCATTATGATACCTGAAAACTTTCCATCTCCAATTCAAAGGGATTATAACTAACAGAATTATCATATCTAGAAGATTTACAACTATTACTGTTCAAATTATTTTAAAGTTATTTTGATAAATTCTAATCTCAGGGAATTGTTTTAAACTGTAAAACTGTTACTCTTTTTTAGATATAAAACTAAGAATGGTCTCTCAATTAGAAAAAAATTTTAGGAATAACTGGAGCTTTTTAGTAATATTTCACAAAGTGTCAGTAAAATAAACTCTCAAATTTCATGTTACTTATTCACGATAGTGATTCAAAAACTAAAACACCTATCAAATATCATTTTGGATGGTATTCTGGAATAGAAGCTGTAATTTTAAATAGTTAATTGAAATAATAAATATAAACATTTAATTTGATTGCATTTCCATGTTTTAATACGAATTTTATTTCAGTAGGACAAGAAGAATGATCATAGCTGTACCACTAGTCACAGATATTTTTTAAAAGTTTACTAGCAGATAAAAGCAAAACAGAAAGTTATCTTCCTTTGGACCTATCATTTTAGGAGGGACATTTTTGGGTGCAAGGTCACCAACGCAGTACAAGTGTTCCCTAAACCCCAAGTCTGTCTCTGCCCATTCAGTCTATTTTTAAATCGTCCTTTGGCCTCCTTACTTCTGTTCATCCATTCCCTTCTAGTTCATTGTTCCTTCTCTAACCCTCTGGGAGTTGTCAGTTCCTCTGTGAGGTAAAGATCACAGTTCAACATCTTGTAACCTGGGGATTTATCTTCTTCTCAGGCATTAGAAGATGGTTTCAGATTCTACTATTAGAATCCGTGTGCCCATAGTATGTTTTTGATTTGGTCTTAGGAGCCATTACTGATTCTTTGCTCTTTCCTGGGGTTCTCTGAAGACTTCACAGACGACTATTTTACTTTACCCCTTGTCCCTAATCAGATTACTAACTCAACTCAGTCTTTATCTGAAATCACTTTTCCTCCCCATTGGTGTTGCATTATTTTTCTAACCCAAAGGAGCCAGACTCCTAGAGTAGGCATTTCTTGAATTTACATATTGTAATCTCATCTGCTCATTTCCTAAGACAGTCACTGTACATTTGGTAATTCTATTATTATAGATCATTATCTGTGAAACCATTTTGTCTTCCCACAGGAGTGTCTGGAACCCCTGCCGGCCTAGCCTTAAAGAGTTGTCCTGAAATGTACTGATACTTAATCAAAGACTTTACAGAAGTAGATGTTTATTTCTATAACCAGGTTTCTGTTTCTAATTCTATACTTTAAATGCCTTCAAATTTCAGAGCTGTGAAAGGATTTTTATATTATCTACATGTTTCTTGTTTTTATGTGAATAAATACACATATCTGAATAGATAATATCCACCATATTTTATAGGTATGTGAGCAAAAAGAAATCGAATGATTTTGTAGAATAATCAACATATAAATACACAAATATTTATCCATGGAGTAATTATGCTCTAACACCATATCTAAACACAGCTATTTTCCTATCTGAATTTTTTTGGACTTGTTTTTGGAGATTCAAAAAGAAAACTGAAAATGTACTGAAGCAGCAAAAATGCATTTTACAAAGACTGTTTTGAAAATAGTTTCAGGAATATTCAAGCTAGAGGAGATGCTAAATATCCTTAAATAAATCCATTACTCACTGATGAGGAAGTTGAGGGTGCCAGGCTGGTGAACTTCAGTAAAAACATTAGTGAGGGAATTGAGGGGGAGTTCCTTGAGGAACTGAGAGACAGAGCAGGAGGGGGGTCCTCCTCTCTGTGCTCACCCATGCCTTCCTGTGGCCCACGTTTAATACAAGTGCTAAATTCTGTGTTTTAAGCCCAGAGCACATAACCGGGTGTGATCAAGAACTATGGTGAATATTCAAGTCGGAAAAATGCGTTCCAGTGAAAGACACATTGCCATTAATCCCCCTCAAAATCCCCCCTCTCAGTGCAGACACATTTACCCCATCGTGCTGGCCGCTTTCTTAAGCAGTTTGGAAGTCCTTTTTCATGAGTGCTGTGCTGTCGCTCTTGTGGCAGCTTCCATGCCCTGAACCAATGTTTACCTTTCGTGGTCATTTTAACTTTGGGGAAGACCCATATCCAGTGAATAAGGTGGATGAGGAATGCACTGTAATGTTATATTTGACAGAAATTGCTGTAAATGTTTGAGGGAAGAATGATAAAAAATACAGTGAATATTCAAATTTTAAAATTTGATTACAGTAAAAGTCACGTTACCATTAGTCTCCCTCAACATAATCCCTTTGTTTCAAACACACTTATCTCATTGCTCTTTGCAATGTGTCTTTTTTTTTTTTTTGGTACCGGGTATTGAACTCAGGACCTTGCACTTATGAGGCAGGCATCAGAACCACTGGGCTAAATGCCTGGCCCTGCAATGTGTCTTTTACTGTAGGGAGTTTATTTTTTTTTCCCCATTTAGTTTATTGGTACATTTTAGGTATACAGTACAGTTACATTCATCGTTGGGATCTTGTACCTTTACATGACGCGTCTTGGTTCTAATTTTTTTCCCTTCCCCTGCCCTCCCTTCACCCCCTCCACCCTTCCCTATTTACAAAGACTTTTTCCCATGTTTTTCCTTTTCCTTTCTTTCCTTTCCCCTTCCCCTCCTACTTCCCCTATTCCTTTAAACATTTTCTTCCTATTTCACAATATCAATTATACATTTTGATTATTATTTACACTAAAGAAACTATTCAGTATTTACACATGTATCTTATTTATTTCACTTAAGAATATGGCCTCAAGGGGTGGGGAATTTAGCTCAGTGGTTTTGCCGCCTGCTGCTCAAGTTCAAGGACCTGAGTTTGATCCCTGGTACCAAAAAAAAAGAGTATGGCCTCAATGTGTAGGGAGTTTATTTTTAATTAAAGCATTTACCATATGTTTCGAATGCCCCTTATAAAATGATCATACTGAGTTTGAGAGTCAGGGCAGGGAGATGCCCCAGTGTGCCTGCTGTAACTGTCAGAGAGGAGCTGATGGTGAATGACAGGTCAGAGCCAAGTCTTGAAACCCAAATCCAGCAGCCTGAAGCCACTGGGGGTGAGACAGTGGGGAAGAGTCATATTACATATCTCAAGAGACCTGGAAGACACCGTTGTAGTGGTACTCATGCAAAAACAACCATTAAGAATCAGATAAATAGCCTGGGATTTAGCTCAGTGGTTCTGGTGCCTGCCTCGCAAGCGCAAGGTCCCAACTTCAATCCCTGGTACCAAAAAAATAAAAAATAAAAAAATAAAAGAATCAGATAAATAATATGCACAATATGTGACAAACACAGAGAAATAGACCTGAATTCGGAAAGACATAGGCAAAACGAATAAAATTTAGTTCAACAGTGGTCTGACCTTATATGAAATGTTGTTAATTTTGTTTCCTCTTTGTTTTCATATCAATGGATATTGACCAAGTAAGAAAATCGTGATTTTTTTGTCTGTTTTTTTAATGTATTAAAGTTATTTCTTTTTAATTCAATTTTAATTGACAAGAATTTAGAATATTTATGGGATACGGTGTTATATGTATACACTGTGTTTCTTGTTTGAAATCTTTTTTTTTAAGGAAGATGAAAAATGATCTATTGACCTTTAATTTAAAAAATTTTAAAGCTTTTAATAAGCACTAGTGGGAAATTACACACAATCAAACATTACTTATAGGAATAATTCAGCTGCCTCGAATTCATAGAGAATTCTATTTTGTTGGGAAATTTTTGTATGCCCTCGTAAGAACAGATGCTTTAACTCCTGTCAGATATATGAAGGTTTGACAATAGGGCTATGAGTTATTTCACTGAATATAATGAAAGACTCATAATTATTGAGTTATTTTACTAAACACACCAATTTCAAAATTTAGACTTCAGATCATTTTATCTGAATAAATGGTTTATCTTATGGATCAAATTAACTGAATAATTGTCAAATGTATACCAGTTAGAAAAAACTTATGAGAGAAGTAGCATTTTTGGCATTGAATTCTTAATCTTTATAAGTAGGCAGTTGCTAAGTTTCCACTAAGATATTTAAAACTTATTGAATTGTGCCTTAAAGCTCAGTTGTTATTAAAAAGAGAGAGTGAACACTTCCCTTGCTGTCCCCCACTTCTACCTTGCAGATATGTATGAAAGTAAAAACAAAGTATTCAAGTCCTGGAAAGTTCTTTTGACATATATACTCTTTGTATTTTAAACTTATTTTTATTTCTATTGTGTTTCACATGAGCAGAAGTGTTATCTCCCTGTGGCTGACTGTTGTTTTCCCTTTGTTTGTGCCTAGATTTCTGGGCAACCTCGTAACAGTGTTCTCCAGGCAGCACATGCGGTGGCTGTGGGACCTCAGTAGGAGGAAGCCCTTTTGGATAGGCAAGTATCTGTGCTCCACTGAAAAGGGAGGCGAGAACAGGAAGAGGACGGGTCCCACACCTTCGCGCCCTTCCATGGACTGAATGCTTATGGTTTATAATAACAGGGAAAGGTCAGATGGTCAGTCTACACATCTGTCTTCTAAAACTCGTCCTAAGTGCTGGGGGTGTAGCTCAAGGGAGAAGCATGTGTTTAGTATGTGCCAGCCCCTGGGTTCAACCCCCAGCACCAGAAAATAAAACTCACCTTAAACCTTTTGACACAGTAGTTTTCATTTTTCAACATCTATCCCAAAGATATAGAGATGTGGTTAGATTGATAGCTAAGAAAATTTAAGAGAATGGTGTTTCTAAAACGAAAATATTAGAAACATCTATAAATAGAGTATGGTTAAATTATAAAATGGCCATATAAAAATATTTAATGCTTTTATAAGGCCTTAGCTATTATAAGCATGAAAAAATGCTTTATGTTTACCTATTAATTGATTCAAAAATAAATTGATATATATTCTATACAAAATATAATCCATTGCATTTGTAACAAGGTGCTAAGTAAAAAAGCAGAGTCTACTGTTATATGAAGTATGAAATCACTTAGAATAAAAAAAAGAAATTTGAGCCATGCATGGTGGTACATGCCTGTAGACCCAGCATTCTGGTAGGCTGAGTGAGGCAGGAGGATCAAAACTTCAAACGCAGCCTGGTCACCTTAGTGACTTAGTAAGACCCTATCTCAATATAAAACATAAAAGGCCTCGGAGTGTTGCTCAGTGCAAAGGCCTTGGGTTCAATCCCCAGTTCAGCAAAGGAAACAAACAAATAAATTAAATTTATGTGCATGCAGTGTATTCATAAATATAAAGAGTTATAAATTGAAGAATTAGAAATGATTCATCTCTAATAAAAATTATAGATGGTCTTAATTTTGCTCTTTGTTTCTGAAGATTTTAATATTTTCTAATTTTGAATGTACTAATCTTTTCAAGCCCCCTGACAGATGTTATGGCTTTGCCTTCACAAAGTACTTAGGCATAGTGTTATTTTATTGATAATCCAAGTAAGCAATCCTGAAGAAAATGAGGTATTCCTAACCAAAAATATTTCAGTTGCTTCTACCCTAAATATTGACAGCATCATTTGGGAGAAGGCAGTATGGTATGTAACTAGGAATGCCTTCATGGTCAAATTTGAGTTTCAAGATATCAGATTATGCTACTGAAGAGGATTCCTCTCTTATCTTTCCTTTTTTTGTTTCTACTATGAATGAGAGAGAAGGGAGAAAATGCCTCTTTAAAAAACCATTCTGGACACGTTACAACACTAAGTGTAATTTGTAGAAATTGCTGGTGGGAGTAGAGAGGGAAGAAGAGCAAAGCTGCTTTTCCTTGGAGTTGTAGCAGATTGAAACAGTTTAAGCTCCAGACTAAAAATAATACATTGTAAGCTATTTTCAGGTATGAAAAGTAAGACATTGAAATAATGAGGAAGAACAGTGGTCAAAAGTGTTTGTTTTCATGTGATAAGAGCTTTGCCTGTAGGATGATACAGTAATAATAAGCCACCATTTTTTAAATAAGTGGGTATGTCAAGAATTTTCCAGGGATTATCTAATTTAATCCTCAGAACAGCCTTACTTGAAGTATTTTTGTGTCCATTTCTCAGATGAGAAAACAAACCTCAGAGAGGGTAAATTATGTGCCCAGAGTAGCCAACCAGCAACTAGTGGAATTAGACTTGGGACGTAGGTCTGCCTGATGCTAAAGCTTTATACTTATCTTTGTGTTTTGGAGTATTTTCCATTTCTATTATCTGTTTCAGAACCTGAGCCCACATTAACTTGTGTTTAGAACAATAGAATGGACATGATATCGAAAAATAAATGTACTAACATTTTTGGTGCATTCTTTTGGCTCCCATTAGGTTTGAACGACCAAGGGCGCACTGGCCACTGGGTGTGGATTGGCGGTGAACCTCTCACCTTCACCATTTGGAAGAGAAGGTCCCCTCCACATTCACAGTTTGGAAAGAACTGTGTTTTGTTTCAGAGTCAGGGGAAATGGAAAACAAAGAACTGTAGGAAAGGCAAACCTCACAATTTCGTGTGCTCTAGGAAACTCTAAATGTAACTGGCTCTGTGGGTGCCTGCCTGAGATTTCTCACCTATTTATTAACAAGATTTATGAATGTTGCTCCATAGAAAGCAAATTGTCATGACTGGATGGATGCACTTTTGTGATTCTATCTTGTAAAAATAGAACCTAGAGTAATAATTCCAGGAAGGCTAATAAATGAATATTTCTTATAAAATGAGATACAGTTTTTATCTCAGTATCTTTCATGATAAATGCCTGCAGTATTGTACAGTGGACTTATTCCAGAAGACCTAGATAACCACCACTCTCCAAATCTCAGGCAGCACCAATTTTATGTTCCTTGGATTTGATTTATTTACATTACCTCGAATGAGCCCATTCTCAAGTCTATTGTTGGTGCTACTACCATTGTAGTGTAAGCGAAGTGCACCCTCCCACTTCATTAAACCAAGGCTGAGTTGCAAATGGTTTGCTTGTCCTTTGGTACCTTTTAAATGTGAAACCTAAAATTGGAGGCTGTGGAAGGAAAGAAGAATTGTTTTTCTGATGGCTGAATCTTGGAGATGGAGGCTCAAAGTTGCAAAAGTGAGAATTCAGGAAGCTCCCCAGCATCACTCATGAAACATGCCTCCTTCTCAGTATGAATGTCAACATTATGCTACCATCTAAAGCTAAAGATCAGGTTTCTCCAGACTTTCAGAGTCATGAGAAATTTGAAGTAACATAATCTCTTCATTTTCATCAGCGTTTATCGTACTGACTGGCATTTCTCAAGGACATTGGAATAGGGTGTACATGTGAATGATGATTGGCATATGTAAGAAGAATACTGCTTCCTTGGAAGCATCCCCATGAACTAAGCTGATCAATAAAGAAAAGTAACACAGAAAACAGTGATTGAAAAAATATCTACTCAGAATTTTGTTGTAATTTTGAGCCCTTGAATCTTTACTTTCAAAAATGTTATGTTAACTTGATTCTGTAATGGAAAGGTACCTTATTAATTTATAAACTTAGCTGCATGAAATATTTTTTGTAGCAATAAAGCATATTGTATCCCTCCCAGAATGCCTTACTAAAATTAAGGTTTACTCACAGGAAATCAGAACTTTATTTTTAAAATGTTTATTAAAGATTTTCCTCTTTTCATAGTCATTGAAAAATAAGATTGTACCAAATGTAACTTGCTGTATGAGTGCCAGAGTAACTTCAGAATTAAAATTGGGTTATCTAGTAGACTAGAGTTTTGGTGCAAGCCTTTTTTAAATAATACTTTGAGTATTGTAGGCACTAAAAGTGATTTAAGAAAGTCATTCTAGTTTCTGGATATAAAAACGTGGCAGGCTTGGTTTTTTCTGTTCATTTGTTTTATTTCTGTTCATCTGTCAAAGTTTTGACTAACAGAGAGGTGCATAAGAGTCAAACCTTCTGTCTCTTACTTAAATATAAATATGCAGTAATTGTAAAGTCTGGGGGCTCCTTACCTTAGATATCTAAGGTGGCCTTTAGATTGGCATAATGCACAGATCTCCCATGCATCCTCTAGTATACAACCAAATATGCCACACCTATCCTCTACACCAGCTGCAGGGCGGTTCAGGGCTTCTGCAGTGTGGAAAGGTGGGATTAAGCATGAGGAAAAGAAGGAGTAGGTCCTAGGAGGAAAGTGAAAGATTAAAAAATTCAAGGGCAACTGCTTGCTACTGAGATTCTGAAACTCTGAAAATTATTTAGAATTTGAAAGCTATGTCAACTTGATCATGTAGAACTTGGTTGGCGTGGGGAATCTGTTACACTGTTCTGCAATAAAAATAATACAAATATCATGGCAAATGATGGCATACAAAGAGAAAGCTGTAATTTTTACAACAGTAGAAATACCAGTAGAATATTTTAAAATATTCCTGATCATGACAATAGTAATCAAGTTAGGAAATCCAAGTAATTGGAAGACCACACAGATCTGGGTAAGTGTGAGTCCTGGGCAGGATTCACCATGACTTTCCTACTTGATCATGGTTGAGGTTGGACTTGCGGAAGAAGAGGTAAACAGTTGTCAAATGTTCCTCGTGTCCTAATTGGTCACTCCTACTCTTTTGGTTCTAGTGGGAATGGGAAAGAAGGAAACATAGAGATGAGCAGAATGGGGGGACTGGGAGGTTACAGAAGAGAAGAGCCTGGAGAGAAAGGTTGAGCAGGAAAGGACTGATGGTAGCTCAGTCCTAACTGTCACCAGTTTTCTTCCCCAAACTTGAATACTGACTCATAAAACGCTCCCCTGTACCCAAGGGCATGTAACTTTTAAGACTCTTCTGAATGTTGGTCTTAAAAAACATATAGAATGTATTTGCTAAAAATAAATTTTAGCTGAGGATTTAGCTCAGTGGTTCCACCGCCTGCTTCGCAAGTGCAAGGTCCCGAGTCCAATCCCTGGTACCAAAAAATAAATAAATAAAAATAAATTTTAAAAGCATATGATAATCATGTCATCTCCTTCCATGCAGTGGTTAAAACAAACCATGTGGCACTTATTTGCATTTTTGTTTTTGCTTATTTTTAATACAGCCAAAATATATGTACCTATTTTAATCAATACCATGGTTCTGTGCAATTTCAGCCATAAACCGGTGCTGATTAATTTCTTCAACAAAGCAGCATATTAAGTGTACTATAACTAGTGTTGTATCATAATTAATAAAATGAAATTATTTGTAGGTCTCAGATACTATTCTTTTAGTTTTTCATATTTATCTTTTTCCTGGGAATACATGGGTTTGAGGTCTTAATGATAAGCATGTCTCATCTTTACTGTTTAGACCTGCATTTAGTCATATGACATTCACACATCCTTACATCATTCAGTTAAAAGATATTACATATAGATTGTCAACTCTGCACCTGGCATTGTTTTAAATGCTAGAGATCTGTTACTGAATGGGATAGGAAAATAAAAAGCATAAAAGCATAGCACTCTGGGAGGCAGAGGCAGGAGGATTGCAAGTTAGAGCCCTCCTGGGCAACATAGTGACTTAGCAAGACCATGTCTTGAAAATTGAAAAATAAAAATAAATAAAAGGTTAGGGATGTAGCCTAGTGCAAACCCAATAACACCAAAAAATAAAAGTATAAAAGCATAGCACAATATGCAAATTTATCAGGGAGGAAGTCACAGTGAAAAAGCAGTGGTGATATTATTCTTTTCCAGAATTAGAGGGAAGCACAGTCAGATATAAGTAACTCAGACTGACTTTTGCTTTATTTCTCTCCGATTAAGAAACTGATACTAACTTCCTGAGTTTATAATCAGATCAAAGTGTTACTTAGAGCAGCTGCCTCAAGTTTCCTGTCTCCAGGGTCCAGTTAGGCTCTAAGTTTTAAATCTACTTAATTGGTTTTGTTAACAATCACTTTTTCAAAAATGGCAGCACTACATGTGTCAGTATCTTAGAAATTCTTGGAGTAACAGGAATTAGAGAGAGATCTTTGATATCATGTTATCTAATACACTAATATTAAAATAAAGACTGAGGTCCTCAAAAGTTCAGTGTGAAGAAATCAGCACCAGAACTGAGGTCTTCCCAATCCAATGGTAGCTGAATCTCCTCTCACTATTCTACATAGCTATTATAATTCTGTAAGATGGTTTTACTACACTGCAATGAAATAGCTTTGAATTGTAAGTATGATAAAATTCACCGTATACTTTAAAACATTATTGTATGGGCTGGGGATTTAGCTCAGCAGTTTTGGCGCCTGCTGTGCAAGCGCAAGGACCCGAGTTCGATCCCTGGTACCAAAAAAAAAAACCAAAACATTATTGTAAGTGAAAGGAGACAGACCCCAAACCACATACTGTATGATTCTATTTGTATGAAATGTTCAAAATAGGCACAAAGTAGATTAGTGTTTATGAGGGTGTGGAGGAATTGGGAAATTAGGACTAACTACCAATAGGTACAGGTATTCTTTCTGAGATAGAAATACTCTGGAGTTAGTGGTGATGGTTGTACAACATAATAAATACATTAAAAGCCACTGAATTGAGCACTTTAAATTGGTGAATTTTATATTATGTGAAATGTATCTCAACAAAAATGCTACTAAAATCACCATATAAAATTTATTTTCAAAAACTATAAAGGGAATGATTTACTTGCTGTGTGTGTATCTGACTCACCCAAGATACATTTTCCTGTTTTTGCCCCTGTCTCTCCCAGAGTTTTGTTTACTTGTTCACACTTGGCTAAGAGGAAAAGAAGGCTGATTTGACACATTGGTAAGTTTACAGTACTGCTTTATTGATCTTCCTCTCTCCCCATCAGTCATGGAAAGGAAGTGTTACTAACGGCAGAGTGTGTCTGGATTTCTGTAATGTCCAAAACACCATGATTTTTGTAAAATTAACTTTACAAGTTTGTAGAGCAGGATCATGCAGGAAATGGACATACTATCCTCATAACTTACACATATAACTGTTCATTTTGAACAATTTTTGTAGGCCTTATACTCTGCTAGGCAATAAAGTTTAGTTTATCTTAAGACAGAAAGGAACAAAAATCAATCAGCACTTCCACTAAAGGGCTCCTGGTAACCTCCAACACTTTTTCCAAGCAATGACATATGAGTTCACCTTTTGCTTCTATTTCCATCTGTGCTTTTGCTTTCCAGAGGCAATCAATCTCAACTTACCCTACAGAAAAACAAAATGTTCTGACCAAACTATATGCTGCCTATAAAAAATATAATTTAAATATAAATATGCAGATTCATTAAAATTATAAGAATGAAGAAAGATATACCACCCTAAACTGAATCAAAGTTGAAGTGGCTGTATTAATATTAGACATAGTAGATTTTGAAGCAATAAGTATTACCAGGGATAAAAAAGGTTACATTATTATGTTAAGGCACTAATACATTGAGAGGATCTAATAACCCAAAATTTGTATGCATCTAATAACAAAGTTTAAAAATACATGAAATAAAGCTGATAGGAAAAATGGGCACATCTGTATTTATAGTCAGAAATATCAATACTTCTTTCTCAATAATTGATAGAACAAGTAGCTAGAAAATCAACAAGTATATAGAAATGTGGACACTATTAACTAAATTAACTTAAGTGAAATTTATAGAATACTTCACCCAGCAACAGCAGAATATATTTTATTTTTAAGTGCAAATGACACACTTTCTATGGCAGACCCATATTAGGACATAAAACAAGTCTCAGTAACTTTAAAAGTCATACAAAGCATGTTTCTGACAATAATGGAATTAAATTAAAAATCAGTAACAGAAGTATTCCTGGAAGATCCTCAAGTGGTCATTAAATTATATACTTCTCTAACACATTGGTTAAAGAAGAAATCAAAAAGGAAATGCAAAATATTCTGATCTAAATAAAAATGAAAACAGCATATTATGTGGTCTATTTTGGAGAACGACCCATGTGCAGCTGAAAAGAATGTGTATTCTGATTTTGTGGGGTGGAAGACTCTGTAAACATCTGTTAAGT
>NW_004624736.1:18943648-18971057 GCF_000247695.1 Heterocephalus glaber | reverse complement strand
ACAATCTCTGCTGTTATCTGAGAAATTATTTCTGATTTCATTTTTTCCAGATCCTCTTTTGTTTCCAGTTCAGGGAGTCCAGGTGGTTGAGTATCAGATTGTTCCATCTTGTTTCCCTTTGGGGTTACTTTAGGTGATCTGGGAGTCTGGTTTTGAGATTTGTTTAAGTGTGTTCTCATTTCAGCTGGGGTGGGGTGGGGGGTGTGTGCTGCTAGTGCCTGTGCAGCTCATCTTCTCTGTGCTGTGGGCAGTGGTATGGTGACCCAGAAGGTTCACCTCCTCTGCGCTGGGGGCGGCTCTGCTCCTCGGTGCTCCAAAGGTAGGCTGCCTTCTACTTCTAAAGTTTTATCTTCTGGCTCATTTGCTTTATCTCTAGCTTGGGTAGTCATAGCTGGTTAAGCCATAGCTGGTTCCCCTTCACCCAGCCAAATGCTCAGGAAAAATCAATCAAAAAACAGCATATTAAAGATTGTGGAATGCCAGTAACTTACATAGGGAAAATTTTATAGCAGCAAATGCTCACATTAGGAAGAAAATTCTGAAGTCAGTGATATTGCTTCTATTTTAAAAACAGAAATAGAACAAAACACAAACAAGGAAATAATAAAAATCAGGCAGGAATCAATGAAATAAAAAACTGAAAAATAGCAAAATGAGTGAAACCAAAAGCTTATTCTTTGAGAATATGAAGGATAGAGGAAAGAAGGGAAGGGAAGAAGGGAGGGAAGGGGGAGAGAGACAAAGAGAGAGAGCCTCTAGTCAGATTGATTAGGGAAAAAATAAATAATTGAATTATTAATATTAGGAATGGGAGAGATTGCATCCCTGCAGATTCTATAGCTATTGAAAAAGATAAGAGTGGCAGGGGATTTAGTTCAGTGGCACTGTGCCTGCCTGGCAAGCACAAAGTCTAGATCCCCAGTACCAAAAAAAAAAAAGAAAAGAGAATATCATTAAAAACTTAGTGTCAATAACTTCAACAACATAAATGAAATAGATAAATTCTTTGAAATAACTACCAAACTACCAAAGTACAATAAAAAAGAGATAATATGAAAAAGTCCTATAACAACTAATGAAATTGACTGTAGTTTAAAACTTTCTCACAAAGAAAACTGTAGGCTTGGATAACTTCACAGTTGAGTTCTACACATATTTAGGGAAGAAGTAATACAAGTTCTACAAAAACTCACCCATAAAATTGGAAAGAATACTTTCTATCAATAATGCTCTGATATTAGACTACACAAAAATATTACCAGAAAAGAAATCTACAGAGCAACTATCTCTTATGAATATTGATAGAAAAATTCTAAACAAGATTTTACCAATTCAATCCCAACAGTGAACACACATGGACAATAAATCATGACCAAGACACTGTTGAGAAAATGAAAATATAAGCCAGGGACGGGAAGAAAATTTTTACTATGCACGTATTTAATGATTTATATCCAGACTATAGTTTTAAAAATTCTAAAATTCAATAATAAGTTTTTTTTAAATGAAGAGATGATTTTAACATATTTCACTAAGAAAAGATACAGAGATGGCAAATAAGTGCATGAAACTATGTCCAAAATCATTATTAGGTAGCACTACACACCTAATAGGATGGCTAAAATGGAAAGTCAGCATGTCCAGTGTTGGTGAAGATATAGAAAAACTGGAGTAGTCATACACTGCTGGTGAAACTATAAAATGACACAACCACTTTCACCAAAAATTTGATGGTTTCTTTAAAAGTTAAACATACATCTCTCATATGATATAGCCAGTGCTCTCCTATGTGTTTACCCAAGAGAAAAAAGAGCATAATTTCCATTCAAAGACTTATACATGAATGTTCATAGCAGCTTTATTTGTAACAGCCAGAACAGTAGACAACCCAAATGTTAATTATCATATGAATGAATAAGGAAATTATCTTTACATTATAATGGAATAAAACAAATGAGTTATTGATACAACATGTATGATATTCAGAATAATCCTGCTGAGTGAGAGAAGCCTGACCTCCCCCGCAAAAAGAGTACTTAACACATACATACCCCATTTATAGAAAATGTAAAAGAATCTATGGTGCCAGAAAGTAAGTTGCCTTATGTAGGAATGGGATAGGAATAACAAAGGCAGAGAGAGGGATTACAAGGAACATGAAACTTTTGAGCATGACAATGTATTCAGTATCTTGATTATGATAAGGATGTTACAGATGTACATATATCAAAGTCTGGGCTGGGAATGTGGCTCAGTGGTAGTGTTTGCCTACATCTGCAAGGCCATGGGTTCAATCCTTAAGGGCCAGGAGAAAGACACACATGTATTAAAATTGATCAAATATGTGTTTATTAGTTGTCAATTATACTTTAATAAAGCTTCTTAAAGAAACAGTAAAATAATATCTACAACAGCTAGAAATTTTTCAAAAGAAAATGAAAACTATACATATAAACTATATTTATTTCAACAATAAATAGGATAGAATTACATGATTCAGATGGCCAATGATAGAAAAATGTTTAATAGAATATTACATGGCCTGATTAAAAGGATAACTCTATCATATGATGTTAATTTAAAATAGAATATAAAATAACATGTACCATTTTAATAGCTACATTACAACAGGCATATTCCAAGGGAGAAAAACATGAGGTGGGATAATATCTCATGTATATATCACTAGCCATATATCCTAAATTCTCTAAACTGAAGTTTACTACATGTAAAATGAAGACACCAATAACTTCCTGGAAGAACTGTAAAAATTAAATGTAAAACTAAAAAGAATGTGCTTGGGACACAGTAAGCACTCAATAAAAGACACATTTTTAAAAGCATGTGTGTGTGTGTGCATCTGTGAGTGCATGCATGCATGCATGTGTGTAATACAAAGCCTGCATCTGCACTTGGAAGAAAGTAGCAACTTCAAATGTGCTTGTTTTCACCAGGGAATAACTAGCAGGAAGGAGAAACTGGAGGCTGGAGAATTGGGGTTTTAAGGTTGTAAATAACAAATGTGAACTTTCACACATTTAGGAACATTTTTTATTGAATATGGTGATAACTTGAATTTTTGGAAATATCCAGATGACTGAGGAACCCCTTTTAAAAACCAACTATGCCTTGCTTTGAGACAAGAACTATCATATACCAATCTCAGTCTAAAAGGAGACAAATTAAGGAGCAGTTCTTCACAGAACAGAAAGAGTTGTTAGCTTTGCTAACGGATTGGACTTGGACGATAGATATTTACTAAGCATAGCTTCTCCCTGGAGCCACCTTTTCAAAATTTCCTTTTGCATTCAGCATTTAAGAATACATTGGTTGTGTATATTGAAGAGACTTTTGTTTACAAATCATGCTCCAATCAACACTTGAAGATCTGAATGATGTGAAAGGGAGAGAAAAGTGATTTAGTCAGTGTGGGCTTCAGGAAGGATTCAGGTCAGAAGCTCATTAACAAAAAGACCACTAGGAGCTTGCTCTGTAAATCCTTTCCTTTATAGCTTTCCTACCCAGCAGAATCATTCGGGTAACTGTGATTAGACACAAAGAAAGGCTTCTAGAAAGAGGTTCATATTTGAGTCCAGTTGAACTTTTGCAAATGTGTCGAAGTCCTATTAAGCTTTATGGCAAACATGAGCCCGGCATCAGTTATTCAGTGAAGGCAAACCCTGGCTGGAAAGTTTGCTTTGCTTTTGAATTTTATTGTCATAATTTTTCACAGTGTGTCTCATGCCACCTTTTTACTTAATTCCTGTACCTCAGAGGGAAAATGTGTAATATTTTAATATTTATGTTACAGGTACTTAAGATTATGTTTCTGTATAGGTGTTGCCAAGATAGGTAAGCCAACTTTTATTTATAGAGAGTAGAAAATATAAATCTGTCTAAAATCTTTCCTGAGATGAAGGTTTTAATATTTCCAGAGTTGATTTTTGTGCCTACTCTTGGACAGCCATAGAGATGGCTGTCAATACAAGGTGTCATTGTTTTAGGTATACTCTCCACAACTAGCTTTCCCCCCCAACTTTCCTCTCGTTTGGCAACTCTCCTTGCATTCTGTCCTACATTTGGCCCTGAGTCAGTTGAAAGCTTTGCAAGTTGATTTTCCATTCCCATCTGAATTTTCACTTAGCTGTGGAACTGTTTTCCATGTGTTTTTAATCATTTGTCCATGTGTTATGAGCTTATAGGGACAATATGGTTCTCCCAAGCTGCCTGCACTGTATAAGCAGAAACTGGCAAGGTGGCCAGGAGGCGAACAGTTTTCAGACAGATGCCCCTACACTCACTCTGTTGGTGATGCACCACCTCCATCTTCCAACTGGAGCACAACAATTTTCAAGCTGCCTGGAGTTACCTAACAGACATATTGTCCTCTGGCGCAAGTCACTTTTCTTAGGAGTGTCATTATCCTTTGGGAAAGACTTGACTAAGAATTGTGGCAATGGGACAAAGTTCAAAGACCTGGTTGGGAAATAAAAAATGACTTATTTTTTTTTTCAAACTCAGTAGAAATTTGATTTTAAAACACAATCTAAGCATAGAGAATGAAGGATAAGTTCTCTAGGACAAAGAGGTACCTCTTGAAAAGTAAAGTATGACAAAGAACTCTGCCAGAAATTTCTATCCACATTTGTGTTAGATTTGGTATATTAAAATAAACATCCATTAGCCTCCTAACCATAAAGTAAGGGACCAGCAACAAGAAAGAAACAGAAACATGTGTTAAACAAGATCTCTGTGCTCAGAATTGCTAACTGTGTAGTCTTCGGCAAACATAGTCCCTGCCCTGGAGTAAGTCTTCACACCCCAGTTAGGGAGACACGCATTCCCAAATTAAGCCGAGTCCAAGGAATCACTAACTGTCTAAACAAAGAAGGAACCCAGCTTCTAGAACCCCAAATAAACTCTGGCGTTATGGGTGAGGGGCTCCCTCATAAATCCTCCACTAGCTAGGTGTTGGCTGGAAAGCAGGCAGCTTTTGTAGCTTAAAACTTGAGGATTCTCCTAGCTTTTTTTGTCCACTCTGACCTCCCTTTCTTTCTCATTCTTTTCAGGACTGATTTTGTGACAAATGAATTAAATACTGCAGAGAGTATAAGTGGCTATAAGAAGTCAGGGGCAATCCTGGGAAGGAGGTTTTAAAGGAGTGCTGGAACAGGGCAGACTCCAGTGGGTTGCTATGTGAGTGGGTGTGAGAAAGGAGAGGTCAGGTTTGAACAAAGTTTTCCAACATTTCCCTTGTGAAAGCAGATGACAACACTGAAATGCAGAACCTGAACACTTTTCTGGTATAAAGAGACAGTTTTAAAAAATGTGAAACAATCAATCTACACAAAAGCTAATGGGAGGCAACCAGGAGGTGAGGGAGTTTGACAACATGGTAGATTATTCAATAAAGCAGGTTGGAAAAGATGCAAATCTAAAAGTAGACGACAAAGGAGAGATGAACCAGCATGGTTTTGTGGTCACATTTGAGGAAACTCCTCTACCTGATGGCTTCTGTCTTTCTCACAGAAAAGGGGGGTGAGGTCATTTGCTTTTGATGAAAGAGGTAAAGCAGTCAGTGGGTTGAAATCCTTAGGGATTTTAAATAATCAATATGAACAATGAAGAGTTGACTAGAGCAATAATAAAGATTGCTGGGCAGTGAGTAACAGGGTTCATTCAAGACAGAAGACAAATTAGATGGAATTAATGTGCACTGTTTTCACATTGTCTCTGGTAGTTTTCTTGATTTCAGGTGTGGGCCCAGGGAAGTTAGGCCGCTGGGTCTCTCCAGGGCCGGAATTTTTCTAGATGAGCACGAGATAAGGAGTAAAGAACAAGGAAGGTGGGAATATTACAGAAGTTTAAAATGATGGACCTTGAAATCCAAGCTGGATAGGAAAGAAAATGAAGACCAGAGAACTTATAGATTCCCAGTAATGAATAAACTCATCCATTAATTCTTGAGCCAGTAGTTTTGAGTATTTACGTGCTATGTGAAAGGAATTGGTTGGCAGCCTGAGATAGTGTCTAAGACGATCCAGCTAATACTTTCAGACTTTAAAATTGAAAGTGGGGACAGATGTTAAGCAATCATTGACATAAAATATTATTTATTGGCAATTGTGGTAGCACTATGACAGGGATAATGTAGAAGACAGAGGCCGCATGAGCAACTGAGTGAGAACTGGAAGGACAGAACACGCTGTGAGAGTGCAGTGGGTGTCACACTTCAGGAGCACTGGTTCTTGCTAAGAACAGATAGGAAGAAAATGGGGAGGGAGTGGAGTAGGTATCTTCAGATTTCAGCTAGGAAACTGATTGGGGGTCCACGTGAGGCTGATGGCATGGTATAGTGTCCATAGTTGGCCCCATCCCTGTGGATACCGAAGCCCAGAATGATAGCAGGATTTGGGGTGAAAAGAAAGCAATAGGCTAGATGAGCAAGACAGGGTGAACATTGTTGTCCCTGGTAATTTTAGGGATGCAAGTTCGTGCCTGAGAGCCTGTCATTTACAAGCCATAAGGCAGATCCAGGAATCGGATCTCCTTTTTCTGGGTTCAAGACCCAACTGACATCTACTTGCTTTACTCACCTCTGAGAGCAGCATTCTGGAGAATGAAAAGCAATGAAGTCAAATTTTAAAGATGAAGAAGAAAGAGAATAACAGAGATTTTACCTCCATGAAAAAAGAAAAAGAAAAGAAAAAGAAACCAAGGATGGGTTGCTGCCATTGCAGGGGTGGACAGCTTGGCATGGGGGAGAGGTGTCAGAAGATCTGCCTTTTATTGTGCATTTTTGGGGGGTATTATTGAATCTTTTTACTATGTATTTTTACTGTGTATTTATTGCCTATTGAAAAACAAAAGAAATTTATTGCACAATGTTAATTGTGCTTTCTGGCACTCAACAAATATTTACTGAATAAAATTAGCACACAGAATGTGTTTTTGGCATTTGGCATACTTGAAAATTCCTGATTAGTATAGGAGTGGTTTTCTTTGTATAGATTTTCCTTATATAACTTATTTTGAACTAGATTCTTGGTACAGTTTGCAAAACAGACTAGGCCTGATCCTGGTCACCCTTACCAGTCATTTCTGAGACAGCACTCAGAAAGTGCTGTGTAAACCAGTGACAGTCCTGTCGGGGCTCCCTCATGGTGGGTGCTTCCAAAGAAGGCGGTGGGTGTGACAGGACCGGGTCTACATTTTAAATAAGTTAGTAAATTACTGATAAAATGATTGAAGGGCAAACCGTTTTACTCCTTTCCTTGTCCTTTAGAAAACAAGAAAAAAGATTCTGCCTTCTTTTAAGGCTTTTTTTTTTTTTAAGTAATCTAAATGCCTGTGATACTTTTATCTTTTAAAAAGAGAAGTGGGTGGGCTGGGGATTTAGCTCAGTGGTTTCGCAGCCTGCTGCGCAAGCGCAAGGACTGGAGTTTGATCCCTGGTACCAAAGAAAAAAAAAAGAGAGAGAAGTAGTTATTAGGCAATGACATGCACTCCAAAGATTTCTCCCGAACTCCATCAGTGTGGATTCCCTTTTCCAGCTCTCACATGCTCATCTCCTGCCTCGAAGCCGCCTCTCTCACCTTTTGTTGATTTGAGTCTGGAGTTTTCAGGGAGAGAATCAGCCTCTGTTTCTCCTCAGAGAGCTCTAAGTTCTTTCCAGAACCTGAGATACTGTAAGGAGGACAGAAATGGAGCCGTCCTCCCACAGACAGCTCCAAAAGGCCAACACTCACACTGGGTGTTGTGGCCCAGTTTGCCTACCCGTTTTGTAAGTGTCACTAGCATAAGGAAGCATATTTGATTTAGGTATCTTATGAAGTCCTCCAGGGATTCTGAGGATGTGTTAGAACCTCTGAAAACCAGGACCAGTTGAATAGAGAGTCAGATTATACTAGGCTCAAGTTGTTCAATTGGAGGGAAAGAATCCCAAATCCTGGCCCTCAGGCCCTCACCACGGCTGAGGTGGAGGAGGAGAGAACTGACCCTCAGGGCTCCTCAGCCAGGTTTGGGCCTGTTTCACAGTGGCGTTTGGTACAAAGTCTATCAACAACTGTGGTATTCTCTCTTACAACAACTTCCACGGTGTCCAGAGGGCTCCCCAGACCTGTCTCCCTGTGATCCACCCAAGCTGAGTGGGGACTCAATGTCTGTGTCAGCTAAGAGACAGAAGCTGCATGGCTTCATTAATGCGACGGCGTATTTGTTTAGTCTCTTAAGAGTGGACCATAACTTGTTCACTCTTGTAGCTTTGGCACTGCTGAGAGGACTCAATAGTGACCAATATGAAAGTCACCTGCTTTTAGCTATAAAAGACAGAAGTCAGAGCAGGCTTCTCATCCCAGAAGGGTTTATTTCGCTAGATTTACCCTTCAGGATAATTATACATTTTCTCAACAGGAGTGACAGAAAAGCAAAAAGTCTCCAGGAGTGATTTTATAAACACCAAAATGTAGGTCCAGAAGATGGAAGAGTTGAGGTCTAAAGAAAGGTTAAAAATGAGTAACTGAATCCCCACAGATAATACAATAAAGTTAAAGAACATATAGAATCACTAGCCTATCTAACCTGCTTGAGAACACGGAACAAAATTGTATTATCAGTCATCTCCCTATATCTAACATTTTAGATTTTTTGGCTTTACAAAGTGGATGTTTCGCAAATTTCAATTCAACAAAAATTATTTCAACCTTATCCTATGTTTAACAGTTCCCAAACTGAGCAACCTGAGACCCCAGATGGAAACTTTGGGTTAGTCTTCAATTCTGGGAACTACTAGACACTGATAGAAATGGAGTTTTAGTTGCTGAAAAGTAGTTTAAAGGGAATCAGAAAAGGTATTTTAGCCGGATTTCACACCACCTTTATTAGCAGGGGATCTAGTGGCTGAAATTCCATTTAATTTAAGAAATTTAAATAGCAGGCATTTTTTAAAAGGTAATTTAAAAGAAATGACAAACATTAATGTTCATTTTGTATGGATCAGTGGCACCTTAATACTATCACAGTTTCTATGGATATTAGGTACAAGGAAATATATTTCTTTTCAGAATTCTGGTAAAATGACAATTCACTTACAATTAGTTTACTGTTGTAGGTAGAGGAACTTACTTGTGGCTTTACCTCAAGAACACAAATGCCAGGAAAGCATACTCCAGCAGACCAGTTCTTGGAAGAAAACTTAATGAGTACCAAAAAGGTGTATGTGTGGGGCATATTCCAGGGTTATTTGTGTGGCTGAAAGGAAAGAAGATACTGATTAAAATAAAATGGAAGGAAATATAAGCAAGCACTGCCTTGGTTCCCAGTGGGGACACTGCTGGAATGGTGACACAGGTTGATTGGATTCAGTTCTGGCGTTTCAGTTACGTAGATTTGTTTCTCACACCCTTGGCTGATTTCAAATAGTCATTTAATAAGTTTACGCTTGATCCCTGAAGACTCTTGTTTATCTTGGTCTCATTTAACTTGGTTATCAATTATTGTAGTATGAAGAAAGATGTAGATTCAGTGAGGTTAGGAACTGGCAGCCAGCTTCATGCCCAAAGTTATCAATGGTGGTGTTTAGAATCCCCGTCTCAAGTCTAGCTCTTTGTTTAACTAGAGGAAAATTTGATAAGAAAGCTTAAGAAGACATTTCCCCACCCTCACTGAAGACTGATGAGTTGTCCGCAGCTATTTAGGGTCCTGTTGAGAAATTTGTGAACAATTGGAAAGGTTTACTGAGGACTGATCAGTTGTGAAATTTGACACCCGGTATTTGGTTCTTAAAAGGAGAGGATTAACGTGGAACTGAATTTCCACGTGTGGAAAAGGACACCGAATCCCTCTACTCTGTTCACCAAGCCCAATGCACACATCATTAAAAGGCAGTAGGTCTCTTGCTCAACAAAGTTAATACCCTTCTGTCTCTTTCCCTCCCTTACCATTTTGATATACTTCCACTTTAGCCCTGTGCATTTTCCTAAAAGCCTGGGTTTTTGCTTAATGTGTGCTCCTAATTTTTACATTATACTTCTCTCATAAAAACATAATGTCTATTCTGTCCCAGCACAATCCAGATGCTCAGCAAATGTTAGCTGACTCTATCTTCTTCTAATAACAGGGTTGGGAAATCCAGGCAAAGAATGAGTTGTTATTGCTAACACAACCCTTTAAATCTCAGACCATAGCTAAACTGTCTGCTAAATACCCCCTGGGTGCTAGGCTTTCACTGGGGCCTTCTAAATTACACAAAACTAGAGTGAAGGCAGGACTCCATTAACACTGCATAATTCAAGCAAACAATCAATGTGTTTACCCTGCCTGGCTACTGACCACCTGCCCTCACCCCCACCAGGCAGGTTTCTATATATATGTTGTCTGTTCACAATCCTGCAGCGAGCCTCACCATCTGTGAACCAGAAGGAAGAGCTGTCCTCTGGCACCATGCATCTCCTCCTACTTCACATGCTTTTGCTCCTGCCTCTGGGGAAGGCCAGCTGGCGCCTGGACGACCACCAGAGTCAGAGTGCTCTTTCCCTCGAGTTCCTAGAAAGGAGTCGAAGAGAGCTCCCCATGGCCAGCCCCGAGGAAGCTGAAGATAAGCCAGATCTGTTTGTCGCAGTTCCACACCTGGTAGGCACCAGCCTGGTAGAGGAAGGCCGGAGGCAGAGAGAGAAGATGCAGTCCAGGTTTGGCAGGTTCTGGAAGAAGCCTCAGAGAGACTTGCATCCTCCTAGGGACTTGGAAAATGAGTACTTCCCACTCACAACCCAAGCTCTCCCTCAGCCAAGGAATGGGATAAAAGTGGAGAAATCTCCTGTCTGGGAAGAAGCCAAGAGATTCTGGCACCACTTTATGTTCAGAAAGGGTCCAGCTTCTCAGGGTGTTGTCCTGCCCATCAAAAGCCATGAAGTGCATCAGGAGACCTGTAGGACAGTGCCCTTCAGCCAGGTATGTGTCCAGGGAGGGCATGATAAGGGTTTGTGAGAGCAGGACAGCCAGGGCAGGTGGAGTGGAGGTGACAAGGCTGCTGGGGGCCTGAGTCTCACCTACCTCCGGACTTGGTCCTTGGCACACATCATAGGATTGGCAAAACATGGACATGTTCCCTAGATTTGACTTCTCACCTCTCCACTGTTTCTTGGCATGTTGGAGATGCTACAAGAAGAGCGTGCTGCTATTGTCAATATCAGTAATCATCATATTGTTGATCTAGTGCTTTGTATTATTTATTTATTTTTATATTGGGAGTGTAAGACTATACCCTCAGTCAGAAAATTGGGAATTTATGGCAATCACCTCTCTGTAACTCTCTTTCTGCATCTGCGAGGCTGTCTACGAGTAGGTCCACTCCATCTGTAGATAGGTGAGATACACTGCACTCCTCCCCAGACATGCTCACATACAGTTATGATGTTCTTAATCTCTGTAGGTCCCATCCAACTAATTCATAGCTTTATGAACATCTTCTTCAACAGTTGTCAAAGCTATTTAACTGCTAAAAAATTACCCTACAACCTCAAAGTATGTGGGATTCTCAGCCCAAAGTTGCCATTTTTAGTATTATGATGGTAAAAATGATTTAGTTTAACTGATTTTTCTCATAAATTTTGAAAAACAATCTTGATGTGCGATCACATCTCCCCACATCCTATTTCCTGATTCATGTTGTTTTGGCTGATTTATCACTATCATGATCAATACCATATTACTTATTAAGACAAAGGAGCTTTCTACTACCTAATTCCTCTAGTCCTGGTAACTATCACACTGCAAATGTTAAACTGAAATTGACAAATGCATCAGGTTCTTAAACCTGAAGACACTCAACCAAAAGTAAGGCAAGGTAGAGTAAGATTTTACAGTCCAGTAACACTACCCAATTAAGTAGGCATTATTTTAAGTGGATTGACTCTGAAGGCAGTTAAGTATTCTTTCTGAAAGGTCAAGGTTATGTAGCAATGACAAGTCAAAGTAATAAGGACTGTTTTGTTGGACCATATGCAATTACAAAATTGCTCCTAAAAATAAAGCCATCAAATTTCCTTTGAAATTTTTATTTTGAATGTGATTGCTTATTAACTAGAAGTTAAGAAGTTTGACTCATATTTTGAAAAGCACATAAAACTAGGTGTATGGGGTTATGAGAGAGGCAAAGATGATGTAATATGCACAGGCACTGCACTTCTGCTGCACGGAACTTCATAAATGTGAATGCATTGCAGGCCCTGTAAAATGAGATACAGTTACACTCATGGTGTTCTGGTGTATTCTATGATCAATTGAACAAATATATATTGACAACTTGCAATGCACAGTGCACACAAAGAAAGGAAAGATAAGACACAATACTCATATGATTGCTATTAGAATTTTTCCTACTGGTTATATCCAACTAGACGAAACATTTTAGTTTGATATTTATCATGTAGGCTATTTTCATGTTAACTTGATAATTTTCTAAAGGTTAATTTAATAATTTACTCCATAAATTAAGTTAAGTTGAGGAGGCTTCATGCCCTAATAGATACCATCACTTGGATATTGCAAATGTATCCAACATTGGAAAGGTTTGGAAATTTTACTGGGCATTATCCTGACAAACACACTATAGCTTCTGTATCATGCATATCAGGGGCCTGACTCAAGATAATGTAATAGAAATAAATGTGTTTGCCTTTTAGACTGTCACCCATGAGGACTGCGAAAAAGTAGTTGTCCAGAACAACCTTTGTTTTGGTAAATGTGGGTCTGTTCATTTTCCTGGAGCTGCACCCCGCCCGCACACCTTCCGCTTCCACTGTGCCCCGGCCAAGTTCACCACGTTGCACTTGCAGCTGAACTGCACCGGGCCTGCGCCTGTGGTCAAGGTAGTGATGCAGGTGGAAGAATGCCAGTGCAAGGTGAAGACAGAGCGTGGTTACGGACCCCGCCTCCACCCTGGCTCCCAGGACCCCTTCATCCCGGACATTTCCACTTAAAAAGCGATTCCATTGTTACCTCTGAAAGGCAAAATCACAATAGCAAAAGTGATGCCTATTCAGCTTGAGGATGTTCAGTGGGTACACAATGTTGAAAGGAAAGGTGGTCTACAGATGGCACCCTTTAGAGGAAATGGTATTCATTTAGTTACTGGCATATGTTTGGGATCTAGTCTTGGCTAGAATGCTAACGAGTTCTAAAAGTTTTTTTTTAACCTATAAATGAAGAACTTGACTCAGGTGTTTGCTAAAGTTCTTTACACTAAAGCCCATAATCTATTTTCTCCAAATTTTGATTAAAACCCTCTATCAAGGGGCTGGGGATTTAGCTCAGTGGTTTAGCTGCCTGCTGTGCAAGCACAAGGACCTGAGTTTGATCCCCAGTACCAAAAAAACCCCAAAAAAGCAAAACAAAAAGACCCCACAAAAAAACCCTCTATCAAAAGAAGAACATGGACCATAAAATATGGACTTTTAAATAGCTTGTCAAATTACCAGGAAGAAAAAAAGAAAAAGGAAGGATATTCTCAAAAAGTTAGGGTATTCTCAAAAAGGATCCCTCATAGTTTTACCTGCCTTTGTGACTGAGGAAATGCTTTGACACTCGTGTGTGTGTGTATGTGTGTGTGTGTGTGACATTAGGGCTTAAACCCTAATGAGGTCTTCACTCTGAGCTATGTCCCCAGCTGGTTTTGTTTGTTTGTTTGTTTGTTTTTTGAGACAGAGACTCACTAAGTCGCTATATTGCTCAGAATGGGCTGGAGCTTGCGATTCACCTGCCTCAACTTCCCAGAGTGCTGGGATTACAGGCATGTGCCACCAGGGCTTCTCTCAGGTGATTCCCTTCATAAATGTGAGAAGTAATTCATTTGATTGCCTTTTTTTCTTTTTGGTATACCCCAAATAAAGTTCTTAATGTTAGGTCTTTGGCTTTGAAGAAAGAACGCCGGTTGTACTTTTAGCAGTTCACACAAGAAAGAGGAACAGTCACTGATAGTCAAATGAGTACTTACATTATGAGGAAGGAAAACTATATGACCAGGACCAAATTTAAAGGTCACTCCTGAGATCTAATGAGAATAATCAAGAAATTCAGTAGAGTTCAAATTTAATAAATTGTGAATGATTTAAAATTAAAACAATTTACAGGTGAAATACTTTATCCATCTGGCTTTCAGATTAGGTAATAAATAAGGTTTCTGTGTTTGGATGACTTTTTACTATTGTATAAAACTTTTGACAAATTCTATCCAGCAAATGCCACAAGTTCTAAAAACATGAATGTTTAAATGAATGAATGAATGTTTAAATGTATGAAACGTTAGTATATGTAGCATTCTGGCATTTTGTGGATTTAAATGTCTTCTATTTTGCCCTTATTCGATTTCCTTGTCTCAGGAGAAGAGTACTTTGGGGAGATTAGTTGCAAGCATTTTGAAATGTTTTCATGGACTATGACACTGTTTCTTTGACTTCACAAGCAGCCTCTGTTTAAATCTTTCAACCACTGACTTTTAGTAATTGCCTCTTTCTTGCCTGTATTTATTTGTATGCATAGATCGTGCAGAATTGACTTTCCCCAGCCAGATTACTTTTTCTGTAATAATTCTTCAAAGATTCATTGTAATAAATTACTTGATTTGGATCTTTTAATTTCGGTACATACACATGCACACACATGCACAAATGTTTCCAAGTGTAATGACTAATGATTTTTAAAGAAATTAATTTATTTTAAAATTCTATTCCTCTTTAATTACACCATCTAACATGATGTTCTGAAGAAGCAAATGCACTATTTAGTGTATATTATGCAACACATCAATATAATATGAACTACACGGATACATATGTGGCATTTACAACAGAATATATTATACTCTTTGGTGGTCAAAGACAACTTAATTGGCCAAGATGTGGTCATAGGATATAATTGTTAAGCATTAATGATATCCCAGCTGGTCAATATATTTTGGTGCCAAAAGCTATTGAGCAGCTGTCTAGTGTGTAACTGCCTAATTCTGATTATGTAAACCTATCTCTGCCAATTGAAATCTCCTACTCCTCTTTACATCCTTGAAAATCCCTTTTATCTATACTTCCAAATAGACTCTCAAGCCTAAGCTCCAGACAATTATCTTTTATTCAAACTCTGATCTTCCCTTCCCTCCCATGTAAATTCCAGATGGGCTGGCCAATAGCAGGGTCAGAGCTTACATTTATGGAGTAACCGCATGAACCTCATGAAATTGACCATTTACAATCATTTTTATTTGCAAAAAAAAGGCAATTTCAGTGTAATTTGTGTGAGAGGAAACACACAAGTATTGAACATCTAATAAGCACCAGATATTATGCTGTGTCTTTCACAAGCAGTATACAATCTAATCCTTGGAAAAGCTATATGAGGCAGGTAATCACCCTACTTTACAGATGAGGAAAGCAAGCCTTAAAAAATTTTAAAACTTGCTTAAGATCATATGAAGCATATTTTCTATTTGTGTTAAAATATTTGCTCATTTATTTTCCATCAATTTAGATTTAAGTCTCCCAGGTCTTTACCTATAGGCCTCAGAACTATTTTTTAAAAACTTACCTAGCTGTCTATATAGGTAACCTCTTACCTAGAAGTCATCTCTTGAAAGAGAAACCATTCCTAGGTCAAGCTCAGCCAAACACTGCCCTGACTTGATTGGTCTATGAAGCAAGCCCTTCCATGAATCTTGGTCTCGTTTTCCTCTCATAAAAAGTTAGGTTGATAATAATTATCTCAAAATGATTATGATACTCAAGGATGGATAATAGCACTTCAGAGTTTCAGATATCATAGTATTATGAGGGGTTAATTCACTCTTCTCTGTTCAGACTTTCTTTTTTAAAAATTCATTTTGAGAAATGTAAATGACAAAAAGATACTTTAACAAGCACACAAATGCCCATCACCAGAATAAGTAATATTTTACCATCTTTTCATTTAGCCTATTTTTTAAAAGGAAATAAACAATTTCAGTCTAAGTTCTTCTGATCACCATGCCGAGTCCTCTCAAACCCTTGCCGAGTCT
This sequence comes from Heterocephalus glaber, assembly GCF_000247695.1. Next base: position 18,955,018 of record NW_004624736.1, on the reverse strand, counting down.
GTATCACACTCCTTGGAGACTTTTATTTATACTTTCAATCTCTTGTTATAGTTTTAGACATCAATCAATCAACCAACAGGGAAAAGTATTAGGTGGCTGCAAGTGGCATGCAGAGAACTCAAACAGGAACGTATGATAGGCATTGATTCCTGTAGATCGAGTGGTCTTGGGGAAGCTGACGTCACAGCTCCACATTTTTAATTACCTACATCAGTGTTCTACAGTGTGTGTTTCCCTCATACATAGGATTCTGGGTTGTCTTCACAACCATTTCTAGAGGTTTTCTTATATATCTTATCTGTATTCTAGAAACTTACCATTAAATATTTCTCACAGAGAAAAAATATTTCTTACAGAGAATAGTTAACCTAACATTGATAATTTATTTTTTCAGGGAACACAGTTTTCTTTTTCTCTTTGCCATTCGATGACCCCCGTTTATTTCTCACACATCTCATCCATGGCTGGCTGAATATCCACTTTCCATTACTCTGGGACCACACTGTGGACTGCAGCAGACCCTTCCTGGAATAATGATGGTCTTCCTGTCTGAGACAGAGGGAATATGGTGAACAGTTTCTTAAAGATTTTCCTAGGGGCAACACAAAATGACTTTTGTCCTATTTAGTTGGCTAAAGCAAATTATATGTCAAATCTGATTTCAATGGGGTTATGAATTCTAATCCTCTACCAAGGTGGGATGTATAATTTCTTTAAGTTCTCAACTGAATTCCTCACTTAAAATATCAATTATTCTCTGAACTTTTAGAGAATTTATTGTATGTAAGACATTTGTACTAATCACATTTGAATATTCAAAGTTAAATAAGATACATTTCTTGCTACCCCAAGTCTTATAATGTAGTATTAGAGATAATATATGTAAATTATAAGGCAATGCCAACAGCAGTAATAATAACAGCTACAATTATTGAACCCTTATTACATGTTCAGGTGCTTTAGATCCTTATCTCCTCAGAGGAGACCTTTTACATTGTCTCTCCCTCTTTCTCTCTCCCACTCTGTCACAGGACACTGACACTCAGAGCAGTTCACTCATTTAGTCCACAGTATTTATGTGTGCCTGTTATGTGCCAGTCACTGCACATAAAATGAGAATAAATTGATAATTATCTGAATGTAATCCCTATATTTAGAAGTCTACCATCCAGTAACAAGTAATCATGCGGGCTTGCTTCCCATTTATTCTTCTATATAAAGCAGAGTGATGAACTGCCCCCTACATCCCAGTTCCCAAGCTCAAACACCGCTTTCCAGTGGAGACTTCCCTAACTCCAGCAAAGCCAGGTCCACCTCCTACATAATTTCAAGGTACTGCATTCTTTACTTTATGGCACTCATCTCAGTTCCCAATTATACTTGATGTGTGTCATCACTGATCAAATTGTAACTCCATGAGAGCAGAGATCATATTGGATTTTCTTTCACCATTATATATAATGCCTAGGAAAGGATCTAGCACTGAGTAGGTACTCAATAAATATTTCTCATTTGCATATAAAAATAATATCAATAGATATCATATATGTCATTTTTCAGGTATTGCACCAAGAACTTGATATACATTATCTAATTTAATCCTCATGGAAACATATGAAGGAATACCATACCATTTTATAGATAAGGATGACAAAGCTCATAAAGATAACTTTCCAAAGTCCCAGTGCTAGAGAGTAGCAGAAGCTAAATGACTCAAAATATATAATATGTATATAAGTAAATATATAGAATTTTATATGAGCATATATGCATATAAATATACTCTTGTACATGTGTAACATAGAAGTTAATTCCTTCCTAATTCATGGAACATTATCCAAACCTGTTTTAAGTTACCTGCAACAGTCAGGATGCTTTCAACTCAAGAACCAGAAAGCACACCTCAGAATATCTGAAATGCTAAGGGATTCATTGCTTCACTAAGAAGCCTGAAGGGCGGTGAGTGCTCTGTTCTCCGTCCGGCCCCTGTACCCTCTGCAGCTGAGGCCTTTGGTCACACTGTAGATACTGCAGCCCACACATCAGGTCTTGCTCCTCACACACCATGCCCTCTCTAGAGAAGAGGAATTCTCTTCTGCTCATTTCCCCTTTAAACGTCGGCATGAAGTTGGTTATGCCAGGGAAAATGGAACAATGAGACAAAAATCAGTTTCAGATGGCAAGGAATAAAAAGAAAATGCTGACGGGGCATTTGTTCTTCAGGCAACAGTGTCTGGCATAGCCAGGGCTACTTTTCAATTTTGTTTCACGGCTTATTTATCTGTCTTATCTTTCTCTCTAGACTGTAAACTCTTCAACAGCAAGTCTTGCCTATAATACATCTTTGCTACCTTTCTGCTTATAATGAACTGTTTTCTGTTTTATATTTACCTATATATATCAACATACATAAAACTTATGATTTTCATGTTTTATAAGGAGTAAATGTTCAATTCATATAAGCTAAATAAATGAATTTCAGGAGCAACATTTGGAAGAATGGATAACACACATGGTGTGGAAAGTTTTGAATAGCAGCCGGCAGATTTTAAGATGTATTTGGTAGGCAATGTGGAGTTGTAAAGCAGATTAGGATGGTGTGGATTTACAACAGTAGTTTCTGAGGGACCTATAAGCCCCCTGAAATGTGTCCAAATATTGTGGGTGTTCAGGAGAGGGAAGATCCTGTTTCTCAAATGTATCCATGAGCAAAGATTTTAACAGTGGGCATAATTAGTTGGAATGGAGAGAAAGCAAAGAGATCAGGAGAGCTGAAAGAAATCTTAGAAATTGTGTGTACAAACCTTTTACAACAGGAACTTGGGAAAGTCAGGTTTTTGTGTATTTTAAATACACACCACTGTGTCTTCGTCTTGGGTTTGTTTGTTTTAGGCATGAAGAGGTTGCATTTTTCCCTTAATTTTATTTTTTTAAATTAATACATGTTTGCAGTACATGTTTATATTTCTCATGTGGAGTTGTTGCATGTACACAGCACATCTTAATTCCCTTTTTCATCCCCTTCTTCTCCCTCTCTCCCACCTCCCTCCATCTCTTGATCCCCTTCCTATTTGAGAAAGATCTATCCCCTACTTCCTCTTATCTTTTATTCTGCTCTTTATTTATAATTTGGGTTTCTCATATAAAAGAAACCATTCAGTATTTAAGCTTGTGTGTCTGATTTATTTCACTTAACATTATGTTTCTTCTAAGGTTTACATTCAGGAGTTTGCAGTGGTGAAATAGGTGACTAATAATAAATACCCTGAGCCAAGGATAGACTTTCCTGTAATACTAGTTTTCTAAAGCCAACCCTTGCTTACCCACCCACATTTCCAGAATAGGGCTTGGATTTTCTTTTTATTGCTTTCCTTCCACTTATCCTGTTTCCTTCTTTCCTCCAAAAGAAATAATCACCAGTGACCCACCTATGGGTGGCATCTTGGATTAATGTTCTTCAGGGAAATTATCACAACTTCCTCCTGTCTCCTAGCTATGGGAGACACACCTCTTTCGTGACAAATAGCCAAGGAACAAGAATTTCCACTAAGCAAGTTTTATACATCATAATCATATCACAAGAAGGAAATCTGAGTCAGTCCTGCCCAAACCTGAGACAATAAGCAGGTGAAAACATAAATGGATAGACAGATCCTACATCACACTTCAGCACAGTAAGACCTGGAATGGATGCACTCTTCAGGAGTTCCAGGATATATGGAACTCACTCGCTAGCATCTTCAAACACCCAGAAATAACACCCTGAGAGCTCCAGATCCCTGGAACTCATGTAAACCTGTGACTGAAGGGGCTCTCAAATGTGCAGATATGAGCAAAAAAGAAATGATAGCTGGGTTGGGAGTTTTGCTCAGTGGCACGGCATCTGCCTTGCAAGTGCAAGGTCCTGAGTTTGATCCCCGGTACCACAAAAAAAAAAAAAAAAAAAAAAAAAAAAGATACTATAGCCTATTTCCTGATTTTCCTTAAAGGAGATTATAAATCCTTCCATGAGTCTAAGAAAAATTGCAAAGCAGGTGAACTTTTCTTTGGCATCTATTTTTTCTGCTTTCCACTTCTAATCCCAATGGTCTCTCTTGGGCTCCCTTCCCATTGCTCACCTTGTTTCTGGATATTCAGATTATCTACAATCCCCCAGGGCTCCTCATTCATGTCTACTCATCTCTTGCCAATTGATGAATTATTTCGAGTTATACTTATTTAGAAACTAATAGTGTTAGACACTGGGTTGGTTCACTGAGTCACCAAGATGGCCTTGACAGGCTCCTGCCTCTGAGAAAACATTATTTGCTTGGCTAAAGAGTTTCAAGTTTAATTTCATAGGCAACTGCCTCTTAACCCTATCTGTATATTAGAATTACCTGTGAGGTTTTATAATACAAAAATTCTGTTTCTATGGGTACAGGTGAAACTTAAGGATCAGAAGACATTGTTCAGTATGTTTTTAAAACTCCACAAACAGTTTTGCTGTAAGGCCAGACAACAAGGATGTAGAGAATCACAAAACTTTTTGATGCTAGGAATTCTGACCACTTGCTCAGATTTCTTCTAGAAAGCAAACACTGTGCTGTTCTCTTAACCATTCTTGGTGCTCTTGTTGTTTTTTACCAAAACTCTACCAAATTCTTTAGTTTTTAGTTTTGTGCATTTAAGGTGTGACATTACTCCTACTCTGCTAACACAATTGTTGTTGCTGGTGGTGGTGGTGGTAGACCTGGGTTTACATATTTTATCACACCCATGATTCCGTAACCTTTAACTATTATTCTCTGAAATGTGCTTCAGGTACTAACAATGCCTCTTTCTGGGTTCCACATACAGGGAGTATGATTCAGTGGTTTTGGGGGGGAATACTGAGGAATCTAAATTAGAAAGGATTTTTTCATAATGAAGATTTTCAAACATACAAAATAGCTGAAAAAAATAATGCCAAATATACCTCCAAGCTTTCTATCGTAATTCAACAATTGGCGTTTTGCTATATTTGCAAAATATAGCAAAACTTATATGAATGTGTGCATACATTGTGACTTCATATGTTTATTTTGTTGAGCCAAGTGAAAGTAAATTTCAGATATCTTGACATTTTCTTAATACTCTAGCATGCATCTCCTAAGAATAAGGATATTGTCAGATGTGTTAAGAAAAATGTTACCATCACTCCTAGGAAAATTAACAATATTTCCAAGATATCACCTACTTATTTGCTTTCTAACAGACACCTCCTGGATTTAGTTCACTCTATCAAGTGCAGTGGTTTCTCTCAGACATCATGGTGAGTCGATGAAGGAGAACTTTGGGGACAAGAAGCACTTATAGGACAACCCAAATAAGAAGTTAATTCAGGATAGATTTCACAAAGCAGGTCAAACAAATGTTTCACCTTGCCAAAATGTCCATTGCACTTGATACACCACCCAAGCCAAGGTGAACAGGTCATACTGCTCCTCAGAGGCTGCCATATACTGTCTGAACAATAGAAAGGTGAAAGGTCCTTTTTTGTCCTGGGAAACTTCAAGGAATATTCTCCTGCCCTCATTTTTAGAATTGAAATTAGACTGGTGAGTTTACAGCAAGGCATCTATGTCATTAACTACTGGTCTAAGGGGTAAGGTTTGCTTAAGTATACAGGATCAAATGACTCCCTAGTGTGATTAAAGAGTTAAAACTGTGACTCAGTGTCATGCTTCAGGGGAGTTGTAAGAAATGGGGATCATGGAAGTCAGAGTGTGATACTTCTGCATGCTTTCTGATACAATCTCCATAAGACACCATCAGGTGCTGCTGCACATGGTATAGTTTTAATACACTGTTGATATTTATAGCATGGCTATAAAAAGCTTCATAATGACCGCTGGCAGTGCCCATCACCATTAACCATAACACAACTGTGATCAGATGATTTCCAGGAAGAGTCTCTCAGAGCATGGCTTTCACAAATCAGCCCTGGGGAAGATTCCTGGGTGCAGGACTTTCTAACCTTAAGGTCGATCCTTTTCCATGATTTGCTGCATGGCTCCCTGGCATCATAGCAGCAGATTCTCTTCAAGAAGCAAAACGTGAGTTAGGAGGAGGAGGAGGCGATATGGTTGCTCACTTGAACAGGTCTGAGCTTGGGAGAGCCTTTCTGTTCTTGTAAGGCAGTTGTTGGGAAAGTCATCTGAAAGTCATTACTTGTCTACAAGAGCAAAATACAAGGATATCAATAAAAGTGGTATGTGTGCATGTGTGTGAGTTTGGGAGATATTGCTGTCCAAAGGAGCATAGTTTTTAATAAATCCAAGATGTGGTCAGTACCTCCTAAGCAGTTGGTCAGTCTTTCACCCCTGATTTCCTCCGCTGTGTGTTTCCCTGCCCCCAGGCTGTTCTCCCCCGTGATACCAAGCCGCATTGCCTACAGGATTTTCTCAGGCATATCTATTTGGGGTTGTACTGTGTTAACTGCATTCTGCACCTGCCAAGGCTGAGGCTTCCTGCTGTTCCACTTTATATAAAAGGTGGAAGTGAGGTAGGAGTTTAGGGCTAGAGCAAAACCGGTCAAGCAAGTGGGAGTAACTTGTCAGTCATGAGACCCAGGGCACAAGACTAGAACACAGAATCCAAGATGATGCTGCAGCTCTTGAATCCTGTACATGGAACCAATCAGAAAAGTGCTATTTCCAATTCTTCATTTACATTAGGCGTGAAACCAAGTGAGTCTTCCAAAGGTTCCTTTAAACCTGATGCCAGGCCAAGTAAGTTTTTGATAGGACAACCATCCCAAATGCCTTATTTGCAAGAGGAGGATCTCAGTCCAAGAATTCCAGATACAAAAGACCCCTTGCCATTATCCTTGTGGCCCCCGTGATCCTTTTTCACTGGCCTGTGTTCACTCTGCAGACTGTATTTCTTTTCCACCTTCAATAGAAGAACGTCCCACTTCCTTTTCTGCATGTCCTGTCCAATTCTTTGTTAAGGACACCATGAACCTGGAAAGAATTTCTCTGGGACCCAAAAGCTGGTGACAGAAGTTCTGGGGGGCCTAAAATTTTCATTTATTTGATGTGCCTGCCATAGACTCAAAGCAGGTCTGTGGAATTAGTATACAATATTTGGAAATCAACAAAAGTTAATTCTCCAAAGAGTCTAGATCTATAGATACAGCCGAAAGTACCATCTTCATTTAATCTCTGGTACTTGGATTTTTCTTACAGAATTCACAGATTTATTCCCTTAGGTTGCATCATCGGCATGTGAGCAACATGGATTGTCTTCCCCAGCCTTGCACCTCCTTGGATGGTGCTGAGCACTTTCCTTTTTATCTTTCTGAGTACCTAGCCCTTTCTGTTCTCTTGTCCACATAGAAGAGATGAAAGTCATTAAGTTTATACTCTAAGCTTTTCTCCTATCTCCTTCAAACTCTCCCACTTGGTTGCCCTCTGCCTTGTCTTTTGCTCCTGTCTTTGCAACTTAAGTAATTGCTTCTTCTCTTAGCAGAGGTAACCTTCATATTGGACTCCTGTTTCTCCTGGTGCTCCTGCACTCTACTTGGTTTAAGCTTGTAATTCTAAGTTGGCCTTCTCTTGTCTTTTCATGGTCTTGTTTTATAGATTAACCCAGGCTTCCCTAACCTGAAACACAAACTGATAATTAACTCCTTTTATTACTAAATTCTCGCAGCTACAATCAATGTCTCCTGCATCTATTTCCAAATAATTCCAGTCTCTCCTTAGTTTAAGTTATCCACTTATTAAAAATTCATTCTGAGTTCCTTAGGAAAATTCTAGCCTCAAAATCTAATGGTCTTTCCCCAAGGCCCACAATCAATTTTCACACTTTCATTTTCTTGACCATCCTGTGCCTATCTCTCATTCCTTCACTCCCATCCCGGACTTCTGCTAACCCTTTAGAATCAAGACCAGACCCAGACCCCTGCTCAAGGTTTGCTCAATCACTCTAACTTTTCTTTTGTACTTCTGTTTCCTCTTTCACGTATTCAACTCAACAAACATCTATGATGGCATTGTGGGAAGCAACAGAAAGATAAACAAGATGGACTGTGTGCCCTGATGGAACACATTGTCTTGTGGGGAAGATGTATAAGCAAACAGATCATTTCCACGTGGTAAGAGCTGTGGTAGATAAGTCAGGTGAATCCAATGGGAGTGCAAAGGAAGGTCCTAACTGAAACTGGTTGTTCCACAGGAAGAGATTGCTGGATATCTGCAGGATGTATGAAATTAGTAGCTGGGAAATCTGGAAAAATGACAATTTAACAAGTGGTTCAGTACTATTATGATATGTGTTGGAGGGAAGGAGAGGAAGGAACTGGGAGATCATTACAGGAATGAGACTGAAGAGGCCAGATCATGATGGACATTTTATGCCATGCTAAAGAGGTCTTATTTCATGATAAAGACTTGAATCAGGGAGTGATGAAAAGAGTTAGACTAGCTTTTATGAAAGAATCCACCAGTGTCATTGTGGAGAATGGATGGGGTGAGAGTAAGATTAGAGACAGGGAGAGTATCACCCAATAGAAAATAATGATTGTGTGAGCTAAGACCATTCTGTAGGGATGGAAGGAAGTAAAGTTTCAAGAGATATTGCAGAAGTAGAATTGATGGCTTTGGTGACTAGATGTGGATAGATTGAGATGAGAGAGGAGAGATAGTTTTAGTATTAGAGCCTGAACAGTTGTTATTTCTGGAGTTGAGAGAGTAGGGGGCTGGGGATAGAGTTGGAATGATGGTGGTGAAATATTAGTTGTTGAACATGTTGAGTTTCAAAGTTTGAGGAATGTGTGGAACAGTCATTTAAGACCTACCAAAACTAGAGTTTTCTTTTTATTCTGGAAAAGGTCTCTTTTGATTTTGAAAATTCCAATAAGGTAGAAATTTGGTGGATAGCAAGATATAAAAACCAACGAGAAGGCTTTATATACCCCCATTCCTCATCCAAAGCAATGTTTGAACCATATGAAGATGCTACACTCTTTAACCTTCCAGCTGAAGATGATAGTAATGACAATTATTGCATCATTTCATATGCCAGATCTAGGTCTAAGTGCTTGGCACATGTTGATTCATTTAATCCTCATGCCATCCATGATGAGAGCTATTATGTTATCTTCCTTTTACAAATGAGAAAAAAACTGAGGGATTGGGTAACCAAATAACACACATGTAGTGGTGTCAGATCCAGGGGACAAACCTAGGGTTTCTTTCTGCAGTATGCTCTTCTGAGACTGAACTTTCAATCACTCACAAAGCAAGTATCCACAAACTGATATGTGAATATTTGTGTAATCCAAAGAGGGCCTGGTACTTATTGTTAAAAATAAAACTTTACTGTTACACAGTCATGCCCACACATTTTCATATTTACTATGGGAGCTTTGCAATACCATACCAGAGTTGAATAGCTGTAATAATGGCTCACAAAGTCAAAACTACTTGTATTTGATCCTTTATAGCAGTGGTGGCCGAACCTATGGCACATGTGTTATTGTGTTTTTCTTTTAAGTCAAAAAATGTTAATGTAGAGTTGTTTTTTTTCTAAACAAAATCCTTAGTATTTAGGTTTAATCGCAGTGCTGGCACTTTGTGATAAATAAGTGGGTTGTGGGTTGCACTTTGGCACTTGGTCTCTAAAAGATTCGCCATCACTGCTTTATAAAATATGTTTGCTGGCCTTGATGGGAAGGGTTGTAACTCTTCAAGTTGACATTTTTCTTTTTTGTATTGAGAAAAATCTTTGCAAACAAGATTTTAGAAACTTATTTTTTAATTTCACTGACACTCTTCTTGCAGTGGAAATAGTGAGCCAATGATGAAAACATATACAACTTCCCTTGCCTTACTTCTCAGAGGTACAATGTAACAAGTTTCTCTCCCTCAGCTATTAATGGAGCTATATATTTAAAAGGCAAACATGAAGAATAAACAAAACATTTGTCAAGAATTTGGTGGATTGTTTTGGATTGTCCTTGTGTTCAGATAACAAGAGGTCTCTTAGAACTAATGAAGCAGGTGCCTGCCTTGCAAGCACAAGATCCCGATTTTGAAGCCCAGTACCAAAAAAAAAAAAGAAGTAATGAAGCAGGGAACTTTGGTCTTCCTTTTGAAGAACAATGGCACCTTTTCATTTTTCAAGGCTAATCCCAAAGACTTTGTACCTATACGAACTCTCATAACAAGCATCTGGTGATAGGAAGGCTTCCCCTTGAATTTATAGGTCTGAAGCTCAATTGAAAACAGGGCTAGATATATTGATTTAGAAATAACTGGAATTTGGAAGATTTTGGAATCATTTCTTTCTTTCTCTGATCCTTATATATACTCAAGTTGCTTCTCAAGATTCTGCTCTTTCCTGGGTGTTCTTACATCACAACCCTTTCCTTGGTGACCTAATTCACTCTTACAGTCTCAATTGTGCGTGCTGGTAGAGATCTCCAAAACCATACAACAATCTTGGGCTTGCTTCCCTAGATTAGTACTAGAGTCTCACCTCATCCCTATCACATTTAAAAAAATATTTTCTTTATAATGAAATCTCCCAGCAAAAATTTTACTCTATTGCTGTCCTTCATGCAGAAATGTTGGCACTATTAAAATAAAACTATTTTTAGTATTTACTTATTTATTTTGTGGTGTTGGGATCAGATCCAGGGCCTTGTGTGTGGTAGGTGAGCAGTGTATCACTGGACCATGTTGCCAGTCCTGCCTTATTTTTAATACAGTATATAATTTGATATTACCAACACAAGACTTTTCATTATCTTTCTAGACCCATTTTACCTCCCTGCTCTCTTTTTATTTTATTTTATTTCCCATTAAGTTTATTGGTACATTTTAGGTATAAAATACAGTTACATTCATCATTGGGATCTTCTACCATTACCTGAGTATCTTGGTTCTTATTTTTTCCCCTTCCCCTGTCCTCCCTTCACCCCCTCCACCCTTCCCTATTTGTAAAGACTTTGTTCCCATTTTTTTCCTTTTCTCATATTTTTCTTTTCCCTTCTTTCCTTTCCTCTACCCCTGCCACTTCCCCTGCTCCTTTAGACCTTTACTTCCTATTATACAATATCAATTATACATTTTTAAAATTACAATATCAAGATCTAGGAAACATTACCACAGATTTTACAGAATTTAAAAGGATATACAAAGCATATTGAAAAAATCCTTTTTGAAATAAATTTGACATCTTCTAAGAAATACATTGGGAGACAAATTAATGAAACTAACTCTGGAGGAAATATAAAATTTGAAGAGCATCTATTAAAGAAAGTATATTCCTAGCTTGAAAACCTACCTATATGACAACAGCAGGCTCATAAACATTTTAACTGATAAATTATATCAAACA
>NW_004624736.1:18872525-18940841 GCF_000247695.1 Heterocephalus glaber | reverse complement strand
TTTGCTACCAGGGATCGAACTCAGGTCCTTGTGCTTGAGCAGCAAGTGGCAAAACCACTGAGCTAAATCCCTGGCCCTTAATTTTTACTTTTGAGGTGCTGGGTATCTAACATAGAGCCTTGAGCATGTGGGCAAGAACTCTCCCACTGAGCTGACCTCCAGCCCCACTTCTCTAATCTGTTGGGACTTGTTAATCCTTTTTACTTCAGTTAAGCTGTACCTAAGTTAACATACTCAGAACACTTTTTTTAAAAAGCACTCTCCCTCTTCTGCTTACTTTGACCCACAATTCTCTACAGAATGAGAGATTGATCGGGTGACTTGCTCTAAGAACTCCTTCCTCCCGCATGGGAAGGGTCTGTGTGTGAACTGCTGACCCTGTTACTGGCAGTGCCAGCTCCTTCGATGTGCCATTGACACAGAAAGGGAGATTCTTTTCTGAAGAAACTTGACCTTGACTATGAGTCCTGACCACGGGAAACTTCTGTCACTTAATGAGTTGTTAAGACCTAATCAGCCAAAGATTGCCTACCAGAAACCAGCCTAACAAAATCAGATCTACTACACAAGAGTGAAGAGGCAGGCAAATGTGCAAGGTGGGCTTCTACTGAGGAATTTTGAGGAGAGTCTAAGGGAGCAGGAATCAGTTTGGGGTTCATTGTTGTTTTGAGGTGTAATTAGGAAAAAAGGGAATGAACAGGGGTTGTGTGGGTCAAGCAGGTGAAGATGACTGACGAAATTGGTAATTGCATGCCACCAATTAAGTGAGAATAGCAAGGGTCTGAGGTAACACTGGTAAGAAGTCCATAGTCATCCAAAGTGGGGAGGGTTCCTTAAAGGATTTTATAACTGCTGTACAACCTTGAAAGAAGCAGTGTTTCCTGATAATTTTGCAGCCAGCTTTATCTGTGTCTGTCTTCCCAGCCTGACAAGTGGCAGGACTTCTTTTTTTTTTTTTTTTTTTTAGTTCGCATTGATTTTTTCATTCTTTTCAGTTTCAAACATTTTAACTCTTTCAATGTCTTGGATTCTAAACTCATGTGAACATTCACCAGAATACATTTTCCTACTGGCATTCACCAAGTTTAAGACTCTTGAGATCAACTTGATTTAACTTAACAAAAACTTCTAAAGCAAAAAGCAGGCAACTACTAGGTCTCAATTTAGGATATTTAGGTCTTTTCAAATACCCTGTCAAGCTGCCTTTTGCTGATGTTACTGCCCTCACGCATACTCTTTTCTAGCTTAGAGGGTATCATTACCCTTGTCCCACAGCTTGGCTCTTGGTTGGAAGGAGCATTGCCCTGGATTCAAGCAAAACAAGAACCTTAACTCAAACTCTAGGCAAAGTTCTTAGCCTGAAATGCATGAGTTCACTGTGATCCACTCAAGTGTGGGAAGGTGGGGCATGTGTGAAACTTTATATATAAATATATGTACATATGTACATAACTTTTATCACACGCTCTTAAGATCAACTTTTAGATTATTAGACTATTGTGGAATGGGCACTCTGCCACTCAAACAGATGGAGATGACTATAAGCAACCAAGAAATCATGGATGTGCATCAAATGTGGGTGCTTAGGGCATGGTACCCAGCTGGGCAGGTGGAGAACACCATTCACCCAAAGCTGCCAAGGGCTATTAGCCACTGGTGATTAAACTCTGGACTGCACTGACTTTTGGAAATTGCCATAAAATCCAGTCCTTCCTAGTCTCGGAACAGAAGCACAGTAGTTGGCTGAGTTTATTTACATAAATGCCTGAGTGCCTTAGTTGGCAGTGGCAGCAATGCTACTTGCCCTTTTCTCATCTGAGAGAAATATGTTTGATTAATAATCATATTTCAGTTCATCACAGGCCTATGAGATAGACTATAATTGTAGAAGAAGATATAATATAGACATATATCTTCTTTCCATCAAAATAGAAAGGCTCTTCAGTAAGATTTTCTGGTGCCATATTTACTTCCCCATCATGACACAAGTGTCTGACTGTATGGATTCAATCAATGCTTAGCATGAATGATAGAGTGAGATGAATGAAAAAACAAATTGAAAAATATACACACACTTCCGATTGTCATGTGCATTCACATCTCTGTCAACAATTCTCATTTTAGCACTTGTTGAGATTATTTGACACAAATGATTCCCTCTCACAGGGTATTTGAAGACAGCAAACTAATATACAATTGAGGTAGCAGGATTTTGGGTAGGAGTATGTTTTTCTTCAAAGTGACTCTTATCTGGATTATTTCCTTCTATTTGAACCAAGTTATAAAATCCTACTACATCAAATGCATTATGAAAATCAAAGAGAACTATTTCAAAAGTAATTGTGATCAGCCATCCATTCCAGCTATATGTGAATGAGGGAACTTATTAAACTGAAAGAGAATAAAACTTGCATATGATTAAATCAATCATTATCACTGGGTTTCTTTGGGATACAATGGTACAGGTCAGCAATTCTAAAACTTAGGTGTGCATCAGAATCACCTGGAAGGTTTGTTAGACTGCAGGTTGCCAGGTTCCGCCTCCAAAAGGTCTAATCCTGCAGATCTGGGGTGAGGCTGGAGGACAGGATTTCTCACAAGTTTCTATGAAACGCTGAGCTGTGGGTCTGGGAACCACACTTTGAGAACAACTCATCTATGTCGTTAAGGTGACAAAGTGTTGGCAATTAGTTCAATGATGACGAAACACATTTAAAAAGAGGTAACAGTACCAGGTCACATAAGGACTACAAACAAGCTACAAAGATGCTATACTGCAAGTGTATAGAAAGACCAAGAACTCTAGGCTGGCAGGATTTCCCTGGACTCCCAAGTTTGCACAGGGTTATAGCATCAGAGAGAGAAAAGGGGGCATCCTAGAATGGGGAAATAAACTAAGTTTGCTGCAGTAAAGACTAGAAAGGTAGGAAGGGACCCATTTGTGGAGGGCTTTCAATTCCATTTTATAAGGACTTCAGACTTCATACAGTAGCTAGTATTTCTTCCATTCACACACTATCTCCTGAGGTATGCAGCCACAACGATCTAGTGCCACACCAAAACTGCAAACAGTTCAAGCGTCCCAAAGTACTATTCAGCTGCTGTGAAGTAGTAAAGGTTTTAGTTTATTTCTGGTGTATGGGAACACATCAACTTAGACTGGGAGATGGATTGTTTGCACTATTCAATCAGTTTACTTTTCCCATATGGATGTGAAAACTGGCAGTTCTGGGAGGGCTCCTGAAGTACTAAGGAAGCTTGTTTGGGTGTGGTATAGAAAAGATGGCTGGAGCATCCCCCAGTGGGTCTGAAGTGGGTTGGGTAAGACCAAGCACTACTTTCCAGTCTTTAAGGTGCACTCTCGTAGGGATCACCTGGAAATCTTGTTGAAAAGCAGATACAGGTTCAGCAGGACTGGGATTATGCCTAACAGTTCCCAGAGGATGCTGATGTACAGACCGCACTTTCAATCGAGGTACTATGGGAAGGACACCCAGAACGCATCAGGGGAAGGCCCCGGGGGCCAAATCCCCCTGCGGGAGGGATACAGGCCATGCTCAAAGATAGGTCCCTGTCCTATTCAGCGAGGGTGTGGGGTCAGTGCGAAGAGGGGCCGGGCAGAGCCGGAAAGGAGGTGGCAGGGGAGGCCTGAGAAGCGGAGGTGCGCCAGGTGCGAGTGCTCGGCCGATGGCGGAGCGCGGCTGGGGTCGCGGCGAGATCTCTGGACTTTGGGCCCTCGGCGGCTCCCATCGCGGCCTGGACGCGAAGCGAGAAGGCTACTGCAGCCGCCATCCCTCCTGGCGCGGGCGCTTGGGTATGTGGACTCCCGCTCCGCCGGGCCCGGCGTTCCGGCTCCCGGAAGCGGAAGGCGAGCGCGGCGGGGCCTGGGCGGCGGCGGCGACGCCGGGGAGGAGGAGGAGGACGAGGGAAGAGCCTCTGGAGGTCGCCGGAGCGGCGGTGAGGCGAGCGCGCGGCTGGGTGAGTGAGGGGCCAGGGGAAGTGCCGCCCCCGCCGCCCGCGCCCCCGGGCCTCCCGGCCCCTTCGCACACCCGCCCCTCGGCTCTCGGACGGCGGGGATCCCGGGGCGCGGGGCGGGGCGCGGTGCCTCCTGCCCCCGGGCCTGGCTCGCTTGCACGTTTCTAGCCAGGACCGCAGTGCCGCGCGTGCCCCTGCCGCGGTAGGCGGGCGGTTTTCTGCGCTGGTCGACAGGGTTTGGGTAATGAAAACACCCGAGCCCCGAGTTTCTCGCCGGTGAACTGCATTTTCCCTATCCCCACCCTGCGGGGAGGGCAGCTCCTGCGTTCCCCGGTCTCGCCTGTGCGATGACAGCCTTTCATTCATTTCCATTCCGCTGGTGGGGAGCAGCAGAGGTGGGATTAGCGGGAGGGGAGAGAGTTCGCTCTTTTATTATCTGAGGGTGGTTTCCAGAAAATGGCTTATACATGGCAGCAGTTTGCATTTGGTACTATTCCCCAAGATGGGTTGTTGGATTTCAGCAGGAGAGACCATTTAAATTGTGGTTTTTCTCAGGCTGTATTTGGTCCAGCTTTTAAGATCTCTTGTGAGTCAGTGGAGGGTGTCTGTGTCTCCAGGGCTCAGAGGACCTGCCCAATTATTACTTCAAGAAAATATTGGAGTGAAGCAGTCCATAAAAGTACAAGAGGAAAAAAAAATCAAGGTCACTGTGGGCATGTCATAAACCACGGGGTAAAGTTACAATCTAAAATACAAACATAAGGATAATTAAGTGCAAGTTAAAAAGATCTGTCAAATGGGTCCTCCGCCTACTATGCTAGCATGTGCAACCTAAAAAAATTACCTACCTTGTGGTAAAAATAATAACATGGTACCATTTGATAACATACTCCTTAGTGTGTGTCATTCCTAGATTAAAAGGCTTTTGGTGCAGGATCTCAAGTTATTCCAACTCTTTAGACTTATTTTGAAGATAAAATTCAGAGAGTTTCTCGATTTTGCCTTAGATGTGCTGTCTCTTCGGTTTTTGAAGAAGAGATGAGGGAACAAAAAATCAAGTGGAAAGAAAGAACCAAATGAGATTTGGTGCTGTGGAAAGAAAAGCCAAATTCTAGTCCCATTACTGTCACTTAACAACTATGGGGTCAAGGGTAGGTCAGTGACCCAAGTTGTTTTTTTATCTATACCACTAGAGAGCCAGATTAAATTAAGGTGTGTATGTTTAAAACTTTAATATGTTTATTTGCAAATACATTTGTAAACAGTTTAGGACTCATGTTGTAGGTGTGTTTAAAACATTTACCTCAGGAAAAATGCTAGTAAAATTTTGGTGTAGCACCAGCATAGATGAACTCCAGAATTCACTTTGGATGTGAAGCAATAGAATTACATTAGATTTCTTCAAACTGTTGAGGTTTCTGTTAAACTATACTTTGGAAGTTATAATAAGGATAAATGAATTACAGCATATTTTAAACAAGATGATGAGATTTATGTCACATTACTTATCTGTGAGGTGCTTTGTATAACAGAAGAAATTTAAGCGCTTTAAATGATTCACATAATCATCAGCCTAACAGGTAGGTCCTAAGACAGGAAATAATCAGTGAATCATAAAATTTTACTTATTTGCCCAGTGTCCAGTTTAAATCAGTGATTTAATCCATGGAATATGATTCAGAATCTGTGGAAAAAGCATATGAATAAAATACTGTCATGGGTTACTGAAGAAACAGATATCTAGAAATGTCTCTGGAGCCTTTTTTGGGGTTTTTTTGTGGGATTATAACTAAGAGTCAACAAAAACTTCAGCATATTAGCATCAGTTCTACCAGGCATAATGAGAAAAGCAAAGGTAAAGCTTTTTATTGCCAGGAGATTGTACCTTAGGTTTTAAAAATTTCTTTATTATTATTTTTTTAATGTAGACATTTTATTACTCTGCAGAATACTAGGACTGACATTCAGCTTTTCAAATGTTCTAGAAAAGAAAGCTTAGCATCTAGTAGAAGCATCAGTACATAATGCCTCTTACTGAAGTTAGTGGTGTTTGCCTGTAGTGGGGAGGGCTGTCTAGCAGGAGACCTCTTTTCCCTTACTCTTCCTTGCAGGGTGATCAGCCTTCCTCGCCTCATAGGCTCTTGGATGTTTTCTCTCTGCACTATCTGTTGCCCCTTTCACAAAATGGCAAGTTAGGAAAAAGTTAGTATCTTATAGTTCACTGTTTACTTTTCTTTCAGTTCTAATTTAAAATGCTCAGGTGTGATCTCAACCAGACTTCTAGTTTTAAACCTTTGTGTGTGTGTGTGTGTGTGTGTGTGTGTGTATGTATGTGTCTTCCACACTGAAGATTGAACCCAGAGCCTTGCATTCTAGGCAAGCACTCTACCACTGAGCTGTATCCCTTTTGCTTTTATTTTGTGACTGGCTCTTGCTGAGTTGTTCAGGCTGCCTCAAACTTACCATCCTGCTTCAGCCTTCTGATTAGCTGGGATTACAGGCCCACATCACTAGTCTGACTTAATCATTGTATTTTAGATCAAAGCGCTCCTTTTTTTTTGTCCTGAAGAGATCCCAGGGCAATGTGTAGCAATACAACTTCCCCACATGTTTCTAGTACAGTGTATCTGAAGTTTTTCTCCCTTTGTTAACTAGTTCACAGACTTTAGTGTTGCAGATGGGAGATAGCTGGGGTATTGAGTCACTACTTTTAAGGACCCCTCCCCCTTTTTGGTACTGGGGATTGAACTCAGGACCTTGTGCTTGCAAGCCAGGTGCCATGCCACTGAGCTAAATCCCTGGCCCTGAATCACTACTTTGATGATAACCCAGGAATACTTTTCATTTTTGAGTTTCTAAAACTAGAAGTGAAACTTAAGTTTCCTTTCCTCTTCCTCTTCACCCTCCCTACTTCCCTTTATAGTTACCATTTTGAAGATGCTACTTCTTTGCCAGGCAACTTCTCACTGTCAGTTTCCAACCCCTAAATGGAGATTTTTATCCTTTGGAAGGGGAATAAGAGGCTGTGTTACAATGGAAATGTGGGCCTTTATTTATAACATATGTATAATGTTTTCTACTATTGATAATAAATTGAATTTCTATGTGATATTTTAAAACTTGAATTCCCTCACTGGCTAAGTATAGGCAGCTAGAGCCTGATGTTTTAGGTAAACTCGTGATAAGCCAATTTTCAGAGTAGAATATAATCAGATGACAAACACTTTTATAAGTATGTTTAAAGGTACATCTATAACTTTGTTTTCTACATTAATTTTTGGCCATAATAATGTTATAAATTTCATATATTCCCATGTAATATAGTATCCATAGTCTCTTGGCCGCAGGGGCGAAATCTTTTTTTGTGTGTGTATTTGAAAACTTATCAAATTGTTGATTGTATTCTTTCAGACATAGCAGTGTTAAAGATGATTAATGGCATTTTATAGTTCTAAAACTTTGGGATATTGTTATCCACAATTTTTTGGAGTTTTTTTTTTGAGACAGGGCCTCACTGGGTATGTAGTTCAGGCTGGCTTTGAACTCTTGGTGATCCTTCTGCCTCAGCCCCCTGAGTGCTGGGATTATAGGTATGCACTAGGTGTGCCGTGCTATTTTTTGGAGTTTTGAACCTAGCATTACTTTTGTATACCACATAGTGAGATTTCATTCTACGGTAATGGTGGCAATGTTGATCTAGCTTGAAATACTGTTTTTCAGATGCCATGTCTGCAGTGTAGCTCTAATAACTGTAAATGTAAAGTGAGATTTTTCTTGATTTTAACCCAGTGAGTGACTGGGGTTTGAGTCATTGGTGATTGGCTTGTGGTGTTACCTAATGTTACTGACAGAAACTACTGTCCTCAGGAAGCCAAGCTGGAGTCATTACCTTAGTAGCATTACTGACTTTGGCCATATTTCAGAACATTTTGTTGTGCTACATTTAATTCTATTTGAATTTTTTTTTCCTGGGAAAATGTAATTCATTCATTTACCTTTGGGGTAGTAGGTCCTTAACTTTGTCATAAAGTATTTTCTCCTTAAGAAGCAAGGTGCAGTCAAAGAGACCAATTTAAATTAGGTTAAAACCTTAGAGTAGAAAGAAGTGACATTTGACAATCTGATAATCTTGGATGATAAAAAAATTTGACCCTGGGAGAAAATGTAGTGTTTTTTTGGTTTATTTTTTGTTTCCCTAAGTTTATAAGGGGGAGTAGAAATGTAATGATAATTATTTTGATGTAATTTTTACATCCTCAGTAATAAGAGTTTGCTGTTGTGGTAGTAAAGCAGTATGCTTAACAAATTAATAACTTATTTTTATTTCCTATCCTGAAGAATGCTACCGCCTTTCACTTAGTCCCTAAGCCAGAAAGTTGGAAACCACTCTTTGCTCTACTTTTTGTTTCCAGTTGATCATTAGGTAGATCCTATAAGTTTTATTTATTTAGTTCTCTTGGATCTGTCCCTTTTCATTATTTCTGTCCCAATTGTCACTTCCTAACACACACACACACACACACACACACATACACACACACACACACACACATACATACACCCTCTTAAATGCGGATTGTGGGGTGCTTACTGTGTGCCCTCCTTATTTCTCACCTGCATGACACTCAGCCTGGATTGCTGCGTGTGGTTGATCTCGGTGCTTTAATCCTTCTACTCCAAACCAGCCTTCAGATTGTTGCTATACTTCTCCACATGCAAATTTGATCCTGAAATTTACTCCCTAAAAATCCTTCAGTGGTCTTCCACTGTGTTCAGGGTGAAGTCCAAACTCATTGGCTTGATTTCAGTGTTTTTCAGTCTAAGGATTGCTCTCTGCCTGCACATCACAAACTCAGTAAGCTGTGACTAGCGTTACATATTTTTACTAATGTAAAATAGAATAATAATATCATAGTATATTATATTTAGTAAGGGTAAAACTTTTTCAATTATTCCTCTATTTATGTGTGTACCAATAATATTACAAGATTTACTTTTTAGAGTTGATTGTGGCCAAGAATTTGGCGTACATTGCCCCTTTTGTCCCTGTGCAGTGATTCTAGTCATTGCTACTCACATAGATTTTCTTTGTCTGCTTTTACACTTTTGCTTATTTTTCTTTTCGTCAAAAGAACCTCTATTTTTAATCTAGCTAATTCACAGGCTTCCTTGTCTCTGGGAGTCTTTTTCTGATGACATTTTTAACATAAGAAATAAGGTGGTTGTAATACAGTCAAGTATGCAGTAATCTGGAAAAAATTCGTGAACTAATACCCTTACTCTGAAGTGCATTGACCCCTTGCTTTCTGTCTTCAAATGTCTTACGTAGTATTGATCTTGTCTGTTTTACTAGTCTATTTTTCTTAAGGACAGTGTCTTCTTTCTCATCTATACACTGTGCCAAAGAATAGTATATATTAACAAATGTTGGGTGGATTAATGTAGTAGTGAATTGGTATATTTTATGTAAAACTCTTTACAGTGTTATTATTTTTTAAGTTTGTACTATAGAAATTAACTTTTGTGGTTGACTCTTAATGATATAATTATAGGAGGATAGCTGTTTTTCTTAGAACATTTTAAAGTGAGACCTCCCTTTGGGGAATTGGTACATACATATCATTTTTTGATCATTTTCTATATCTTTACTCTTCCTTCCTCCCCTCCCCTTCCTACTTTTCCTGATCTGTTTCCCCATCTTCAAAAAAGACTGTCACTGTGTTTCTTACCATCTCTCCTTTATTTTGATTTTTAATTTATTTATATTTTGTATTTCTCACATAAAAGGAACCATGGAATATTTAACTTTCTGTGTCTGACTTATTTCACTTAACATAGTCTCAGGATCCGTCGATTTTCCTGCAAATGACTTGAATTCATTCTTCTTTATGGTTGAATAAAATTCCATTGTGCGTGTATATACTACATTTTCTTTATCCCTTCATCTGTCGATGGGCATCTAGGCAAACTTCTATTTCAAACTTTATTCTCTATCAGTTGTAACTAGGTACTTCTAGCCTCGCATCTTGATAGACATTACCGTACATGTGTCACATTAGTGATGTCAGAATCTATTGTTATTTTGTGATTTGTGGTCAAGGACTTCTATGTGCCCAGATGCTAGATGCATAATGTTTGATTTTATGAGAATTGGATGATTTCGAAAGAGAGAACTTTCATGTATAATGGTAATCAAACACAAATTCTGAGGGAATAGATAGGATACCAAACATAGACTCAAGTGTTAAATTATCTTTTCTTATTTCTGAATTTAAAATTTTTGTAATTGACATTTTCACAGTTAGAATGTTTAGCTGTTTACGATTTTTGTCTTTGTGAGAAATTATTATTTGTTAAACCATTAATAGGTTCTCATGGAGAACTGTTATTGAAGAGAGGTCCTTTGGTGGGATGTAATTTAAAAAAGAATGAATCAAGATAAAACTTCTAAATGCAAGAACCAGAAAAATCACAGCACATCTCGGTGAACTTGCAATTGGTAAGTTTGTATTTGATTTTACATGGAACTAGATTTATAATTTATGTGCCTTAGTATCCTTGGAGTCTAATGTTTAGATACTATTAATTGTTAATTAGTAAATGAATTGATTTATATTTTTCATACTAGTTTTAACTAAACATTTTTTCAGTAAGACTTTTTTTAAGGGGAAAATAATATGTAAGTAATATAAGTTTCAGAAATATCTTTCTAAATTGTAAAGTTTATATGGCTTTATAAGAAATCTTTCTCCATTGCATTTTAACAACTAATTTTAGAAACATTTAATATACAGTAGCAAGGAGAGGCTCAAATTATACATTTTGTTTGTAAGGTTATCAGTGTCCCTTAAGCTATTTTTGCTTTTCAGTTGGTTGAAAATGATTTAGGATTATACATATTTATTGATACACTTAGAAAAACACATAAATATATTAATAAAATATGAGTCCTCACTATTTTCCTGCGTTGTTCCAGGATGAACACTGTTAGCAATTTGGTTGGTATGTTTTCTTCCAGCGGTTTTTTCTGTGCATATGCAGAAATTACTTATATATTACTTTTTCTAACAAAAAATGTTATACAAGCCATTTTATACCTCGCTTCCCCCAACATTTAATTTTGAAATTTGAAGTTTCAAACAGAAACATAGAAATCAGTTTTATAGTGTAATATCTGATTACCCATCACTTAGATTTCATAACTAATGTTTTACTGATCTTCATGACATCCTTATCTTTCTCTCTGACAATCCATCAGTCAACTTTATTATTTTTTTTGCTTCTATTTCAGAGTGAATTGCAGACATCAGTACATTCCTTGCAAATCACACATGTGCACACACACACACCTACTTCAGTATACGTCTCATTAACAGGAGTTCAATATTGTCTTGCAGTTTTTTAGGTTAATTTACATACCACGAAGTGTACCAATCTTTTTTTTTTTTTTTTTTTGGTACCGGGGATCGAACTCGGGTCTTTGTGCTTGCACAGCAGGCGGCGAAACCACTGAGCTAAATCCCTGGCCCAAGTGTACCAATCTTGATTGTATACTTGTATAACTCAGCTCCATATCAAGATGTAGGTCTTTATTAGCACCACAGAAAGTTCCCTCATTGTGCCTTCTGAGTCTGTCTCTGTCCCTCCCCCCACTGAATACCACTAAGATTCCTACCCCTAGCCATAGATTTTGCCTATGTGACTTGTTTTATTTACTCAGTAGTATATTATAGGCTAATCATAGGCAGATCCACCTCCTTTTTTCCCCTTTTTCTTCTTTTTTTTCTTCCTAAATTGCAGTAGCTTGGAAATAGTCTGTACTATTGATGTACCAGGACTTAATCATTGCCCTCTTCTACATGGACATTAAGTTATGCCATATTTTTATGATTACAAAAAATGCAGTATCCTTGTACATCCTTGTATGTGTATACATTTGAACACTCATGAGTACTTGTGTAGGTATTACTAGAAGTAAATTTCTGTGTAAAAAGTTTTTACCTTCCCCAAGCGGTTCTATTAGTTTACATACACATTGGTAATGTATGCGAGTATTCTTTTCCCTCTGCCCTCTCATCATCCTTCTCTTCCAAGTTTTTCAATATAGTAGATGCAAAATATACCTAGTTATTTCACATTTTCCTAATCAGTAATGATTAGCCATTGGATTTTTTTTCTATTTGTGAATTGCTTCTGTATATATCTAATTTTATATGCCTCTTACAAGTCATGTGTTCTGTTTTTTTCCAAGGATACTTTTTCTTTTAATTTTGTTTCTGGTATGTTCTGGGCTTACAAATTTTAAATTTTATGTGGTGAAATGTGGCTTTAGGGCTCTTGGTTGTCGAGGGCATCCTCATTCCAAGTTTTTAGAATCAACTGCTATTTTTTTCTAATAGTTTTGCTTCTTATTGAAATTTAGAAGAGGAAGAAATACCTGTGAATTGAGGCCTCAGGAAGAATTTCATTCAGAGAGTGAGCTTCAAATTGGCTGTGAATTATGAGTTGAATTTAAATAGAGTAAGGAGAGTGATAGGCATATTTCAGATAGGAGGAATGAATGATAGAATATATATTTCCATATTCATGGACAGTAATAAAACTTGGTTGAGGTGGAGTATCATACAAGTTTAGAAATACATATTTGGCTAGATGTCTTGCTAGTTATTTTGTGTAATCTTTTGATGTTCTAAGATCTGTATTCTGATGTTACAGTTTTCTGTCATATAGTAGTTTTCTGTTATTTTTATTTCATAGTGACTTAAGTATTCTTCCTGTAGAAAATAATGTGGTAAGATATAGTTCCTTGAGGAAAAAAGGAAAGGTGGTATACCATCAGAATACTTTGGTCATCATAAATATTTACTCAGTTCAGTTTATTAGATTTCAATTATAATTTCTTTAAAAATAGTTTGTGCTGTAGTAATTTACATAATTATAAAGTTAGTCACTGCACTCAAGTGTAGTTATCAGATGGCAATCTTAAAAAATGTTGAAGTACCAGTACATCCACTAGTGACATCGAAGTTTGACTTATGGCACACCACTTAATATATAAATGAATGTTTTGGAATCTGTAGCTGATGGAAGTATTTTAAAAGTGCCATCCTTCAGATGAAGCAGCAGCATTGTGCTCGGTGTGGTTGCTGCTCAGGATGTGTAATAATTTCTGCCCAACCGGCAGCCTCACCTGAGCCTGTAGACAGCAGCTGAGTGGAGGGCGCCTGGCATCCGGGCCAGTTCATACTTGTGGTTGTGATCTGCTTTGGAGCTCGTGGAAGACCCTGCTTTATTTTCTACAGCCCTATTGCAAAGATTATGTGGCACTAAGTTTTACTGATCAGGTATTTATTTTAAATATTTAAAATCTTACTTGTTTGTTGTTTTTATTTATTTATTTTTATCTTGTGGTGACTTTTCCTTGAGTATGCCTGTTCTTTTAGAGTTTATCATGACTCTGTTTATATTCAGGAAAACTGGGCACATTTTTAAATGATATTTTTTACTATGTAATATTTCCTATTGCAAGAGTTCTTAGTGATGATAGAAATGTTAATTTTTGGTAAAGGAATAAAAATAGAGTTCAAAAACTAAGTATTTGATAGTTATTCCACTTGTTTTGTTGGCTTATCTGCTCTTGTGTTTCTAATGATAAAAGTTACTCTATTCTGTGTAATTATTGGAATTCATACTTTTTTTTTTTTTTTTTTAGCACTGAATAGAACCAAAACATTAAAAGAAAGGTACATGGGCCGGGGATTTAGCTTAGTGGCATCACGCTTGCCTTGAAAGAACAAGGTCCTGAGTTTGATCCCCGGTACCAAAAAAAAGAAAGGTACATGAAGTTAATAATAGTAAACGTGTTAAAAGAGTTCTCTTCTAACATTTCTTTTACCATTTGATAATTGGCAAGGCTGTAAAAAAATTAACATTCTTTGGAATGTTTCTTTTTAGCTGTATAGATAGGTTACCTTTTGTATCTGAGCTACTTTAGTTTTAAAAACAATGATACCTAAATTACATAGTATGCTTTATCCTCTCTGACTTTCCTCACTTTCATGATACTGATCTGTCTTTTAATTTGCTAATTGCAAGGTAATGAAGTTTGACTTTTACTTTTGAAAGGTCTGGGTACTGTTCCTATTTTAAATTCCTGATACATAGGTACTGATTTGGACCATATCTGATTTAAACCATTGGATGATATTGCATTTGAGTTTTTTTCCTCTTCCTTTTTCCTCTCCTCTTTCTCTCTTCTCCTTTATCTTCCTCTTCTTCTCCTCTCTTCTCCTCCTTCTTCTATTGCTCCCTTTTTGCTGTATCTGGAAATGAGAGGAGGGGTACTTCTTTAAAAATGACATTAGTGTTCCTTTATCTTTCTTTGTTTTGGTAACTTTATGGCTTTGGTGAGCATTGGCAAGGCCTTTAAGGGATGGTACCATGAGGCTCTTCAATTGAAGATAAATTATTCTTAGAATGTTCTAGCGTCTAAGTTGGAAATCTAGGAGTCAGTCTTTGCTTTCCTGTGTAAGTTGTAGTATAGAATCAATTAGTAAGACTTACTGGTTTGATTCTATTTCTGTTGGTCCCTTCTCTAAAACTTATTTGGGTTTTTGTGTTTTCTTAAACTGTCTTTATTCTCTACCCCAGAGCTCCAGTAACTTACTGAAAATACAAATCTTCTCATGTTAACCTCTTGTTTTGATAGCTTTCCTGTGCATAAGAATGAATTCAGCATTCACATGGCATCTTTGCCTACATGATATATATATAGTCCCTTATTTCTCCCTGTCACTAGCCACAGAAAGGTTTATGATTTGTGATGACACTTTGTATATACCTAGTTTCCATCTTCTGTGCCCTTATCAACAACTTGTCCACAAATCTGGAACTTAGCATATCCTACTAAAGCTTTTTTAAATGACTTTTCTCTATTAGATTGTTAGTTCCTTTAGGTGAAGATGGTGTCATATTCACATTTGTATTTGTAATATCTAGCAAGTGACATATATAGCAGAGGCTGTGAACTAAGTTCAACTCAGTGCTGTAACATTGACATCTCAGTGAAGTTCCTTAGTTAGTGGCTCCTAAACAACAGCTGTATCAGCACCTGTAGCGCGGTTTAAGGGGTTTTATTGGTTTGGGGGCATTATGAAGAATTCAGTAGATCTGGAATGGTGTCTGTGACTGTGTATTTTTAAAAAGCTCCTTACTTGATTTTGATTTGCTTGCAGCTGTGAGAATCATTGTCTTAATTTATTATTATACCTTATTTTTTATGTAAAAGATGCTCCCCAGACCATATAAATATTGTTCAAGTTTTTTTAAGTTGTATCTACTGTACTTTTCAAGTCATTTTGTCCATATCACATGTATAGAAGTATCTTAACTTTTTCGTTGTCTCATTTGGAGGTCTGTTTGTGAATTGTTTTTGCTCAACTGAAAAAGACCCATTTAAACAAGAGTCTTCTTGAGTTGATAGTAATGAGATTAGTTGGGCTTCATTCCACTAATTTTAATATTTTTAGTCATTTTTAACTTTTACTTTTCAAAATGGTCTTTGAAATATTTTATTGTGGTTTAAAATTAAACTAAAGCATACAAGTGTGAAGTGTACAGCTTGGTGAGTGTTTGGTTGTGCAGATACCCCCACAAAGTACGATCCAGCTTGAGATACAGAGCATTGTTAGCCCCTCCTGATTTGTCAGTACCTTCTCAGTCAGTACCTACTTCTTCCACTCCAAGATAACCGTGATTTTGAGTTGCGTGACCATAAGTTAGCCTTATGGTTAAAGCCACTAAAATTTTTTTCACAAGTGTTTTGATGGATATGTATACTCATGTCCTTTGAGTTTACAGATGAGATTGCTGAGTTAAGGACAAATGTGTTTTTTTTTTTTTTTGGTACTATGGATCAAACTTGGGACCTTCTGCTTTCGAGGCAGGCGGCCGAACTACTGAGCTAAATCCCCACCCCAGGACAAATGTGTTTTAACTTTAGAGATAATGCCAGTTTGTACCTTTAATATCAATTTATGATGAAAGATTAAAATTTATCTATTTAAAGCTTTGGGTGAAATTTGAGTATTCTGAAGTTTTTGTTTTCCGGTGTTCATGGTCAAAAGAATAGATACAAAGATCAGTGTCGTTTTAGTATATGTGCTGCCGAAGCAAGCACAAGATCAGTGTTGTTTTATACAGTTTTTAGTCAAATAGATTTTTCTGTTAGTAATTTTTTTCTTTTTTCTTCCCCAGGGTTGTCTTTTCTGGTGCGTTTGCCAGGCAGTCATAGGACTGTACAATGGGCCTCCGGATTCACTTTGTTGTTGACCCACACGGCTGGTGCTGCATGGGTTTGATTGTCTTTGTCTGGTTATACAATATTATTTTAATTCCCAAGATTGTTCTCTTTCCGCACTATGAAGAAGGGCATATTCCAGGCATACTAATAATAAGTAAGTTTCTAGATCTCTGTATAGTTAAAGATTTTTCTCATTGTGAATGTTTTTCAAATGTAATGCACCTTCTGTGTAACCTTCCGTTTAGTGTACTTATTATTTTAGTAGTGATATTAATATTGTTATTTCCTAAACTATAGAAGTTTAAAAAATAACCTTTTAAAGATTATTTGCAGAGTTAGATAAAAGTGCTCTTTCCATAGTCTTCTAACTGCAATATATATAAAGACCGTTTTGCTGAAGAAAAACTGAGACAGTGTCAACAATTTGTGTGTATAATTTTAATGTTTCCTTTTTGCATTTAATTGCAAATTTGAAAGTTGTGAGAATGGAGATGGTATACATTGCTAGAAAATGTGATTTCATGATACGAAAATCATTGATTATGAAAACACTTCAAACTTCTGGATAATTATTTTCTGTTATATTCCATTGGCGATGACTTGCTTATGATTTAAAAAATCACATCCAAGTGATACACGGATGTGGCATTTACACTTTTTTACATACTTTACCTCATTTTGGTCTCACAAGAACTATGGGAAATATTACCTTTGTTTTAAAAATGATAAAACTGGTCAATCTATGCAGTCAGTTCTGAAGTGAGCACTCAAACTGTTCTTTTACAATGTTTTGTTTTTCATTTGAGTGAATAAAATGCCTGTCCTTTTAATTTTAAATATGAAATTATGGTGACTGAATCTATTTTTTCCTACTGTTATTTTTTGCTTATTTTAGAATTCGAAAGTTTTTATTTTTTTATTCTAGAAATTCTTAAACTACATCAAAAGGCAAGTAAATATCACTAATTCTGAGTGATTTTGAAGATAGAGTTAATGAAAAGGTTTAAGTGCAGAATATTTTTTAAATACTATTTTAATCCTTTCAAATGTAAGTACATGTAATTAAAAGAGAACCCATTCATTTGTAGCAAGCTTATCAGTTATTAAAACAATAAATGTAATAGGTATAAAATAATATTCGTAATTGGTACATTTAATAGTTTTCTTTCTTTCTTTCTTTCTTTCTTTCTTTCTTTCTTTCTTTCTTTCTTTCCTCCTTCCTTCCTTCCTTCCATCCTTCCTTCCATTTTGGGGGTTTTTTTGGTATCAGGGATTGAACTCGGGAACTTGCACTTGTGAGGCAGGCGGCGGCACCACTGAGCTAAATTCCCAGCCCTTTTTTTTGGTTTTTTGAGACAGGGTCTCACTATGTACTTCAGGCTGTCCTTGAACTCACTATGGATTTTAGGCTGGCATCGAATTCATGGTTATCCTCCTGCCTCAGCCTCCCAAGTGCTAGGATTACAGGCATGCTCCACCATGCCTGGCTTAATAGTTTTCTTGATAGTATTATTTGGTGAATGAAATGAATTAGTCATTCAGTTTTTTGAAAATTATTTATTCTGATGGTGTTATATAAAATATACTTTTTAAAGTAACTATGCTTGTTGATAAAATGCTTTAAAAGAAGTAATTAATGAATTTATTTATTTTGAAGTATTCTACAGCATTGCCATATTTTGTCTGGTTGCCTTAGTGAGGGCCTCAATAACTGACCCAGGAAGACTCCCCGAGAACCCTAAGATTCCACATGGAGGTATGGTCCTCTTCAAATTTATGAGTGTTGCTGATGCCAGAATTACCATCTTTGTTAATATATTTTATTACCTTTAATATATGTTATATGTCATCTAACACCATTGCTTTTTAACACTACTTTTAAATTTGTTCACATATTTCTTTCCAGATTTCTCTATTAACATTGCACACTGGCCCCTCACACCTCTCTCACTGCCTGCTGTCCTTAGTGGTTTACGTTTGTTTCCCTCTAACCACTCCACATTTGTGTATCTAAGCTATGTGAGGCTATGGACTTTTGTTTCATTTTCTTTTGTTTGTTCAGTGCTGTAACCCTAGTGCCCAGCAGTCTCTGCCTCTTAGATGTGCAACAGATATTTTTGAATGGAATATAATTATGTGAGATATTTTTCATTCTTTTTCTGGGGGGCAGTCTTGGGTATTGAACCCAGGGTGCTCTATTACTGAGCTCTATGTCTAGCCCTTTTTAAAATTTTATTTTGAGACAGGATATTCCTAAATTGAGGCTGCCCTTTAACTTAATCCTCTTGCCTCAACTGCCCAGGTAGCTGAGATTAGTCATGTGCCATGAGGCCCGGCTGAGAAATTCTATTTTTCTTTCCAGAAGGAATTTTCTTGTTGATGCCATTAACCTCATGATATTGCAAGTATATTTCTTGGAGTAAATATTTATAGTATTATGGACACTATTACCTGTAATTCTCCAGATTCTAACAATCCAGTGAAAACTCTGAAAACCTTTTATGCTAGTGTTATTTAAAGGTTACTTGATTATCCTAACCATGAATGCCTAACCATTCAAACCACAAAAATGAATGAAAATGTATTGTTTTATTATGTACCAGATATTGCACAAATCTATTTATCCTTTCCTGAGTCTCATATTTTGATTATTTGCTCTATAAGCATTGAAAACTCTGCATTTTGAGTAAGAAATTTATATATGTATTTGCAGTATGTGATAGAACCAGTGCTTTTTATAGTAACTTAGTGGCTTCCAAACTTAGTGTACATTAGAATTACCTGGGAAGCATCTTAAAAATTTCAGTGTCTAATCACTTCTCGGCCTTTTGGCTAGGATCAAGTGTAAATTTCAGTGTCTAAATTATACCCCATGTTAATTTAATGAGAATATCTGAATATAGACACAGGCATTAGTTGTTTTGAAAGATCCTAAATAATTCCAGTGTACAGCAAAGTTTGGAAACCAATACAGTAATTCCTTATGTAATGAGATTAAATGCCAAATCACTTACAGAACCTCCTGTACGTCCTGATTTTATGTTTTTGACACCTATCATTTTGGAGCTTAGCATATTTAGAGATCAAATAGGATTACACTTATGTTTATATAGCTATAGAAATTTCTGAACACCATTAAATATTTAGTTTTTAGTAACTTACACGAGTTAGTGGTTACTACATAGTTAGTATGTGTTTTGCGGTGGGGACAGAGAGGAGGATGGCACTCAGAAATCTTATAGAATCCCTTTTCCCAACTGGCATAGCCAAAACCACCCCAGCATATTGCATAAATGTGTTATTTACTTCAATACTAAAACCCAGTAGCCCAGAACAAAGAAGCATTTTTTAAAACTTTGGACCCATTTCTGATGAACTCAAATGGCTGTAGGTTCCGGGTGCAGCAGTCAGTAAAAGGGGCCAGGTTTTCTTATTGAAAACACATACCTGTCTCTAAAGGGGGGGAGCCAGAACTCTACCCCTGTGAAATTGTCATGCACTTAGATGGTTAGATCTTAAAATTCAGAGGGAGAAAAAGGTGTTATTGGCAGCTTTTTGTTACTGCTGTGAAATACCTGAGGCAGGCTAACTTTATAAAGAAAATGTCTATTTAGGTCCCAAGTTCGGTTACTGAAAGTCCGAATGACATGGTATATGCTCTGGCAAAGCTTTAGTCCAAGTCCCAGTAGAATGCTCATTCCATCTAGGTCTGACCGGCTGGTTGCATCCTCTTTAGAGGCCTTACCTGAGTTGCCCACAAGATTCTGCTTACAACATTCTAGGTATTTTCTAGCTTGTTCATCCAAACTTTTCCAACCTCTGCCAGAAACCTACTTCCAAAGCCAGTCCACATTTTCAGGTACAGTTATTGTTGTAGTCAGGGTCTTGGCAAGGGAATACATTAAATACAGGACACATAATTTATAGAATTATTTTATGATAATTATCCAAAAAGTCAAATTCAAAGGAGTACAAGAGATTAAACGCAGACTAGAGGCCCAAAGAATCCAACTGAGGGCCTGGGTCCCAGAAATGTCCTACACAAGTCCAGCTAAAGGCTTAGAATCCAAGGCAATGTCCTCCATGAGTCCAGCCAGTGGCCTAGAGCCCACAGCAATGTCTCACGCTTTTGCGTATTGAGAATCTACACCCAGAAGCCCCAAAGGCCAGTGGTGGAAGCCAGAAAACCTACACTGGTGAGATGAAGGATTTGTGCCACCAGGCTGAGGGATCCACATTGGAGCCAGGAAGTGATGCTGACACTGAAGATCAGAGCTCCCCTTACAAAAACAGCAGCCATTCCCAGTGACAGTGAGGCCCCGGGCTCCTTCTTCAACTAGAGCAGCCAAGTTTGCATTAGGAAAACCATCCGCAGCAAGCTTCTCCTAGAAAATCAACAGCCCCCATCTTCCCCTCCATTTCTCTTTTTATGGCTATTGGTAACAGTCGTCAGGTGGATCCTCCATGGCCAGACCACGCTGATTCAGTTCATATGGGCGTTAACAGTTGACTCTTAGTCAATCCACCGTAGTTACAGTAATGACTTTACTGTACTTCTGGAGTCCAGCTTTCTGTGTTCTGTGTTACAGTAGTAAAATACCTGAGGTAGGCTGTTGATGAAGGAACAAGTTTCACTTAATTCATAGTTCTGGAGGCTCAAGAATGATGGTGCATGAGGGCGATTTTGGCTGTGTCACGTAATAGTGGATGGCAATGAGAAATTACATTGCCACACAGGAAGCTAGAGAGAGACCGGGGCAGGAGGAGGGGAGACAGCATGATCTCCTGAGACGTCACTCTAGGAAGATAGTATTCCCTTCCAAGGACAGTGTGCCAGTGACCAAGACCTTCCTACCAGGTCCTACCTCTTAAAGATGCCATCAGCTTCCACATCGCCACAAGAAGGACCAAGCTCCCAACACATGGACCCTTGGGATAAATATCGTCCAAACCATTGCAACAGGGAATCCCAATTTTTACGAGAAATTCTGTTATTAAAAAAAAATGTCTAGATTTAATCTTTAGCACCACACATACTTACAAAAGTCAACAACTAATTCACAGTTTATAAAACAGGAGTACGAAATAAATATTTGCAGGCCTAATTGGATGCATGACACCACTGTGTTATCTTTAGATTATGGACTCTGCTATTGGAGAACACCATGGAGTCTTGCTGACTTTTTGGATGTCTGTATTTTATTTGGTCTCAGTTGGCTTGTTTCTCTTCCTTGAGTCCAAGAAACTTCCCTGTTACTTAGTTGGAAAAAATACATTCATTTATTATATTTTGATGTTTCCAAAGTCTTTAGATGTCTCATATCACATGACCCTCCTGGTAATTGAGGAAGGTAGGCTGGGTAGTCAGTAGCATGGAAGGTACATGCTAAAGTACACAGCTGCAGTATTACAGAGCTGGCGTGATGCCCGGAGCCTTGACTCTGTGGTTTTACCTTAGGCCTACTGGTGTATAGAGATTAATAATTTTAGCTCTTTTGCTATGATTTTGGGGAAAATTGAAATCATCACATTTTTTGGTGTTGGTTACCTGATTCTTTTATAATATAGTTTTTTTTTTTTTTTTTTTTGGTACCGGAGATCGAACTCGGGTCCTTGCGCTTGCGCAGCAGGCAGCGAAACCACTGAGCTAAATCCCCGGCTATAATATAGTTTTAATTTAGTAAAAACAATACAAAATTCTAACAGTTAAAAATAACATAGTATGACTAAAAAGTTGAAGCTATATAATGGTGACATTTATTCAGGACTATTTGAAGGTTGAGCAATTTTATATAATTGAGTTCTTCAGAAAGGCTTTAGCCTTAATATTTTTTTTTTATTCTAACCATTTTTCATTGAAGTACTCTGAAATATTTTATCTACCTTTATTTTCTTTACTTTTTTAAAAGAATAACTTTAGTATACATGTGACCCACTAAATGTGAAGCATGTTGAGTATATGAGAATATTCCCATGAAAAATTCCCAGAATTTGCTTTTAAACACTTTGGGTGTGTAGAGGAAATAGTCCAATGAAATTGTTACATGTCTGATTATAATATTCAAATTATTCACATGTACATTTGATATAACAAATATAAAATAGCACCTTAACTTTAGAAATACCATTTTTATCACTTTCACATTTTATGAAATGATTTTATCCAAACTCTTAATCAAGTTTTGAGTGTAAATTCCTTTAAACTGTGTGATTTAATGGCTTTTGGTATATTCAGAGTTGTGCAGCCATCACCATAATCAGTGTTAGAACATTTGTATTGTCACGCTTTTGCACCCTTGACTCTATAGTGTCATCCTTAGAGCCATTTTTTTTTTTTTTTTTTTGGTACCGGGGATCAAACTCTGGTCCTTGTGCTTGCACAGCAGGTGGCGAAACCACTGAGCTAAATCCCTGGCCCCAAGACATTTTTTGAAATAATGTCTCAGAGCAAAATCTTCCAAGTTTTTTGTTTTAATGCTATCCCTCAAAATTTTACTTCAAGCCATAAGAATGCATGTGCTGTTGATGATCAGGGTCACAGTTTTGCTTTTATTCTTTCCTCTTGACATTTGTTTCCTCCTTTGACAGTCTTTTATGTCAGGTATTCTATGTATTCTATGTAGGATCCAAATCTTGTATTGATTTTTGGTAGTTTCAAGTAATGTTTTTCTCCCTAAAACAACTTTTTGTTTTAAAATACAATAGTTGAGAGAAGACCTTATAAGATGAGAGTCTTTTAAGACTCAGATACGTGTTTTCTATGTTTTTTTGGCATATTAGTCTGATTAGTAATTTGTATATATGATAACTAACTTTATAATGACTTTGAGGATAAATAAATCTGATACTGGCAAAATAAAAGGGGATGGAGAGAAGTGAGAAAAAGAATTGAGATGTGTTTTGTACACATACCAGTTCCCCACAATGAATGTAATCATTATGTATTGCAAACATGGAGTTAAAAAAAAAGACTTGAATAGAAAATGATTACTTTTTTTCTTAAATAAACCAAAGCCAACCAAACCAAATATTGCTTTATATTCATTGAAGTATTTATGGCATGAGTAAAAATCCAGGTCATACAAATGTCATCCTGTTCACTTACGTTGCACAGCCTCAGTCATTTATGGAGTGTCTTTTCTCTTTGTTTTGTTTTGTTTTGTTTTGATTTTTCTCTTCCTTAAAAAATGGTATCTCTATTAGCTTTGAATTTTTTTTGCAAATGACAGATTATCAGTTGAATTGTATTAGTAGGCTTTTATTTATATTATTAGCTGGCTATTAAAAAATCTTGTAGGTAATCATCAGTCAACAGAATGTGTCAGTCACTAAGATCCTCTTTGGACATTAGTAAATCTCAAAGGACAAAAAGGCAAGGACTAAGAAGTACTTTATTTATATACAGGCCAGGTTAAAATGAATGAATTTTTTTTCCTATACCAGGCAAAAACATTGCAGATGATACTTTAATTATGATTCTGGAGTTGTACATTGTCAGTTTCTTTGTTCTCTGATCCCAGAGTGTATGTGGTTGTGCGTGTGTGTGGAACTAAGTTATAGAAGTCTTTCTCATTTCAGATGCTGCTGTAGTATCATCACTTTAGCCAAAGGAATATTTCAGCCTATTTATTTGGACAAATGTGTGGTCCAGTCTATAGATCACAAACTGTTCTTCACTATAAAGGTCCAGTAGTAAATATTTTCATCATTGTGGACCATGTGGTCTCTTACAATCAGCTCTACCCTTTTAGCACAAAAGCAGCCCAAGATAGTATGTAAATGAATGGGTGTATGGCAAAGAGAGCTATGTTTTTGGACACTGAAATTTGAATTTCATGATTTCTACATGTCACAAGTTATTATTTTAATTTTTTATATCATTTAAAGTTATAAAAATCATGGGTCATACAAAAACAGCTGGTGAACTGGATTTGCATGCAGACTACAGTTTGCTACATGTGGTCCAGAGAATAGAATTGAGGCTTTTCTGACTATACCAAATGCTGTCTTTTCTGAAGATACAGCATTTTAGATATGAAATAAAATTTGTTCTGTAGAATATCGTATGTAGATTTCTCAGAAAATATGAGAATGAAAACACTTTTTGTTGTAAAGGATTGATATATAAATGTAAAGTTTTTATGTTACCTTTTGTGAAAATTGGTTCATTGCATAGGATCTCCTTCCTGACTATATTCCTTGCTATGTGTGAATTCTGAGTTTTAATATTTGGATTTTTGGGAGCATCGAGCTATGTGAGAAGAAAGATTATATGCTTATGTCATTGTAATGTGTAAAGAGTTAAATGAGTTTCCATTTGACTTACAGTTAAATACCTGTACTAGCTTAACTGTATCTAAGTTAAGCTTTAATACTATGCCCATACTTTCAGTGACGTGGGGGAGTAGTATAAACATAAGTGCTGAAAATTTTAAGAATTTTATTGAAGTAAAATTTCATTACAGCAAATATTAAAAAGATACATTTTAAATAATAAAAAACAATTGTCTTGACTTAAAAACTTTCTTAAAGTTTTTATGGGTCTGATTAGAGCAACTTACGATGAAAACTAATGCCTTTTCTCTTTATGCAAATCTCATGTTTTTAGCACAAGAACCTAATTGTATTCTCTTTTAATATATGCCAGAGAAAATTGGCATTTGGTGGTAGGGCAGAGATTTTTTTTTTTAAGAACTCCTTTATTTACTCTTCTTGTAACCTTAACTACCAAAATTATTCTGATGCCTTTGTAATTTCTATGACCTCCTTCTCCAGCTTGCTTCTATACACAGTCCCAAATTAATCCATTGATAATAGGAAAATAAAATGGTTTAGGTGCAATAGTGGTGAATGGATGGCACACATGCTGCAGCGGCTGTTTGTATCATTGAAAGCTCTAAAAGGTTCGCCATCACTGGTTTAGGGAAATGGTGTTTGTTGGGGGGAGTGCCGTGTATGTTTGCCTTATGAGTTTATGGGATCAATTTCAAATTTTTAGTCTCCTCAAACCAGAACTCCACATTATTTGTTTGTTTTAGTGCTTTTAGATAATAAAGTTTCTATCAATTAACTTGTCTAAATAAAATGCTATTTTAATAAAATTTGGTTGAACATTAGGATTTTGTTATTAGATCTTATATTCTAGCAATATGTTCACAACCCAAATACACTGTTTTCTATCCCTTACATTGACTGTTAATAGTACTTTATTTTTATAGTGTTTAAAATTAGAAATATACAAAATAAGACGTGTAGAACAGCTACATTATGGCAAACAAATTTACACTAGAGACTTAGAAAAATATGTTAGAGATGTATTTTGAAGACTTCCTAAAAATCTTGTAAACAGTTGTTGTTGAATTTCAGCATTACTCATTTTTCATCATTAAATGGATTTTAATTTCCTTTTCTAGAAAGAGAATTCTGGGAATTATGTAACAAGTGTAATTTGATGAGACCAAAGCGTTCCCATCACTGCAGCCGCTGTGGCCACTGTGTAAGGAGAATGGATCATCACTGTCCATGGTAAGAAAAGAATAATTCACTTTTAGGAAAAAAAATAGAAAAAAATCTTAGGACTAGCAGGTTTAAACAAAAGTTATATTAAAATTACTCAGTTTAAAAAAACAGCTTTTAATAAGGATATCTTTCTTTGATTGTAGGTGTCTTGTCAATCCCCAAAGTCATTTTTCACAGGCATTTTGTTGTTGCTAGCAAGGAAATGTTTGAGCAGAAAACTAATAATTAATATGAACTGAATTATACAAAAAGCCTAAGGTGGATGAATTAAATGAGGCGATATGTATGAAACACTTGGTACAGTATCTGACATGCAGGAAGTACTTAAGTAGTTGCTGTTACTTCTTGTTGTAATAAGCCCTATGCGTCCCATTGTTTATATTCCCCCTTTCTTGTTCAATTAAAGAACAACACATTGCAAATACCCTGATAACCCACTTCTACTGTTTAAACCTTTTAAAGTATTATGTATTGGATATAGGCATTAACATTTTGTGCATGTTGTATGTGTGTTAAGTGTAATTAGCTATTTCTGTTGCACTGCCAACATTTTTGGTCAATAGAGGGCTCTCTTGTAATATTTAAAGAAAATCCTCAGTTGAAAAATAGAATATTTGAAGACAAATGCTGTGAGAATTTTGTATTGTATTTCATTTCAGAGCCATCACAAAACAAGATATTATATTCATTCTGTTTTTCTAGCATTGGATTTATATGAATATTTAAAATGTGTAGTATAGCACTTTATAAATATAGCTGTATACATATATTTATGTTTTTACATGTAGGCATGAATAGATAAAGTTTGCTGCATAATAGTTTAATTTAGAACTGCATTTATTTAAGTTAACTGAAGAGTAGAATTTACCCTTGCCTAATGCTATTCAATTTAGTGTTTCTCATGTTTCCATGACTTATTTTGATGACATTGCTAATTAACAAACTTACAGTAGAACTTAGGTTCTTAGTATACACTAATTATTATAATAGAAGGTAATTTCCTTCTATTAGGATTAAAT
This sequence comes from Heterocephalus glaber, assembly GCF_000247695.1. The sequence goes on along the minus strand of NW_004624736.1, from coordinate 18,914,027 downwards.
TAAGTTAGAAAAAATAAGAATAATTTAGAGAAAAAACACTTCGTTAGTGTATTAAAAATTTTAATAATTGTCTAAATCGGTCAACAAGATAGTACATGACATACAGTATTCAAAAGATGTACCTTAAATTAAAACAGATTAATTCCCAAGTAACTATAAATCTCCATGATGTTTGCAATCACAATAATAATAGAATTTTCAAATCTTTATGTGAAATATGTTTTCAGATAGGTGGTAAGTACATTTACTTTTAAACACTTTTTGTAGTAGTATTTCTGATTAAAAATATGGTAAATGTTCATGGTACAGTTGGATATTGGTGCTGTTTTGCAAAAGAATGCCATAGTTTAAAGGTGTAAAAAAATCAGCTAAGAAATGTAGAGACTAATGATACTTACTTTTAAGAAATAAAGGGGCCAGGGATTTAGCTCAGTGGGTGCCGCTGGCTGCCTCATAAGTGCAAGATCCAAAGTTCGGTCCCCGGTACCCGAAAAAAGAAAAAAAATAAAGGAAGTAAAGACTAGCTTGTTGCTGACCAAATAAAGATGCTCTGCCACCTAAATTCTAACACTGGGGTGATTTTTCTCTTTCTGGGCTTATCACTTCCATAGCCTTTGTGAACTTTTAGAATGCTAGTAACAGGAAGAGAGGAATTAAAAAAGACCAGAACATTGGAAACAAGGGTGAACATGGGTCTACGTATGTAGTGTGATTGAAAAATATGGTAAATGTTTTAAGTTTTAAAAAATTATTACAGCAAAAGACACATTATCATTAATACTCTACAAAATACTGTACTTTCCCTTGCCTCAAACACACTGATCCCATCATTCTTGCCACTTTCTGAAGCAGTTCTGGAGTCCTCTTTTGTGAGCATCTTTAGTTATCCTGGCTTGGCTGCCTCCGTGTCCTGAATTCATTCAAAACATTCACGTTTCATGGTCATTTGGGGAAGAGCTAGAAGTCACGTGGTGCCAGATCTGGTGACTGCGTGGATGAGGACATAAATCACAATGTTTTTGACAGAAATTGTCATAAACATTTTGAATTTATTTAGGGTATTGAGGCAGCTATGAAGGGACAACTAAAGACGCTCACAAAAGAAGACTTCCAGAACTGCTTCAGAAAGTGGCAAGAATGGTGGAATCAGTGTGTTCAAAGTGAGGGAGAGTCTCCTGAGGGAGATTAATGGCAATGTGTTTTTTAGTGTAAGAAATTCTTTAAAAATTTTTATGTAAACATCCACCATATTTTTTTATTACACCTGGTAGAATTAGGAATTTTCTTGATTTAATTCCCTAATAGAGCACTGCTGAAATGTTCAGAGAGGGAAGGAAATGTGCAGTATAAACTGGAAGCAGGGATGAGTTTTGATATTTTCAGAAATTGCATTATTTTAACTGCCCAGCAGCTTTAGATTTGGAAGTCAGTTCTCAGATTGCCTCAAGGTTTTCTGTATTTTTAGCTTTGACCATATTTCTAAGGAGCTGAAATATTTAAAAAAAGGACTCATTTATTGAGTTCCTTAGTGTTTCTTAAAGCTCTCTGGTTAAGGAGTCTGTGATCACAACAGTTTTTCAAACTTCCTAGGCACAGGAAGGATGGGACAAGAATGTCATCTTCCAAGCAGCAGCTCTTTAAAGAGCATTTTTTAGGGCATTCTTAAGCTCACTTCACTTAACAGCCCTGCTTGCAGATAACAAAAATACTATTTTTTTTGTTTATAAATCACATGCACTTAATTCTAAGATATTCTTCCAGAAAGTTTTCATTGCAATTCTATATTTTCTTTTCTTTTTTAGGTTTTATTTATTTTCTTTCTTTTTTTGAGATAGGGTCTTGCTGTATAGTCCAGGCTGGTCTTGAACTCACTATGTAGCCCAGGCTGGCCTCGAAATCATGGCACTCTTCCTGCCTCAGCCTCCCAAGAGCTAGGATTACAGGTGTGCGCCACCACACTCAGCTATATTTGATTTTAAAATAGAGATTAGTGACACATCTTAAAAACAATAATTTAAGTTAGGATTAGAACATATTATACCGTTTTGTCCCCTAATGGGAATATAATACTATTTTAAATTGAAAACATTCATACTAGGTAATTTTGAAATAGAGTTTTCTGCTGGAATTTTAAACTAGATTTATCTGTTGGAATTTTATAATACATTGAAAACTTGAGTACAGTAAATTTAGAAGAGTAGAATACTCAGCTTAAATTACCCTTGATAATTCTAGGATTGTAGCAGTCTCTTTTTTAGTTAGACTTCACTGTTGTATTGGTAGAGGTGTAGCTGTGAGTGTTTGTAAGTAGTTTTGAATACATTTTGATTTTTAGCTACCAGGAGTAGGTTTTTTAAAAACATAAGAAAAACTGTGAATACTCATCAAGTATTTCAGAGTGGCCAAGGTTAAGCTGTTTTATTTTAAGACACTCAAGTTGTTCTTCACAGCTAGAATGCTGTGCAGGACAAGGGTTCTTTCTTCTTCCTGCCTTGGCCCCTTTCTCCTCTGGCTGTATGTCCTCTGGCTGGTGGCTTAGACCTTTGTTTCTGTTTCCATACCAGTGACACAGCAGACTTCCTACCATCTGCTTTGCCTCGGTGGGTTGTTGTGAATGGAAGGAGGGTTGTATATATGTGGACTTCCTTCATAGGGTGGAAAGTGCTTTACTAACGTTGGATGGTGTATTTATCTTTACACAGTTGGCTTTTAGGTCAGTGGCTTTAGTATAGCTCCATGAAATTAAGTTTATGTGAAGTTATGTGAGCTTATCTTTAGTTTTACTGATCGTGAAGTGAGCATCTTATTAAAGTTTAAAATGTTGTTTCTTTCCTTTTTCTTTTTTTCCCCTTCAGGATTAACAATTGTGTTGGTGAAGATAATCATTGGCTTTTTCTGCAGTTGTGTTTCTACACTGAACTTCTTACTTGCTACGCACTGATGTTTTCTTTCTGCCACTATTATTATTTTCTTCCACTAAAAAAGCATAATTTGGTAAGAAATGTCTGTATGCACTCATGTTAGATCAGCTGTAGCATGTGATTAACATTGTGGTTCCTTTAACTGCAGAAGATTGAAAACAAAAGCAAAAATAACCCCAAATTGATGAATTTTTAAGTATGTTGGAATTGAGAAAGTACACCATAGTGTGACATTTCCTTTAAAAGAAATCCTGATATTAGTATTTGTGTTTAGTGGCTTTCTTTAGAAAACAGCATAGAAGATCTTTACCTATATGTGTCTTGCTTTAAAAAATGCTTGAAATAATGGAAAACAAAGGAAAAAGTTGAATTTATTATTTTTCAGGAATAAAAACAGCCAGGTTAATTTTTTAAAGGTTGTCAAAGGAACAGTTAAGTTTTGGAGGAAAAGGACTCCTTCCACCCCTGTCTTTCATGAACAATAATAAAATGGTGTTTTACAGAGTTATATTTATGCCATCTGTGGCCATGCTTTCTTTTTCTGTGGAGGAAGTGTAGTAGGTGTTAAGACTTGCCCAGAATGGAGAGTGCAGAGGTGGTGATGATAGCAGCAAATGGAATTTTGGATTCATTGACTGTGTGTCAACACTGTGTTGTGGACATCTCTTCTTAATTCTTTTTTGAATGTTCAGAACACCCACAGGCAGAAACACAGACTAATAGAGGTTAAAAAAGTATAGAAGGCACAAAGGTCGGAAGTGACTATTAGTTTTAGAGCTATGTTTGAGCCTGATCTTGTATGTTTTTTGATTGTTATTTCCATTTTATTTGGACTTGAATTGGGGTTTTTAAGATACAGTGTGTGTGTGACTGAGAGGAAGACGAGAGCAGAGCATGAAAGTATGTAAGTGAGGACACAAGGCGAGGTGGGGGATAAAACCTCCGATGGAGGAAGGATTTTTTTTCCGATGTGTATGTATAAATCTTTTTACATAAAAAATTTCCATGGTGAGATTCCAGTTGAATTAGGGAACAAGGGAGAGAGTGAGACAAAGTCTCAAGTTCTATGTGTTGGTGTGGTTTTAATGTACATGATCATTTCAAATAATATTTGAATATTTGCTATTGCTGTTTGGGTGTATATATTAATGGGTCCTTGTGATTATGCTGATTAAATACAGGTTGAGCAATTAAAATTAGATACTAATAACTGAAGAAAAATCAAAACAATTTTTAGTGTAAGTGCTTGACATTCACACTGAGAATATAGTGAGTGCATGCTCATACTATATAGTCTTAAGAGTGCTTCACTTACAGATGAATTTGAGGCAAATTGGTATTATAGTTAGAACATGTAAAAGAGTCTTTTGAGTAAAATTTCATATAATTAAACCTCATAAGAAAAGCATTAAAATATAATTTCTCAGTGGGATTAAGGTCATAATTTTTTTTAAAGTGAGAGAAAAGGAAATTCAGTGGTGTCAATGAAAAGCTAAAGATCTGTAAGATGAAATGCATTGTAGTATAGTGGAGAGATTGGCGAACTGCAGTCCTTGGATTACATTTAGCCTTCTACTTCCATGTTTTTATTAATAAAGTTTTACTGGAGAACAGCTACTTTGATGTGTTTGCATATTGTCTGTGACTGCTTTTGTGCTATAGCAGAGTTGAGTAGTTGTGGTAGACTGGCCAGAGATACCTCTGTCTCTTAAGTTTGACAACCTTCTTGCAGTGGGTTTTACCATTGTAAAAAGATACACCAATAGCAGAACCTGGCTTTTCTTACTATGTGCATAACCTTTGACAGATGTTTAACCTCTGTGATTGTAATTTCTCCTTCTGAGATATATGAATAATAATGAAATTAAATAATATATGTAAAGTACCTGGTATATCATAGGTATTCAATTTATGTTATATTTTAGTGAAAGTTGTCAAAAAAGAAGAGGTTTTTCTTTTGCCTATTAATTTTTATGAAATTTTACAGACTGTTTTGTACTATTACTGGGAGATTGATGACAGACCAAAAAAATTCCAGTAATCAAATAGAAATGTAATAAGATTAAGTGGAGGATTAAGACATTTGAAATTACAAACTGATTTTTGTATTGAAATAAAAATTAGAAACTGTAGAAAATCATGTCAAAGAAGAGCCAGGTTTTTGTTTGTTTGTTTTTTGCCAAATATTATAGGTATTTTTTCAATATACTTACCTATGTGTATATATGCATACTTATATATATATATATATATTTTTTTCAATATACTTACCTATGTGTATATATGCATACTTATATATATATATATATATATGTTTTTTACATCCAAACTGAATGTTACTAGCAGCATAGTAAATGTTTCTTAAGTGATTAAAAATATGAGGAAAAAAATATGTGAAAAATGAGTACAGGTTGGGTTTTGAAAACTACCAGGTTTTCCGTAGAGCAATTAATTGTCAAAGCAATATAGTTTTTGTTTTGTTTTGTTTGGTTTGGTACCAGGGATGGAACTCAGGACCTTGCCCTTGCAAGGCAGGCACAGTGTTGCTGAGCTAAATCCCCTGCCCAATATAGGTTATTTTTTATAGTCATTAGTACTGTATTACCAAATGAAAATCAGATAATTAGATCACATTGGTTGTAATAAAGGTATTTAGATAATAAGCAGAAAACTATAATCGTAGGCACCTGATAGGCTTATCATGTGTAGTGGTGCTGAACAAGTGCTGTTCTCTATGCCTAAGTCTTACAGTATCCTGGTTGAATTATGTGAGATGCTTTTGTAATTTATTATTAATGTTAGAGATAATATCAGAGTTCATGTAATGACCCTTTCAAGATCATTTTATTGATTGTTCCAAGATCATCACTGAGGAGTCAATTATTGTTTAAAAAATTTTAAAGTATTTATTTGGTACTGGGGTTGATCCCATGGCCTTCACACTGAGTGTGAATATCCCTTTTTATTATATTTAATTTGAGACAGGATCTTCTTAAGTTGGCCAGCCTGAGGTTTAACTTCTGTTGCTCCTGCCTCAGCCTCCCAGAGTGCTAGGATTACAGGCATGTACCACCATGCCCAGCTTTGGTTGTTTTTTTAAAATAATAATTTTATTTAAAAAGTGCTGTTTTTCTTCCTGAATCAGTATTTTTAACTATGGCTATTTTCTTGAATCAGTATCTTTTTATTTCCTTTTAAAATTTTATTTAATTTTGTTAAAAATTAATTTTATTGGTACATTTTGGTATATATAATGATCACCTGCATGATAGGGAATTTGTACCTGTACATGATACATCTTGATTCTTCTTTTTTCGCCAATCCCCTCCACTCCCTCAACTCCTCTTCCCCTCCTCATTTACAAAAGCTTTGTTTCCATGGATTTAATATTTTAAAATCTTGTTTATGATATATTCTTTTTTTTTTTTTTTTTTTTGGTACCAGGGATCGAACTCGGGTCCTTGCGCTTGCAAGGCAGGCTGCGGAACCACTGAGCTAAATCCCCAGCCCTATGATATATTCCTTGAATAAATTGATTCATATAAAGTGGAGCTTTATCATAGTATTGTCCAACAGAAGTTTTATTAGACAAATTTAAGTGCATACAAATAGAATGTTTATTATCAATGTTTCTAAATCCTAGGACCAGGATTATAACTATACTTGGAGAAAATATTTTATAATTTTTATAGTTCAAGATATTCCAGGATCTGAAGCGAAATGAATGTTAGTCACTTACTGTACATTGAAATGAATTTTTGTCATTTCGTTGATTAGATGTTGAAAGTTTGAAGCTCTAGAATTAGGCATATAGAAACAGATTTGTTATATCTTCTTGATAGATTGACTTGTATCATTACCAAATATACCTCTTGATCTGCAGTAATGATTCTTATCTGAACTGTTTTTATCAACTATCTTTGAGTTAGTGCTTTCTTGGTAGGTCTTTCTCTATCCTTTAACTATCAACCTTTCTTACATACTTCTTATAGACAGCAGATACTTCAATTTTAAGAAAACTAGTCTAATAAGCCTCTTTTTGGGGGGATAGTACTGGGGGTTGAACCCAGGGCGTTACACTGAGTTACATCCCCAGGTCTTGTTACTGGGCTTGAATGTACCTCTTACTGCAGCCTCTCAGAGTGCTGGGTTTACAGGTGTGCACCACCATGCCTGCGTCATTGTTTTTTAATGAAAATATTTAGTACATTTAAATAAAATATTGCAACTGGTATTGTTTCTGTCATTTTCCCATTTTCCATTTGGTTTATTTATCCTTTGTTCTCATTTTTCTCCTTTTCTTTCCTGTCATGGAATCTTCAGTTTTAAAAAATTCCCATATATCTCTTCTGATGAATTTTTTCTTTTACTCTTTTTTTTAAAAAATAGGTTTTTTCCAGAAATGAAACCATTCTTCCTTAATTGTTTTTTTGAAGTCTAACATAAGTTAGACTGTAACCATTGCTTATATACTGAATGCAGTGGCCATAGACCATCCTCTATCATTATCATTTTTGGTATATAATACATGCAGAATGAAACTGCATGACAAGACTATTGTTGTTGTTTATATGTTATAATGTGATATCACATTGGTGCTTTTCCTAGTCTTTTATTGAACATTTTAATCAGTTATTTTAATGTCTTTGTCTAGTAAGTTTAATTTTGAGATCTCCTTTTGTTGACTTATTTTCTCTTTAGTTTCTAGACGTTTGGTTCTGTGTTCTGACATGCCTCTTAAAGTTTTATTGGCTACTGTGCATTTTGTATGGCAAATTATAGACGATCTGGTTGATGTGTTCTAACTCTAGATATGATTTACTCTTACATTTATTTTTTGTATAGTATATGTCTTGGTTACTTTTCTAATTACTGAGACAAAATACCCAACACCCAAAGTTAAAGGAGGGCAAGTTTATTTTGGCTCACAGTTTGTAGAGGTTTCAGCTCATAGTTGGTTGGCTCCAAGGCAGGGTGACATGGCAGGGGAGAAACAGTTTATGGCAGGCAGAAGGCAGCAGACAGCAAAGTAGTGAGGTAGCAAGTGAGGACAGCACCCCTATTTCTGTCCCTTATATTCTATCCAGGCTGCACACCCTTAATGCAGGTAGCACTCACATCCTGGGTGAGCCTTCCCATTATCCATATCCAGAACTATGCCAAATCAATCAGTGGACTAATTTAGTAATCACACACCCTTGATCCTAGTAGCATCACACACTTAATACCGGCATCACACACTCTAGATTCAGTCACCTCTGAAAAGCTCCACCTATGACTGCATAAGGCTTTGGGAAACATCTGGACACATCCATAGCAGTATATAAGAGAGGGCTCATCTTGGTCTAGTCAAGGGTTTGAAAACATGTTTTTCTAATGCTAAATAATAGGACATTGGTCTTGATATAACAATTCTTTGGAAGATGACATTGTATTTATTGATATTTTATAAGGATTTATGATTGCTGGGTTTATTTTTGTGAAGGACTAGTTTCAGTTTGCCTTTATGCCTATGGTGTATCCTTTTGAGGTCTTAGTTGAAAAACTGAAGTGTTTTTTGTAGATTGTGCTCTCTAGTTGTTTACTGAGCCCAAGTTAAAAGGCACTGTAGGATGTAGGGCTCACCTTAATGCATTTCTACTTTCCTTGGGATCTTAGCCTTTTAAGTTCTGACTAGTTTGGCTACTTTCCAGTAACTTGCAGCAGCAGTATATTAATTAATTGGATTGTATCTGGCTTTCTATAGTGTTCTTGGTGGGAGAGATTCACACAAATGATTCCCTCATAGATGTCAATAGTGATAGCACTTTGTTTTAAAATGTCTTCTCAGGTGATCCTAATCATTGCTGCCTAATTGCACGGCTCCAGGAGGCAACACTCATGTCATAATCTGTATAAATGGTGTTCTGTGGAGTTTTGCGGTGAAAACTTCTGTGGCCGTAGGTCTGAGAAAATGAGCAGGGTTTAGGTTATGGTGCATGGTGTAAATAGAGGTTAGCCAAATGGAAAGATGAAGGAAGTCATTGCTGAATGAGAAAACATCCAAAGGATTTAGACAGGAATGCACTAATCTATTTTAAGGCTAAATCTGTTACAAAATACTGTGTAGCAAATATTTCTAAGGCTAAATAATAGACCATTCTTAATATAGTAGTTATTTTGAAGGTGACTATTTTATAAAGGTAGAAAAATACCATTAATTTTAGTACAAAAGTCATAGTTACTACCATTGACATTTAAAACATGTCACAGAGAAATATTCTTCAAACAACTCTATACTCTCAGTGTTTGTTTTATAAATTCTTCTTTGTGTCCTTTTTTCCCTAAAACAAAAAACTATGTTCTCTTGATTATGCCTGTAAAGCTGGACAGATAGTGTCAGAAACCTCATTCATTTACCTTGTTATTCTTTTACTTGGGATGTGGAATAAAGATCCCTAAAAGTCCCCGAGTAACTTTGGAGAGTATATTTATGGTTATTGTGCATCTTGAGGGAATAATAATGCAGTGGAATGTGCCTTGAACTTGGACCCTCTATTCGGTTCAGAATGAAGTGAAATATTTAGCCTTCCTTTTTTGTAATACCCTTTTTGGTAGATAGATGGCACCATAGTATCTTTTCTAGCTCATCTTTAAATTCCAAAGCTGAGTGCTTATCTTCTCAGAAAAGAAACTCTTATTTATCTGTTTGTTTAATGCAAAAATGTTTATTCATTATACAAAAGAAAAAGCAGGCTGCTCTTTTACTATTGCAATGTTTTCACAACTGAGACATTATGCTTAAACTCATGGGAAAGAGTTTGTGTTTCAGGAGAGCTCTTTCTGAGCTGGATTACTTGAAATGTTTTGCATTTGCTCCTTTCCTCCCTCCTTTTTTACAGTACAACTGCTTTTCAGATCAGCCTCCTTCCCTCCCACCCTCCCTCTCCTGCTGCTTCTCCCCACTCCCTGCTTCCTTTCCTTCTTGCCTGCCTGCCTGCCTGCCTGCTAGGGATCAGCCCAGTGTTGCTAGGCTAACACTTTATCACTTAACTATCCCCACTAGCCTTTAGATTTCTTGTTAACCTTTACTTTTAAAATATCTATCATGGATGTGTAAAGATTTGCATATTTTTACTTTGTGTAGTTTTGTAAATGTATCCTTTGTTGTGGAAAGGAAGGAGTAAGGTATAGGAGGTAAGGGATTTGTAGTTCATCGTGAATTGGTGCCCAAATTTAGGATTTATTTATTTATTTATTTATTTTTGTATTAAATTCTTTTATTGGTACATTGTAGGTATACAACACAATTACATTTCTCATTGGGAATTGTACCTTTATATAATGCATCTTGGTTCTTATTTTTTCCCCATTCCTAGCCCTCCCTTCACGCCCTCCACCCTTCCCTATTTACAGAGACTTTATTTCCATTTTTTCCATTTCTCATCATTCTTCCTTTCCCTTCTTTCCTTTCCCCTGCCCCTCCCACTACCCCTACCCCTTTGGACCTTTTCTTCCTATTTTACATATCGATTATTCATTCTAATCATTGGTACATTTTAGGTATACAATATAATGACATTCATCATTGGAAATTTGCACCTTTACATAGTCTTTCTTGGTTCTTATTATTTTTTAAGATGTAAACATTGACTTATATCCTGGATCTTGTATTAAGGAAAGCCTTTGACCCTAAAAAGAATTATTATATACTGCCTTCTTTGAAGATGGGAATAATTTTAAAATGCCAGAATTTTCAGTTAGTGTAAGAAGCAAGTAAGTAAATGTGGAAAAATTGCAGAAATTTGAGTAATAGATTTCTTTCTAAATAAATGGGTATAAATTAAACATTTTTGATAGAATCAGAAAATTAATGCGGTTATAAGCTTTGAGATCTTTGAGGAAGTTTTTAAAATATTAGGCATTAGTCTCATTTGACACTTGTATTATCATACCAGTATAGTTTTGGATGTTTTGTAAAACCCTTCTGGAAACTAATGTTTTAAGTAGTTATTGGGATGAAAATTATTGTAAATATTTTAAAACCTGTAGATTTGAGAATGATTTGGCATTTTAATTGAATAAAATAGATAGATATTGAAGAAAATGAACTTTGATCTTTGACTAAACTTTGTATTTTCCTGTTTCTCATACTTCAGTTGTTCACAAGTAAATTTTTAGTCTTTTGGCATATTATTGAATTATAATAATTATTATATGCTTATTGTTTAGCAAAACCAATATGAGAAATTGAAGGTTTTAATTTAAATATGAAAGAGGGTACCTATATTTAAAGAGTATACTTTTTAAAAGTTATGTGTTGACCCATGAATATTTAATTAGTCATATTTCATGATTTTTGCTTTATATACTATTATTCTAGAATTGTAAATTACTTGGATCAGTGGAGAACATCTTTTAAAAAATATCCCCAAGAGAACAGATAGTATGGTTCGCATTCTACAGGTCAGGTCAGAGATTAAGAAAGATATAATAACTTGTCCATTCTTAGTGTGACTGCTTGGTAAAGGCATGACTTAGGCTGATTTCTGTTTGCTCCTAGGTCATGTTTGTGGTATAGAATTAAGCTGCAAATACTTCCTCTATTTTTCCCTGAGGAAAAATTTTAAGCAATATTATTGTAGCACTTAGAATTTTTAAGTACAGATTTAAAAATACTAATGCATCACAAATTCTCCTCTTAAAAGAATGTTCATTGAACCTCCTGATTGGTAGATTCATACATTGATGCTTTCATTTTTTTTTTATTAAGGCAGCCCAGTTTTAGTATTTCATCCAATACTGCCCAATAATCCTATAAAGGCATTATAGTAGGTTAAAGTATTTTAAAAATATATTTCTACTGGCAATCAGATATGGTGGACATTAATTACTATTTCTCTATAATGCAAGGTATTTTTTTATTTGTGGCTGTTAGTGTCCAAGGTTATGCAACTAATAATTTTTAGCCTACCACTTTAGTTCTAAAGCTGTATATATTTTAAGATGAAGCAGAGTCAGATAATTTTTAATTCATTCCTGTATATTTTTATGTGACGGGCAAAAATAAACATATTAACTGCATTTAAGGCTATGAGAGCAGAGGGTGACAGAAGGGGAAGAGAGGAGAGAGATTTCAATAATGGATATGCTGCCAATATTCAGAAAAGAAAAATAAATAGTGTTTAGTAGCCCAGCCAACTCTTCTGCTAAGAAGATACATTATTATTATTCCAATTGGCTGATGTCTAATAGCGTTGCTAGGGATTTGATGTCAAATAGAACTGTGCCGCTGAATTATTCTCCTAGGCTTTTGGCTAACAAAGAATAGAAATAGCCAGAAGATTTGGTTGTAGGTAGCTTTGAATGTTAATAAATCTCTATAATTTATTTTAATTTTTTGTATAATCAGTCATAAAGTAGCCTGAGTATTTCATCTACTTATTGCTATTGAAGTATTTTAGGCTTTAGTAATTTTGATTTTTATCTATAAGGTCATTTATTTGTTGTATTATTTGTTTTATGTATCAGCTCTTTTATTTATTGTGGTTACTGGTAAGTGGATAAAATTGCCAAAATATGTATTTAGCATATCAGGTTTTTAACAAGAGTAGCCAAGAATAGAATATGAGATAATATAAGGTGAAAATTATTTTTAATGCGAGTATGAAAGTAATTTGACTTTTTTGTTTATGTATCCTGAAATGCTACCAGAGATACTATCCTTTGGTAATTTTGGTAATGTTTTTCCTTATTTTTGGGTTTTTTTTTTTTTTTGCTTGAAAGGAAAAGTGTCAGACATACAGTTTATGTTTATAGAAAAATTTTGAAACTCTAACAACTGTCATTTACCCTTGTGCTTTAAGGACAGGTGGAACATGAAAACTTTATGATACATAATCTTGCCTTACCATGTAATATCTGGCTGGCTGAATGGGTGGCCTCATTAAGTATTCAGCATATTAGTTAGTAAATTTAATACCTCTTAGCTTAGAAGATTTAGCAGTTTTTACTTCTCTGTCAGACTGTTTTAGTCTCTTTGAGTTTAAATGGTTAAAACCTGGCAGCAGTTTTTACTGTGACTCTTCTTTTATTTTCATCAAACACTATAGCCCTGCATTAAATGGTAATTTAACCAAAAAATGTAATCCTGCTTTCTATTGAATTACTTCAACTTCTCGCGATTTTACTGCTAAAATATGGCAAGGCAGGCAAAGTAATTTTTTGGAAATATTTACCTTCAGCCTGGCAGTTGGGTGCCAGTGAAATTTGCTCTGTATGACAGTTGCATACACATCTGTGCCAAAAGGCAATGTTTAGTTCTGACCACGCAGTGATGGTCACTAGAGAAGTAGAAAGAGTGATTTTTTTTCCCTTTAGATACTAATTGTCATCAGGATTTTAGTAAGACATTTTGCCCCAGGGCTAGGTGTGTGGAGACCATAGAACAGAATAAATCTCTACTTCAGTGTCTGTTGGTATTAGTAAGCTTGACAATATAATAAAATTTTATTTTAGGGTTAAATTAAAAACATTTTAATGTGAGAGTAACTGTCACTTGAACCTGTCCTCAGGGTGTAAGGTTATTTAGTCATTTTGAAGACTCCTATCTGTATACATTAGATATCTCAGCTATAACCTAATTTCTCTTCTTGCAAACCAGAGAAAAACCAAGTCCCTTAACACTCTAGTTCTCAGTGAGGATGAGAGAAGTGTTGCCTTCCAGAGACATCTGGTGGTAATCAAGGTACACCGTGGATGTTGTAGCCAGGGAGTGTCATGGCATGTGGTGGGAAGAGGCCTGGGATGCTGCTTAGGATCCTCCAGGGTACAGGCCACCTCCTCACAGCAGAATTATACAGTCAGATTGTCCACAGTGCTGAGATTGAGAACTCTATAGGAGAATGGTCACATGTAATTGATAGAAAAACTAAAATTAAATTTTTATTTGTAAAACATATTAATTATTGTAAACAATTGTGAAAAACATTAATTTAGTCCAAATATTTACTGAGTATTTACTATGTACACTGGTCCCTGTCTTAGGCTCTGAAGGTGCAACAATGAATAAAATTAAATTCCTGGATTTAAGGAGCTTGCATTCAAATTGGAGGAGACAGGCAGTAAGCAAACACATAGTAGACAGGATAAATATTATGAAGTGTGTAAGGCAGGGTACTGGGATGGAGAGACTTAATTTATTATGTACCCAGGGACGGCCTTTCTCATACTGACCATTGAGCAAATACCTGGAACTTAAGCAAGTCACTGTTACCAGGAGCAAGCTATTTCAGGGAGAGCAAAAACTAAGGCCAAGACCCTGATATGAGAGTTTGCTTGACATTTTCAAGGGAGCAGTAGATCTTGAGTGGAGAACTGGGGAGAGAATAATAGATGAATTGAGAGCAGTGACTGGAGGTGAAGACTGTTTTGTGAAAATGCGTAGTTCTTGGGACTTTGGGAGTTATTGAGGGCCTATGTAGATGTACAAAATCATTTGCATTTTAGAAACAAAAGTCTGATTACTGTGAAGAATGAACTGAGGGCTCAGGAAGACAACAGAGAGACCATTCACTAGACATTAAAATACATTCCATAAGCACGAGGTGATTAGAGTGGTTGGGAAGGGTTAAGTCGTCTGAGTGTGATGAGCTAACATGCTCTGATGGTGATTTGTATGTGGAGCGTGGGACAAAGGTAAAGAGTCAGGATGATTTTAAAATTTCAGAGCTTGGCCAGCTGGAAACTTGTGGATACTGTTTGCTAAGGTGAAGCGTGAGGGAAGAGGTGGTCTGGAATGAATCGCAGCTTCTGGTCTCACGTGTGTTTACCCGCTAGGTGCCTGTTTGACATCAAAGGAGAGGTAGTAAGCAGTGAGACTGGGGTCTAGGTCCTGGATAGATAGATCTAGATCCCAGATAGATAAATCTAGATTCCCAGATAGATCGATAAATCTAGGGCTTTCTGCATAAAAAATGGCTTTAGAGCAATGGTGCATTATTGGAGATTTCTTTTTTTTTTTTTTTTTTGGTACCGGGGATTGAACTCCGGTCCTTGCGCTTGCGCAGCAGGCGGCGAAACCACTGAGCTAAATCCCCGGCCCAATTGGAGATTTCTTAGAGAGTATGTATAGATAAAGAAAATAGAGGTCTGGAGACCATGCCCTAACCACTCTTAAAAGTCAGAAAGATAAGGAAGAGCAAACAGTTGACTGAGGAGTAGCCAGTGAAGCAGGATGGTGAGGACCAGGGAAGTTGTTAGCCTGAACCATGGAGTATAAACCAGGAATTGAATGAATATGTTGGCGGAAGCCAGTGGTGGACAATGAAATGATGGTTGGATCCACAAATTGGAGATCACATTGAGGTTGAGAACTTGTTAGCATTGGCAACCTACTGGAAGTTAACGCTATTCAGAAGGTGGCATATGTCAAACTGCAATTATGTTGTGGGGCCAGAATTTGTATTGATACTAGGACAGAAGATAAGATTACAAGAGGAAATGGATTCCAGAAATTCATAGACCAGGTATCAGAAGAATTTTCTAGATCATGAGTAGCTTCATCTGACCCTTGGTTTATTTTCATTTAGAGTGCATAAACAGTGATGCCCCAGCTACTCTCTAGTTTTATAACATCTCTGTGCAACAGTCTTTGTAAGTTAAGTATACCCACTGTCTCTTCATATGTTGGGGGAAGAGAATGCTTGTAGCTGTGAGCTAGAACCCATTCTAGGATCCAGGGACTCATGATTGAACAAGGTAGGCAAAAATCCTCATCTTCAAGAGATATACTAGCTGCTGAGACGACTGTAAATAATTTTATATCAGATGGAGATAACTGCTATGGAAAAAGTAAAATAGGACAAGGTGATAGGGAGTGCTGTGATTTCTGCTTTAGTCAAGGAAACAGTCTCTGATACAGTGATATTTAAGCAGAGAGAAAGCAAGGGAGTTGGTATCTGGGGAGTCTTCTGGAAGGAGAAATACAGTGGCCCTAATATAAGAGTTTGCTAGATGTATTTGAGCAATAGCAAGGAAATCAGTGAGATTGGATCAGAATGAGCAAGGTAGATGAGGTCAGAATCCATCAGACTCTCCTTCTCTTTCCATTTTTCTCTTTCATCCTTTTCTGTAGAAAAAGACCTCCCTCCTCATTTTATGTGTATACTAAGTCTTGATACATAACCTATCAAGGAAAATAAAAGAAAATTATAGACTAATCTGACTATAAACAGATAAACAACTCTTAAATAAAATATTAACAAGTAAAAGCAGGTTGAGTATATCCTAGGAATAACCAGCCTGACCAAGTAGAGTTGATTTTAGGAATGAAAGATGATTTTTGCATTTGAAAATCAGTCATTATAATTTTATCACATTAGTAGAATAGATTTTTAAAAGTTTAAAAAAAAGTTATATAAAATTCAACATTCATGTTACAAACCCTTAGCATAGTACAACTAGATAAGAACTTCATTAAGCAGATAAAAGGTAAAAGGTTTCCAACAAACAAAAAAACCTTTAGACAAACTAATTATAGGATGGTAAGATAAAATGTTGACAACTTTCCCTCTGAGTTGGGGCAGACAAGATAGTGTGGCTCACTTACCATTTTTATTAAAGATAGTGCTAAAAGTTCCAACCAGTGCGGTAGGGCAAGAAAAAGAAAGAAAACGCATTGCTTACAGTTTTTTTAAAAAAGTGTAAATAATTGTAAACTTTTGAATTTTAAAGAAAGTTTTAAAAATATGACTTCAAATCAATATTTATAAAAACCATATGTCTGTATATTAAACAAACCTTTAGTCAGTGAAATTAATAGAAAATGCTATTAATAGAAAAAACAAAACAGAAAGAGTCGGTCATGATGATGCATGCCTGTGATCTTTGGGCAAGATTATGAGTTCAAGGCCAGCCTGAGCTACATAGTGAGACCCTATCTCAAAAACAAGCAGACCAAAACAGCAGCAGCAAAATAACTGCTGACTCAAAAAAGTTCTTGAATTAAACCTGATAAAAAAGTACAAGACTTCTAAAGGGGATTTTGGAAACCTAATGGAGAGAGTATGTTTTCTGTGGAAGTATACTGGAATGTGTATTGTAACTAGAAAATCTAACTTTAAAACTTGTAAAAATGTATATTATCTTGAGTCACCAGGATATTCTTACAAAACAGTAGGATAGTATCACTTGTCCTACCTAGTACCAAGATTTATTCTCAAGCCATAGTAACCAAGACACTTGTCACTTGTACAGGGATGAATAAATAAACTAATGGAACTGAATACCCAGGCCAAATTGGATCCATACATGTATGATACTTGATATCTGTATATAAAAAACAACTTTAAATGATCCTGGAACAATTGAATATTTATATAATAAAATTTAGATCCCTGCCTTTCACTCTGCGAAAACAGAAATAAAAGCACCAAACCCATCAATTCTAGGGGGATTAGTGACATAAAGAAAAGACAAACTTTTAAAGCTTTTAAAAGGCTTTGGAAGATAATACATATAGAAGAATATTATCAGGGTCAAGAAAGATTTCTTAAAGAGGATATAAAAAGTACTAATAGAAAAGATGCATTGGACTACAGTGAAATCAAGAACTTGAATTTATCAAGAGATACTACAAAGAGAGTGGACAGATAATTTCAAAATAGGAGAAGATACTGTATTTGCAATATGCATCTGAATCATAGTACTTGAAATGTGTGAACAATTAATCACTAACCTTTACTTTTAGGCTGAGGGTGGGGGAGATTGTGATGGGGAAAGAATGCATGGAAGGCTGTGTGTGATTTCAAATGTCCTCAAATTGGAGGGAACAGAATTACTTTTCTTTAAAATGAACATGTTTTATGCATTTATCTGTAAGTAGGCATAATTGTTAAGAAAGAGTAAGAAGCATAGCAAAATAAATCGAGGCAGCTGTAGAGAAGAGGTTTTTAAACCAAAATTTGTAGCTTTTGTAACTTGGAGGTAAGTTAGCTTGAATAATAAAAATATGGGTTTTTTTTAAGAGTTGCAAAATAACTTAGTACTTTTTCTAAGTTAACATATTGGTAGTTTGTCAGTTATTATTTTTGTGTGTAAAAGAGTAAGAAATTAAAACCATATAAATACTGTATAGTTACTGATTATTTTACTTTGCTGAGGCTACCATAACAAAATATCAGAGACCCGCAGACCAGGTAGCTTAAACAGAAATTCATTTTTCTCCGGGTTCTGATGCCTGAAGTCCAAGATTATGGTGTCGGTAGATTTGGTTTCACCTTGGGGCTCTGTCCTTGGCTTGCAGATGAGACTGTGTCCTCACATGGTCTCCTCCCTGAGGAAATAGTCCTCGAGTTCCTTTGTGTGTCCAGATTTCTTCTAAGAAGCAGTCTATTTGGATCAGTGCCCACCCTAAGGGTATCATTCTAACTTATCACTGCTTTAGAGATTCTGTCTCCAAATATAGTTACATTTTGAGTTACTGGAGGTTAGGACTTTATCATATGATTGTTGAGTGGACAAGTCCAGCCTATAAGATTTACTATATAATAAAGATTTTAAATACCACATAGGTCCTTTTGATTTTGATAAAATTTCCTAAGGCAATTTTAAGATTCAGAAAGTGCAGTCTCTAAAAATATGTAAGACAGAAGTAAAAATGTGCTGTGGAAACAGTGTTAAATGACTTAAAATATGAATTCAGTGTTGATGTTAGTTATACATGTGTGAACGTGGAATACAATTGTTTTTTTCAAAATATAAAAGTGATAAAAAGCAATTTCTTCCATCATACCAACGAAACCTCTGAGTGGCCAGCACTGGATGGAATTGTGGTAGTGGCAGTAAATCATATTTGATTACCTCTGATTGAGTCCTTTTGGGCTCTGCATTCTTTTTTTCCCCCCAGATCATTATCTGTATTAGTACATATTTGTAGTATATGTTTACATTCCTTATGGGGAGTTGTTACATGTACATAATACATCTTAATTCCTTTTTTTCATGCCTTTTCTCTTTCTTCCTTTTTAACCTCTATCCATCTCTTGATCACCTTCCTTTTGTTTTTGTTGTACATGTTTGTAGTACATAATGTTTACATTCCTTGCGTGGAGCTTGTACATGTATATAACACATCTGAATTCCTTTTTTCATCCTCTTTCCACCCTTCCCCTCCCTCCTGTAATTAGATTTTTTAGTGTCTTCACCATTCCTGACATTTATAAATTGTAGTTGGTCAAAAAAAATTTTTTTTAAATCTTTTCATTAGGAGAAGAGAGGATGGATTTTATCTGGTAAAGTAATAATTTTAGTATAGTAAGCTGTGCTATAATGTAGTGTCTACAGTTCTAAAGCCACTTCCCTATATAAAACCATGTAATAAAAGCACAGATCTTATGGAAAAATGGAGACACAACACTCAAAAACTTTGTCAATGACACATAAGAGGATAATAACCTAATAAAACGGCAGCACAGGTGTGCAAGCTCAAGGACCCGAGTTCGATCCTCGGTACCAAAAAAAAAAAAAAATAAAAAAATAAAAAATAAAAAAATAAAAATGGCAGCACAGGGCCGGAGATTTAGCTTGGTGATTCTGCCACCTGCCTCGCAAGCATAAGGTCCCGAATTTAATCCCTGGAACAAAAAAAAAAAAAAAAAAAAATGGCAGCACAGTTTTATATATGTTACATAGTTAAGAAATACAGACATGATAAATGTTGCACTTCACTTTGAGAGACGCCTCTTGTGAAAGTGGCTATCAGAAGGGTTGCACACTGTAAGTTGTTGTAGTGAGGGAAGGAAGGTCTCTGAAATTGGAGGGAGAGTTGTAGCAACATGCAGATCGGCCTGATTGATCACACATGACAGATGCAGGGAGCTAGGGGATACTGGAGAACTGTGTGGTTTGTGTATCCCTACATGCCAGGGTAGTTTTCGTCTAGGGTTTCTTGCAGATAACATCATGCATAAGAAACACATATTAGTCAGGTTGGAACAAATTTGTGTTCTGTATTACAGCAGAACTTAACTGTAGTTACATTTTATATTACTCCCAGTCCCATGTTATCATTTGTGTTTTATAAGGATTCTGAATTAGGATCTTTTTACTGACATTTTGAAATGATTTCCTAATATTTGCTACACAACACTTTCTCTTAGTGAATTTTAAGTTTTTCCAGGCTTAAAAAAATAAGTGATTTAGATGTAGAACCAGATATTTGCTTCAGACTAGTAGCTTATCAATGTGATACACAGAAGATATCAGTTCTTTTGTTTCAAGGTAGCAAATTCTCTTCAGTGACCTCTAACTTTTGATACTGCTACCAGGATACCTTTAATCCTTAACTTAGATCAATTTGAAAGAAAGTGTGTGGGTAGTTATGATTTGGGGGTTCTTCCAGCACACTTGTCTTCCAACACACTTTTATCAGCTGTAGCTTGTTTACTGCAAAGCTTAGAAGCAGTGGGTTTCCAGAGAAACCTTAGTTCTTTGACTCTTCCTCTCCTCTGGTTTGTTTGGTTAGTAGCAGTAATGTTGAATGAAATGCTTGTTCTCCTGTCCTTTTAGAGTATCTGTTCACATTCAGGACTCATTTTTGTACCCAGACCTGTAAAATCAGCCCTTCCTCACAGTACTTCCATTTCTTTAAAAAAAAAAATTTTTTTTGTAGAAAATCGAACTCAGGGCCTTGCACTTTCAGTGCAGACGCAGTGCCACTGAGCTACATCCCCAGCCCTAGCTAGCACTTCTGTTTCTTCTGCAAATTCCTTTTGATTTCTGCAGTGCTCTGGGGGATCGCCCCATCACAGCACGGATTGTGTTTTGGAAGCTTGCAAAGTTGGGTTTTCTCTAATAAACCGCATACCTTGTGATAGCATGGACCGTATCTTTCTATTTGTGCAATTCCATTACATCTCATAGCCCTCACCAGTGCTGGGTGAGTGCTGGGATGGAAAAGTGTAAGGGTAGGTAACATTTAGGTATTCTGGTCACTTGAAGGCATGACCTTAGTATTGTTCCTTTGCTAAAGTGACTTATGCTTGTGCATTCAAAATTTTTTAGCAGTACAATAATGAAATTTTCTTCATAAACCAAATATTACATAATGTATGTTTTGTCTGTCACAGATAGATTCAAATAAGGGCAACTTGAAACTGTGAGATTGAGTTTTTTTTGACACAATAAAAAAAATCCTACTTTTTTTTTTGAGATGGTCTTGCTCTGTGGTTTAGACTGGCCTGGAACTCACTATGTAGTTGAGCCTCTTAGACTTGTGGTGATCCTCCTGCCTTGGCCCCCCATGTGCTGGATGACAGGCGTGCACCACCTTGCCTGCAGAAACACCCTATATTTTTCAGCTTTCTACTGTAAATTTAAAATTTAGTTTTCAAAATTTCAGATGTTTACACGTTAAGTGGAATGCTCTCAAAAGAGAGGGAGGGCGGTAGTTCTTTTGTGATAATAAAGGACATGTGTTATAGTTCAAATCTGATGATTATGGCAACACTAAGCAACTATTTGAATTGTTCTTAAGAGTTCTTTTCCTTTTTCCTTATAGGACCTCTTTGTTTTTCGACATGAATTGGCCATCATGAGGCTCGCTGCCTTTATGGGGATTACTATGTTTGTTGGAATAACTGGACTCTTTTATACGCAACTAATTGGCATCATCACTGTAAGTATATTTTTAATGTAAAATGGCATTGTATGAGCATATTACCTAATCAGGGACTTAATTCTGAAAGTTACAAAAAACTTAGAAATCAAAGGAGAAAATTACCCATAAGACTTATTTTCAGTTTCATGTGCCTATATAATTTTAAAGTAGTTATAGTAGGTAATAGTAGGTGTAGAGTGTACATACAGATCCGTTTTGTTTTTTTACAGTACCCAGGGCTTTTTCACTGAGCCTGTTTTTTGTTATTTTTTTAAATTTTGAGACAGGATCTCCCTAAGTTGGGCTCAAACTTACCATCCTTTTGCCTCAGCCTTTCAGAATGCTGGGATTACAAGTATGCAGCACCTTACCTGCCATTATGTCTTTTTCCTTTTTGTATGTACTTATTGATTTATTAATATGCTAAGTGATTATTAAGTTATAATACCTAGTGTAGTATAAATGCCATGTAAGTCATTGCTAAACTGTATTGTGTAGGGAATAATGACAGGAGAAACAGTATGTATATGTAAATTATTGCTGAAATAGTTTTGATCCACATTTAGTTAAATCTATGAATGTGGAAGCCACAGATATATAGGGCCAACTGTACATAGACCGTGTACATATGTATGGTCATTTGGTTTTACACAAGTGTGCCAGGACTGTCCAGTGGTGAAAGAACAGTCTTTCAGCAACTTGTGCAGGGACAACTAGATATCCACATGCAAAAGAATTGAAGTTGACCCCCTACTTCACAGTATATGGAAACATAGGAGTAAACTTCAGTGACCTTGGATTTGGCAATGGTATTGTCTTAGATATGACACCAAAAGCGTAAACTACCAAAGAAAAAATGGATAAATTGGACTTAAAGGTATAAACATTTGTGCCTCAAAGGACACTGTTGAGAAAGCAGAAAGACCGCTTAGAGAATGAGAGAAAATATCTGGAAATCACAGATCTGACCAGGGACTTGTATGTAGAATATATAAAGAACTTTTATAACTCAGTACTAAAGAGCCCAATTCAAATATAGTCAAATGATTAATCTAAAGAAAATATATAAATGAACAGTAAGCACACGGAAATATGCTAAACCTCATTAGTCTTCCTGGAAATGCAAGTGAAAGCCATGATGACATACTGCTTTAAAGCCATGTGAACAGCTGTATAAAAAAGACAGTTAATAAACAATCACTGGTGAAGATGTAGAAGAACCAGAACTCTTATGCAATGCTAAAACTCTGGCAGTTCTTTGAAAAGTTAGAGTTAGCATTAGACTCAGCAATTCCAGTCCTATGTCCACACAGAAACTCATACATGAATATAGCAGCATTATTCATAATGGCCTAAAACTGAATGAATACATAAAATGTGGTGTAGCCATACAATAGAATATTATTTGTTCATGAAAATGCAAAAAGCAATGAAGTACTGATCCTTGCTACAACATGGATGAATATAGTGGCATGAAGCCTATTAACTGAAGAAGACCACTTACGTGCTTCCATTAAATGAAATGTGTAGAATGGGCAAATCTACAGAGACAGAAAATAGACTTGTGATTGCCTAGTGCTGGGGGCCTGAGATGATAGCTAAAGGGTGCGGGGTTTGTTTGTTTGTTTGTTTTAATGGGACAATGAACATATTGTAGAAATAAAGTTACTGTGTTACATAAGATCGGTTCATTTTTTTACGAAAAATGTTGGACCTTTTACTAAAATGATTACACCATTTTGCATTCCTGCCAATATATGAGAATTCTGGTTGTTTTATAGCTTCATTATCTTTTTCTGTTGGTAGTCTTTTCAATTGTTGTTCTGGTGGCTTTTAATAGTATCTTGTTTTACATTTTCCTGATGAGTAATAATTTTAAAACTTTCTTCATATGCTTATTGGCTATTCATGGATATTTGTGAAATATGCTTGAATATATATATTCATTATATATTATATATATTGTTAATTCAGTTTGAAATATTTTCTAATCTTGTGATTTCTCTAATAATGATGATAAATAGCATGGTATTAGTAATAATGCTAAAGTTGAGGGTATTCCTCTAAAATCTTTTCTCTGCTTTTATGCTCATTCATAATTACTTTATGATAATAAACTTAATCCAGTTTATAAATCATGTCAAAATTGCCAGGTTATGCTTGTATCTTTTGAGTTTACCAAACATTGATGTTTTTATAGCCTATAGTACTACAAAATTTTTCAGATTTCCACAGATTCTTACTCTGAATGGAAATGGACATTTCGGAGCATTGCAGCTGAATGCGCGTTACTCAATCAGGGCTGTCAGGGGTTATAGCTGAATGTGTGGTTCCCTTCCCACCTAGCAGCCCTGATAGCCTCAGAGAGTTAGGGTTCTAAGATCTTTTAAGTATTCCAATCTGAAATTTTAGCATTCTCCCCAGGGATTTAGCTCAGTGGTGCCACCGCCTGCTTTGCAAGCAAAAGGTACCAAAAAACCCCCAACAAAATTAGCATTCTAGTCTGACTTAGACATGATGAGTAATTACTTATTATTATTTTGAAAGTATACTGTACATTGGGTTCCATTCTGACTGTTCCACTCAGCCAACATGTGAATATTCCCAAATTGTAGTTTTCCTTTTTATTATAATATGGAACAGCATTTCATTGTATAAATAGATCTACTTCTGATGTGACATTTCTAAAACCGAGTAGAAGCCACATTTGTTAAATAATGCTCTCCAAACGTTTCACCTCTTTCTACATAGGTAAAGTACTCTTTTGGAGCACTCTGTACTAGACAGGGTTATGTCTGTAGAAATTGGACATGTGTAAAACATTCAAGAAGAGTCCAAGTATTGAGAAAGAGAGAGAATGGAATATATCTGTTAGTCTGGTCTTTAGTCACTGTACTTTCTCTTGGATACAAATAACAAAAATTACTATCAGTTTACATTTGCCTGGACTTTGATAGTGAACCTTAAGTACTAAAGTTCTTTTTAAATTTAATAATAATACTAATACTAATAATAGCAATAATAAAAGGTCCAGAATTTACTCCTCTGTGCATTAATTCAAAGTTATTTAAGGCTTGATTGTTTAACATTTTGTAGTCAGTGTTTAATTTTTAAATCTAATGAATTAGCATCTAAATAAAATAGTATTTAATGTTTTGATTAAAATTAATGATATAGATTATGCTTGCTTTCCTTACAAAATGCATTTTTGTTTCATTTTAATGATGAAACTTAGATTACCTACAGAAAATTTTACATCTGGACATGTTTTTGCTATAATCTAAATTCAAGGATCTCTCTGCAGTGTAAGGGAAGTGCTGGATTTGTCATGTAATACTATATAAGAAAAAATAGAAGGAATCAGTAAATTTAATCATTGCATGGGAGTCTTTCTCTTTCCCTAACCTCTGTACCCCAAAAATCCAGGAGACACTTTGGGAAAACACTAATGAGGCTGTCATTTCATTATCTGCTACTGTCAACTACTATAAACTTTTTAAGGGCATAGCTTAAACATAGGCATATGAGAGAACAAATAAGCAAAACAAATGCTGTCTCTAAAAAACGTGAGGTTTTAGGGAGGCAGTATACCAAATTAGTAGTAGGAGGTAGCAGGATAATCATAGTAATGATAATCAGATGTCATTTTAGACCTATGAAGAGTAGATTATCTGTGACCCAGATAAAATAATTAGAAATTACTTAAACTTGAGATTTCTAATTTCATTTCCAAGGTTAAAAGATCTCAACACAACCAGATGTTTCTGTTAAATAGACTAATCGGAAGTCCATTTCTAAAGGATTATTTTATTTTTAGATTTAATTTTGAACAAAATTTAAATATACATATTTGTGCATTTTTACTAAAATTTATGCTGGTGTTAAAATGTTTTCAAAAACAATTTCCTTTGTGATATTCTTATTTAGAGAATCAGGTTATTTTAACTATTCCTTACTTAGACTAGTTAGCACTTTTTTCTTTTGCTGTTTCTGAGTGAAATAGTGATATTGTTATTAATATAACAGATGTTGTCAGAATTATGCAGCAGTAGCTCACACAGCCAAGAATAATGTTTATTCTGAAGAACACCAGTACTAACAGTACTGGGTGATTGTATATTAGTCATGTTTTCAGTGACTGGGCTTGGAGAGAGTTCATCAGGAGTGCTGTAACAGCTGGTCCAGTGCATTCTGGTGAGGTTCTGACAGGGAGCTATTGTTTACTGTGACACTCCTCTGACAGTTTATCTCAATTTTGTATACAAGCATTTTTGTTTCCTGGGCACTGTGGAGTTTATGTAACAGCATAATCTTTTGGTGCTATCTCTGGAGCTTAGTGCATTTTCAGTTGTGTTGAGGTTGTCAGGATGGTGAGGAAGATTATTTAGTTGCAGTTTTGTAAAAGGGTTTAATTTCACAAAGAAAAAATTAGCAAAGTTTTTCATTAGGTTTCACTGGTACTATGTTGGATTTTATTTGAATTACTAAAGATAGCTTAAAACAAACCTTTTTCAAATTAAAAGAGAAACTCCTCCCTCCCCAAGTACACTTGCTTGTGTTTAACTTGCAAAGTTAATGCTTGCCTAAATAAGTGCTGTATAGAAAGAATCACAAATGCAGAGGTGATTTAATTTTAACTTGATTATCTTAGGCAATGACAATTATCTTACATTCAAAATGTTAAATCAGTTTAAAAGATTATTAAGTAGCATTTCATTAATCAATTAGTGGATTTGCTTGCCTTTTAATATGTACTCAGAAATGTAGTCTTGAGATTATTAATCCTTGTAATTAAATTTTGCCAAGTATCAAAGCTGTGAATTAGCAGCGTTTAGTACAATCTTTACACAAATTATATTTGGTCTACTCAACTCCAAGTCAGCTTTGTAGATATGCAAATCATTGCTAATTATTAACCCAGCTCTCTTACATTTCTATAAAGGGAGCTCTGTATAGCATTTTTGCTTTCTTTTCTGAATTGTATTTTTATTTAATGAAAGTTGCTCTTCATAACCTCCACCCTTTATTTTCCTCACCTCTGGCCATTAAATACTTCTCTCCCTTTCTGCTAGGAACCCCCACCCCCATAATCTTATTGGTTGGGATACATTTTCTTTTACAGTCAAGTTTAATTTTAGATTGAACCTGAAAGATAATTTCATAGGCTAACATCAATCATCAATAGAAGATAAAGTATTGGCTGTAGGAAAGATCTATATTTCTGTTAAGTCTTACTCATTTTACGTTTATAAAAAACCCAGACTTCTCATCTTTAAAGTAATGAAGCATTCTCCTGTATCTCTTAGTTAATGCAGACTAATGGAAGTTTTCAGGTATTTTGGTCATTAGATCATACCTAGCATAAATATTTCTCAGGAAATAAGATAACCTAATAGTAGCAATACACAGAAAATACTTGTTTCTCATCATTCCTGGAAGAATGAATTTTTTTCTAGATAGCTGAGTATATAAATTATATTTATATCCCCTTGAAAATAGAAGCTATGTTGTTGGTCCTTTCCTGATGGGCACTGAAATTGTTCAGTCTTCTATATGGAATGAAATTATCTGCAACAAAATATTTTTATTATTTTTTAAAGTCTACATTTCTCTGCTTTGTAGAACAGAACAGAAATAAATCTAATTTAGCACTTGACAATAACTTGTAGTTCCATTCTTCTGGTGGTAGTAACTTTTTGTTTTCTATTTCTGTCTTGCTTGTGAATGTGGTAGCATAACTTGTGTTACCGTGGTTATGTTGTATAAGCACCAGCACAAAAACTTGATAACATATTGGCTGCTCAAATTCAAATTCTACTTTTTTCTTATAACAATATTCTGGATCACAGAATTTCAAAGAGATGAGCATTTGCTATTTTGAGTGTGGAGGGAATAGCCTATTTGGCCAGCTTCATAAATCCTATTAATAAAGTGATGGCAAATATCACATCTTTTGATAGAATAGCCATTTGCTCATGATAATTTAAAAGGCATCATTTTAGTTATTTCCTAGAATAGGTTCTAAAAAGGTGTCAAAAATGCTTGGAAAAAAAAAAGCTTGAAAATGCAAGCTTTTTCTATGTGAAATCTAAACCTGAAATATTTACAGTTTTTTTAATGCTAAAAATAAATTCCTTGAGATATAGTCAAGTTGTAAATTTCTATATAGTAACAGTTCTCGTATTAGCTGATGATAATAATCTGACTTTGCGATTGAGTTCTTTATCCTGAAGAAGGTTTTAAGTATTATCCAGAGCTGTGATTTTAGGCCATTCATACCCTTTTCCTGATAGTACTTCTTGACTTCTATCCCATCTTTTCCTTTTTACTTTTGTACAAGTTGTCGTAATTGCTTTGGAACAACCTGTCACCACCAGACTCTTAAGAAACCATTAAAGTGACTTCATTAACTTCCTTACAGATGTGGAGCACAGATTTCCTCCAGGTCCATAATTAATGTTCTCGTGTGTCTGTATACTGTGCTTTCATCTAAAAAATTATTTTGAGGAAATTATGCAGCAGACCCAAGAAAGGTTAGCTATAAATAGAATTGTCATTAGATATCTTGTGTCTTGGCTGAGACAAAGTACCTGACACACAAAGTTAAAGGGGAATAGGGTTATTTAGCTCACAGTTTGTAGCAATTTCAGTCCATAAGTGGCTGGCTCCAAGATAGGATAGCACAGCAGGCAGGCATCGCAGAGGAGAAACAGTTCATGGTGGGCAGAAGGTAACAAAGTAAGCAAACAAGAGGTCTTGAACAGTATCTTTCTGCCCCTTTTATCCAGACTACTTAGAGTGGGTAGCACCTACATCCTTACATGAGTGCCCTTGACCCTAGCATTGCACTATAAATTAATTCCAGCGGTACACACTCTAGATCCAGTCACCTCTGAAAAAGCCCCACTTATAACCACATGAGGCTTTGGGGGAACTCTAGACTCAAACCATAACACCTTTAATTTCAAAACAAGATAGGAAGACGTGTGTGTGTGTGAGCCCGTGCTATAATTTCTTTACATATCCCTGGAAAATTTGTTAAGGAAATGTTGTGAATCATTGCTAGCCACCCAGAAAACATCTGTTTTTCTTTATGAGGGCAAACTGTACCTACGTGAGAATTTAATATTGTGAGCTGTTCTTCTTACATCTCTTAAGGAGTTAAAAGTAAAGATGCTATTTATTAGCATCATTGGAAAAAGGTTCTACAGCCAACCAAGTTCTTCAAATTTGAGCTGCACCCACAAGTATTTGTGTGAACAGTACTCCTTAATAATAGTACTGTCCACCTTTTACCATATGGTGAGCAAGGTATTAAGGTAAGGGGGGAGGAATGTATCTATGCCCATTAAAATCCTGATGTGTCAGTGTCATTGAATTGAGAAACATCTAGGAGATTAGCAAAGTGTGCTCCTACATGTGTCTGGGTAGGTCTGTGACCTTCAGTACTTTACAGTGGTACCTTGGTTCATAAATTCAATTTGTTTACAATTTGGGAGAAGATGGCCATGATTGTGTTTATGTGAGGAAGATGGCAACAGTTGTGTTTGTCACCTAATGTGGAGTTTGTGGAGGGAGGCAAATTTTTGTTGAACGCTTTTGTTTGAGAACTGAATTGTTTGTAAACAGAAGCATTCATGAACACTGTATGTGTTCCCGAGCTCGCTCCTCTCTGGCATTGTTCTGTTGCCTTGCTTCCCAATTCCCATGAACTGAGCAGCTTTGCTCAGCCATACACTTCTGCTGTGATATTTCTGCCTTGTAGCCAGCCAGTGATGGACTGGATCCCCTGAACCATGAGCGAAATTAAAACTCTTCTAAGTTGTAGGTGTTGGGTATTATACCCCAGCAATAGGAAAGTTGATTAATACAAAAAATTGGTACTGAGAGTGGTGCAACTGTGTGACTGTACCTGACCATATGGTTTAAAAACCTTTGGAGCTAGCTTGAGGGAGATGTTTGAAAAAATTCAGAGGGGTGGGCTGGAGAAGCCCTAGAATGCTGTGAACACAGCCTGATGGGTGATTCTGGTCAGAGCTCAAAAGACCAGCATGGAGATAGGAATGCAGGCAGCTTTCAGTTGTGAACAAAGACTCCATTTGCAATTGGACCAGGGGGCATTGTGTTACACTCTACCAGAAAAATCTGTCTCTATTTTGCCCACGTTCTGAGACTTTGTAGGAGACTGAGATTAAAAGCAGTAGATTAATTTTGTGGATGAAATTTTAAAGCACCCCAACATTCAGGCTGTGGCAAGGGTATTTCAAGCTACTTTTACCCAGATTTATAATGAGAATTGGAGGTGAAAGGCAAAAACAGAAAAATTTGCAAAATTTAAATTTTGGCCCAGAAAGAACCATAAGTAAAGTCTGGGCCAAAGGAAGTATGGCTGCTAAGGAGATTAGCACCATTAAAAATAAACCAAGTACTTTGTATAGGGACAAGAAGAAAGATGCCTTGAGAGCATCTCAGGAACAGCAAGATGCCACCGATTGCAGCACATTTCATTTGACCCCTCCTTGAAAATTGCCTCCTAGAGAATTAGTTCCCCAGGATTCATTTTACTATACCCAGCCATCCAAGCACTCAAAGGGCACTGCAGCCATGGTCCAAAGGGGCTTGGCTTTGGCCTTGTCCATATGGTGCTGTTTTTACTGGCAGGTAGAATGCCAAGAGTTGTGGTGTCAAAGAGACTTCCACCTAGATTTCAGAGCAAGGCCTGGAAGGTTATATTGCCCCTGACAGGGTAGTCCATGAAGCTGTGGGAATGAAACCAAAGGTGCATTGGAGACCCCCAGGAAGTTGGAGATGCCAGGAAAATGGACTATCTTCTCAGGAAAGCCACAGGCCAAGCATGAGTGGGGCTAGCCTAAGGGAGAGGCCCCATGGGCTGCAATGGCCAAGTCCATAGGGGCGGCATCACCCAGCCCATTGGAATTCACATTTTGCCACTGTCCCAGATACTAGATACAAAGCTATAGGATTTAATGTTTGCCTGCTAGGTTTCAGTCTGAGTTTTTTCTATCCCCTTATTCCTTCTTTTTGGAATGGGAATGTTTACCCAATACTATTGTACCTTGAGGTTATATAACTTGTTTTTGATTTTTACTAAGAGTTTTGATTTTTAACCAAGATTCTGCCTTGAGCCTCAGAAAAGACATGGACTTTAGAAAAATGCTCAACTGTTGAAATTCTGGGGAAGAGATTATTATGTTTCTGGTTGGAGGTGAGATAGTTGTATTATGTTGGACAGAATTATAAACTTGCTATTATCTTTATTTGGAGATTAAATATGGTTTAAGCAGATGAAGTTGATGAGGTATGAATTGTGACCATTATTCCTGACTTGTCAACTTCATTGGATTAAGAAATGCCTAGTAGATTAGCATCCTTCTGGGTATGTATGAGTAGGATGTGAGGGTATGACCTTGGGTACTATATATGATCCCTAGCCCATTCCTCTGGCACTGTCCCCCTGCTGTGCTTCCTGGCCCCCATGAACGGTTTTGTTTCCCCATGCATTTTTGCCATGATATTTCTGCCTTGGAACCAGCCAGCCATAGATTGAATCCCCTGAATCATTAGTCAAATTAAAACTCTCCTAGTTTAAGTTGTTGGTGTTGGGTATAGTGTCCCAGTGACCGGAAAGCTAATACCTGATGTTTCTGATATTGGAAAAATTATTGTTAATTTTGTGATGTTTTAAAGTATGTTCAGAATATAAACTTTTGTTTAAAAATAAGATTGTGTGATTTTATGTTGATTATTTAGATACTGCCTATAACAATTTGTCAATCTAATGGTAGGTCCTTTTGACAGTTAAATTAGCATTTCTAGAAGTTATCTTTTTTGTTTGCTGAGTTGTTTATATATATTTGTATTACAGCCTTATAAAAAACACACAATAAGATATTCTACTCATATGAAGAGTGATTTTTATGTTAAAAAATAAATCATTTTTACTAAAGAATACTAATGAGCTAACTTTAGTTTTTAGAGTGACAGATGTAATATGGCAAATTCATAGACTGCCTTGTTGAGTTTTATTGTTTACAGAAATCCAGAACCAGAAGCACTCTTTTGACTCTTGGTAATTTATTGTTCATTAGTGTCTTTCATATGTCATTTTGTTATTTGTTTTTTAGCATATATTCAGTGACAGTTGAGCTGAAAATAAATAGTAGGTTTTAAAAAGAATTATCAAAAAGCAAGTATAATAAAAGATTTTATTTTTAATGACATGATATACCCACACTTTTTGTGAGGTTTTGTATTGAAAATTGTTTTGGAATAATGTAATGTTGATTTTGCTTTTTTAGGGAACTCCAGTGAGTGATATAGGTGGAGAAATTAAAATTGTACCCATATATAATGTTTTAAAATCTTTAGATTATTCTCTGAAGGAGATTAAAACATTATAAAATAAATATGAAGATTTGATGAATTTGTTACATCTAAATATTTTTTATTTTTAATAGGATACAACATCTATTGAAAAGATGTCAAACTGTTGTGAAGAAGTGTAAGTATAAAAGTACTGTTGTAGTGTTCTTATTTAATTGAATAACCAGCTGCATTTGAGAACTGTGTGCATGTAGTGGAAAGATAATATAATGATGACTTTCTTGGTGCCTAGTCTGAGGCCCTGGCTAAATGAGAATACCCCTGTTTTACAGTAGACGTTCCTCTACACATGATAATTTTTAAACAAAATAAGTACTGATCATTTTTGTTCCTTGTCTGACTAAAGTTAAATTATTTATTCTGAAAGTACATCAAAAGAGATTTGCTTCTGTGTTGTTGACACATATTCTGTTAATCCTGAGATTCTCCTCTGCTTCAAAAGTTGCCCTAGGTTGATTGACGACGCAGATACAATATCTGCTATCCAGAGTTAAAACTCAGCTGCATGCCACAATGAAAGCAAAGCTGTATTTGTGATGCTGGGACACAATTCATCAGAGTCCAGTAATGGATCCCCAGCCAACCTGTATTGTTTTAGCTGACTGAAGTGCACCATGGGAGTGCTGTCTTTCACTAATAATGCTGTCTTCTGTAGATCGAGGCCCCGCAAGCCATGGCAGCAGACCTTCTCAGAAGTTTTTGGCACTCGTTGGAAGATCCTGTGGTTCATTCCTTTCAGGCAGAGGCAACCACTGCGAGTTCCCTACCACTTTGCCAATCACGTCTAAACAGATGGATGGTGGGCACAGATGGGTCCTCTGTGCTGGAAATGCGTTACAGGTTTTATGATAATAGAACTATGACAGTCTTCAAGTCAGTTAAAATCCACCCACCAATCTTAGGCATCACAATGTGCCCCAGGCTTTATTTTAATAGTGATCTTGATCCTGTTGTGGGACTAATCCAAGATCTATATTTAAGTTTTAAAGCATGTTTACTTTCAAATTAGCTTTCCACAGGGATTTCTTTAAATGCTTTTGTTATTAAACTCAAAAGGCAGTGATTGGGAGAAATAATTCTACATAAATTTCTTTTAGTACTGACAGTGTTATAGATTTTAATTTGTGGGAAATTTCTGATGTTTATTTAAATTTTCACTTTTAAGCAGTACTTACCAAATCTGAATTTAATTCTTCGGGTTTTACAAAACTTGATATGCCTTCTTATATGTAAATTTTTTTTAAATACAAGTTAAAATACTTAATACTTTTTTTTGTATGTGCTGCAAGATTTTTTAAATGCAGCTTGAGGATGAACGATAACAAAGGGCAGTGTTTTCATAAGAGCAGCTTTCTAATGTGTCCTCCTCTCTTCACCAAAATCAAAACAAAAACACACTAAAGGAAAATATCAACTACCTTAGTATAAAGAAAAGATTAATTTTTTCCGCATTAATTTTTCCCTTTACTATTGTAATTATTGTTTGCTACCAGTGGTCATATATTCCTATTTTACCCTAAGGTTTTAATGAACAAAAGTAATAGAAAATCTACAGTAATTTCAGTTACTTTTTCTAGTGTGATATGTTAGGATGCATACATTTTTTAAATGCTGTATAAATAATATATAATGTACAGTGTAAAGAGGAATATTGTGCTTTTTAAAAATATATACTTTTTACTTGTATTTATCTACTAGTAGATGTAAAATTACACACTGAAGATTTATAAATATAGATATATAGATATTGGGCAACTCATATTGAAATTTTACTTACTAATAACTAGTAAGTAACTCATAATTAGCAAGTTACTAGTAAGGGTCACTAACTTTTATGTACCAATAATCACCTAAAATGAAGTTAAATTTCCACTGACCAAATAGAAGTTGTGTTGCTCTAGAGACCTTAAAATGTTAGGGAATTTTCTTACAATAATGAAACAATAATAATGATCTATATTTATCATTAGCCTTGTACAAATTTAAATTGCTAATAGTAATGGTCTCTTGGAAAGCAAAGAACATTTGTGTGAAAAGATATTTAGTATGCTTTGAAAAAATTTAGCTTTTAGTTTTTCCACTAGAATACTACAAAATCCATATGTTTTTAAAAAAACATTATATACTTACAGTTTTCCTTTAAGAGAAGATTGAAAGAGTCTGCTGGACCATATTTATACTTTTAGTTTTGAAAATAAGGTATCATATTTGGGATACAATGAAGCAGACGGTTGTCATTGTTGGCCAATTGGCTATACTATGGCTAATTCTTTCAGAAATTGTAAATACCCTCTAAAATATTCTGAAATAATAGAATAAACTCTTTCAGAGATATTAATGTCATGTTTTTCATGTTTTAATTATGTTTATTACTTAAAAAGTTAGATGTGGCAAATGAAAGTATTTATTGGTGCTGATAAAATGTATATAGTAAATTTAATATAAGAAATATAAAGATTAATGAAACATAAAATTAGTATTAGACACATTGGTTGGATTTTATGAAAGCTAATTATCCAAACTTGGTGGCAACAGAACTAGTACAAAGAATTAAACTATGTAATATAAGTAGATGTCAGTTGACTGCCTTATGTTGCATACATTCCCTTCACATGAGAACCTTGAGAAAACAGCTGGGCCAAGTGAAGGCCTTAAAGAGCTTTATGGAGGTATTCATGTAGTAGCAGTAGCTATAGTGAAGTAATGGGGGAGGTCTCTTTCCTATTCTAAGGCTTGTGTTTTGGGTGTTCTTAGATTTACCACTTCTGGGGCACATTCTTTTCCTTTCTTTTTCTTTACCTTCCTTGGTCCTGTTCCCTCTATATCCAGTTCCTCTGAGCTATGGGTCTGAAAACTAATGCACTAGAAAACCATATGCTAATTTCTTGTGAATGGCAGAAATGCTACCTGTCACTGTATTTGCATAAAAATCCATATTAACGTGTTAATTAACATCTGTATATACTTATGCTGTAACTTTCAGTGTTCTCAAGTTAGCACTCTTAACCCTACAATGGGATTTATAATTCTTCTAGACTACTAGAGAGAAGCCATTGGCAGTTTCCTGGGGATTACATAAACTCTGGTGTTCTTTCTGCGCCCTCTTTTGGCTAATTGATGTAATTGTATTGATGTAATTGTATTGGTTCTAGAGGTTTCCAGTCCTGTAAATTTTACACACAAATTTTGAACATGTCAGAGGTACACAATTAGGAAAAATATATGTATTATAATGTAAAATTTTATGAAAATGAATGATCTATTTATGATTTTATTTTAATTCATAGAAATGTGTTGACTACTTTGCTTCATGTATTTTTTTTTTTTACCAACAATACATATTTATATCAGATCAGGATAAACTAGGCATAATGTATTTTATGTTAATCCTTACTTTGGCAAATTAATTCTTTAGAATTAGGCTCTTTAAAGTTGTAGTTTATTATAAAACAGAAATTTATTATAGTTACAATGACAACCACCTGTGCAATGTGTTTTATTGAGTATTTTAAAATGCATATAGGTTTTTCTATCTCGATTTTGGAATGAATTTATTTATTGGCGCTACTATCTTAAAACAACTAAGAAGAGATTAATACTCCTTCTGTGCTTTTTTGTTTTAACTTTCCCAGAGTTGTCCATGTAGCTTTAGTAGCCAGTTTAATATGTATTGTGAATACCCATGAAAATAACTAAATGTGTTCAACATTAGAAAATAAATATTAGCAGTGAGGTTACTGATACAGTCTGATGTTGAACAAAGTGTATCTTTAAAAACTTTCCATTTAATTTTTGCAAGATGTTTTTTACATTAACAACATTTATTGGCTTTTGAAGATGAAAAGTTTTTACCAGGATACAGTTACACCTCCTGAACACTCATATTTGTTGCTTTCTGTAAACAGAAATGTTTTGGGGATTAATATAGGCTGAAAATCATTGTCAGAAATAGACTTAGAGAATCCCCCAAGCAATGAGAATTTAATTAAAGAGTTCTTGGTACTTGTAACGCAGACTTAGAGTTTAAAAATATTAACCTGATGTTCTATTATAATAAAAATATTATACTATTTAGTTTAAGAGTTGTATTAAAAGTATTAGTGGTTAACATAAGGACAGCCATTTAAAATTGCAGCTAACATATTAACCTTTTTTTCAGAAGAAAACAGTTTATTTTTAATAGTACTGAAGTAGGGGCTTTGGGTATAGCTCGGTGGAAGAGCACAGGCAAGGCCCTGGGTTTAGTCCTTAGCACCAAAAAATAAATGAATGAATGAATGAGTGAATGAATGAATGAATGAGTAGAAGCAAGTAGAGGAATAAGTGTACACAAAATTCATCATAACAGCTGAGCTGAAACTTCTGTCAGAATTAATATATTTTTACTAATGAATAGAAGTCTTTTTTTCTAAGGATGGTGGCTAATTCTACCTGTTCTTTCTTAGACTTCAAGTCACCTCTACACAAGTAACTAGTTGGAGATATGTTTCATTCAAAAGGTATATTCTGAATAAGGATCAAGAAGACTTAGGACCCACTCTCAAGCAGGAAGTGTGAACTAATTTCGATTATGGCTTACACTATTTTCTGTGTGTTAGATTATGGGGCGTTTTGAGTTATTCCCCCATGTACTGTAAAATCACAGTGTGTCTAGCTGTGGCTTAATATGACATCAGTATTCATTAATAGAGCTAGTTTCTCTGTGGACTTTCTCTAGTCTCTTACTAATTCTCTTATGCTTCATGTATCATTAAATTACATAGTAGCTCAAGTTTACTAAACTGTAGTTACTTCATTAAATTTTTTACATGACCTCTAATATACATAGATATATCTAGAATTTATTTGGTAAAGTTTACACTTATAAACAAAGTAGTTTGATATAAGTATAGATTTTCATCCAGTTCTACTGCTATTTTAAAAATATAAGTATTGGCAAATGTAGTTAGTCATGTACATTTAGTGTGTTCTACTTGGTAGTGTTATTAACCATGTAATTAAGGAATGAGTGAATTGCTTAATGTCCATGTTTTTTGCCTTCTATAGTAGGAATTATCCTCTGAATTTATCTGTAAATCAGAATTTTCAGTATGCTCCATATTTGGCTATTCTCATTTCAATTTTGGAATATTCTACAGTAGAATGTGAGAAAGTATTAGAAATTAACTTGTTTGAAGTATTTTGAACAAATATCATTATTTACTATTATCAATATTTAGCAGTCTGCTACTTTTGGAATGATGGTATAACTTTGGGAAAATGACTTTTCTCTGGCTTCTTTCATTATCATTTGCATTTTTTAGCAATAAAATTCATTACATTTTTGTCTTTTATTCAGATTTTTCAATACTGCCTGCTAGTACTAATTTGAAACAAATAACATCATTTTAAAATTCTTTAGTCACTGATATGACGTATTTGTCATTATCATATTTTTTTACCATATCGTATCCTTTATCCCTTGACACCAGAGGACAGGTGCAATTGAGTAGTAAGTAGCCAACAAACTGTATGGCGGGAATGGGGGACCTTCATAAACTGGAGAGGCTAGATGAGGTGAACAATGAGCATGGGGAAACCCTTTCTGTGCTCAGAGCACACCCTCTGCGCTCAGCGTGTCAGCCTTTTCTCTCCTTGGTGCCATTTTACCCTTAGAGTTGTTATGCATGGAGCATTTAGGTGGTGGTATTTGATCTAAGGAGTTTAGATTGCTCTCTTTTTAGCTGGTCAGTACCTTGAGAAGTAATTTTTAATTTTAAATGAGTAATTGTGTAGTGTATGATAACATGCAGTATTGAAAGTGTGGAAATGCAGCTATTTAATACAGAGGAGAAATGAAAAAGTTGCCCACAGTTTGAAGGAACTGAGACTTTTCTGCGGGTCTCTTAAGGCAAAAAAATGATGAAGAGAAAAATCAGCAATTTTAATATCAAAGGTTTTTTCACTTTACCATTTGGGATCTTTTAGAGTTGATACCTTGAAGGGTCTCCCTGTTAGTATTTGAGCTCCTATGGCATGTAATGTAGTGCTTACCACAGTTTTTCAGCAGTTTTGGAAACAGTTTCACAGTTTTGATCCTTTTGGTGTTGATAGCTTTATATTACATAAAGATATGGACAAAACAGCAGCAACAAAAGGTGTGTTTCTTCTTGTGGCTTTGCTGGCCTGTTTGACTTAATACAGGGTTTAATTGTTTGTAGGGTGTTAAATAAAGGGAAATCTTGTCCGCATATTGCAAGTTCTTGCCAGTATGCATGCATGATATTTTAACCTCCTGGTGCCTGAAGTTAGTGTTTTACAACCTCAGCAACTAAAACATCCTGGTGCTATTCTCTGTAGCATTGAGTGACATTTTAAATTCCTGTACCAAAGAGTTTTTTCTTTTTGCTTGACTGAAAGTTTTCTGTCTCACATCGTCATGTTTGTAAAGCAGAAATGAATGGTACTAAGAATAATTTTTTTTTTACCAGATCTTCTTTTTGCAACTGCTGCTTCAGTTTGATTTGTTTTAAATCTCTTGTTTAGACCCCTCCCCCACCCTGCCCAGTTAGCAGATTGGTAAGGATTTTAACTTTGTATTTTAATACAGTTTGGCTACTTTAAAAGTGATAGTCACTAAAGATAATTGAAGCACTTTTCATAGGTTGTTTTTTGCTTTTATTTCTGCAACAATGAATTTAAAAATAACTACTTTTATTTCTGAAAATGAATGATTATTTATTGGGTACTTTCATGAATACTGAAACAAAATGCTAAAATAAAAGGTTGATAACGGGTCCATTTTAATAATCACAATTTAACATCTCTATGTGAATAATCCTTAATGATATTAAAGAGTGATAGTGCTACTTTGTCTACTTTGCCAGTAAAGATAAAGAACATTTTAAAAGTGCTCCCGGTAGGAAATGTAAATGTATCTTGATTTAAGCAAAACTACTAATAGAAAATTGAACTTCATGAAAAAATGTCTGAATATTTTTATTCCTTTTACATGAAAATTCAAGAGTAAGATTATTTTGAAAACTAATTTTACTTAGTGATTCATTTTCTAAAAGTGGAGAAAAATACTCAAATGTAATTAATGTGGTAACACTGCTATGTGTACTATACTGGTTCCCTATTTCTTTCTTCTAAAGTTTAAAAATACTATCATTTAATATCCTTAAAACTGAAATTGAAATGGTTAATTCAGGCAAGAAGGTAACAGTATATATATATATATTAGAAAAGTAGACAATCACATTTGAAAATGTTTGCACTATTTTTGATAGTCTAAGTTTCTCCTTGATGTAGATACAGTACAATATATGGTTTTGCTGTGAATTCTGAATGGAAAAACGAATCAAGTCTGAAATTTATGTGAAACATGATTTCAGATCATATGAGTGATAGGCAAGAATCCAGATAAACATACTAGAGGTGAAAGTAAAAATCTGTTTGAAAGCAAACTGGGATGGAGCAACATTCTGTGTCTGTCTAATCTGAAGCAGTATTTCCTAGCTTGTGTTGCCACTGGATTGGTTCTGAGTAATTTAACTTGTTTAAGTGTGGTTTAAATTATCATAGCTGAGTGTAGTTATTTTTCAAGTTATGGATAGTAGAGAATTCTTCACTATCCACTTATCTCCCAGAGAGAATATTAAAAAGTTAAAAAAACAACAACAACACTACTTTAGCGTAGGTTGGAAAAAGCAACTAAAGGTACAGTAGGAACGTTTTCTCCCAGTCAGAGATCCTGAAATGAGTTGCAAATCTGACATGGGGACGTGATGGTAGGCTCTGGGAGGACAGCACATGTGACCATAATATATGTTTTATGTCTCGAATTCATCTTTCGTGTGATTGTTTAATCTGACTGGCAAATTTAATAGACAAAATGTATATTATTTTGAGGCTCCTAAAATTTGTTAACCCTAAATTCTGTCCAGTATTACATCTTTTTTTTTTTTAACTTGGCTTTTCTTGTGTTTTAAAGATCCTGTTTTTAAATTTGTCAGGCATTTTTTTTTAATTCAGTGCATAAGATGTGTAAATCTGAGTGCTGGTTTTCTGCATTGTTTTCTATTTTACTTTGTCACCGTAAGAACATTTAAAGAAAATCTTCACTTACATTTCTAATGCTAATTATAATAAGGAAAATAGTAGTTGAGAAGTTTAAGAATATATTGAGAAGAGGGAGGAAAGTGGGTAAAAATGGTAATCATATATCTGAGATGTACTTGTTTAAATGTAAAGTCTACACTGGTTCTTGAAAAGCTGTGTATCTACCTTAACGTTAATGTTGTTGTTTTTAATTTAGTGATTTGGTTTTTGTCATGTAATACTCTGTTTTCTTTGCAAATTGTTTTTAATTTAAATTGTGGAATTTCTACTTCTCTTGAAATGTATTATGTACTGTATTTTTAGAAATCTTATTTTTAAATAAATATTTTTTAAAAAACATAAGACCCTTTTCCCTTTACCTCTTTATTAAAATCAACCCAAAAGTCTAGATTTCAGTGCCACCACCAGTATGATAAGTTTTTGAAAATTTTTATACATTTTTGATGAGTATTCATCAATTAGTAGCCTTACAGTATTATTCTGCATAAGTACAAAATTCATTGTGTCCACAAAGAACTTGGTATGAAATTGACACAAATAGTATTTCTACTTAGGAATACTTATCTTAGAGATAAGCCAAGCCACATGGATGGAGGTTCCCAAAGCTAAGGATCCTAACCCACCTAAACATAGGATATCTGTAAGTGTGCCTACTCCTGTCACAGAAAGATTTTCAAGACTAGTCAGAGGTAAAGGGAGGGTTTAGTAGGCAGAAATTCTAGTACACATTCCAGTAGAGTGCGGGTGTTAGAGAAATGAGGTGCATTATTTCCTGGAATGGGGAACAGGGAACATTTATGCTTCTCTTGCAGGGGTGGAAACCCGGGGAAAAGGAGGCTACACTCCCAGAAGAGTACCTCCCATTCTATAGGAATGAGCCCAGTTTGTTTGAGGGGTGGGTTGAGGGAGTAGGGGATAGGTAATTTAAATATTATTAAGATTCTCTCAACCTGTTTCTTCATCTTAGGATCATGCTCTTTACTTGCTCAAGCCAATTTATGGGCTTTCAGTATTCCTGAAGAATTTCGGGTGTGATGGCATTTGGAAGGGAAGGAGCCTAAATGTAAAATGCTGATATGGATTGCCTTGGGTAACTACTGCGTCCTGGAAGCTGCAGACTTCTTAGAAGTACAACTTTTAATTATGATTTCGTTGTCTCCTTTGGCCATCTTTTATTTCTTCTACCTCAAATAGATTCAGTCACCCAATTTATTTAATATGTGTTGTGCTAGACACTGTATTATGGAGATATTTTTTCTTTAGGGAATAATTTACATGCAATAAAATGTAAAATAAAGTATATCCAGGCACCTTTAAATATAAAGGGTTTTTTTGTATTAAATTATTTTATTGGTACATTGTAGGTATACAACACAATTACATTTCTCATTGGGAATTGTACCTTTATATAATGCATCTTGGTTCTTATTTTTTCCC